>JAYESA010000010.1:188612861-189812861 GCA_036927795.1 Iris macrosiphon | reverse complement strand
GTGATTGTTGATAGTTACTTCAGTATGACGAGACTGTTAGATAGAGGTTCAGGTTCAGCGAGCACTCGTTGACCGCATTGGGAGGGGAAGACAGTTACTAGACATTTGGGCTACTTTGCACACGCTATATATTTATATTCTCATTTATGTAGAGATCATGTATCCGGAGTCGTAGTATCACCCGTGTGACTCTGTGCTCGAAGTTACGGTACGTCCCGTGTGTCTCTGTGCCTCGGAGCTACGGTTTTATATTTGGAAAGCCCACGCATCGAACATTGTCTTCAAAAGTTGCGTCTCACTCAGGTGGTTATGCTAGATTACACCGGCGTATCACATGTTTCTTTCTGTTATACTATGGCATACTGTTTTTGTACCTTGTTACGTCCCTCTGAGGACCTGGTTCCCTGCCAGATTGTAGGGTCGATTGCTGACGGGAGGCTGGAGCTGCTGATGGGTATTATACCGGCATGCAGGTATTGTTACTCGTTATTTGTATTCACTTCTTCATTGTTCAGCTATTATGATATTTGCTTATTTTTTGCTAGTATAGCCCAGTATTTGTACTCCTATTATTTTCTTCGAGTCTATTCGGACAAGTGTAGTGTGGGGTGCACACCATGATACAGGATGTCCTTTCTTTATTACATATCCTTGTGGTTTGAGACATAGACATGTAGACCGTGTTATCTAGATAGTAACCCTCATTTACAGCTTATATGTATTCAGAGTCGGACTGGAGTACCCTTGGTATGTAGCTGGCTATTGCCACGTGGCCTAGTCCCTTGTATTTTGGGACTGGGACGTGACAAGCATCAGGCAGAGTAAACTGGACCTGGGTGTTGGTCGCAGAGAAATAATTCCAGGCTCGGACTCCATCCAGAACACTGCCCTCAAAGGCGAGACACGGGCTAGGGTTACCCAAAAAGAGCTGGCTATAGCCGAACTGCCGGAAAAACCTAATCGGCAGGTAGGGTTCCAAGAAGACGAGGTTCCGATTCCGGTACACCAAATGCGAGGACCGGATGGAAAGTAACCAGCAGAAAAACTTCGGGGACAAAACTTGATGAACCCTGCTTACCTCATCCTCAGTGAACTTTGGGACCGAAACGACTGCTACGCGAGCAAGCAAGCGCCGACAGGCGGGAACTCCAGTATGAGCCCAGGGCATTGCGCCATATCGACGGATAAAAGCGTCAGCCTCCGTCGTCGACCCCTCAGCACCAGGGCGCATCAAAGACGGGTAATGCATCAACAACCAACCCATCAGATAATGGTAAGGCATTTCAATCCGGTTGAAGTCTTTCGAGATGTCACGGGTAATCACTTTGCTTGTGAAGGCACGAAGTCCGCGGTGGATGTTGTAGACCATCGCATGGAGCAAGACAAGCTCACGCTTGAAGACCAACTTCACAGCAGGAAGGATGAGGTTACGATTAATCCTCTCAATCGCCCCAGAGCCTCCCGAGACTACACAAGTTCGTAGCCATATCATTAAGAATCCAGCCAAGCCAGCTTTGTCAGACAACGGTTGAGTATCTTGGTAGAAATAGTTGAAAGTGTCACCAGAACTACCAAACCCTTCACCAATTGCGGCGGTTCTCTTAGTGCCATGCACCTGGTCGTCAACACCCCTCCGGGACTGGGGGCTCCGAACAGCGACACGGCCCGAAGCCCCAATATTAAAGAGAACTGGTCCAGGCCTTGATGTGGGATAAATTTCCCTCCGAGCTCGTCCTTCTTCGAAATCTGCTGGCAAGTACTGTGGTGCACAACACTTCCCGGTACACAGCAAGAAATTTCGGATGTTGCTGCTTCAAATCCTCAAACTCGTCATTTGTCGGTGTGTACTCGTACAGTTCCTCACCCCAAGGTAACCGCGAGACATCATACATCTCATGAAGGACAAGACCCATCTCTCCGCCGGGAGTAAAGAAGGTCCCGGTACGACAGTTGTACATCTCGGCCAAAGCCACGAACAACGTCTGGCTCTTATCCAAACCGTAACAGAAATCCCTAACGGCATAATAGAGGTTGGCGTCCTTCAAAGTCTTCTCATACTTCCTTAACACCCATGTTGTTAGGTTGATCCAAGACGGCGAATGAGACACCCAGTTGAGCAAGCCTACTTTTCCCTGAGGATAGGATCCCTTGGCTACAAGCTGGTTCAAGAACGTGTCAGCCTTGTAGTAACGGACATTCGGCCTTGTCTCACTCGAGAAAGTGCCAGGTGCCAATCCGCGAATGGAATAAGAAAATGATTCCTTGCTCGTTGAAACGAATGCGGCCGACCTGGGTTCCGTCCTGGTCCGGGATTAGGTCGCCCGACATCTTCCTTTGGAGGGGTACCATATTGAAAGCTAATAAGGACAAATGACGCTCCATCGTGGGTATATACACCTTCGTCCCACCAAAGAAGAAATCCCAGGTCTCCTTAATCTTCACTACCTTGGGGTCCGAAATAGTGAAGGCATCCCCAAACAGGAAGAATGGCTTCAAATGAAAGTCGTTGATCCTCCCAGAATTCAGTTGGCTAAGCAGGTAGAACCAGGACTGGCCTGCTATTACTTTTAGCCTCGCCTCAGACTGATCCCTGTTGATCTGAGCCTGGACATTGGCCACTATGTGATCAAGCCTAACACCCAGCGCCTGGGCACGCCCAACCAGTACCTCCCCTGACGGAGCCACGAGTAGAATCACTGCAAAAATCAAAGACAGAAGGTCAGTTAGAGACACTGATATGCCATGCGGCCAAGTTATGCAGGGTGCATGTGGTCAAGTCATGAAGAGTACATGGGCTCAGTTATGCAGGGTCCATGCGGCCAAGTCATGAAAAGTACATACGGCCAGGTCATGAAGGGAGCATGCGGCCGGGTAAAGACCTGTGCATGCTGCCAAAGCGAGACCCGCGCATAAAGCATGCGATATGGTCATGTGAAAACTCGTGCAGTGGACTGTGTGCAGTGTCCGTGTGTCCAGAGTTCGTCTCCACCGATCCTTACCCTGGATGAGCGCTTGAACGTCCTGATGGAAGAGGGAGGTTTCATCCTCCGCCGTAGTCGAAGAAGCAGGGCGCTTCCCCTTGTCAACAGCCTTCTTGGCCTTGGATGAGGAAGACGAAGCCTTGGGGGCCATTGCAGAAGGTCGGAGAGGATGATCAGAAGCAGAGGAAGAGGCGGAGATAACGGTGAAGGAGAGACTCAGGCCGAGAAAGAAAGTTCTCTCTCTTCAGCAAAACCTATATTTATAGGCTAAAGGGGAATACTAGTGACCCCTTGGTTCCAGCACCCCGCTGTCAGCAGTAATGATGACGGCGGCCCTTAGGTCTTATCTTCTCAAAAACCGTCACTTCGATATCTGTGGGAGGAGAGAGTCCAGAATCCTAAAGAGATCTAATCAAACCAAGACATTTAATGAGTTGGTGGCAGCCTGGCAGCGCCCATCCATGCGTCCATGCGACCTAATGTCCATGTGGCCCAAATATACTCCGTCCACGCTTCTTATTCAAAGTATTTCAACCTTACCAATTTGAAAACTTTGAAAGGAGTCTTGTAGAAGCATGAAAAAATTGGATCCATGCGTTCAGCAACCATGCGGCCCAGGAAAAAGTTCAGCAGAAAATGGACCGCATGATCACCATGCGGCCCAATTAGACGATAGCCATGCGGACCAAACGACCGAAGGCAGTTTTGGCAGCAGATGGATCTGACATCACGCTCTGACAACGAGATTATATCTGACACAGAATCCTGACAGAGAAGGATTTTCTAAACATCTCGAAAGATGTGAACTCACTAAAAGACAGAAGTATCAGGAAGTGTGCAGCACTACGTGTACAACATGACAAAAGACTCATGCGGCTCTGGCCCATGCGTCCCAGACTCCATGCGTCTCATGCGACTCTGCTTCATGCATCGCAGACTCCATGCGTCTCATGCGGCTCTGGCCCATGCGTTCCAGACCCTATGCGGTCTCTGCGATTCTTGGCTTCGTATGCCCCAGATTCCCAAACAAACCAAATCATGTTGTTGTAACAAGGTGATCCTCTCCAACCAAGTAGCAGGTCACGTGTCCAATTGACCAAGTCACGCCCACAAAGGACGAGAAATCATCCAGATATTCAGCAACAAAAAAATCTTAACAAATGTCCACATGACAGTTGAAGCCCGAATTCTCGTGCACAGTTGTAACTCCTTTCTGTTAGGAGATGACACGTGGCAACTCCCAACGTCTATGCGGCCACAGAACAACTATAAATAACAGGATACTACCCCTGTAACCCCCCCCCCCCCCGGCTGGCTATTGACAAACCTACACTCGAGCAAGAGAGAAGTGCTTCCGCATCGGATCGTCCACGGAGTAAAGAGAGTTGCTACACTCCTAACCCTCCATCGTCATCCCCAGAACACAATTTGTACTTAGATTGTCTCTTTAGGATTCCTCTTTGTACTCTATTTAGTTTGTTTGATTAAATCAAGTTTCGTTTCAAACTTTCGCATTTAATGGCAAACAAATACCAATTTGCCAAAACCCCTACGATAAGTCAATTATTAGACTTAAATCTCACTTTTCTTGAGGACGTTAAGTCAAATGATTGTTTGACTGTTTTGACCGTCAAATACGACCTTTTACAATCACTTTCTCAGATCATCAAGACTCGACTCATGACAGATCACATTTTTTATTCATCAATTGATAACCCAAATCTCAAAGTTGGGGTTTAACTACATCTCATAAATCACAAGAGAAAGGGGATTTTGAGAGTGAGACGGTTACTGACCTTCGAGCATACAATTGAACCCCCTCCTCCTATTTCTGTACTGCTAGGGTTCCAATCTAGATCTGATTCAGGCAAGGTGTGAATTTTCGGTTCCCGAAGTAGGAAACCTGGCTTCGCCAAGTACGATGGGTTCCTGACGTGCGAAATATAACTTCTCGATAATCTCTGACACTTCTGGGTCAGGGCTGAGAGAGAGAGAGAGAGAGGGGGGGGGGGGGGGGGGGGGGGAGGGGGTGTGCAGGATATAAGCTAGGGTTGATGGGAAGTGGGATGAAAAACTAAGCATGCGCTCCTCACGTGACCGTAAAATGCAAGTATTTTTGAATTTCAAACGTTGGGAGACTATAAATGGATAAAAGGTCATATTTGACAGTAAAACACGTCGGTGAGATAAGTGAAATTTTAAGTCTAATAAACGACTTATTATAGAAATTTTGGAAAATTAGATTATTAAGTGGGACAAAAGTCAAAAAATCCTTATTAGAAATACTGCACAATTCAAGTTAATACCTGATACAATCCCATTTACCAATAAAAACTACTGGAGAGGAGAATGTCATTATACACAAACAAGGTAGCTCAAAAATAAATTATTAGCCCTTGAAATGAAACCCATCCACACCTTCAAGGAGATTAAAAATTCAGTTGGTGCCCATTATAAAACAATATCATTCACCTAAAAATTTATCAAATTTGAATTTTACAGTGAAATAAACCAACAAAGGATGATAATTCAAGCTCCTAGCAATGCTCCTGCAGTTCAACTAGCTTAATAATTTAGCATTCTCAAATTGGTAAACATTACACAGCAATCATCAAGAAAACACATGTTTAAGGATTCTTAAGCAAACACTAAATTCCTGTTATTATCTAGATTTCTACAATAAGTTGTCATACAATAATAAACAGAAACAGTTTTTTTTGTCCTACAAGTTTCTTCACTACGGATTTCTTGAGTGAATTTTTTAGTCTAGGTATGAGATAATACATAAACGAGAATCACCTCAACGCTCTCAGAGAATTCTGATTTATTGGTGTCATAACATAATGAATAATGAGAGAAGTAGTCTTACCCATCCAACTATATTCAAGCCTTTCTCGATGAATGAGGAATTAACCGAAGTAGGAAACCTGGCTTCGCCAAGTACGATGGGTTCCTGACGTGCGAAATATAACTTCTCGATAATCTCTGACACTTCTGGGTCAGGGCTGAGAGAGAGAGAGAGAGGGGGGGGGGGGAGGGGGTGTGCAGGATATAAGCTAGGGTTGATGGGAAGTGGGATGAAAAACTAAGCATGCGCTCCTCACGTGACCGTAAAATGCAAGTATTTTTGAATTTCAAACGTTGGGAGACTATAAATGGATAAAAGGTCATATTTGACAGTCAAACACGTCGGTGAGATAAGTGAAATTTTAAGTCTAATAAACGACTTATTATAGAAATTTTGGAAAATTAGATTATTAAGTGGGACAAAAGTCAAAAAATCCTTATTAGAAATACTGCACAATTCAAGTTAATACCTGATACAATCCCATTTACCAATAAAAACTACTGGAGAGGAGAATGTCATTATACACAAACAAGGTAGCTCAAAAATAAATTATTAGCCCTTGAAATGAAACCCATCCACACCTTCAAGGAGATTAAAAATTCAGTTGGTGCCCATTATAAAACAATATCATTCACCTAAAAATTTATCAAATTTGAATTTTACAGTGAAATAAACCAACAAAGGATGATAATTCAAGCTCCTAGCAATGCTCCTGCAGTTCAACTAGCTTAATAATTTAGCATTCTCAAATTGGTAAACATTACACAGCAATCATCAAGAAAACACATGTTTAAGGATTCTTAAGCAAACACTAAATTCCTGTTATTATCTAGATTTCTACAATAAGTTGTCATACAATAATAAACAGAAACAGTTTTTTTTGTCCTACAAGTTTCTTCACTACGGATTTCTTGAGTGAATTTTTTAGTCTAGGTATGAGATAATACATAAACGAGAATCACCTCAACGCTCTCAGAGAATTCTGATTTATTGGTGTCATAACATAATGAATAATGAGAGAAGTAGTCTTACCCATCCAACTATATTCAAGCCTTTCTCGATGAATGAGGAATTAGTGGGTCGTTTTCCACTCATTATTTCAAGCACCAAAACCCCAAAGCTATACACATCTGTTTTTTCTGTTGCCCTGCCATTTTGCATGTATTCTGCATAATTTGATCAGAATAAGACAATATTATCTACCAAATACAGAAAGTTTCTAATATGATATGATTGTTTCTATAAAGGCAATATTAAGGATACCTGAAACCCATAACACAGACAACTTGGACCTATTAAATTGCATGTTACATCCTCCCATCTCTACAACTCTATAAAGGCTTGTGGATTCTTAGAATCCAAACAGCAGATGCCTTTGTGGTGGGTATTAAGCCACATTCACACTAGTTGAATACCATTGCATAAGAACTGCTTGCAGGTTTGTTGGGGCTGTGGAAGAGAAGCCTCGCGTCAGAAAATTTCTGTGCATTGTCAATTTCTCGTGGAACTTCCTTATGATCCATAACCAACCCCATTCTAAATGGGAGAAGACCATTGCATAAGAATTGATTGCAGGTTTGGGGCTTTGGAAGATTAGTCTCACATTTTTCTCTGTTTCATCAAGTTCTTGTGGAACTTTCTTATGCCCCATACTGACCACATTCTAAAAGGGAGAAGGCTTGGAAGAGGACGAGGATGATGATTCGCATGTCTAGATCTATGTTCTTAGTATCTTACAATACATGATATCTTAGGATATACTACCATTTCGCTACATATCGGATGATCTGATACGATAAATTTAGATTGATAGGTAGTATTGGTTTTCTTTGTGTTATGTAATGTATACTTAAAAGAATTTGGATTCTAGAACCAGATAGACCTTTAAAGATGAAACACATGAAAAAATTATGACAATTATATTAAATCAAGTTCCTATATGGATTTAGAAGTAGTGAGAACGATTTACAACCAATCGATACACGATGTATCGTGAGTTCACAACCTAGGTCCACATTTGTATTGGGTTAGAACGCATGCTCCATTCCCTCAACTCCTCCAAGTCCTCACTAACCCCTTCACCTCGAGTTTTGTACCATTTGAGCTTATGTTTCTTGGGGGGAAGGTGAGATGTAGACTCCTGAAGTTTAATCACTAAACCTCCCTCTAATTGGATTGCAGAATGATAAAAGTGGCATTTGTGTTTCCTGTTCTTTTCTGCTACTGAATGTTTGTTTTATAGCGTTCCATGATGGTTGTGAGTTGCAGAACGGATCCAGGTTCCTGCATGTCTCGTCTCAAAAACCTTGCCACCAGGTATGTATAAGAAGTTTCTTCCAACTTTTTTTAGCACAAGTAGGAGTTTAGTAGTTAACTGACTTAGGGTTGACATCTAACTACTAGTTCAACATTTTTTTTTTTTCCGTTTTTATGTTTGGAGACGACTCGAATTTAAATTTGAAGAGTTCAAGTAAACCATACCCAAAAGAGATTCGATGATATGGTCTGTGTCACCTATAATATTTTAATGAGGAACTGCCGTAGTATATAATCCTTTGATTAAAGTTAGGGTAGGAACAGTAAGTATTAGGCTATATGGGTTGTAAAACAAAATTTAGTAAGTTGTATTATGCCACCATGCAATAACATGCATGTGTTTGGTCATGACGACCATGCAACATTTATGTGTTTGGTTATGGTGGCCGTGTGAACCATTGAGGAGATAATAAACCATTTTTCTGTCAATGTTGGTGTGCGAACCATTGAGAAGATAATAAATCATTTTCTGTCAATGTTGGCTTACATAAAGGATAAACATTAAGTTTCTTTTTTTATCAAGGATCATACAAGGTAGTCAAAGGCGCAAGGCGCACTCAAGGCGCAAAGGGTCCAAATCGCCCGAGGCGCAAGGCGCACTTAAGGCGCGCGCCCGAGCGACACGAGACGCAAAAATTATATATATATATATATATATATATATATATATATCGGATTTCTACATTGATAAACATGTGTGCTTCAAATTCTCCCATGTCTAGGTTGCAATCACTTTGAATTGAGTGAGTGAGAGAGAAAACAATAAAAAAAGTACATCAGTTCAAAAAACAGTCTAAAAACAGTACAACAGTTAAAAAAATAGTCTAAACATGTTATTTTTTCACAAGATTTTCAAGGCGCGCCTTAGCTATTCCAAGGCGCTCGAAAAAGGCACACCTAGGCGCGCCTTAGGTGCGCCTTAAGAATTGCGCCTCGCCTGGAGTGCCCTGAGGCACTGCCCCTGCGCCTAGGAGCAAGGCGCGCCTGAGGCGCACCTTTGACTACACTGGGATCATAATTGTGCTATGAATATATTGTCAATCCTTCACTCTTTGGCATAATGTGTCCTAGAGATGAATGTAATTTTTTATATCAAATCGTATCATCTTACCTCTCCATCTTTACTCTTTAGTCTGGAAAACTTGGAGAGTGCTTCTTGGTTACATGAGCTTAAATTACAATCTAAAAGGTAAGCCTACCTACCTTCCAACTAGCCACCTACGTTTTATCCGTGGCCTTCTCATGCTCATAGCTACCTTGGCTAAAAATTTGGCATCAAGGTTCAACACGGCGATAGGAGAAGGAGATGATCTGCCTAGACGGTTAATACATTATGTATATTTTTTACTATTTTACCAATATTTTTTTGCATAATATGTATATTTTAAGGGTATTTTGTGCATAACTAAGTTGTAGAACACAGATTTATGAAGTTTCAATCTTTTAAAAGTGAACCATAGGTCCATAATGCTTACAAAATTGTTTTGCCAAAACATTTAGTCAGCTATTGCTCTGCCTAGGCGTCCGCCTACGCCGCCTCACCTCTGCCTACGGCTCACCTCTGCCTACGCCGCCAAATCACCATTGGTCGTTTGCTCCACCGCTAACGGCAAAAACAGTACGGAAAGAGGCCGCCTAGCGTCTAGGCGGATGCCTCGACTGCCATTAAGAACATGTTTAACATCAATGTGAGGGTTGACGTCATGTCAACATACGGTCATAAAACTGTCAAACTTTGTAGGGAGCTACTTATGCTCCATAGCCGGCCCCATTCCGATGGTAGAATGCTTGGATGAAGATGATAACAATCGATGATATACCAGGCATATCAAGGAGGTGTATTTGTGACGATGAGTCGGTCAATGAGAGTAAATAAGGGTTAGATGTTTAGTATTTAAAGTTTTTATAATTAGTATAACAAAAACGGAGTATATTTGATGTGACTTTTACCAGAAGTCAAAGAGAAATAAAGGAGGTGTGCATATACATGGACAATGAGATACATAGGAGTGACATTTTTTGAGATTCACTAATTAAGGATTAATCATTTATCATTATGATGGAGATAACAGAAGAATGTCATGCATAGGATCAAAACATGGTTGTTAAAATTCACTTGAGTACTTTCTGATCATAGGATACCATTTTAAAGTTGAAAGAAATTTTTTATAAGACCGCTATATGACAAACCAGGCTTTATAGTTCAAAGTGTTGGGCTACTAAAAAACATGTCCGATAAATTAGTACAACATAAATAAGAATGCTAAGATGGATGAGTGGCAATACATTAAAACAAACGATAAGAAAAAGTCTATTCGTGGAAATATTGGAGGTAGCGTCAATTGATGACAAGATGAGAAAAGATCGTCTTATAGGTGGTTTTGACATATGTAACATAGACCTCTAGAAAGGAGCAATAAAATAGTAGTTAAGGAGCCATTAGGATCAAGGTTGTGAAATGCGCTAGGCGCTAGTCGGACGGACACCCGCCGCCTAGAGTCTAGGCGGCCGCCTAGATCTTGGCGGTTCAAAAACATCCAAAAACTACTAAAAATTGCAAAAAAAAAAGTCCATAAAATCCCAAAACATGCATAGTCGGACGTCGGGAGGGTCTAGACAGACGCCTAGGTGGGCATCGGACATACACCGGACGTTAGGGCGGCCACCTATGCCGCCTTTTAGAACAGTAGGTTTAGAGATAGGCCTAAAGAACATGGATTGACGTTTTAAAGAAACATACGGTTTTTGTTAGTATTAAAGAAGACATGTTGACTCACCTCTGGTCCTATGCTATTTCAGCTTCATGCCACCATAAAACTTGCTATGAATGTTGCATGAATACTAGTTTCATGGCATTGTAAAAACTTGCTACATATGTTGAACGAATAAGAACACAGATACAAATACGGTAGGTATATATGTAGTCCACTGCATTGGACGAATTCGAACACGATAAGGATAAAATACACATTTTCTGGTTCATGTGCAACATAGCTTGCTAATATCATGAAATATATAATTTAGACAATAGAAAGCAGAGATTCATACTAAATCATGACTGATAAACAAGAGAGAGGTGCAAGAACATATAGCACTGCTTAATTAATGAGCATATAACCACTGAGTCAAAATATTTAAGTCATGTGAAATATTCAAGACTAAAATATTGTATTAAGACTGAACAAGAACGGAGTTTTAGGTTGTCTTCTATATAGTCCTTATTGACCTATTATTCACTTTGTTTTCTTGGGGTTTTCACTTTTTTGCATATATGTCCCTTCAATACCATACATTTTTAAATATGTTCCGTAAATCTTATGAATTGCTTTAAAATTCCCTCAAATCCTAGTAAATAGAGTTATGCATCCCTTTGGTTAGTCAAACCAGTTTTACAATGGAATAGTCCATTATTTTGATGGTAGAAATTTATTTTGACCGTTTTGCCCCCTCCCATGAGATTAATTATAATTCCTCTCCTCCATTTCCCCCAACTCTCCAATCTCCATTAAAAAATCTATCAAAACTCATCAATTCTACTTCCAGTATATTCTCTTCTAATTTGTAAACTAGTAAAACCCTCCCAGCTCTCCAATCGAAACAGCCACCTCCAACTCTCCAATTATTCTCTTCTCATTTAAGACCGTCTCTTTCTCCATCCTCTCGTCTCCTCCCTCTCTTTTCCTGATCCTTATTCATCTTCCAATTCCATCTATACTTTCCTTTTCCATTTGTCTAATCTTACATTTATAATTAGAATTAGAATTAGAACCAAAATATACTTAAACAACTCTCTCTCTCTCTCTCTCTCTCTCTCTCTCTCTCTCTCTCTCTCCTCTCTCTCTCACAATATATATATATATATATATATATATATATATATATATATATATATATATAAAGTCAAATTCCACAAACCACAAACTACTCAAGATTTAGAAAATTCTTGTTTAAATACTATAGTTATTTATTTATAAAACTAAATGTAAAATTATAAAACAAAAGACATGCCACGACAAGTAAAGATATGAAAACGTTAGAAATTTAAAATAGAAGGTAAAATTTGAGCTTTGTTGTAAGTTCTTACTATTTCCCCAAATTGAAAAGTTGAATATACTCCTTGAATAGTATATATGAAGGTTGTTGAAGGAGAGGGTTGAAGCCTTCATATAAATTTACCGAAATTAATTCATATAGATTATCAAAGGATTTACGGTTTCTTTGTTGTGAATGAAATGAGGGAGAAGACTGAAAAAAATATAGTCATCAAGATTCAAGAATATTGGAAGGGCAAAAGCGTCCATGAATAATTCTAACCATGGGGTATTGTTAAAGCTAACCAAATGGAGATGGAGGGGGACTCATCACTCTATTTACTGGAGATTTGAAGGATTTTTAAGCAACTCATAAGATTTAGAGGACTTATTTGAAAATATATTGAAGGGATTTATATGCAAAAAAACTATTTTCTTTAAGAAATAAGCAACCAAATGCTAGCTCAATTAGTAAATTGATGCTCTTATAAGCAATAAATCTTAAGTTCAATGATCATTGGCATTGTTATGTTTGTTTTATAAATATTATTTTTTGTTTTTTTTACAAATCATATATAATGCCGACTTAAATTTTCAACTTAATGTATAATCGCTCCATCTAAAAGTATTTTGTATCTGCCACTGAGACTGAATAATTAAGAATAATATTATAAAACTAGAAAATAAGAGAAAATTTTATCATGCTGCATATTATGTGTGATACCTGGAGCCAGATATCCAAATGTTCCAGCTACTATAGTGGTGATATGAGATTCTTCGTCCTTCAGCAGTTTTGCCAGTCCAAAATCAGATACAAGGGCCTCCAAATTCCCATCAAGTAATATATTGCTCGACTTAATGTCACGATGTATGATTCGAGGTGAGCAATCATGATGCAAGTATGCAAGTCCTTTTGCTGCCCCCATGATGATATTAAGGCGTGCATCCCAATCCAGTTGCTCTGACCTTTCTGCTCAAGCATTCAGATCAAAGTTAGTATACACATTACAAAATATATTGACCCATATGCAAGTTCCTACTATGCATAATGGCATGGCAGTGATGGCACGCATATTAAGTCTTTAACTTTAGCAAATCAAACTAATAATTTATTTACCATGGCGTCCCTTTTGGACGAACTGCAGGAAAAATAACTAAAAGAGTAGATAAAGGTATTCTACACTAATCATTTTACAAGGCTATCTGAAGATCTTTAAATGCCTACATTTCATAAAATATTTGAATTAAGACGAAAAAGAAAAGAAAAGAATACATAGCTCACCTAACTGGCAAAGGACTTCTGCTGTTGAGGCAACATAAATTGCAAGCAATCTGGAGCATTTGAAATTCCTATAGTAATTTGAGATTGTAGTACAGAATTTGATGTTTATAATCAGGGAGTGAAATGATAAATAATGGGTTAATTTCTCTTAAATCCCCTAATTAATAAGGCAGGCACATAATCTCCCCAATTTCAAAACAGGTTGTAGCTTTAAACCTGTGCTAGCCTGTGGAGTCCAAAAGCCGTTGATGCCTTTAACTGCAATGATGAAGAGACAAGTACCCTTACTATTTGTATTTGTTCCATGAACTAGACAGCTCTAGAATTATAGAAGGCTGATGTCGTGTTGTATCTCTAACTTGACCTTGATGCGAAGACTCCCCCTTCTTCACCCAGATTAGACACAAACCCTTTCATCCAGTCAGCTGTGCAAATCATCATCAGCATTCAAGCTTTCTTCCATCAAAATAGTGTCAGCTATGGAGCATAAGAAAATTCCATCAAAGATTTGACAGTTTTTATGACATGTTGTCGACCTGACCTTAACCCTCTATTTGGTGCCAAATTCCAACCCAAGGTAGCTGTGAGCATGAGGGTCATGCCATAAAACCTAGGAGGCCAGTTGGATGGTAGATAGACCTACCTTTTGGATATGCAGTTTAAGCTCATGCAACCTAGTAGAACCCTCCAAATTCTCAAGATTACAGAGAGTCCACACATAGAGGTAAGATGATAAAATTTTCTACAGGGAATTGTGTTAAAATTAGTTGATTTTTTTATTGATTGTCTCATTGGCATTATATAGCCTAAGCAGTCAAAAACGGTTATATATCGGTTATATAACCGATATATAATGATATCGGTCCTGGACCGATATTTTTTTTGCAGAAATATCGGTAAAATATCGGAACCGATATTATCGGCCGATATGGCCGATATTGTTCGAAATATCGGTTTACAAAAAAATCGATTTCTCACGGTTTTGGTTTTGCTACAGAAAAATCGATATTGAATGATATGACATTCACATCAATGGAGAATGGAGATTACATCTTCTGCCATCAAAATCTCCATGCATCAAACTTATTAGAGATGTAGTTCCTCAAGTGGTCTCCTTTATCTTGGATCTCTTGGATTTCTCGACGATATGTATACTTTCTGCATATTTTATGATAAAAAACTATTAAGTGTATTGTTCATATATAAAAATTGTGTTAAAAATACAAACCGATATTTACCGTTATAAAACCGATATATCGGTGATATATCTATAACTCTACTGGACCGTTATCATGAAAAAACCGTTATTAACTGCATAGAGCCTTACAGTCATTAATACAATGATCTCAATCATTATGACAATAATCTCATAATGGAATATCCTGTGACATTCTGGCATCCCAAATATGTCCTCAGGATATTCTCATGTGCTTATACTATACTTAAATATGACACCCAACATACCATATCAACACTCCCCCTCAAGATGGGTAAAGATATTCACTAAGCCCATCTTGTCACATCCTCTAATCATGCTCACTGAGGCGAGTCCCTTGGTTAGTCCATCTGCTACTTGATCCCTGGTTGGAACATGGCCAAGCTCCAGTAATCCACTATCCAACTTCTCTTTGATGAAGAATCTATCAATCTCGATGTGTTTGGTTCTGTCATGCTGTACTGGATTGTTGGCGATACTAATAGCGGACTGATTGTCACACCACAGCTTCATCTTGGCTCCTTGATCCAGCTTCAGCTCCACCAGCATATTCTTCAACCATAGCAGCTCTGCAACTCCCAAGGTCATAGCTTGTACTCTGCTTCAGCTGTCGATCTGGCCACCACAGACTGCTTCTTACTCCTCTAGGAGACCAAGTTACCTCCTACAAATATGCAATATCCCGAGGTAGACCTCATATCATCAGCACAACTAGCCCAGTCAGAATCACAGTAGCCCTCGATGCTCACGTGATTGTTCTTCCTGAATATTAGTCCCTTCCCGGGAGCACCTTTCAAGTACCTCAGAATCTGGTACACTGCATCCATATGACCCTTCCATGGGTCATGCATGTAGCGGCTCACCACACTTACTGCAAAGCAGATATCAGGACGTGTGTGGCTCAAATAGATCAACTTGCCAACCAGTCTCTGGTATATGTCCCGATCAACTGGTTTTCCAGCCTCAACATCAATCTTGAACCTCTGATCTATTGGTATCGCTGCAGGTTTGCACCCCAATATTCCAGTTTCTGTGAGAAGGTCCAGTGCATACTTCCTTTGAGAGAGAACAATCCCCTCTGCTTCTCGAGCAATCTCAATCCCAAGGAAGTACCGAAGAAGGCCGAGATCCTTCACCTCGAATTCCTTGCCAAGCTTTCCTTTGAGTTGGGCGATCTCCTGCTCATCATCTCCTGTGATAATCATATCGTCCACATATACCGCAAGCATGGTGATGTGACCTCCACTCCGACAGAAGAACACAGTCTGATCAGCATTGATCTGCTGATATCCCATCCCTATCATCGCCCTTCTGAATCTGTCAAACCACGCTCGAGGAGACTGCTTCAGTCCATAGAGAGACTTCTTCAACCTGCATACCTTGCCTACTGTCTGATTGGTGCCAAATCCTGGTGGTATCTCCATGTACACCTCCTCCACTAGATCTCCGTGAAGAAACGCATTCTTCACATCCAGTTGGTGTAGCTTCCATCCACCATTCGCTGCCAGAGAAATCAGAGTCCTGACAGTGCTCATCTTTGCAACTGGTGCAAAGGTCTCGTCATAGTCGATGCCGTACGTCTGACTGTATTCTTTGGCTACTAGTCGAGCTTTGTAGCGCTCAACCTGTCCATCTGGATTCTGCTTCACGGTAAAGACCCACTTGCATCCAACTGCTCTCTTCCCCTCTGGCAGTCTCACAAGCTCCCAAGTGTGGTTCTTCTCCGGAGCTCTCAACTCCTCGTGCAATGCCGCTTTCCAATTTGGATCGTTCTTGGCAACCTGTCAATTGTTAGGTACAGTAATACTATCCAAAGATGCTATAAATGCTCCATGAGAAGAAGGGATAAGGTCATAAGAAACAAACTGAGCAATATCCCAACCATATCTGTTTGGATGATTTCCTGCATTGCTGCGAGTGGTCCTCTGTACAGATAGTGGTGTGGGAGGAGTAGAAGTAGGAGGAATGATATCTTGTGAATGAGGGGGTATCACCTGAAGGGGGGTTGGTGTCGGTGCCTCAGGAGTTGGGACGAACGCAGGCAAGGGACTTGGCACTGGCACTGGCGGTACTGGTCCTGCAGTTTGCTTCTCTCTCCTGCTGTAGGTAAGTAACTCTCCATGAGCCGTAGGCCTAACACCTTCACCTTCTTGTCCCTTCTTCGTGCCTCCATGCCAAACTTCTAAATCGGTTACCACCAAGTTCTCCATCTCCCCCTCGCCTAATACTGGCAGTATTAGGCGTGTTGTGTGAAGTTCCGTCCTGGCGGTAGTATGGCTCATGCTCCCGAAAGTGGACATCCATACTGACAAACTTCTTCTTCTCTACTGGACTCCAGCACACATACCCCTTCTGGGTCGCCGAGTAGCCTACGAAGATGCATTTGACCGCTCTAGGATCAAGTTTCCCAACTGATGGCCTGTTGTCCTTCACAAAACACACACACCCAAACACCTTCAATGGGAGTATCCCACTATTATTGCCTTGAAATACCTCACATGGGGACTTCCATCCGAGGACCTTCGAGGGCATCATGTTGATGAGTTGAGCTGCTGTCAACACTGCATGCCCCCACAGACTCTGTGGGACATTCATGTCGATCATCATACTTCTTGCGACCTCCAGAAGGTGTCTGTTTTTCCTTTCTGCAACTCCATTTTGTGTTGGTGTGTATGCACAGGTGGTCTGATGCTGTATTCCGTGTGCTGACAGGTATTCTGCAAGCGTCCTGTTGGTATACTCCGTTCCATTGTCAGACCTCAGTACCTTCACAACTGTTTTGTACTGAGTCTGGACATGCTTATGAAAATCCCGAAAACAAGCAGGTACATCATTCTTATTTTTCATCAAATATAACCAGGTAACACGAGAGGCACACTCAATGAAAAAAATAAAGTACTTATAACCATTCATAGTGTTAGTAGCACATGGACCCCAGACATCAGAATGTACTACCTCAAAAGCAAAAGTGCTCCTATGACCCATGCCAACATATGAGCTCTTAGTAAGTTTTCCTAACTCGCACGCATCACATACTAATTTCTCTTTATTTGTTTTTGCATAAATCTCTGGATACAACTTACTTAGAGTATCAAAGGAAGAATGTCCCATCCTCCGATGATGGAGTATCAAGGTATCCTCAGTCCTCTGCTGCAGTCCTTCCATGCCAGCCTTCTCTGCCATAGATACCAATGCTGAGTCCAGTCCTTCTCGATCTAGGTACCACAGTCCCTCATGCCAAGTGCCAGTCCCAAGTCTCCGTCCTGTCCCTTTCTCCTGGAAGGTCACCTTATGAATATCAAAAGAAACAATGCATTTAAGTTGGAGGATTATAGAACTAATGGACAAGAGACTGACTGAAAAGGATGGAGCATGTAAAACATTGGATAATCTTACTGAACCTGTACAATTAACAGTACCCTTACCGACCACTGGCTGGAAAGTGCCATCAGCTGTCTGAATGTTGTCTGCTGATGCTAGGTGAGTGTAGGAAGAAAACTCACTAGCATTCCCCGTCACATGCCGATATGCTCCCGAGTCGATAATCCAGTCTGATGATTTAAGGGAAGAGATAGACGCAAGGGCAAGTGATTCGTCAGTACCTTCTGATGAATGGGCATACATGGCAGCGTTGCCCCTAACAAAGAATGAGGTGGACGCCTCCTCTGTTCTACTCATGTCTCCCAGTGCCTGGTCCTCCACAGTAAAGGTGCCATCAGCTTCTCCGTTCCCTTCTGATATCAGGAGGTTCGCCCGATAACCTCCTCGGCCGCCTCGTCTACCCCCTCGACCACGACCACGTCCTCCATTATATCCTCGTCCGCCGAACGGTCCTCGTCCACCACCTGAATCTCCCTCCCTAGGTGGTTTGGTACAAGCATACCGATGATGACCCATCTCCCCACAGTTGTATCACTGCCGGTTATGCTGCCAGGGCTCTCCCTTAGATCCTGTATTACCTGAGCTGGTGATCGCTAGTGCTGACTTTGCTTCGAGGGGACCACCTGTCCCGGCTTGCAGCCTGATGCGTGTCTCCTCATGGATCATGGCTGAGATAGCCTCCTCAAGGCTAGGGATCTTTGGTTGGGCTAGAAGTAGGGTCGTCCTCTGTGCGAAAGCTGCAGTCAGCCCTTTGAGGAACTTCATCGTCCTCTCCTGCAGACACACCTGTTTCTCCTTACACTTAGGGTCCCCGCAGCTCGCCCGATCTGAGGAGTGATCATAATCCAACCACAGATGCTCCAACTCCGTAGCATACTCCTGCACCGTCTTCTCTCCCTGTACGGTGTCATCAATCTCCCCCTTTATCTGGAAGACCCGTAAGTTGTTCCCCACACCATCATAGGTCCTTCTCAACTTCTCCCACACATCTTTCACCATCTCAATACCGTCTACTGTGGCGGCAATAGACTGGACTAAGGAGTTGAGAAGCCAGATGTAGATCACCATATGAGTGGACTTCCACTCATCGCGTCCTGTCGAGCCATCGTCCGGCTCTGTCGCCTCGCCCGTCAGGAACCCCTCCATGTTTTTTCCTGCGAGGGTTCTTCTCACCCGCCGTGACCAACTCAGATAGGTGGCTGGTCCATCTAATTTCAGATCGATGGAGGGAAGCTTCAACTCCGGCGACGTTCGTGTCGTGTTCTCACCAGCCGACATCGTCAACAACTTCATCAACGTCGCCACCTCTGCAGAATCTAGCTTCTTGATGATCTCCTCCGTCGATGCGTCGTCTATCCAATCACGTCACGTCCGCTCCACGACTCACGCTTGTCCTCGTCGTCCGCTCCTAGATCCGAACATGTCCCCCATTTTTTCAGATTTAGGCATCCCTATTAGGCGATGTCTCGTGCTGGTGCGGAGGAGGCGGCAGCACGCATGTCACAGCCGCCGTCGAAGCAGCAGTCGCAGCAGTAGTAGCCGCAGCAGTAGCGGGACGGGGCAGCAACAGCGAAGGGCGGAGAAGGGAAGAAGGGGGGCGTGGAAGAGTTCGGTGGAGGAGATCTAGGAAATCCTCCTGTGGGTTTGTGGAAGCTTGGTGACGGCTAGGGTTTGTGGAAACTTGGCTCTGATACCATGTTGAAATTAGTTGATTTTTTTATTGATTGTCTCATTGGCATTATATAGCCTTACAGTCATTAATACAATGATCTCAATCATTATGACAATAATCTCATATTGGAATATCCTGTGACATATTCTGGCATCCCAAATATGTCCTCAGGATATTCCCATGTGCTTATACTATACTTAAATATGACACCCAACATACCATATCAACAAATTGCATTTATCTTGACTGTGCAAATAAGGAATAAAATTAAAAGTTGAGGCGATGTCATGCTTAAATAGTATTCTTTCCTGATATTTATCCTCAACTATAAAAAAAGATTTCTTAAAGTTAATCAAATGCTCTTCATCGTAAACCAATTTTGAGATTGAGAATTCCCTAGGTTATGGCACATTTATTCGTGACCACTATGAAGTAATTTCAATAATCAATGGTAGTGTCATCACGTTACCAAGCCTGAATGCAAAAGTAGTTACCTAATAATGCAAGCAACATAAAACTCAAACATGGAAAGGTATACACAATGATCTAAAGCCATATATTTACGGAGGCAAGAATTAAATCACAAGGGTTTACTCATTAAATTTACTAGTTAAAAGTAGATGAAGAATCATAAAAATAACTAGTAGTGGTTATTAAATTGCGCTAGAAGAACACAATTCTCACCATGCAGCACTTCATCCAGGCTTCCTCCAGGTAAGTAATCATAAAGTAGCAACTTAGACAAAGGTGAATTACAATAACCCCGCAGATTGACCAGATAACGATGTTTAATACTACCCAAGATCTCAAGTTCTCTGTCAAAAAGACGGTCAAGGCCATCATGTGTCTTTGTTATTCTTTTCAAAGCAAAATTGTTGCCATCATCCATAGAAAGCTTGTAAACAGTGCCAAATCCACCACAGCCAATTATATTCTCATCATTTAAGGTCTCTAGCTTCTTAAGGATGTCCTTTGATGAGTAAGGCAAGTCACCATGAAACATAACTATGGAAGCACCTGAAAGGTAAGATATATCTCATCATTTAAGGTCAGAAAATATATTTCCTGACTTAGAAATATATGATTGCATGGGTTAAAAAATATTGATGAAGCAGAATCCTTATATGATGCTTTATGAGGTAAAAATCAAATTTTAGGTACCTCCACTGACATCAACAGCAAGACCTCTCATATCTCCTTTACCAAACTTTTTATAAAGGAAAGATCCCCAGAAACACAAAAGCGCAACCAACAATAGAGCACCTATTGTTGCTACTGCACTAATAACAAGCTTAGTAGAGTTCTTCCTGCTTGGTGGGCTCCCTGCATACAAAATTCCCATCATAAGCTTTCAAGAAGTTGCTCAAATTGTACACAAGTCCCCAAGTATATAATAATCACAAGTTTTGCAATCTAAAACCTCAGGCTACTATAATCAAATGCAAATTTAAGGGTATACTACAAGTTAATGCCTACCTGGACATATCAGAACCCGAATAAACAGCATCAGGGAGTAAACTGCTTTTATTAAAGGCCCAGGGGTGGGGTGGGGTGGGGTGGGTACCCCTGACTTTTCGGTTTCACACACACACATAGTGTTGTTTGTCCTATTATTTAGTTTATGTCTTAGGAAAATGCCAAAATTTAATGGTTGCCTAGTTGACACATGGATGGAATCAGTTTTCTAAAAATCTGGCTAGGCGCCAACCCACCGCACCGAACACCCCATGTTCGGCGGTTCTAGGTGGCATGTTTTTGGAATTTTTTTGATATATATATATATATATATATATATATATATATATATATATATATAATCGGCCACCTAGGCGCTAGGCGGACCTCCGGCACACCGAGTCCACCTAGCGATTTTTAGAACATTGGATGGAATTTTAACCGAGTCTTGAGTTCAATTCTCTCGAGCCTCATTATGCATTATTTACAGTTATTTTTTTAGCTTTCTCTTTATAAATTCTACATAATTTACCCTCAATGCTAAATTAAGGTATTCCCCCCCCCCCCCCCCCCCCCTTCTATTTTTTTTCCCAGGACTAAGGTACCTTTTTCCTTTTCTTTTGTGGGGTAGGGGGGTGGGTACCTTAGTCCTGGGGAAAAAAATAGGAGTGGGGTGGTTCCTAAATTGAAACATCAGTTATTTCTGTGGAACACTACTTCACTCTCATGTTAACCTTTCGCCTATGGATTAGAAATCCATTTGCCCATAATAGGAGTTGAAAATTCCAACCAGAAAATAACCTACCTCCCTTTGATGACAACACAAACTACAATGCATATGACAATCATCAAGCTACGTTTATCAAATTTTAAGTCTACTTAAAATTAAAGTCTTCTTTAAATGACTGACAGGAAGAAGGATCATGGACCCATAATGCTATAGTATAGAAAATGCACAAAAGGCAAAGATATGTTGTACTGAAAGAGAGATGATCCTAGTTGATCAACATATTTCACTAATTTAGTGTTCAGATATAAAAATTCCAAATGCAGAAGTAAAAGAAAGTAAATTCTTCATATATCCATTACATGTATTTCTGAATTAGTTCCTTACCATGCATGACTAAAAACATATGCTGATATATCTATTGACATATAGAACACAATAAACAGTCAAGTCAACATGCCAGTACCTGGAGAGGGTGACTTGGAATTTGCTGATGGTGATAGACTACCATCCTTGCACTCAACGCCAACTTGCTTCCCGCACAAGCCACGATTTCCAACAAAACTACAAATATATTTTTCACAAACGAAAGTAATCATTATTTCGGCTTTCTAGCCAAATAGAGGCCACAGACTGAACGTTGTAACTAATAAGAAGTTCGATACATGCATGGTCACCAGTGCAAACAGAAAGGCTATATCATTCATTTGGACTAAAGAAAAGGTGCATTATTTCAGAAAGCAATAATATTGTTGAAGTAGAAAAAGTCTTGTTAGAGAGCTAGTGCTTGAGGAAACAATGAATGTCAAATGAATATGAACTCAGAAAGTGCAAGGAATTGACATACAAATTGAAGCCTGAAAGGAATCAGGTGAGTTCAAGCTACTTCAAACTCATCGATATAGCATCATCAGCAAGGATCATAAGTAGGCATCAAGTACTTAGAAAGTTTAGTCCAAGAAATTTTACACTATGGCAGAACCGTATTTTTCCTTCTTTTGCAAGGAAAACCTAGCCCTTCAAAAATGACTCCAGGTACAGTGATTTGTATAAGACAACTTGCAGTTTTAGTGAGTCTTAATCAAAAGTACTGGTAAGCTCATTCAGTATGATTTAATAATATATACTTTGAACTATCATAAGGAAAGAGAAGTATAAATATGAAGATATTCTCGAGTTCATTGGCACTAGTGGCATGCTCAATCATAATAATGACGAAAAACAATTTGCTAATATACAGAAGGAGAACTCCAATTCCACCTAACATCCCAAACAAAAAGGTATCAAGCAATGTAAGTACATGTAGTGCCTACATCAAATTCTTTTGGATACTATATGAGCATCGAGTTCATAGTGTAACTACCTCAAACATTTAATATGTGTACCCAGTACAGAAAAACTTAACATAGACTAAAAGTGTATTCCTCTTTCACAAAAAGCCAATAAGAGACGTGCTCAATATTCAGATGATTCACTCAAAAACAATCACATCAGGATCTTCACAGAAAATGAAAAGAAAGCTTTCTGTTTTCTTAAGCAAATCCGACGTATTGAGACTCCACCCAACACAGATCTCCACCTTCATATTAAATTTGGAAAAATAATTAATCACCGCCGCATTATCATTTCTTATTATCATGAAAAGCCGATACACACTTATACAGTATCACAGTCCTCAAATGAAAGAAGGATGTATACAGGTAAGCAAGTTGTTTCGAAGCCTCTGCAAGATGGAAAAGGACATCAAAACGGAACTTGGCGGTGTTTTTTTTGGGGGTGGGTGGGTGTGGGGTGGGGGCATCTGTGGGTTGTTCTTATTTGCAAAATAAAAATGGAATCTGGTAAGAAGCATTCCAGATTCAGAACAATGTAGGAAGTATATTCAAGAAGACCCTGCCAGTATAATGTCCATGTACAGACTAAAGGACAGATCAATCTTACCTTAATACAGAAAATATAGATAGATAATAGCATTAAACTTACGAGTCTAGATGCCGTATAACATAAAAATGTTATGGTAACATCTTAGAACTTATAAACTAATGAAAAGTTATAGCTACAGAGAGGAACAATATAACTTGCTGCACTCGAACAATGGGGAACAATGAAAAACAGCATCCTATCTTTTGACATAAACTTCAGGGTCTCCCTCAAACAGAACTAGGCTACAATATGTGATTACGTACCATGAAATATGCAACAAATAACAATGACAGGAAATACATTACTTACGAATTTTCAGTAAATCTGAAGAGTTCTCCATCAGATGGTATAGTTCCCATCAAAAAGTTCATGGAGGCATTACTTTGATACGATCGCAAAGGTAACAAAATAAGTTAGATGTTGATGCAATTAATTTGTGGAATTATTTTCTTCAATACAATTACTCCACTTACAATGACTTGAGCTTCGTCAATTTAGCAAGCGATGAAGGAATAGACCCACTTAAAGTATTGCTGGAGATATCCCTACAAACAGAGGGAGTAAAAGATCTTCTTAGCTAATAATTACGGTAAATTATACAAGCAATTTTCTTAAATCTATCTGGATTGTGAAAAAGATAGCAAAGAAGCTTCACAACTATAAACATGAATTAAAGGAATGTTACAAGGCTTCTTAGATCATGACATTTTAAAGTCAACTAATGAGCATAGCATAAAGGAACATTTAGACAAATGAATCTGTGACTACCACAGGAAGGTTCTTTAAATTAAACAGACAGGAAAGAAAATGTAGATTAATTTTTCAACATTGGTTAGTAGATTGCTAGCTAAGGCACAAAGCATTCTCCAGTACACAACTTGTAACAAATCGAAATACTGTTCAGTTCACATAACTTCTTGATTAACATGCAATCCAACTGATAACAAGTTAGTTCAGAAATAAATATAATGAAGAAATAGAACTCACAAAGTCTCAAGCTCCAAAAGGTTACCAAGCTCCAACGGGATAATCCCACTTAAATAGTTCCCTTGCAAGTATCTAATAAGATAACATACCTGTTAATTTCTTTACATAATATGAAATGCTGAAGTTATATTAAGAGACATATCCACAAACTAAATGAACTGAAAAAGAGTCCAAAGCAGGAATCATGATAAAAAGGAAAATCAGTACGGTATTGAGCATTAAAAAGGCAGGTCCTTGTTGTTATGTTATGAGTCTTATAACTAACAAAAAAACAATCAATGGCATTAATATCATAAGAATGAACAGGGATACGCATCAAGTGACGATACACATATCGATGTGCATCTTACCCAGTGGTCTGTGGCTGCAGCATATCATAAGATAAAGAACAGGTATATTGTAACTACCACTTTCCACCATAGGGATATTTTGATAATTTTGCATGTTGTTAAAAAATTTATATATTATTTTATATTAGTAATTGCCTAGAATTATATTAGTGTTAGTTAGTAGCTAGCCAATTAGAATTTGCCAGTGTCAGTTAGTGGCTGACCAATTAGAATTTGCAAGTGTTAGTTAGTGCTAATTATTGTTAGTCATGACTTTAGTAACTAGAATTAATTAAGTTTAGTTGTCATGAAGAGAATATTCCTCTTAGTTGTAGAGATTCCTTCATTTAGTTAATTAGATTCCATTCATGACAAATGGAGAGGGACAAATTTGATATTTTGGCATGACCAAACCTTACTTTAAGAGATAAGTTCAATTTAGAGCTCATCCATTCATTTCATTTCACTCATTAGCCTCATTTTTTCCAAAGCTTCTTCTTCCCCGAGCAAACCCAATTCCCTACCAATTCTACTCAATCCACTTTCAATTCCACTCATTCTCACCATCATGAAGGCCTAGAACATTGGAGAGCACAAGGAGATCCATAGGAGAGGAGCTTGCTAGGAGATCGGGTCCGACTCATCCCTTCCGTGTCCAAATTCGAAGTTCTCCAAAGAGGCTACCAAAACACTGTAATTCTCTCAATTTCATCAAATTCATGGTTAGGAACACCCCTTGGTCATGTAGGAACCTTCCAATGGATAGATTTGACTTTCCAATGGTAGATCTAGGCACTAGAAGCCCTCAATTTGGTAGATCTAAGTTTGTGTCATAATTTTGGGGCTCAATTTGGAAAAAACTCCAATTGTGTCCATTAAGTGTGTATTGTGTCCTAATGCGGACTAATGATGTTTATTTCATTGTGTGAAGGTGTCATTGGGTCCAAAATTGGACGCGTAGAGTCTGTATCATGATACGCCATCATACATATAGGTAGAATTGGTAAATTGGGTGTATACATGTGTTCTTTTGTCCAAAACAGCTCAAACTCTTCATAGTATTCAGCCTCGTTTTTAACAGCCATAGCAACTTAGAAATGCCATAACTCCTAAATCAGAACTCCGATTAATCTTCCGTTTTTTTTAAAAGAACCGTATCGAAATTAGATTTCCAAATATATAAATTAATAGGCCAAATTCGTTCTGGAACTTTCTGTAAAAAAATTTGAGTGTCAGGTGTCCGAAAGACGAACGTGTTTCGATGTTTTCGCGATTCCGGGAGCTTCCGATCACAAAAATGTGATTCGTTTGAAGTTTCGAAAAGCTAATACGAAGGGCTACGACATACTTTAACCCTATATTTATTGAATAGGTCTAATAGGTGCACTATTTGATACAAGTAGAGAACTGACTATACGACATAGGCATTTTGTGTATCCTATGAGCCTAAGTAGTATAGATATCAAGTGTGTAGGTATCATAGGTTGCCAAGCATATGTATGATATAACATATATATATATATATATATATATATATATATATATATATAAGTGTTAGGTAATAGGTGTTAGTGTGCGTGTTAGTGTTGATACAAGTGGTTATCAAGTGAGCCAAGTATAGGTAAGTTATGTGTCAAGGTATTAGAGTTTGGGGCAAGATACTAGTGTGATACTTGGATACCATGAGCATTTTGGTATCATGACATTCAAGTATCATGAGTGAGGGTAATTGAGTATTGGGGCCCGAGTAAGGTATCATATTTGGTATCAAGTATTAGTATTAGAGTTAGTTGGGTAAGTATCTAGGAGGATAAGGTATTGGTCAAGATACTACGATATTGGGCATTAGAACTAGATAATGGGTAATATTAAGATGTCAAGTGCCAAGAGTAGGGTGAGTATCTTGGATGTAAGGTAAGTGTAGGTTATGGTCATGGGTTAGTATCTTGGGGGTTGGTATCATATGATACCTAATGTGGTACTATGGTACCATATACAAACAAGTGTGATATGTGTAGAATAAATTAGAGTGTGGTATCCTAGGATGTATCAAGGTATTTAGAATACCAAGACACCAAAATATTAGAACTAGTATGAGGTGATACTAGGATACTAAGGTAAGGTTGTGATATTAGGTATTGGATTAAGATACCATGGTAAGGGTATTGTCTAGCTTGGGTAATGGGTTAGGTACCAAGGTATGAGTTAAGGTATTGGGTATTGGTCAAGGTAATGGTATTAGCTAAGGTATTAGTCTAGAAACTAGGTTAAGGGCTAAGGTAAATAGCTATAGGCCAAGGTATTGCTAAAAATTATAGGTAGAAGTATATATTAGGATGATATATGCTAGTAACTTATTAGTATAGCCTAGAAACCTAGTATTGGCCAGTATAAACTAGTATTGACTAGTTTGACCTAGTTAGCACCTAAAAACCAAATAGTGACTTGTTAAGACTTAGTATAATTTTATAAACCTTGTAAATAGGTAAAATCAACCTAAAAACTAGGAAATGACCAAGTTTGACTATGTTGACCTAGATTTGATCTAGTTTGACTATTGTGACCTAGTTTTGACCTAGAAACATAGTTTTGAGTTAATTAAATTTATTGTTGACTTCAAAACCTATTTGACCTTGATACATCATATATATATAGGTCACTTGGACTCCGGTTCAGACATTATTTGATATTCATTGCTCCGAACCTCAGGCGAGTACATTCTCTGATAGTTTTTCGTTTATGATATCTTCTATGTTTCTTGTATCTAGTGTAGATATCATTGACTTCTTGACACATGGTTACACGGATTGGTATTTCCGGATCCCGTCATGAGATGTTATTCCTGGTGGTTCATGGCGTATCATGTGCAACCATGTTGTTCTTGTACTTGTATGGATACTAATTCCTGGGAGACTAGCTACCTTCTCAGGGAATCCCGTGGCGTGGCGTGCCATGGTTGGATCCACTATACCAGTAGGACGCGGGGAGTATTAGTGTAGATATGTGATCATACCCCCTGCAGTTCATGTTTTCCTGTGAGTGTTAATCATACACCTCACGTATGATTAACTAGGCCATATTCATGTACAAGTTTCCAAGCCGATCACATGTTGAAACTAGTACTCACTCAGTTGTATTTTCTGACTCTTGTATATGATACTCATTACTCTTGTATTTATTTACAACATTCCATATCTTGTATATTTCTTGCTCTTGTTCTATTTATCTTGTATTTCTTCCTATTTACTGTTACATAGTCTTTATCATTTATTGGAACTGTTGTTAGAGGTGTGCTTCGCTCCAATCCTGACTGGATAACATTTTTCAGTGATTGTTGTGCTCTACATTCCGAGATTTTAGAGTGATGCTATAGACATGATTGCTATTACACTGTGGACCTTGAGGTGACAATTGTAGAGATCTAGGCTAGCGCTTTGTATTCCATATTATGTCTAGTTTCTTTCCTTTAGAATGTTATTTGGTTTATCTTTCTTATTTATTCTGCCTTTAGATTATGGTGATTGAGTATATGATAGAACTAGTTGTATTAGTAAGATTGATAGCTAGATATTGATGACCTAGACAGCGTTCTACCGCCGAAGTTGCGGCGTAGGCTGGATGTACCCACGTACTCTTGTCCGATCATGCGGGTGCGGGTCGTGACAGATACACTCTCTCAAACTTAAAGAGCTGAAAAGAGCCTAAGGCAGGAATCATGAAAAAAACTCAATCCACAAGGTTTTAAATCATTAAAAGGGCAGCTCCCTGTTTATGTTATGTTATGGTTAACAAAACAATCAATCAATGTCACTAATATCATAAGATAACGAACCGGGATTCACGGCAAGTTACGATAGACATATTGATGTGCATCTTTACTGAAAGGTGTGGCTGCATATCATGTAAAGTTTATCTTTTCTCTTCAAACTAGCATCATCATCTAAAAAACCTTCAGTATTTAGCTGGAATACACCTGTATGGCTTTTAGATCACCTTCTACAGTTCTACCCATAAGGTTCCAACACTCTTATATGCTTTATAGTCATTCCCACTAGATAAAATATAATTGTCTTATCCTGATAAAGACGCGAAATAAGAAATTGAGTCATCTGCCATGTTGATGGCCCGGGGTAACTGGGTCCTAAAACATGTTTGAGAATTATTTGAACCACATCGAAGCAGTTCCAGAAACATCACAATTTTCAGATCTGGGCTCTGAAAGTTAAATAGAACTGACTACTAATTTACATCAAGCAGGCTCCACTGTAAACCAGCGATCACATGAGAACAGGGATTAGACAGAGAGAGAAGGAAAGCTTGACAAGTTCTAATCTTCCAGAGAGGAAGAGGAAGGAGGTCCACATTTAGGACAAAAAGAACAAGAATTTCTTATACTTGCAAGCTTTGTCTCTGTTTTCTATATGCTTTTAAGTAAGTCAACTTAGTAGGACTAATTTGTTTTTTGTTAACTTAATCATCTCTTTAATTCTAGAAGCATTACTTTTATGTAATTTGGAAACTTCAATATTACAAAGGGTAACTTTATTCTGCATCACACTGTGCAATGTAAGCAAGAAACACTACAATGAAGGGTGAATACATAGTTTATCGCCCCCTCACCACCCCACCCCGCTTCTAAATTTTTGCAAAATGTATGTGGTTATGTTCTTGGCTCCAACATCATTCAATCCTAGTTCCATTCCTGCTTGAGCATGTTCACTTGGTAACCTGTGTTAGACAATGCAGCAATATTGATTACAAATAGAAAAAACAATCCTTTTTTGGCAGGATCATTGGACATAACCATGCCAATGGTGATAGGTTCAAACAATATAGCACTAAATTTAGAGAATTGAACCACACACATTTCATTTGTAGTAGTTGCTTTCTGAGTTCTTCTCTTGCCTATTTATTGTCCTTAATTTTCTATATCAATGCAAAATGACTGCCTACGTTGTCTGCCTCAAGCTGCCCAGCAGCAGTATACCATAAAAGATACTAAGCAGAGACAATTTGTTACCAAAATGTATTGTTGTTGCCTTAATTTATCAGAGCAGGGAGACACTGGTAGTGCTTAACATTGGAGATTGATGGAAATAATAACTATAACATGGCATAAATTTTTTGACTCGTAACGTGTATGAGTGCCACTCCAAATATTTAAAAGTTAATAAATAAATACAGCTGTTGAGAAACTTTTAGACAGTCCAGGCTCCAAAAAAAGAACTTACAAATGTTGCAAGTTCGTGCAATTTCCTAGCTCAGGAGGGATGTTTCCATATAAGCTGTTGCCATGTAGAGACCTAGAGCAAAAAAGATACATCCAGAACCAGAGTAATTCAAGTTTCATTATATATATATATATATATATATATATATATATTGGGCGGATCAAGAACCCCGCCGCCCACCTGCTCGATCCAACGGACGAGGGGGCGCGGGACTCCTTAAAGGGGCTCCCAATCCGGACCCTATATATATATATATATATATATATATATATATATATAGTTAGTGTGTGTGTGTGTGTGTGTGTGTGTGTGAATTAAATAAGAAGCTTTTGTGAGAACTCACAGTAGCTTTAACTGATTCAGCTTTCCAATTTCTGGTGCTAAAGACCCAATTAATTTATGATTTGCAAGACTCCTGAAAAATATATAGTAAAAAATTTAAGTATCCATAATTTTAAGAGTATAACAATTGCACATATGAAAAATACAAAACATAAGTCATAGTGTATGTAGAAAACTTTCACTAGTGTCAACAACAAACCCAGATAAGATAATAGCTTTGAGAGAAGCATATTCATGTTCTACAGAATTGGAGAATGGTTTCAAAACATTTTCTGAACGAGATCAAAAATTCACAAATAAAAACTTTAGAAAGCCTACTAAATAAAATCAGTATCAATCATAAAAGAGAGTAAGTTAATATGAATTTCTGATCCTAAAATATATAGAAACTCAGACTAGTACTACTACTACAACAACAAAGCCTTTCTGCCGAAACTTTTTGTTGGTGTATTTGAATCCTTTCTTACATACATCTCTGTTAAAGACCACGCCAACTGTAATATTAGCAAATATAACATCCTTCATTACGGCATTATTAAGTACCCCATTCCACCGCTAAAGAAGATAAGTGCCTAATACGAAAATGTTGTACATACCTCCATCCCCAAATATTTAGCTTAGTACAGGGCATTCATTCAGAAGATGATTGTACAGTCATATACCTAGAAGTTACAATAATCACTTTCATGGATACCAAATGTACAGGTTGGATTTGTATGCCCTGCATCTGAACATGGCTACCTTATTCACCAGTGGTCAATAGAAATTATGAAGTCATTTAATTTTTTAGGATAAAAAGTGAGGATACAGTGGTATGCAACTGCTTCCACTCTTCAGTTGTTTGGGTTGTCTTAGTTTCATAGGTGCAATCATTTGAAGCTTTGGAGCTCTTCTTATGATAGCTCACAAGGCTTGGTTCAATTGCCCTGTAGGATCCTGGCATCCATATCCACTAGAGACCAATATTTAGAGCCTTCTTCCCAAGCCAGTCCTTAGGCTCCTCCAAAATTAAAAACCAACCACGCATCCCCCATACTTGGGCACTTGGGCACTTTTATTCAAATGAGCCCCTAGACAGTTCTTAAAATCTTGGGCTCTCCTTAATTTAAGCATAGGGGGCCTGTTTTAGGTATGCCAAATAATGTTGCTATCATAAGAGGGGGCGTGCTTTCTTTCTAAGAGCATCATCTCTTTGCATAAGAGCAGCCTACAGTTTCCTTCAAAAAATTCTGGATCTCCAACACACACACGGTTAACCTCTTGGGGCTGCACCACTCTTATGTCTTTCAAACAACAGGTAAATTGGCTAGTTAGGTAGCACCTTAAATTTTTCAACCTATAGTTAGTCACCTCCAAACCAAAGTGAGACAGGGTCAGACTCGTGAGCCAGTGCTTAAAGAGAAATTTTAAGATCTCCTATACCTACAAAGTTAAAATAGTTGGACTCTATTGCAAATCTTATTGACGTTTGAACTCCAAGTACATTGGCACACGTTAGAATAACCCCGTGACCTGAATTGCTTAAGAGATGAAGTTTAGGTTCCACCAAAATGACACAGTTGGCTGAGAACCAGTCTTCAAATTCTCGTTAACTCTAAACTTTTAATCTTCTAAGGATCCTAACAGAAGACCGGGTCTTACAAACTGGTCTAATTGAGATTAATGTTCATCTTTCATATAAGTGATTTAGATCATTCTAAGCATTTTAGGATCTGCACCCCAACCTTCCCAGGATCCCATATGTGGCATTGACTGCTTAAAAATCAGGACTACCAAATTTACAAATTGATCCAATTGAGCTGTATGTTAATCTTAATTGATCCATCTGTTAACAATGTACATACACACGACTTAGCTTTGACATGAATGCCAGACTCCATCAAGATTAGCTATTTAACTCCAATAAGATACACCTAAGTGTTAGCCCAATAATGTAACCATATTTTCGAATATGGTTATTCGATTAAGTTTAACTTTTTAATATCACTAATAATCATTCTATCACTACATTATTAGTACTTAAACTTAGCATAGTCCAAATGTGTATTAAATGTACAATACTTGCTACTATGTACATTGTTTTGTTCGTCTAACATATATCTACAGAAAAGCAATAAGCAAGATCAAAATTTGGACTTATGCAATGAAGAAATCATGATGGGCCAAAGACGACGTCATCCCACAAGATTTCTCTGAACCGCCTACGACATCTCCGGAGCCACGCACCAGGGAGTTCCGTTGCCCGGCCTGCAGACGGGGGTCGATGGGACAGCGTCCCTCGTGGGGGTTCGAGGGCAAAGCCCCCAAAAGGTATTCAGATTTCACAATCTGGGTATCTCAGGACAACTGTCGTCAAAAAAAAAAGCCATCATCTATCAAGGAAAGAAGCCAAGCTATGCCAATCATCATTTCCAGACTCTGAAGAAGCCTGCACCTGCTATAGCCTGTCTAGAGTATGTAAAGAGTCTTAGGAATAATTGTAAACACAAGAAATGTATGGCAAAATCGAAAGTTAGGGTAGAAAATAACGCAGGATCATTTTTGGCTAAAAACCGGCATACCGACGGTATACTGAAGTATACCGACGGTAAACCGATTTTATATAAATGTTGCTCTCTGTCGTTTGGACCGGCATACCGACGGTATACTGGTCTATACCGACGGTATACCGGTTCATCACAGTTGGCAATCCAACGATCGAATTATGTGCATTAAATGATCCCAACGGTCATATTTATAGCCGTTGCTACTGCAGACCGGTATACCGTTCCCAGGCTGAAAGTTGCATTTTTGCTCTTTCTTTGTGTTGGCCTATATAAAGCCTTGAACCCCTTCTTTCAAGGTTGATCCTTTTGAGCCTAAAATTTCTAATCTACCAAAGGCCATCCACAAACACTCAACCAAAGCTTTCATTTGTGTATCCACAAATTGTGTTAGAGTGTTCTTAAGTTGTAAAAGTTAGATCTTTATATTTGTTGTAAGAAGATCAAAACCATCTTGTAAGAGGTTGAAGTGTACAAACCTTTGGATCAAAGCTTGTGTGAAGTTAGAGAGCCTTCGGATCAAAGCTCTTGTGTAAGAAGTCAACGAGCCTTCGGATTAAAGCTTGTGGTGTAACTATTTTGCTAATAGTGGATTCAAGCCAGACAAGAATTTCCGGGACTGGAGTGCCTCGAGGAGGATACATCGAATGTCAGTATTCTTATTGCTTTACTTCTTGCACACTTAATTTTTAAATTGTCTATTATTAATCATTTGTGATTGATTTATTAGCTTGACCCTATTCACCCCCCTCTAGGGTTCCTACACTAAGCCCAAGCTGGCTGTAAATTAGACAATGTAGGTCTCAATCAAGCAATCAAGAGAGAGAGAGAGAGAGATCTTTGATGATCTAACTACAATCCTCTCATCTTTATAGCTCCTAGTGATTAAAAACTAGTTGATAAAAGAAATTGTGTATAGTGGTTCCATTAAGTTTTAGCACTAGGGTCCCCAAAAGTGCCATAGACTATCTAACAATTAGGCCTTTGAGATCTTATAGAGGGAGCATTAAACTTCTAGGAATTGAATCCTCGGGGCAACATGATCTAGCAAATTGAGCCAATGAGTACAGAGACATGAATAAGACACGAGTCACATGACACGATACAGATACATCAACAGGGACACGGAACCCATTTTGGTATGTCCTACCGTCTTTTGCAGTGTATGTGTCATGTCAATGTCAATAGATGTCTCACACAACATGAAACGGACACAACATCTACTTTTGGGTGTTGTGCTTCCTAGTATAAGGGGAGGATAAAGATCAAAAGAAGTAATTTACCCAGGACACAATACATTGACCCATGGTGGTTGCATAGAAACAAAGGTTAGGCTCATAGATGACTTTGCATCTCACTTAAATTGAAGCGACACATGAAGTCGGTTTTGCAGGTTTTTTAACCTCGGCAGAGATTGTGCCCACTCAAATCAACTTCTCAGCCATGAAATTATTTTGGACGTCTCCTTATTGCCCATCATTTTGATCCATATAGCATAAAGCAAAACCAGTACTATAGCTGTCTTATATGCTTTCTTTTCAATTTAAAGGGCATTCTAGTGTCCAATAGTAGTGCAGCAACAGTTTTCCATTTTAGGGTTCCTGCTTTATTTCAATGAAAAGCATTCCCCTTGATAATACCACTACAATAAATGATGATCCCAAGTAAGACAAATGATGAATATTGGATTTCTACTAGACATCAACTAGAAATTGGCCACCAGCACCCTTTCCACAATTTCATCACTTATCCTTTTATTTTTGCTACATGAAGTTACTACTCATCATTTGAACCCATGTATCCTGCTTTCTTCAAAACCTAAAACCAAGGGATTAATATACAAGTATATATTACTACAAATATGATACTATCAAAGCAAAAAAAAAAAAAATTTAAAACTGCACAAATACTATTTAGTGGTTTACTTTATTTTTTTTCTTCTAGGAACATGGTTTAGAGGGCATTGCATGGCACGACGGTAAGGCTTGTTGTTTGCTTCCTGGAGGATGCACGTTAAAAGAACCTTATATATATGGAGGTAAGTGTGCATACATTTTGACTCTTCCCAGGCCCTGCGTAAGCAGGAACCAGGACGCCCTTAGGAACATGGTTCAATGCTCTGCACCTACTTGTAAGTCAACATGATCTAGATTTACATCTAAGGGAAAGCAGTTTGCTGAAATTGTTGAACAGAAAAGTAAAAAAAATACAATGTGCACAAACCAGAAGTATGACAAAACAATAACATTTTCACATGAGCCAACACTGTGTTGCATGAACACAGGAAACAGTGAGCATATTGTGTATGTCCATATCGGTGTCCACATTCGTACAACATAGGTGATTACTTATTGTACCTATCTAAAGGTATCTGTATCGTGTCCTTATCTGTGCCCATATTCGTGCAACATGGGCCAGCATTGACAATAAATTGTCTGCAAAAAGAAATGAAACAAATCGCAAGCTTTTCTTTCCCGTTCTTACAGATAAATCACTCTCTTCGTATGAGTGTCACACATCACCCCTTCCCAGTTACAAGGATCAGGATCTTCTTGCCTCCAATTGAGAAAGATGCCATCTGAACCAACAATTGCCGTCTTAAAACTAAGAAGTGCTTCACCTATAATAAATAAATAAATAAAAATGTTCAGAATAACAACTATATCTAAGTACAAAATTTAGAGTTCAGTTCTTTATGACCCTACCATCTGAACTTATAGCACATTGTATCCTGGCGGAAGAAAAAAGTAGCATAACTGAATAAAACAGTATCCTTTGACATTCCATTAGATATGGCCCCATTGGCATGCTTGCGAAGCATAATAGAATTGTAATCAACCATCTGCCAGACTCCTGAACTGGTACATCAGAGTCAATATTATTTTCAATAGATGCTTCACCATCTACATGGCGAGTGGAATGGAAAAGGATATCTGAAAAGGAAAAAAACAGTGCCTTTATGAGGTAACAAATAAATGAAATTCAACTTGCCTTTATATATACATAGGCTAATTTGCAACTAAATACCCTGAACTTTCATATATTTGCAAGTTGCTATCATAAACTATCGAAATTGACAATTTGCTAGACTAAACTATTTTAATTAGCAACAAAATCGCTTTAAATTTTCAAAATTAGCAAGTTGTTATCAAAAAACAAAATTGCATATTTCCACAAATATCATAAACTTGGGCAACGACACACAAATCACATCTTTTCATCCAATTCTGCATCCCCAACAAAGATTACCACAAGATTTCAGTAAATTGGGAGGTTAAACAGCAATCTTACCCTAACTAGACAAAATCCACAAGGATTGGGGCCAATGAGGGCTCGAATCACCGCAATTCACTATGATCACACCGGAGAAAGCCTAATCGCAATAATCCACCACAAAAATAGTAAAAAAGAAAAAGGAAGTTCAAGTCTTTGAAGATGAAATGGTGAGCAAAGGGTGAGTGGCGGAAGCAGTGAGTACCTGGAGTCGGAAGAGGAGGAGGAGGAGGAGGAGAGAAGCAAACCCTAGATTTCTGATTTAGTGGTTAGAAAGAAGAGAGAAGAGAGAGATGCTGAAATTTATGATGAAATTTATGATGAAATTTAATAGATTAGAGTGACCAATGAGAGACTAAATATTTAGGGGGAGGGATTTGTCTTTCTACTGGAAAGCTGACTGCTCATGCGTGTGACCGATGACAGCATGTTTTCATGCAAGTCCACTTCCAATATTTTAAGTGTCCACTTCCAGTGTAAATCCACTTTCAATGTACGTCCACTTCAAGTGCAACATTGCTTGCTGCAAATAGTTCTTCTTCTTAGATGGACATAGTTCTTCTTAGTTGTCCATCGGTTTCATATACTTAAGTCCACTTCATGTGCGGAAGTTCACTTCCCGAGGTCTTCTTGGTTGTATGCAACAACTGCAACACTACTTAACTAGCTTTCTTTTTCTCAATAAAGATGGTCATTGTAGATCGGTTTTCTATCCTCCCAACAGGTGAAGGAGTTCTATAAATAGTTGTTTCCATCGTTAGTCTCATCCATTTGTTTGATAGTGGGTTATTTGGATCCCTAGCAACCTCAAGTAGGTTTGGAGAAAAAGGGCATCAAAGAGTACACCATCACACCATAAGACAACAGAAAATTATGTGTCCACACCCATGGTGCAGTGCGTGTTCATTTCAAATAATTCTTGCATCAATGTTATCCATTCCAAACTACGATGAATTGCTCCTTTTTAATAAAAATGAGTGCTCACATCAAATAATTCTCTCTCCTTTGGAATAATCTCTGCCACAATTGTAGACACTGCTCATGGCTCAGATTATAAACACGCTTCTTAGGTGTAATGTTTGAGCAATTGTGAAGTTGATCAATCGAGTTAAAACTAGTCTAAGAGATGCAGAAATAGGTCTGATCTCACCAAAACCTATTCAGCATTGTGGAGATTTTCCAGGTTCGAAATTGAGCACATTTAAAAGTATTATCTAAAAATAACACCAAATACATAAGATTATTGCAATTTGATCTCACCTATAAGAAGTAGCTTTTTAGTTCATAGTGTAACAAAAATAGTAGAGAGGCATCCTTAAGAAAATGATTAAAACCAGTTGGGAATTAGATCAGGTAGAACGATTCAAGACAAGAAAGTATCTTTGCTGTCAAATCATGAAATTATCTGTAATCAGAACAAATACATGCACGAAAAAAAGACTTTTCATCAGAAACTTCAATCACTACCTGAAATAATAGAAGAATACTTACAAAACAATTTCAACTGAGCCATAATTGTTGATTTGGTAAAAATTTGATAGTAATCAAAGTACAAATCATTCCTGAAGTGCATTTACAGATGGAGCTACATCAAACTAGTCACTCTTTAGGAGACGCCAATTTATTGTGGAATCACGTGGGTCCTAAAAAAATCTAATGAATTCTGGAAATCTCGTGCTTAACAGCCAACAATTAAGTGCAATGAAGCAAGTCATCAACTGCCAAGAAACATACCTCAAACGTAATTATATGCAAGGCCCGGTGTTGTTTCAACTGTTTAGGGTAATTATTTTGAGCCCCTAATACGGAATGAAGGAGAAGGAGGGTCAAGATGTGAGCAGCCTTACCTCCAATATATGGAAAGGTTGCTTCCGCGAATTAGAACTCACATCCTCGAGGGTGAACGCATCAAACATGACTGTCGTGCCGAGCTATGCCCTCAATGCTTCCTCACAACAAGAACATGATTATTAGAAATATTTTTCGACCATCGTAACAACCCCTTACAGAAAAGCAGTACCATGAGCATCGAGGAAATGTAGCATTTCCTCGTATGTCAACAGAGTCACCACAATGGAAGCATAACACAAGTGTTGTTGGGGTAAACACGACCAATATATGTGCAGCAGAGATCCAGTCTTTGGACAACTCAGGTAGTGACTCCATGAATAAAATCGCAAATAAGCAGAATATCAGAAACTAAGGTGCAAATATACTCATTTCCAACTCATTCCACATCAAGATTGCAACTTTTCACAGATTCCAGAAACTTCCGCACCGACATGCAAAATAAAAATCCATTCTTTGCACAAATTTCTAAATAAATACACACATAATACACCACTAACTCGACACACACAAAAACTGCATCTTTCCACCAAAATCTACATCCCCAACAAAGATTACCACAAGATTTCAGTAAGTTGGGAGGTTAAACAGCATTCTTACCCTAACTAGACAAAATCTGCACCTGTCGCAGCCAATGCAAGGCTTGAACCGAAGCAATTCACTGCGATCGCACCAGAGAAGACCCCGCAAAAGAAAAAAGTTAGTAGAAGAAGAAGAAAAAAAAGTTCATGAGTTCATGAAATGGTGAGCGGATCGAGTAGCGGGAACAGTGAGAGTACCTGGAGCCGATGTAGAGAGCGGGAGTGGGAGTGGGAGTGGGAGGAGGAAGAGGAAAGTAGAAAGAAAACCCTAGATTTCCGAGAGGAGAGTGAGAACAGCTCTGCAATTTAATGGATTGGGAGTGTGACCAATTAGGGAGAGGGACTTGGTATTATGATGGAGGGAGGGAAAGCTGACCCCTCGCGCGTGTGATCTACGAACAGCAATGTTTTCATGCAATTCCACTTCCCAGCACTGTGAAAGTACACTTCCCAGTGTAACTGTGCAAGTCCACTTCAAACTGCAGTCCTACTAACTATCACCCTTTTTGAAGGCAAATTATAAGGGCACTGCACATTTTACTCGGGGCTAGTCCATTTCAAAATTAGAAAAAATTACAAGTTTGTCATCATGAAAGTTACTCGAGGCTAGCCCACTGTAATACTCAGGACTGTCAAAATTTTGACAGTCCTACCATTTGGAAGGACTATCACAATTTTGACAGTCCCATTTCCTAAAATTACAAGTTTTCCAAAGTTACTTGGGGCTAGCCCAAATTGTTATAATCAAGACTGTCAAAATTTTGACAGTCCTACCACTTGGAAGGACTGTCAAAATTTTGACAGTCCTACAAATTGTTAGGACTGTCATAATTTTGACAGTCCCACAAGTTATGTAGACTGTCAAAATTTTGACAGTCCTAATTTTAACCCACTGAAAATTTTATATAAAACTAGGACTGTCAGGATATTGACAGTCCCACAAGAAATGAGGACTGTCAAAATTTTGACAGTCCTCATTTGGGGCTAGCCCAAATTGTTATAATCAGGACTGTCAAAATTTTGACAGTCCTCATAGCTTGTGGGACTGTCAAAATTTTGACAGTCCTACAAATTGTTAGGACTGTCATAATTTTGACAGTCCCACAAGCTATGTGGACTGTCAAAATTTTGACAGTCCTAATTTTAACCCACTGAAAATTTTATATAAAACTAGGACTGTCAGGATTTTGACAGTCCCACAAACAATGAGGACTGTCAAAATTTTGACAGTTGTCAGGATTTTTTTTTTAGTTTATTTCTATTTAGTTAGTTTTGGATTTTGATTTTTTTTATTTAGTTTAATATCCCAAAAAAAAAATCTACCGTACGAATATTACGTCTGCCGTCGACCAGACTTCAAACAGCCATAACTATTTGTTTTCAAATCGTTTTTCGTCACACAATAGGTCTATTTGTATGTTTTCGACGAGAGTAACACAATTCGTGTAGAGAGAATTTTCATCCGAAGTAAGACGTACATATTACAGGCAAAATTATAAAATATAAAACTTTAAAGTATCATAACTTTTGACTGGGAGATCGAAACAAGCTCCAGTTTGAGCCAAAATGACCGTATGGAAAAGTACTTCGGGATAAACCGTCTCACCGTTTGACGGACTTCCCAAATTTTTAGAATCGCAAAAAAATGATGTTTCGACCTCCAAAATTTACTTTTGGTATTTTTTTTTTTTTACAAAATATTTAATGTACCAATAATAAATTTACTATTTTAAATAACATAATACTTTAACAAATTTTAAGGATAGAAATTTTAAGGATATTTTGAAATTGCCCCCCCCCCCCCCCCCCCCCCAACAATTAACAAAAATAAATAAACAGAAAAAAAATTTAAGACTGTCAAAATTTTGACAGTCCTACCAATGGGAAGGACTGTCAAAATTTTGACAGTCCTACCAATTTGTAGGACTGTCAAAATTTTGACAGTCCTAAAAATTCAACATACATTTTTAGGACTGTCAAAATTTTGATAGTCCTTCCAATTGGTAGGACTGTCAAAATTTTGACAGTCCTAAAAATCAACATTTTGACAGTTCTTCTATTTTTTCCATTTTCTTTTTTGGTTTTGACGGCGACGACGACGGGAGGCGTGGCGACGGGAGGTTGCGGTGGAGGACGGGGGAGGAGGAGGCGGAGGAGGACGGCGGGAGGGGGGAGGGCTGTCACGCCCCAGTCCCAAAAATGCCGAGGGACTGGAGATGCGTAGCAATGGCCAGCAGCACGCACCGATGGATAACCCAATTTAATGGAGCCATCAGGGCGTACTTAAGCTGTAAATAAGGTCTACTACACAAGTCACACTAATCTCATCCATAAAGATAAAGAAATAAACTGCATAATCAAATGGAAATAATGTAGCAACATCATCACAGCAAGTCAGTCGGAGAAATAATCCGACTTAAGTCTGAATAAACTGGCTCTATAGGCCAGGAACAAAGATGTAAACATGAAATAAATACTGAGTACTGGAACAAGCACTCAGGAGAAGTCCTCGGCAGTCACCTCGTCTTCAGTGTTCGGTTCAGCTCCAGCAATAGCTTCAGCTCCTGTCCCGTATATCTCGGGATACTGCTCCCCAGCTAAACCTGGGGACATAATCCATTCCAGGTCCTCAGTGGACAAGCAAGGCACAAGATAAAAACAAGCCAACTGAATAAGCAGTGCAATAAATAAATGAACAGCAGGGTAAACTAAGTATCCATCTATGTGATATACAAATGAGAGCAACACTAGTACTCAGGCTGAGACCGCTACAAGCTCTGTGTCGGGGAGCCGGTAGCAGTAATAACACGTAAAGGGTCTAGCTCTACTGGAGAGTCTACAACCTCACAATAATAGTAGATATATATATATAGAACAGCCTGTAGCCTGTGTGTCTCTCCCCACCCAATGTAATCACGCCAGCCATGACCATAACGTCTCATGTCCATGTCAGCGGGATTATAACTAATGCAACAAGTCATACTGTCTATAAATAAATAACTCTGTCAAGTCCTGTATCCTATTCAGAATCCCCAAGAATAACTCAGGAAGATTATGTCCATGATAGTGTCAAGTGTCCTGGGTTATAGGGTACTTGATAGGTCAAGTACAAAATAAGGGGATCGTAAATCCATCTCTAAATGACGAACCCAACACCACGTAAGGTGTCAGTACCCGACTATGATCGGGCACTAGGTACGTCGTACGTTTCCTAGGTTTAAGCAGTTTAAAACAGTTTATATGAATTTGTACAAGAAATCCAGCAGAGTATTTTTACAGAAAATAAAAAAATAATGACTGCAAGTTTGGCAAGGTACACTTGCCTGAGGTTTGGATTCCACTTAGGTCCTGGTTTCAGAATTTCCAGAAATGTCTCCGAAAGCTGAAATAAACAGTACCATCACGCTCAGAAGGTGTCAAACAGCTAGGAACGCCTGTCCTTGGGTCCAATTTGGAGACAAGGGCAGAAACGGCAATTTCGGCCCAAAACGGGGTCCACCGGTGGGCCCGCTTTGCACCGAAAAATATGTCAAGGTCAACGGTCTCCAAATTCACCAAACTTAGTGTCAACAGGTCAGAAACGCTGATACGAACCCAACGGAACTTTCCGATTTGAATTCCGATGAGCCGATCACAAAATCGCCCGTCGAGCGGGGCCTGTGGGGCCCACGACACGCGATTTCGTCAACGTTCTTAGAATCGGACCAAACTTGACCCACAGGACCAGCGTATCGATACGAGTCCGATGGCACAAGTTTCGTCTCGATCCGACGTGTGTGCACGAAGTTAGGGTGAATTGCAGAAAAGGCGGATACGGAGCGATGTCCGCGGATACGCGTTGATTCCGGTGTGCACGCACACCCGAATCAGCTTCCGCGAAATCCCACACGTCTGTATCAACGAGGCGCACGGATCTGTGAAGACCGCACGCGACCAAGTCGTCCCGTTTGGCGGGGCACACTCAGTTCCGGGGTAAAATAGGGTCTGGTTTTTTCCTGTTTTTGGATCGCGGTGTGCGATCACCACAGGACGCGATGCCCCGAGCGGTTTATCCAGGCACCGAGAGGGTCATACAGGCTTCGCGTAGAAATTTACGGAATCAAATTCCGAGCTACGAAAAGGAAATTACGAGTACCTGAACAGAGGCTGAATAACCGAGATCTCGTGTCCTCGTAGCCGTGTCCTGTGTCCAACTGACACAGTGTCCGACACGCACAGAGACTAGGGTTAGGGTTCTGCCACCGGAGCTGAGGCCGGCCGGAGGCGGGCTAGGCGGCGCTGGCTGCGGAGGGGGCCGGGGACAGCGTCGCCGGGGGCTCAGGAAGTGGGCGGCGCCGGCAGCGGGTCGCCGGAGGCTCGGCCGCTCAGCTCGGACGAAGAGGAAGGAGGAGGGCTCGGCTCTGGCGGCTGCGGGAGGAAGTCGGCGCGGCAGGGTGGCCGGAGTCGAGGTCGGCGAGCTCGGGGGTGGGTAGCCGGAGCTAGGTCGCCGGAAGCTAGGGTGGTTAGGGTTAGGGAAAGGGAAGTGAGGGCGGAGGAGGAAGAGAGGGGGTTCTTATAGGGGGCTAGCGGCTGGTCGTGGCTGGGAGAGTCGGCCGAGGAGGAAGATGTGGCCTCCCGGCGTGGCGGCGCGATTTCCGGCGGTGGCGCGGGAGAACCGCTCGCCCAGGAGACATGGGGGTGATGGGGACCGGGTCGGGTCGGGCGGCGGGCTCCGGGTGAGCGGACCCGCCCGACCCGCTAAGCCAAAGGCTGGGCTGGGTTGCTAATGGGCTCGGCCCACTGGGCCGGGCCCTAAACCAAAATAAAAATAATAATAATAGAATTAATAATAAAAACATTTATTTACTTAATTTAATTTAGAAAAATAGTTTTAGGCTTTTAAAAATAGGTCTGAGGCCCAATAAAATCCCAGAAAATTACCCTAAGTCCGGTTTTCTATTTTACACCATAAAATCATATTTTTATTTCCTTTTAATGTTGTTTATTGGCAATTATAAATTACCAACTCACTACAGGACCTATGTAAATTACTGAAAATTGTATATTAATTCCCAAAAATTGATTTAAAAAATATCTGAAAATTTAGGGTGTTTACAATCTACCCCCCTTAAGAGGATTGCGTCCTCGCAATCGAAGGGTAAACTATAAAGGCAAGATCTACAGAAAAGAATGCTTAGGTGTCACGCCCCAGTCCCAAAATACCGTGGGACTAGACACGTGGCAATGGCCAGCAGTACGCACCGATGGACCAACTCCATATAATGGATCCATCAGGGCATACTTAAGCTGTAAAACAAGTCTACGACATTCATGGCACAACTAATCTCATCCACACAATATATAAAATATGATCCACAGAATAAATAAGGAATGTAAATCATCAGCAAGTCTCACAAAGTACTTCGGGGAACAACCCGATAAATATCTAGTACAATGGTTCAACAGACCAGAAAGTAAAAGACTGAAATAAATAATAAATATGAGCATGAACATGGATGCTCAAGAGAAGTCTTCAGCTAAGACCTCGCCCTCAGATGGTGGTACAGCTCCTGGATCGGCTCCTCCTGCTGCGGTCCCGTAAACCTCGGGGTAAACCTGTTCTGCAAAATCTGGGGACAAAATCCATATCCAGGTCCTCATGGGACATAGCAAGGTACAGAAAATAATACAAGCCAGAATATAAACAGTGCAGCAAATAATGAGATAAGCAGGGTAAGTATGTAACATCTGTATAAAATGCAAGAGAGAATATCAACAGTACTCAGGTTGGAACTACTACAAGCTCTGTGAAGGGGAGCCGGTAGCAGGGGTGTCAAGAGGTGGTCTAGCTCAGCGGGAGACTGAGTAGCCGGCATAACATAATCAACCTGTAGCCTGTGGGTATCTCCAGCAATAGATGGAACAATAAGGGAATACTAAAATAACCAGCTAAGTGATATGCAAGATGAGAGCAGCACTAGAACTCAGGCTGAAGCATACTACAAGCTCTGTGTAGGGGAGCCGGTAGCAGCAGTAATAATGAGTAATGGGCCAAGCTCGGGCTTCAGAGTCTTGTGCCTCACGATAATAGGGGTGTATATATATATGATCAGCCTGTAGTCTGTGTGTCTCCCCCCACCCAATGTAACCACACAAATCATGAATATAACGTCTCACGTCCATGTCAGCGGGGTCATAACTAATGCACAAGTCATAATGTATCTAGAATATAGTATCTCTATATGTCCTGCATCCTATACAGAATCACCACGAATATCTCGAGAAAAATCCTGTCTCATGAATAGTGTCAAGTGTCCTGGGTCATATGGTACTTGATAAGACAAGTACGAGAATATAAAATGTCACGGATATCCATCTCTAGATGACCGTACCCAACACTGCATACAGTGTCGGCACCCGACTGATAATCGGACGCTAAGTACGTCACACGGTCCTAGGTTGAGCATGCACATCACTATATATAAAGCAAGGAAAATAAATAACTAAGCTGCAGAGTTTGGCAAGGTACACTTGCCTGATGTTGAATATCAACTATCGTCCTGGTATCGGTGGATCCGGTAGGTACTACCCCAAAAGCTGGTCAATCATTCCCATTTGATGAGCTACAAAGAGTCTGACTCTGTCAAGAATCTTGTTCACTATTGTATGATGGCCCACAGCAAACAAGTGAAGATCACCTGCCTTTGCAGAGCAAAGCCTTAGTAATTGCTTCTTTCTTTCAGGTCTCAGACACGATGCCAAAGCAGGAACACCATCAAGATCCCCATTATCCAAGACCTTGAGGAAAGGCAATCCCCTTTGCTCCAGTTTTTATTGCTTCAGCATATGTGATCCTGGGGAAGGGATTTGGAAGTGCTATCCCCATTATCTCATGAAAGATATGTATCATCAGGTCCTTGTTCAGTCGTAGAATGTCTTCGAGTGGTGTAAAAGCCAATTCAATATCCAACTGTGTAAACTCAGGCTGCCTATCAGCCCTAAGATCCTCATCTCGAAAGCACATTGCTATCTGGTAATATCTCTCGAATCCAGAAACCATCAACGTTTGCTTGAACAACTGTGGGCTTTGAGGTAAAGCATAAAACGTTCCTGGCTGAACACGTGAAGGTACAAGAAAATCTCGTGCACCTTCTGGTGTAGACTTTGATAACATTGGAGTCTCAATCTCTACAAAGTCATGTATATCCTCCAAATAACGTCGGATGAGCTTCACCACCTTATGTCGCAACCTCAGGTTGGACTGCATTTGTGGCCGACGTAGATCAAGGTACCGATATATTAAATGAATCTCCTCAGTAATAATCTCCTTTACGTCATTTGAAATTGTAACAGGAAAAGGCAGTGCACGATTTACATAATTTAAGACTACAACATTCTCCGCAGCACCCTCTATATTCCCAGTCTTCATCTTCTTATTCAGCGACTCGCCCGGCCTGGCACGGACCGTCCCCTCCACCGCGATGACGTACTCGAGCCTCACCCTGTTTGCAGTCGCGTACGCCTCCGAAAACTCCTCCGGAAGCGTCGTAACCTGAACGAGTCCGGAGTGGTCCCTGAGGTTGATAAAGGTGAGGCCGCCATGGACGCGGTGGAACGCGACCCAGCCGCAGAGCCGGACGCGTCGGCCGACGTCGGCGGGACCGAGATCGCCGCAGAGGTCGGTCCTTGGGACTCACTGGAGTGGGGATTTCGATAGGGTTTCCGGAGTCAGGGTTTCGAGCGAGGAAGCAGGAGGAAGAGGAGGAGAGAAGGAAGGGCCGCTGTGTAGTTGTAGATGATGGTCTCCATGAGAGAGAGAGAGAGAGCGGCCAGGGAAGAAAATATGAGTCGGCTGAACTCTATTAGGTTTTGGGAATTATTGGTTTCACCTAGAAAAAGTAAAGAATTAAATTGTTTATTTATACATGTAGGATTTTTAGGTTTGGGGGTTGACCTAGGATTAGGGCTTGGTCAACCCTCCCTGGGATTGGGCCTTGGGCTCACATGAGGGTGTTTGGGAGGGCTAGAATTCGCATTAATTAAATGCAAGGATAGAATTTAGATGGGGGACGATGTGCGCGCTGTACATCCCAAAAATTATGGAAAATTCTGGTGAAGGAAAAGTTGGACTTCTTCATGCATTGGAGGGGAGGAAAATGTTGACTACGGTCAGCACCAGGTAGGCTCTCTGTTGGGTCATGGCCAATAGGGTGAGGGCACCTTAATTAAATAATTGCAACTTAGTTTCTAGGGTTTTAAAACTGATTTCGGAGTCCAATAAATTCACAAAAAAATATCCTATGTCCGTTTTTCCATTTTACACCATAAAATATTATTTCCATAATATTTTAATATTACTTATCATCCATTAAAAATCACTAAATCACAAATTCCTTAGTTTCAAATTCCAGAAAATACTGAATATTTAGGAAAATTAATATAAAAATATTCTGAAAAAATTAGGGTGTTTACAATCTACCCAACTTATAAAAATTTCGTCCTCGAAATTAAAATTAAGCCATGGTAGAAGTCAAGGATGGTATAAGATTTGCATTGGTTAAGATGCGTGGCTAGTTTTAACGGTGTGGGCGATGGTGCGCGTTGCATATTTCGAAAATCATGAAAAAGTTCTTATGAGCGAAAAATCGGTTTCTTCAGGTGTCATGTCAATGATGTGGACACCTAAATGCTCTTTTGGCATAAAATGCCCAACCATTGAAACGTTGCACAAGAATGGGAATTGGAGGATGGGCATGTCTATGACAAGGTGTGGAATTTGTAGGAAGGCCAGTGACTAGTGAAGTGCTCCAATTATTGAAGCAATGGTAAGGCGCGCCAAGGGATACCATATTGTAAAACTAAATGAAAATGTCGTGCTCTATTTCTAAGTGGATTCGAGCTAGCCTCAGTCTCACTATCTAAGCCAAGTAGGTCAGATTCTTAGGTGAGGGGGTTTCACAATCCTGCCAACTTAAAACAATGTCGTCCTCTAAATTAAAACAAGGCATACTCTGTTAATCCCTCATGTACACTAGGCAAGTCAGTCGCAATCTTCTTGCGATAACTAAAATCCTAATCATAGCCATTGCAATCACTTCTAGGTTAAGATGACCACTGCTCCAATCTAAATTCAACCTATGGTTATCCCTTCTCCCTTATTTCAAATTATCCATCTCCACATAACATCTCCAAGATTTAAATAAGCATGCATATTTTACCTCACGATCTCTAACTATCATAATTTCCTCTCGAGTTGAAAATGCACTGCTACCCAACTTAGAATTTACCCATCCATCACATAAGGCTATATACCTTAAGAAAATATTCCTTAATATGTTTACTCATGTCATTCAATCCTCGAAACTTCAACGTCGATCATATCACATATGATATGTCCTTAATTTCGAAAGAATAATCCTCCAGTATGTGATCGGCCTATAAGGTATATCTAGTATTCTCTGTGTATCAAACTTTATGCCGAGCACGAGGTTTCGTCTTTCCGAAATAAGGGAAGACGGAGACCAATAATAAAGAGTTCAAGGGCGAGGTAATAGATTTGAAGTATCAGAATCAAGGCATTTTAAGAATTCAAATGGGAATTGTCAAGGCGGTTGTGGATTAAAATCCTATTGTGGTAATCTGTTGTTCGCCTGCTCGTATTAGCACAGTTATGCAACCGATACGGTATGCTCTGATATGTGTAGAGGTAGGTATACTAGTCAACTACATATCTCAATCCACGTAAAGTAGCGTTACGAAGGGCGAATCAAGCACACTAAGGTTAGCTAGACCTTAATACACTGATTCTGAAATATATTATTGTGGGCCTCCCCAATAATACATATGTCATGAACAAGCTCGATAAAGAAAAAGCTTGCAAAACTAGACTATAAATAGCAGCATAAGTCAAAGTAGTTGTGAAATATAAATGCGCTAGATCATGATAGAAGAAGGTATAAATTATTCAAGTTCACAAAACAACAACAAATAAGCAACATTAATAAAAGACTCTACAATCTCTACAGTTATCATTCAATCTCCTTGTCTAAGTCGCTAGTCGACCAAATAGGGGCAGGGACCTCTAAATTCTATTGTCTGAATAAACACTGTCATCTTTTGCTAGCATGCCATTAATGCCATTCAGTTATACCGCCTCGATGGGTCAAGTGGACTATGGGGTACTAGGTTGTGAGGCATACTACCCAACTTATATGAATTAAACTAATACTGTGACAGTTTTAAGAGGATCCTACAAAATAACCTTGCACATGTAAATAAAACAGAAACTCTTATTAGGGTATATGAGGAAAGATCTTAGAACTTTTTAGGGTCTCTTATTGCATTATATAGGTACGGGTCACCTTAAGTCTTAATCATAGTGCTCGTAGAACATGTGTCAATCGTAGGGATAGAAGAGTTACTAGCCGTTAAGGAGGAAGGGTCTAACTTGTATCGGGGTGAGGGCACAAATTACATGATTTAAAAATTAAGGGTTAATTATTGGTCACAATCTACAAAACAACTTAAACTTATCAAGTTCTAACTACCAAGCATAAAGATTTCACACTCAAGGCTACAACTATAAGCCTAGCAAGCTATGAGCCCTTAACAAAGAATAAATTTACTTGGTCTACTATCCGAAGTGTCAGATGGCACGAGTTGAAAGATGAAGAGAAGAAACGTAATTAACCGTCGCAAATAGCGAGCGCTATGGTCGCAGGAAAATAATATAAAATAAAGATAGAGGGCTCTAGATAGCATCATGGTTCTCGAAGGGGAGTGGGGTGTTGGTTGCTATGTTCGGGGTATGATCAAGGGAGAAGTGTTGATTACATTCCTCTAGGCTTCCTAGGGTGCTGTCTACTAATAACAAGACAATGATATAAGTTTATAGTTCCAATATCATCTAACTATGAAGGTTAGGTTCAGTCCAAACATTAAGTTTTTTTTTTTTTTTTTTTTTTCTATGGGTTCCTCAATGCTAGGGGCAAACATTATGGTAACCTTCTAACTAACTCTAGTAGTGTCTATACTACTCTTAAGTCCTCATAATACATCCGGGTAATGGTCAACCAATTATAGGGATAAGGGATTCTAGGGTTCGCTAGATATTCTAAACTTAGTGGTGTATCTATAATCTCGTTGTATTCTAAATATGTGTGCTACTGTAATTATCATCTAACAACAGGAACTTCTATATTATAGGAGAAGGCTATACTTAAAAACTATTAGGGAAGCACATGAATCAAGCATGATGCAATTGTTCAAATAGAACAGATAGGAGGAAGATGAATAATAGTCAATGTGGATGAGATCCTATACTCTAGTCCTAGGTGCAGGCTTGTTCGGTCCCTAAGTTAAAACCGAACTATTTTGTCGTAGACCTGCATGGGCCACCATAAAAACCATGTCACGCCCCAGTCCCAAAATACCGTGGGACTAGACACGTGGCAATGGCCAGCAGTACGCACCGATGGACCAACTCCATATAATGGATCCATCAGGGCATACTTAAGCTGTAAAACAAGTCTACGACATTCATGGCATAACTAATCTCATCCACACAAGATATAAAATATGATCCACAGAATAAATAAGGAATATAAATTATCAGCAAGTCTCACAAAGTACTTCGGGGAACAACCCGATAAATATCTAGTGCAATGGTTCAACAGACCAGAAAGTAAAAGACAGAAATAAATAATAAATATGAGCATGAACATGGATGCTCAAGAGAAGTCTTCAGCTAAGACCTCGCCCTCAGATGGTGGTACAGCTCCTGGATCGGCTCCTCCTGCTGCGGTCCCGTAAACCTCGGGGTAAACCTGTTCTGCAAAATCTGGGGACAAAATCCATATCCAGGTCCTCAGGGGACATAGCAAGGTACAGAAAATAATATAAGCCAGAATATAAACAGTGCAGCAAATAATGAGATAAGCAGAGTAAGTATGTAACATCTGTATAAAATGCAAGAGAGAATATCAACAGTACTCAGGTTGGAACTACTACAAGCTCTGTGAAGGGGAGCCGGTAGCAGGGGTGTCAAGAGGTGGTCTAGCTCAGCGGGAGACTGAGTAGCCGGCATAACATAATCAACCTGTAGCCTGTGGGTATCTCCAGCAATAGATGGAACAATAAGGGAATACTAAAATAACCAGCTAAGTGATATGCAAGATGAGAGCAGCACTAGAACTCAGGCTGAAGCATACTACAAGCTCTGTGTAGGGGAGCCGGTAGCAGCAGTAATAATGAGTAATGGGCCAAGCTCGGGCTTCAGAGTCTTGTGCCTCACGATAATAGGGGTGTATATATATATGATCAGCCTGTAGTCTGTGTGTCTCTCCCCACCCAATGTAACAACACAAATCATGAACATAACGTCTCACGTCCATGTCAGCGGGGTCATAACTAATGCACAAGTCATAATGTATCTAGAATATAGTATCTCTATATGTCCTGCATCCTATACAGAATCACCACGAATATCTCGGAAAAAATCCTGTCTCATGAATAGTGTCAAGTGTCCTGGGTCATATGGTACTTGATAAGACAAGTACGAGAATATAAAATGTCACGGATATCCATCTCTAGATGACCGTACCCAACACTGCATACAGTGTCGGCACCCGACTGATAATCGGACGCTAAGTACGTCACACGGTCCTAGGTTGAGCATGCACATCACTATATATAAAGCAAGGAAAATAAATAACTAAGCTGCAGAGTTTGGCAAGGTACACTTGCCTGATGTTGAATATCAACTATCGTCCTGGTATCGGTGGATCCGGTAGGTACTACCCCAAAAGCTGGTCAATCATTCCCATTTGATGAGCTACAAAGAGTCTGACTCTGTCAAGAATCTTGTTCACTATTGTATAATGGCCCACAGCAAACAAGTGAAGATCACCTGCCTTTGCAGAGCAAAGCCTTAGTAATTGCTTCTTTCTTTCAGGTCTCAGACACGATGCCAAAGCAGGAACACCATCAAGATCCCCATTATCCAAGACCTTGAGGAAAGGCAATCCCCTTTGCTCCAGCTTTTATTGCTTCAGCATATGTGATCCTGGGGAAGGGATTTGGAAGTGCTATCCCCATTATCTCATGAAAGATATGTCTCATCAGGTCCTTGTTCAGTCGTAGAATGTCTTCGAGTGGTGTAAAAGCCAATTCAATATCCAACTGTGTAAACTCAGGCTGCCTATCAGCCCTAAGATCCTCATCTCGAAAGCACATTGCTATCTGGTAATATCTCTCGAATCCAGAAACCATCAACGTTTGCTTGAACAACTGTGGGCTTTGAGGTAAAGCATAAAATGTTCCTGGCTGAACACGTGAAGGTACAAGAAAATCTCGTGCACCTTCTGGTGTAGACTTTGATAACATTGGAGTCTCAATCTCTACAAAGTCATGTATATCCTCCAAATAACGTCGGATGAGCTTTACCACCTTATGTCGCAACCTCAGGTTGGACTGCATTTGTGGCCGACGTAGATCAAGGTACCGATATATTAAACGAATCTCCTCAGTAATAATCTCCTTTACGTCATTTGAAATTGTAACAGGAAAAGGCAGTGCACGATTTACATAATTTAAGACTACAACATTCTCCGCAGCACCCTCTATATTCCCAGTCTTCATCTTCTTATTCAGCGACTCGCCCGGCCTGGCACGGACCGTCCCCTCCACCGCGATGATGTACTCGAGCCTCACCCTGTTTGCAGTCGCGTACGCCTCCGGAAACTCCTCCGGAAGCGTCGTAACCTGAACGAGTCCGGAGTGGTCCCTGAGGTTGATAAAGGTGAGGCCGCCATGGACGCGGTGGAACGCGACCCAGCCGCAGAGCCGGACACGTCGGCCGACGTCGGCGGGACCGAGATCGCCGCAGAGGTCGGTCCTTGGGACTCACTGGAGTGGGGATTTCGATAGGGTTTCCGGAGTCAGGGTTTCGAGCGAGGAAGCAGGAGGAAGAGGAGGAGAGAAGGAAGGGCCGCTGTGTAGTTGTAGATGATGGTCTCCATGAGAGAGAGAGAGAGAGAGCGGCCAGGGAAGAAAATATGAGTCGGCTGAACTCTATTAGGTTTTGGGAATTATTGGTTTCACCTAGAAAAAGTAAAGAATTAAATTGTTTATTTATACATGTAGAATTTTTAGGTTTGGGGGTTGACCTAGGATTAGGGCTTGGTCAACCCTCCCTGGGATTGGGCCTTGGGCTCACATGAGGGTGTTTGGGAGGGCTAGAATTCGCATTAATTAAATGCAAGGATAGAATTTAGATGGGGGACGATGTGCGCGCTGTACATCCAAAAAATTATGGAAAATTCTGGTGAAGGAAAAGTTGGACTTCTTCATGCATTGGAGGGGAGGAAAATGTTGACTACGGTCAGCACCAGGTAGGCTCTCTGTTGGGTCATGGCCAATAGGGTGAGGGCACCTTAATTAAATAATTGCAACTTAGTTTCTAGAGTTTTAAAACTGATTCCGGAGTCCAATAAATTCACAGAAAAATACCCTATGTCCGTTTTTCCATTTTACACCATAAAATATTATTTCCATAATATTTTAATATTACTTATCATCCATTAAAAATTACTAAATCATAAATTCCTTAGTTTCAAATTCCAGAAAATACCGAATATTTAGGAAAATTAATATAAAAATATTCTGAAAAAAATTAGGGTGTTTACATTAGGTTCTACCTGATTCTGCAAATAAGTGTGGATAACGCTGGCGCATAACATCTTCTCGTTCCCAGGTCGATTCGCCAGGAGAGTGCTGTTTCCAAGCTACTCGAACCAGCCTGATTGTCTGTCCTCGCAGTGTCTTCTCGCTGGTGTCGAGTATACCCACTGGCTGCTCTTCGTATCTCAGGCTAGGTCCCACTGAAATCTCAGAATGATCAACTATATAGCTTGGGTCTGTCACATATCTCCTCAATTGTGAGACGTGGAATACGTCATGCACTCCCTCTAAGGATGGAGGTAATGCAAGACGGTAAGCCACCTCACCAATGCGCTCCAAGATATCAAATGGCCCAATGTACCTTGGGCTTAACTTGCCTCTGCTGCCAAATCTGATAGTACCTCTAGTGGACGAGATCCTCAAAAATACATGCTCTCCCTCTTTGAACTCCAGGGGTCGTCTGTGTGCATCGGCCCAATGCTTCTGTCTATCCTGGGCTGTACGGAGATGGTTCTGGATCTGCTTTACTTTCTCCACTGTTTTCGTTACCAACTCTGGACCCAGTATTTGACGTTCACCAACGTCGCTCCAGCATATTGGCGATCTGCACTTTTTTCCGTACAACGCCTCGAAAGGTGCCATCTGAATGCTTGCCTGATAGCTGTTGTTGTAGGAGAACTCCACTAAGTACAGATGATCTTCCCAAGATCCTCCAAAGTCCAGTATACAAGATCGCAGCATATCTTCTAGGATCTGAATTGTGCGCTCTGACTGGCCATCTGTCTGAGGATGATAGGCAGTACTGAACTTGAGCCTCGTGCCGAGACTCTCTTGCATGCTTCGCCAGAAGTGAGATATAAATCTTGAGTCTCGATCTGATACAATACTAACCGGCACTCCATGTAATTTTACGATCTGACGCATATACATGTCGGCTAGTACTTCTGTGGATTGTCCGACTCTGAACGGCAAGAAGTGAGCCGATTTAGTGAGCCGATCCACGATGACCCATACTGCGTCCTTACCACTAGGGCTTCTTGGAAATCCAGTGACGAAGTCCATGGTAATATGCTTCCACTTCCATTCAGGGATGGGAAGTGGCTGCAACATACCTGCAGTCCTTTGGTGCTCGGCCTTCACCTGCTGGCAGACTAAGCATTTTGCCACAAAGCGGGCAATCTCCCTTTTCATTCCATGCCACCAGTAATATTGTCTCAAGTCCCGGTACATCTTGGTTCCTCCTGGATGAACCGAGTAAATGGAGCTATGGGCTTCCGTCATCAACTCCTGCCTTAATTCTCCATTTGGAACACATAGGCGATTTCCGCATCTTAATGTTCCGTCCTCGTGGATGCGAAGTCCCGTCTGCAAGCCTGCTTCTGTTCTCTCTTTCAACCTTCGGAATCGGGCATCATTAGGCAAAGCTTCCTTGATTCTCTCCACCAGCGATGACTTCACTTCAAGGTTAGCCAGCAAACCATTTTGTCCAGGTAGAACAACCTCTATCTTAAGATCTTGCAAGTCTTGTAATAGTTGAGGCTGCTCCGTTAAGAGATAAGTCGAGGGTTTTCTGCTAAGGGCGTTGGCTACAACATTTGCTTTCCCCGGGTGGTACTGCAGATCGATGTCAAAGTCCACCATCAACTCCAGCCAGCGCCGTTGCCTCATGTTGAGCTCCTTCTGTGTATAAACATACTTCAAGCTTTTATGATCAGTGAATATCTTGACCTTTTCTCCATACAGATAATGTCTCTAGATCTTCAATGCAAAAATCACTGCAGCTAGCTCCAGGTCATGCGTTGGGTAGTTCTTCTCATGGACCTTTAGCTGCCTCGATGCATAAGCGATAACCTTGCCATGTTGCATCAAGACACAACCTAGTCCACTACCGGACGCATCACTATAAACAACAAAACCACCTGACCCTGAGGGAAGAGTCAAGACTGGTGCCGTTGTTAGACGCCTCTTTAATTCTTCAAAGGCATTCTGGCATTCTTCCGTTCATATGAACTCCTGATCCTTCCGTGTCAGCTTAGTCATCGGCTCTACGATCCTTGAAAAATTTTCTACGAACCGCCGGTAATACCCGACAAGTCCAAGAAAACTTCTCACTTCTGCAACAGAGGTAGGGGTAGGCCAGGTTTCTATGGCAGTGACCTTTTCTGGGTCCACAGACAGTCCTTCACCCGAGATAATATGCCCTAAGAATGGCACCTTGTCCATACAGAACTCACATTTGCTGAGTTTGGCATATAGCTTCTCCCTTCTCAAGGTTTCTAGCACAATTCTAAGGTGTTCCTCGTGCTCTTCGTGGTTCTTGGAGTAGATTAGGATATCATCAATGAATACCACCACGAACTTATCCAAGTACTGATGGAAGACCCCGTTCATCAAGCTCATAAATACGGCGGGTGCGTTGGTTAAACCAAACGGCATTACTAGGAACTCATAATGTCCATACTTAGTTCTGAAGGCCGTCTTTGGGATGTCTTCCTTCTTCACCCTAATCTGGTGATAACCGGATCTAAGGTCAATCTTTGAGAATACCTTAGCACCACTCAACTGGTCAAACAAATCATCAATGCATGGTAGTGGGTACCGGTTCTTAATAGTGACAGCATTAAGGGCTCTGTAATCAATGCACAGCCGTACAGATCCGTCCTTCTTGGGTACAAAAAGTATAGGTGCTCCCCATGGTGAAACGCTGGGCCGGATAAATCCTTTCTCCAGAAGGTCGTCAACTTGTGTTTTCAGCTCCACTAACTCCTTAGGTGCTAGCCGATATACCGATGAGGTGATAGGTTCGGCTCCTGGAGTTAGGTCTATTATGAATTCTATCTCCCGATCAGGTGGTAAACCTGGAAGATCGTCGGGAAACACATCCACAAACTCCGTTATGACTCTTGGGTAACTTGAATCTTCTTCTACAGTCAATACCCTAAGAGTTGGCTGGACCCCTTGTTCTACAGCTCCTCGAAGAAATTCAAACTCAGGAAGGCTAGGGGGTCTAAATATCACTTTTCCAAGCCGGCAATCCAGTGTCGCATGGTACTGACTTAACCAGTCCATACCAAGTACAACATCGTAATCAGGCATAGAAAAGATCAGGAATTGGGCTCGCATCTCTCGGCCACAGACTACTACCGAACATGATCTACAAGTATCACTAACCGGGATAATTCCACCTCCCGTTAGTATTCTCTTCATCTTCGAGAGAGGTGCGGTAGCTATTCTATGTGTGGCTACGAAGCTAGCAGCAATAAATGAATGCGAAGCTCCAGAATCAAATAATGCTACAGTAGGAATTGAAGCTACTAATATGGTACCTGCTATCACTTCGCCTGCAGTAGCTTCTTCAGTGACTGCTAGTGCATATGCCTGACCTCGTCCCTGAGCGGGACCCCTTTGCTGACGAGCTTGTTGGAACAATGCTGCCTGAGGTGGTAGAGGTGGCCTGGCTCCTCCAGGCCCTGTCTGAGTTGCTCCCCCAACTGGAAGAGCTGCAGGTGGGGCTGGTCGATTCGGAACTCCCTCTCGACGTTCCGAGCAGTCCTTGGAGAAGTGTTGTCCAGATCCGCAAACCAGGCAGAGCCCCAGCTTGCGTCTACATTCCTTTTCAATATGTCCTACCTTGCTGCAGTAGTGGCAAGTAGGCAAGTTCTTAGTTGCTGCTCTTGGAGGCGGGCTCTTCTGGGGCCGTTTAGCAGATTCCCCTGGTGATGACTTGGACGGTGCTGAGGAGAAGGGACGTTTCAGGCTTGATTCCCTCCGAGTAACGCGCTCCAGCCGACGTGCTGCAGCTAGGACGTCGGTGTAAGAGGTGGGCGCGACCGATCCGATTAACTTCTGAAGCTCGAACCTGAGCCCATCAAAGAACTTTTCCGCCTTCTCCTCTTCGGTAGGAATTAGCGAAGGGGCGAAGCGGCTCAGGCGAATGAATTCGGCGTTATATTCCTCCACCGTCATGTTGCCCTGGATCAGGCGGTTGAATCTGTCTCAGAGTTCTGACCGAGCCACAGCAGGGATGTACATTTCCTGGAAGAGTCTGGAGAACTCCTCCCAGGTAACCTGATCATGTCCGAGCCTTCTTTCTTCGGACAGCCACCAATGATGTGCGTTGTCCGTTAGTTGCATCCTGACAGCAGTCATCCATTTGTCCCTTGGTAGTTCGGCGGCCTCCAACTGATGTTGTGTGTTTGTAAGCCATTCATGTACTTCAGTTGGTCCTTCCTTGCCCGAGAAGGTACGGGACTTGAGTTGACGGAAATCCGTAATAGATCCCGTCGCTGGCCGCCTATTTGGTGGATTTGCATGTTCCAATGCTGCGACTAGGCTGTTCCTTAGGTTCTCGGCCTCTCGGCGTTGGGTCTCCTGTTGAATCTGTTGTTGTGCCTGCATCATGGCGTAGAACATCTGGAACATTTGCTGGCCGTCCATTGCCTGTCCTGGAGGAAAGACAGGCATCGTAGGAGGGAACTGGGGAGGAGGCGGGATATCATCACACCTGAACCTGGAACTTGGTTGGCCAGTTTGATTGCTCTGGGAGGATTGTCCTCTGGTATCTGGCGTCGTTCCAGCTTCACAGGTAAACCCTGCTTCAGGCGGTGTTCCCAAGGGGGTCTCGTCACCACGTCTGGGATCCATAACTCTGCATCAAAAGGAAACAATGAGAACGCACAGAGGAATCAAAACAGGATGCAATTCAAGCAATTAAATTGAATTCGATATAGAGTTCAAAAATGATTCAATCAATGGATGAGATCCTATAACCTATCTTATTGCAGGCCTGTCCGGTCCCTAAGTTGAAACCGAACAATTTAGTAGGACCTGCATGTGCCACCACAAAAACCATGTCACGCCCCAGTCCAAAAAATGCCGAGGGACTGGAGATGCGTAGCAATGGCCAGCAGCACGCACCGATGGATAACCCAATTTAATGGAGCCATCAGGGCGTACTTAAGCTGTAAATAAGGTCTACTACACAAGTCACACTAATCTCATCCATAAAGATAAAGAAATAAACTGCATAATCAAATGGAAATAATGTAGCAACATCATCACAGCAAGTCAGTCGGAGAAACAATCCGACTTAAGTCTGAATAAACTGGCTCTATAGGCCAGGAACAAAGATGTAAACATGAAATAAATACTGAGTACTGGAACAAGCACTCAGGAGAAGTCCTCGGCAGTCACCTCGTCTTCAGTGTTCGGTTCAGCTCCAGCAATAGCTTCAGCTCCTGTCCCGTATATCTCGGGATACTGCTCCCCAGCTAAACCTGGGGACATAATCCATTCCAGGTCCTCAGTGGACAAGCAAGGCACAAGATAAAAATAAGCCAACTGAATAAGCAGTGTAATAAATAAATGAACAGCAGGGTAAACTAAGTATCCATCTATGTGATATGCAAATGAGAGCAACACTAGTACTCAGGCTGAGACCGCTACAAGCTCTGTGTCGGGGAGCCGGTAGCAGTAATAACACGTAAAGGGTCTAGCTCTGCTGGAGAGTCTACAACCTCACAATAATAGTAGATATATATATAGAACAGCCTGTAGCCTATGTGTCTCTCCCCACCCAATGTAATCACGCCAGCCATGACCATAACGTCTCATGTCCATGTCAGCGGGATTATATCTAATGCAACAAGTCATACTGTCTATAAATAAATAACTCTGTCAAGTCCTGTATCCTATTCAGAATCCCCACGAATAACTCAGGAAGATTCTGTCCATGATAGTGTCAAGTGTCCTGGGTTATAGGGTACTTGATAGGTCAAGTACAAAATAAGGGGATCGTAAATCCATCTCTAAATGACGAACCCAACACCACGTAAGGTGTCAGTACCCGACTATGATCGGGCACTAGGTACGTCGTACGTTTCCTAGGTTTAAGCAGTTTAAAACAGTTTATATAAATTTGCACAAGAAATCCAGCAGAGTATTTTTACAGAAAATAAGAAAATAATGACTGCAAGTTTGGCAAGGTGCACTTGCCTGAGGTTTGGATTCCACTTAGGTCCTGGTTTCGGAATTTCCAGAGAAGTCTTTGAAAGATGAAATAAATAGTACCATCACGCTCAGAAGGTGTCAAACAGCTAGGAACGCCTGTCCTTGGGTCCAATTTGGAGACAAGGGCAGAAACGGCAATTTTGGCCCAAAACGGGGTCCACCGGTGGGCCTGCTTTGCACCGAAAAACGTGTCAGGGTCAACGGTCTCCAAATTCACCAAACTTAGTGTCAACAGGTCAGGAACGCTGATACGAACCCAACGGAACTTTCCGATTTGAATTCTAATGAGCCGATCACAAAATCGCCCGTCGAGCGGGGCCTGTGAGGCCCACGACACGCGATTTCGTCAACGTTCTCAGAATCGGACCAAACTTGACCCACAGGACCAGCGTATCGATACGAGTCCGATGGCACAAGATTCGTCTCGATCCGACGTGTGTGCACGAAGTTAGGGTAAATTGCAGAAAAGGCGAATACTGAGCGATGTCCGCGGATACGCGTTGATTCCGGTGTGCACGCACACCCGAATCAGCTTCCGCGAAATCCCACACGTCCGTATCAACGAGGCGCATGGATCTGTGAAGACCGCACACGACCAAGTCATCCCGTTTGGCGGGGCGCACTCAGTTCCGGGGTAAAATAGGGTCTGGTTTTTTTCTGTTTTTGGATCGCGGTGTGCGATCACCACAGGACGCGATGCCCCGAGCGGTTTGTCCAGGCACCGAGAGGGTCATACAGGCTTCGCGTAGAAATTTACGGAATCGAATTCCGAGCTACGAAAAGGAAATTACGAGTACCTGAACAGAGGCTGAATAACCGAGATCTCGTGTCCTCGTAGCCGTGTCCTGTGTCCAACTGACACAGTGTCCGACACGCACAGAGACTAGGGTTAGGGTTCTGCCACCGGAGCTGAGGCCGGCCGGAGGCGGGCTAGGCGGCGCTGGCTGCGGAGGGGGCCGGGGACAGCGTCTCCGGGGGCTCAGGAAGTGGGCGACGCCGGCAGCGGGTCGCCGGAGGCTCGGCCGCTCAGCTCGGACGAAGAGGAAGGAGGAGGGCTCGGCTCTGGCGGCTGCGGGAGGAAGTCGGCGCGGCAGGGTGGCCGGAGTCGAGGTCGGCGAGCTCGGGGGTGGGTAGCCGGAGCTAGGTCGCCGGAAGCTAGGGTGGTTAGGGTTAGGGAAAGGGAAGTGAGGGCGGAGGAGGAAGAGATGGGGTTCTTATAGGGGGCTAGCGGCTGGTCGTGGCCGGGAGAGTCGGCCGAGGAGGAAGACGTGGCCTCCCGGCGTGGCGGCGCGATTTCCGGCGGTGGCGCGGGAGAACCGCTCGCCCAGGAGACGTGGGGGTGATGGGGACCGGGTCGGGTCGGGCAGCGGGCTCCGGGTGAGCGGACCCGCCCGACCCGCTAAGCCAAAGGCTGGGCTGGGTTGCTAATGGGCTCGGCCCACTGGGCCGGGCCCTAAACCAAAATAAAAATAATAATAATAGAATTAATAATAAAAACATTTATTTACTTAATTTAATTTAGAAAAATAGTTTTAGGCTTTTAAAAATAGGTCTGAGGCCCAATAAAATCCCAGAAAATTACCCTAAGTCCGGTTTTCTATTTTACACCATAAAATCATATTTTCATTTCCTTTTAATGTTGTTTATTGGCAATTAAAAATTACCAACTTACTACAGGACCTATGTAAATTACTGAAAATTGCATATTAATTCCCAAAAATTGATTTAAAAAATATCTGAAAATTTAGGGTGTTTACAAGGGCTCCGGTCGGGTAGGGAGGGTTTGGGAGGGTTTGGAAGTAGTGGGCTAGTATGAGTAAAATGTTGGGTTAGTATAAGTAAAAGTTCCTCTTTAGTGGGCTAGCCCCAATCCTGGGCTAGCCCCAAGTAAAATATGTAGTGCCCTTATCAAAAGCCCTTTTTGAACTATCAGCCTTGGTCATCCTACAAAATAAATAACTTTCATTAGTACTAATAAAATATTTATAGATTTACTGTATGGAATATTATTTCATGCAGCTCTATTGAAAAGCAATCCAACTCATAAATCACATAAAAAACTTCCAATTGAAAACCAAGTTCAAAATCTGAGGAATAAAATTATCGTGCTCTGATACCATATGCCACGTCCCGTTTCCGCAGAACTGATAGTCGCCACTGTACGTGATGTCGTACAAGTCTAGATTGCACTTATACTAGGCAAGAACGTGCACGAATAATATTCTTTTCAAAATAACTCAGACACATAACAGCAGAAACATTCAACACACGATACAGGAAAAAATAACTCATTTTATTGATTCATTGCAACGGAGTATAACTTTCTCAGTACAAATGAAAATGCATTCCGGCTTACATAGCTTTGCGAAAATAAAACAACTGATAGACTGTCATGAAATAATATCCCATTTAATACATTATGCCCCTTTATTACAACTGGAATTGAAATGCAGCAACAGAACGTCAAATACTTTAAAAATAGGAAGAAGCTTGAATACTACAACAATAGCTTTATCTCCCTCGAGCGCTCACAGTATCTCTAACACATGTAGATGCCTACAAAGACGTGGGTCAATACATATCGTGTACTGGTGAGCAAAACTATCCCACTCACCTAAACCATCACTTTTGCTATGTAAAGAAGTACTTTATTATAAAATGATCTTTCTGGTTGGACTAGGGTCAATTAAACAATTCATTCTTATAGGCAACAGTGAAAGCAGTAAAACATGTTATTTCACAATATAAAGTACATGATATAATACTTATTGTCCTTGCATAAGACAATCGTTAGCATGCATACTCTCATATACATTGGTATATTCTGCACCATGTAGGACTTTTTAATGGTATTGCGATACATCTCTTCAAAGCAGGTAGCTATGTCACGACCTGCTCCCACTTTTGGGTTACGAGTACGTGGTCAAGCCCTGCCTACGGCGCGGCATCGGCGATAGTACGCTGTCTATACCTCAATACCAATCTCAAATCCAAAATATAATCATCTAACCATAAATAATATCTCTTTGCTCATTTACAACAAGTATTTAATTTACAAATCCAATAATACATCGAAATAATCTCGGGAACAAACCCGCTAAGTATTTTAGTTAAAACAAAATCTAATCTATCTACACTTCCGAAATATCTAAGATTAGCCTCCAAAATATCTCTCTCCAACGAATGTCCAAAGAGCAAGGTAGCATGTTACCTAAAATTGTCAACATATCCAGTAAGGATTGGAGCAAAGTACAAGTATAAGCCAACACAATACAAATACAATATAAACCAGTAAAACACTAAAACACTAAATATGAGAAACCAATGACTAGTGGAAATATAGATAGAACGCACAAGTAAGTCATGTGATAGGAGAAATACTAATAGCAGTAATAACTAGCAAGAGGAACTGATAGAACTCAAGATGAAATGGTGTGTGTACTCGTGTCTCTTTGGAAACACAACATCTAACACGTGGATATACCTATTAGTGCTTGAGAAGGTCACATGATCACGTTTGCACGTCATACGAATTTATAATAATATATAACACCTTCTGAAGTTCATAAGAACGTCTCATGAAGGAGGAGCACGTGTCAAATGACTGTACTTTCCCCGACTCCCACATCTCACGGTGACCATCACATGATCATGCTAATGGTAATGAAACATGATCATGATGACAATATACGGAAACAAGTAGCCAAGAATATAAATAGGTCACTCTTCTCTCATGTATGTTAACAGTTAAGACACGGAAGGTAAGATGCATAGACGAATCATCTATATGTATATGCTTACACGATTTATGAAAAGAGAGGAGGGCACATCTGTCATACAGTGGTTGAATCATTTTTTTATACATCCATATGTATCAAAGTTTTACTCAAAATAAAGTTTAAAAAATTTGCATAAAGAGAAACAAAACGTCCAACCTCCCGTATATTGCGCAAGAAACGTCCAAAGGTTGGATGTATATTATGCATAAAACGTTCAACCTAAAGACGTATAAGCGTGGACTGTTGGGAGAGAGAACAATCTTATAATTAAAAAAATGTCCTACCAGTTAACATTTTTCTATTTTTGTGACAAAACGTGCTATGATAGGACACGTATCGTGTGTAAAAAAAATATAGCATTGGACATTTTTTTATATATATATATTATATATACATATATTAATAATATGCATATATGTTTTTATAATATCAAAATATGTAGAATTTACGGTCGTCAAGTAAAATAATAAGATTTCGGACGTTGAGGGTTCAAATCTTATTTATACTCACTTCCGCACTTTTTTTTTGTAAGAAAAGTGAGTACTTTTTTTTTTTGTAAGAAAAGTGAGTATGATTTGAACCCTCAATTAATATGAGTTAATGAGAAACTAATTTCAGCCTCAAGAAAATGCATAGTTCTTGTTTTGAAAATTTGTTTTTTTTTTACATTTTAATTTTGCAAAACTTGAAACTTCCTATAAAAATTTCTAATAATAGTTGTTGGTCTTTGACTATTTTAATAGTCGCTTGTCTTCGGCAAGTCAATTCTAGAATAAGTCCCTGTAGCATTTTGGTATAGATCTCTTGAACAACAGAAGAGATGGAATAGCTCAAGTAAATATCATGAAGTTTATGTAGGGCTCATTTTATTCGATTTCAATTCCAAAAAAAATAGTTAAAATTAAATAAACAAAAATTCTAAAATTTCAAACAGAAATCAAAATTACTCGGAACCGAACCAGGTTCAATTAGAATATTTTTATTGTTTAATGAACCAAACAAAAAATAAAAAATATAGTTAAGTTATATTTTTAAAAAGTATAATTTTTATACATATAATTATTGTACTTCAAATTTGGGTCCAAAGTTAAATTAGTTGTTAAATTATCAAAATTAAACTTCAAAAAATATATATATAATTATTATTTTTAAAATATACACATTGAGGATATTTACATTTTCTCACGAGTCTTAATCCATTTTCGCCTAAACCAAATAATATTTTTTAGTATTTTCAAATCCGAACGGATTTTTTCAAACATAACTGAATCTTTATTTGCATCAAAGGTTGAGGGTACTTAAAAGTATATCTACTAACATGTTGGTCCACAAGAAATAGCCAACGAGCACATAGGTGTTGATGCAAAAGTTGGTCATTATAACAGACGAAAAAATGACTCCAATCCAACACAAAATTATCCAAGTTCAAAGCATTTTATTTGACTCATACCTGTATTTTGATACATACACTGGTAAATAAAGAGAGAATTTAGGGAACATAAGAGTTCACACATCTTAAAGAGGGTGTGATACAGACTTGAACACATTTACAACCTCTATTCGACAAATATACAATAGAAAGGACACAGACAGATTATACAATAAAAAGGACACAGTGGGCTAAGAAAATTTGAGTGCTCTCGTAAAAATGTGCAGATGTACAAAATGGGAAGCAATCGATGTAGGTATATGACAATCATGTTAATATGCGGGCTCGATCACCTTGCTTGCTGGAGCTTTATCCCGATGCTCGATATAAGCAGACGGGAACCACCCAGCCTTGCCCTTGCATTCGCCTTCTGACCATCCATTAGGCGCTACCTGTTAAAACCTCTCCCAAGTTAAAAAGATTTGAGAGCAACAAACTGCAAGGACAGATTGCTAATCCCGCTGCCGATTAAATGTCAGGGAACAAAAGTTTTAACACTGAAACCTTAAGTTCCGAGCATTATTCACGAGAAACATGTTCAGCGAGTGTAACGATTTTACAACTTCAAAACCATAAACTCATATATTTATGTAGAAGAGCCTACACATGATCAGAATCCACAAGTAGTATAATAAAATTCAAGTGATTTGAGAGATTTCAAAATCTTGGTTTGTCATGGGATGGTGAGCCCACTCCTAAGTTTCAAGTTCAGAGTAGCAGTCTGGCTTTTAATACATGAACAAACTAACACAAAGATGGTATTTCTATATTTTGTATATTTGGAGAGAGAGAACAGTCTGGACATAACATTAACCAGGTGATATGCTAAACCAACAAAAAAAGAGAGGAAGAAAGCCTAATCATTGATCTCATCTGGTTTCCTAGCGATTCAGATAGTTATCTGGTAATACCTACTGAAGCCGAATAAAAATCAGAAAGGAATAAAACCTAATGAGGGAATACACTTAGGAGCAGGCAGATGGGGATCTTTTGTACTTTCAAAGATAATAAGAGAGATTATTAAAAGTTTCATTATTTATGACCTTTTGTCGGCTCTTCTCATCAATAAGATGATTCCGTCAAAAGCCGGATACCATATTTTAGTTGCTTTCTGATGACTTACTTTATGAAACCAGCTCATAAAGTTCCAGTCTTTCTCGTCTTTTCTTTTGTTCTTATCATCCATTAGTATTTTTCCATCCAAAAATCCAGGACTAAGATCTGAAATGTTTTTCGATGATTTCATTATGAAACCTTTCATGTAAAGCACATAATCAACGGGATGTACCTGACGAACCACAACATAATCACCAACAGAGAGACTTAGTTCACCATCTGCTTCGGCAACGAATCGGTGAATAACCTGCACAAATCATAGTAATTCACAAAAATCAAATTAAGGAACCAGGCGAGATTTACCAACTTTGTTATAGATTTTTCTGGAAATTTGGTAGAAGTCTATGAAAGACAAACCACAACAGTGGATTCACAGCAAGTAGAACTTGCTAATCTGATTCGATAGGACAGCGGTGAAAATCGCTAAAACAAAATGCAGTGAAGCTGCTAGCAGAAAGAATCCTCTAGAAAGAAAGGCAGTCGAAACTGCTGATAGTTTTGCTAATAGAGTTAGCAGATAAGCCTGCTGGGATGATGACAATCTACTAAAGGCGTGGGCGAAAGACTAGGGAGTAACTCCCTATTAAGTGGAGAAGTTACTATTATTATGGCAATTACAAAACTGAATAGTCTGCACGGATCCACAACACTACTACAACTCCGCGGCGATGCAGACCGTGGAATCTCCACCGAACCGTAGAACTATAGCTTCGCGGAACCGCGCCACAACAACCATGCCGAACCGCAGTTCCGTTGCACCCTGCCACTGCAACGCTGCTACGCGCAAGAGCGCGCCAGCTCCACGTGCGCTATCAAAGCTTCACTTGGCACCCACACCCGAGCTAGGCCCATGGATTTCTTCCAAAAATTGGTGTCAAAAACAAATATTTGTTATGGAATTTGAACCTTGTCCACTAGTAAAACCCCACACTAAACAAACCACTTGAGCTAACACACCCCGTGTGCACAAGACAGTAAATGATAGCTCAAATATTGAAATGCACACAATTAGAGTTTGCCTCAACATGGTGGGACTGGGTCACTAATGACCAAATTCAATAAACCCCAACAAACTTAAATGTAGAATGACATGGCAATTACACTAGACAAGAATTAACTATCATGAGAAGAATGGAATATAGTCATCAGGAATGGAGAGCTACATGCTGCACCACTAAAAGGTGCTCATTAACTTGTTTGTTTGCCTCTCTTTCTTGGCCAATGTTTATATGGACAATCAAACTACATGAAATTCCTTAGACCTTGAATATGATCTTTAACATATACTAATTGTACTATTAATTCAATTACTAGTACCCATGCATGCTACTGAGTACTGACTTTGTATTGCAGAAGGGAAGCTCTCTGTCTGAACAACGAAGTCCTGAATTGAGTTAAACTTCTATATTATCAACGCATGGTCTATAATAGTCTTACTACTTGAGTAAAACTCCTATATTATCAAATTTAGTTCACATGGTCTATAATAGTCTTACTACTCAATGCAAGCACAACTAAGGTCCAGTGCAATCATAAACGGCAGATCATTATACTTTTTTTTTATTTCAAAAATTAAAACTTTAGTGCTGTGGTATAGATAGATATCATAAATGGAATACAATTTGAGACTAGATTTCAAAGAGAATATTGGGAGAAGCTCTCTGTACCACCGGTTACTTGACAACATAGGTGAAAGTCAATATCCGTGCTATCGGCCGAATCCTTTAAGAGCTACCCTCTGTTGAGAACACGTGGGCTCTGATACCACGTGTTGGAAACACATGCGTTCTGATACCACGTGCTGGGCGCGTCACGGAAGCGTTTTGCCAACCCACCTGAGATAGCCAACCAATCTACGACCACTAAGCACAGCTGAAGACAAGTATATGGCGGTGACTACTTCACCTGGACAAATTCCAACATTTATAACTCAGATGAAATTACAAGATTGCAAAGAACTAATGTTGAAACCCTTTGCCCTAAAAGGTTCAACCCCCTCACCACACTCAAGAAGAAAGACAGAAGATTACAATTGAAATCACTCACCAACCCATAGCGATCTCCCTAACCGAAGTTGACGACTCCTCGATTAGATCTCCTTCTTCCTTCTGTCTTGGATGACGAAGTCCTAAGAGCAAAGCGCGGGCTTTCTCTTAAATTTTCTGTGGATGAGCACCCTGAATCTCCAACTTGTGATTTTTCTTTGTGTCTCCACCCTCCTCCCTATTTATAGGATGAGAAACATATTTTAGTGTTAGAAAACCCTAAAAATAGCCAACCATAAGATCCAGCCGTCCACTGGCATCCAACGGTCTAAAATATAACATAACTCCAAAATCCGAGCAGCCGCCGCCGACACCGAACTCAGACCGAGTTCGGTTCAAAGGTTCTGGAATACCACACCGAGTTCGGCCCGAACTCGGCCAGAGACCGAGTTCGGGCCGAACTCTGCCTCCCTTCAGCAGACTTGATTCCCAACAATCTCCCCCTCCAGTCTGATGAGAGGTGTTGGCTCCATGGCTCCTCAACTGGACTCCATGCATATCGTCCCGCCACAGAAATCCTGCTCCCCTATGCTACCAATCTCTGATTCCCCGAGTTGCTTTGCATCTCTCATCATCTCCAGCTCCTCGACCGTCACGTCGACGCTAGCTGTTATGCGTAGCACTTCCTACACTACTGGGATCCTGCCGATATCGATGACACGGCCAAGACCGAAGTCCCTGACTATCAGCCTCACCGTGAGTCTTGGCTGCCTGTCCCCGACTTTCGTCTTCCACCGGAACGTGTTAACGTTCCGACGAGATTCTTCACCTTTGGCTGGCCCAACCAAGCAGACGGTGCGATTCTTCCGAGATTAAAACTCCTGAATCTGTCCACCTTCGTGTCCGAATTTGAGGCTCTCCCGTACACATGCCTCCTCGAGCAGAACATCACGCACTGTGCATGCCGTCGATGACCCACAGCTTCCCCTGAACTGTGTGAATGATGATGCTCCTGCCTCAGATTGAGTTTGCTGCAAACATTGATCTCCTCCTTGGCCTCGAACTGCTGAAACGAATGTCGCTCCGTGAAGTTTTGGCAAACCACCAGTCGCCAAAATCGGATCAGTGGAACAACCCCCACCTGGAGACCGACCAGTTGTCATGGGACCGACAGACTGACCCTCAATCTTTGACTCATCACCATTCGTCGCTTTGTCTCGAAGAACCGAATCATCTGTATCTCTCAAAATATCTCGAAGCCCCTCCATGACAAGTTTTCGACGATCCACCTCTTGTCGAATACCCCCTGAGCCTCCATCAGGTGTCTGTGGCTGTCACGCCCCGGCCCCGCCCGGGCCGCCGCTCCGCCCTGCCCCGCCCCGTACGGCCGGGATTTAACGAACCGGGCACGAATCACCGTGCCTCGGCGCGCCGGACGCGAATCACCGCGCCCGTCCCGCGGGTGCGAGGGAGGAAGGGAGCTATGCGAATGGCCCGTTCGAGCTTTCGGGGGACGTGATGCCGCACGGGCCTGGGGTTGCGTCCGTGCAAGGCCAATCGTTTAAGTTGATAGTTGGCTATCATCGCATCAATCGAGTAAGCAGCGGAAAGGGACTTGTTGCAATGCAATGCATTAGCCAACTGAGTGTTCGGGACAATCGAGGCAACTTGGATTTCCTTTAGCAAAGGCACACGTTCGTTCCATACATTATGCCCCCTTATACGATAGCATTCTCGGGGCAACAATCGAAACCAGGATTCCGGGTCTTCGGGACTGTGGCACGCTTATCGCTCCCTCGGACGATCCAGTACCTGCACAAGCAAGTAAACTGTTGGAGGGTCAGCACTTTTATAAGTACTGGTGAGATAAATCAACTGAACAGAAACAAGCATTCACTCAAACAGGCACTAAGTAATCATGTTATAAAACATTACATTACTAGTGATCTTTCTAGTTTTACCTAGGTTCGTTTCATGCAGTTCTAGCAGAGTCGATTTACTTGTTTAGAAACATGTTTGGAAACAGAGTTTCATATACTAAGCAGGCAAGCAAACCGTTCATGTTTCAGGGTGTGCGCAGCGTGTCTCGTGCGACTCGAGGGTCTGATGCAAAGCTAGACACACAATGCACATTCTTAGGGGCAGTCCTCTATCCAAGCCAACACAATGACTTAGCTATATGAATGGCGGTCCCCGAGTATCTCAGGATCGGCAGCTGGGGGAACAGCATACCAATGACTCTTTGATCTGATGCTAATGGCAGCTGTGACTCATGGTTGCTTTCCACTATCTCTGTAGCAGCCGTGACACATGCAGTTCAGCTCTGCACCAAAAGCCATTGTCCGACCGCGTGCGAATGCATGGAACACTATCAATAACTCTTAGTATGCAGACGAGACGAACCATCTATAAACACTCTTTGTTGCGGGGCAATCCGCCTTATCACTTGAACACATTCAGGCACAGTATGGTTCTCTCGAAGCATAGACGATAGTGAACATGTTCATGCACTCTAAGCCAGCGATCAGGATTCTCGTTAAGCAGACTTTGTTTCAAAGACAGCTAGGTGAGTTCGTTCATTAACATGCAAGGCAGGTTCTATCATTCTCTTAAGAAAACATTGCAAGCAAAAACTCAGGTTATTATTAAGGCGTGCAAGAATCAGAGAACGAAGTTCTGCCCACTCACCTTGATATATAACGCCGGCGCGGAGCGGGGCGTTACAGTGGCCTGCCTGTACACCTCAGCGGCTTGAGCATGTACATGCCACAACACAAATCTTCTCGAGCCAGCTGTTTGGAACCCTTCGTAAGCATCCAATCTTTGTCTCCAAATAAACTGCGACAACCATAATCCACCAGCCTCCTTACCGAAACAAAGTTGTAGTGCAAACTCGGTACATGTTGCACATCCTTGAAAACGAGCTTCTCACCAAGCTCCGTTGTCAAGTGCACATCACCGATGCCTACAACTGCAGTCGTCCCCTTGTTGCCCATCTTCACACGTCCAAACTTGCCACCGCGGTATGACGTGAAGATCCTCCTATATGGAGTGACGTGATACAACGTCCCCGTGTCCATGGCTTAGTCGTCATAATGACACATGCCACAAGGTTCCTCTGCATCGGTTGCTGCAATGATGAGATATCCCATAGCCGTGAGATCCTCCTGACCACCCTTGCCTTTAGCCTTCTCAGCTTTTAACTTTATGCAGTTCCTCTTGATATGACCCCTTTCGCCACAGTGATAGCAGCCCTACTTGCGGTCCACAATCGCAAGATCCCGAGAACTCCCTCATGTCCTCGCCTGTGACTTGGGTCTACCCTTCCCGTAGGAAGCCACCAGAGCGGACTCCTATGACGATTCCACTTGTTCAACAAGCTGTTTTTGACTACCTCCATCGTGACAACTCCATCAAGAGCGGAGTTGCTCACCGACACCACCAACGTCTCCCAGCTTTCCGGCAGAGAACTCAAAAGCAGAAGGGTCTGAAGCTCATCCTCAATCACCATCTTCATCGCAGACAGCTGATTGATGATACCCTGAACCTCGTTCAGATGTTGTACCACCGGTGCACCCTCATTGTATTTCGAGTTGACGAGTTGGCGAATCAGAAATGCCTTGTTGCCAGTCGTCTTCCTTTCGTACAACGAATGCAGCTTCTCCCACAATGCTTTTGCAGAATTCTCCATGGACACGTGGTGAAACACCGAGTCGTCCAGCCATTGGTGGATGAATCAAACAGCCTTCCGATCCAGTCGTTTCCAGTCATCAGCATCTTTGTCTGTCGGCTTTGCGATGTCGCCCTCCAACGAACCATGCAAGTCCTTGCACCAGAGTAGATCCTCGATCCTTGGCTTCCAAATCGCCCAGTTTTTTCCTTTGAGGGTTATCATACGAGTGTTCATCTGCTCCGTAGACATAGTTGCACCTTCTCTCTCGAGAAGAACCTGGCTCTGATACCACGTGTTGAGAACACGTGGGCTCTGATACCACGTGTTGAAAACATGTGCGCTCTGATATCACGTGTTGGGAACACGTGCACTCTGATACTACGTGTTAGGCGCATCGCGGAAGCGTTTTGCCAACTCATCTGAGATAACCAACCAATCTACGAACACCAAGCACAGATGAAGACAAGTATATGGCGGTGACTACGTCACCTGGACAAATTTTAACTTTTATAACTCAGATGAAATTACAAGATTGCAAAGAACTAATGTTGAAACCCTTTGGCCTAATAGGTTTAACCCCCTCACCACACTCAAGAAGAAAGACAGAAGATTACAATTGAAATCACTCACCAACCCGTAACAATCTCCCTAACCGAAGTTGACGACTCCTCGATTAGATCTCCTTCTTTCTTCTGTGTTGGATGGCGAAGTCCTAAGAGCAAAGCACGAACTTTCTTTTAGATTTTCTGTGGACGAGCACCCTGAATCTCTAACTTGTGCTTTTTTTTTGTGCCTCCACCCTCCTCCCTATTTATAGGATGAGAAACCTATTTTAGGATTAGGAAACCCTAAAAATAGCCAACCATAAGATCCGGCCGTCCACTAGCATCCAACGGTCCAAAATATAACATAAAAATTCTAAAACCCGAGCAGCCACCGCCGACACCGAACTCGGACCGAGTTCGGTTCAAAGGTTCTGGAACACCACACCGAGTTCGACCCGAACTCGGCCAAGGACCGAGTTCGGACCGAACTCTGCCCCCCTTCAGCAGACTTGATTCCCAACACCCTCCACCCCAAGCCACCCACCCAAGAAAACCACCCACTGTGAAACAAGAGAAAAGGAAAAGTGACTTGTGACCTCCTTGATCCCATATGACCCCCTTAGTCAATACTGACTCCACGTTAATATTGATTTTGATAGTATGGAATAACTAAAGAGAACAGAGAAGGGGGGAAAAAAGACGTTAGAGCATGCATGAGCTTCTCAACCATCGCAATACTTGATTGGCTATCATGTACATCCATATGAGAAGTAACTCAACTTCCTTGATTTCCACAACTCTCGTACAACCGAAAATTGCTAGAGGATTAGGGAACTTAAACGAGATGAATGGAAACTCAATTATTATAATGTCATAAAAGCTTATTCTGATTAAACCATCAAACAATTGCATGTTCTCATAACCTACCCTATTTCAGCATACGGATTCAGACTGTATCATCATTTATTAAGTGTAGCTCGTTCACTCTTAATGTAATTAAGATACTTTTCCAACTCACGTAATTCTAAAGAAATTGGTAGGAGTACTTACTTTTGCAACAAAGTACTCGGTTTTCTGACTGTTTGCTGGCGGCGAATCACCAGATATATTGAATTTTTGGTCCTTTGCAGTTTGAGGATGCACCATACTGAGATTTGTAGATTCAGGTGCTGCGGATTCAGAGTGCTGCTCCTCTAGAGCCATCTGAAACAACATAGATACACTAATATATATGTTAATAATGCTTTCATCTTATGCAGATGACTCCCTGGTCACCCAGAAAAGAATCTACCTCAGCATACAGTTTGTCCAATATGACAGCAACATTTTGATGATATGATCTCTCAGCATCAACCTGAAGTTAATCAACTGTAAGATAGTCACATGAGGATCAACCTGAAGTTAATCAACTATAAGATAATCACATCAACGGTATGAAGTACACCATTTTAATTATATATCATCAAGAGGCGTCAACATACAATTCATCAATACTATCTGTGATTCACATTTAAATCACAGCAAGGATATTAGCAGCAATGGAATCACTGAAATTATCATAAATAAATGTAGTCTAGGCGAAGCTCCATTGTGGACATGAGGATCCCGTTCTATTGATCCTTCCCGGTTATCCTCCACCCTATAAAGCTACGCGTTCTTTCAATTACATCCCAGTCCATTATTGGAAAGGAAGCTAATATCAACATCTTACTTATCCAGTCAGTCAAGCCTGCTCTTAACATCACATGTTCCTTGGTCTGATTACTATAAAATATAAGGGTTTTGATTAGCCGACCATGAGCATGGATCATGAGACTCAAGCCATTTAGGACAAACATAATTACATGAACTTAACGCTGAAATAACTGACAATAATTATAAAAACTCGTTTATAAAGTTACTTCTCCTGTAAGATCTTCACAGATAAGCTCGATACATAAATCATATAAGATATCAAGTAGGGATAATTGTTGTATCTATCAACTACTTTCAAGTGATTTACACAATACAAAGTTGTTCGAAGTCAACATTTTCCCCATAAAACAAGAACCAATTTGCATTATAGGACGACAAACAAGTGTCGCCCTTTTGCTAAGGTTTAAACTATAAACTTTAATAACAATTTCCAGAAGGGACAAAGAAAAGCCAGATAACTTTATGTTTCCACCTTTCCAGAACATAAAACAGTAAGAAAGGATGTACCATTGTAAGAAGACACCGTAAGGTGACTTCCTGTTGACAGGCCTGAACTGACATCATAGCTGCAGTTGCTTCTCTCCCCAATGCAGATAAATCAGTTTTAAGTTCAGACAATCTTGATTCCGCGTTTTGAAGTTTAATTGCATCGTCTGCATTGAAACCAACCTCCTTGGACTTCAACTGCCGTCTCAGAACTTCATTTATCTGATCAATGCATTTTCACTATCAATTTATTTAGTTACATGGTCTCTACCTCTAAAATACCAACATATATATAGTACCTGAGCTTCTACATCCCTCCTGATCCGCTCATACCGATGGGTCAAACGACGAGCATCGTCTAAAGGAGCTGCTGTTATCATTGTACGTAGTGGGTCAAAAACCTGCAAAATAAGAAAGGTATGGTTAAATGCTAAAAGGTAGCCTATTTAATATTTGAGGATCCTGCTATGCTTCGATTCAATTAGCCAACAATAATTTCGGTATTGTTGTATATCTGAAAAATGGAATGCATTTTACGAGTATGAATTTCCTATCAGGTGCTTAGTGTTATGTGTCTTGTATAGCTAATTGTGAATCGGATAAACAGCATCAATAACATATGATGCAAAAAATTGCCACCTGATCACCGAGTATCCCTAGCAGATTATCCATCTGTTTTTCCGCCGAAATATGAGAAGTACCAAGGTTGAGAGAAGCCTTTGCAAGAGCAAAACCAGAATCTTGATACTCATTTCCATATTTGCCACAAGCTTCAGCTAGCTTTGTCACTGAAAATATAAATTAACCAACTGAATTTGAGAGCTGATACCGATATTCTTGACGGAAGGTTGGAAACCACATATTACCTATTCCCATCTGCTTTGAACTAATAGAGGAATAACCTTCCACTCCCCACACGATATCATGTTGAAAATGCTACACACAGGAAAATCATGTGATGCCATGTAAGTCAATTTTATTAGTCTGATAAACGAATTGCATCAGTACAACTTGTTCCTAACACCCAATAAAGTCCAGCAACGGAATCAGACGTCAGACCTTTGCTGCTCTAGTTGATCTAAAGAGCGTTCGAAGTTCTTCGTAGCACTGAAGTTCAGCTTCATCAGCAAGAGCGGAATCGTGACCATTACGTCCACCAAGTTGCTTAAGAACTGCCTGCGCATAACACGCGAAGACTCCGACTCAACGATGGAAAGAAAATAAATGGAAATGACTTGTTATTTCACATCTGTGGTCTTTGCAGAAAGAAATATTAATATATTTGCATCTTTCTGACACAATATCAGTGACATAACAACTATTGCAAAAAAAGGACCAACTTTTTGTTTGTTTTTTACTGAACAGGAAGAAGAATTAGGTTCTTTTTCATTTCATCCGTCCCCGGAGCAATTGAAATTACACTCAAATTGGGGGAATTGATTCTGCAGTTGCTGCCCGTACTCTAGAACAACTTGATTAATTCTCAAGCAGCAGCAAGAAGAAGAAGAAATAAAAATGCAACCTTTGGGATCGCTTACATACCTGCTGTTGCCTTGCCACATGCTCCCTCAGCTTGCTGGCCTGCCTCCGAATCGCTTCCATTAGAAAGCAAAGCTCCGATCTTTCTTTCGAATTGGGAATTTCCCCAAAACCCTAGTCTAGCATAGAGTAAAAGAAATGAACAGGAAGTTTATAGGAAGTTATGAGTAACTCTTCCAAAGGGTAAAAGTGGTATTTGTTGTATATTGAGTTATAGTGTACTTGTAGTAAGTGTCATCTTTCAAAATATATTTGGATGCAGTACTTTTTGTATGCTGCAAGTGGAATGGATACATTTTTAGTGTTTGGATGACATATATGACTTTTTTTTGTTACTGTTCATTATTTACAAAATAAATTAAAAAAATGGGAGCACCGGTCATGGCCTCCGCCTCTCCTTCAACAACGTTTCGGTTCCTCGAGTACCGCTGCGACATCGACAACGACTGCAGCGATGGTGAGCCAGGTACTCCGAACGCTGGCGGCGAACCTGACGTTCACGTCCGGGATGCTGGCGTACGTCCTCCACGTCCGCTGTGGCATCGGCGCCGCGCTGATGAGCACCACCACGACCGCGGTGGTTCTGGAGGACTCCTACTCGTCGTGGCCGTTCATGGTTCTCTGGAGGACCGGATCTAGCAATTATATTCCTCACAAATGTATTTTGTTTGCATACATCGTCGGCGCGAAGAATGTGTCCCACACATGACTGCATTCATGTTACTCACAAATGCATGTCCCATTTGTACTAACAAAAAGCAACACAACAACATGGTAGCTCACAAAAAGCAACACAACGAATGCATGCATGCAATAAAATCGAAATTGCCACAGGTGGTTTGCCTCCGGACAGTTAGTGCTAATGACGGAATAAATATATAAATTAAAAAAAATAGTTATGCTAAAGCTGTCACTACCATTGGAGTGATAGTGTTCATACCGTCATTGTTAATGACGACTCATACCGTCCATTAACTCTGCTTAAAAAATAAAAATAAGATAGTGATTGGTATAATATTAAAATTTAGGATATTAAGTACATTTTTTTTTAGTAGTTGAGAAAATAAAGGAAATGAGTTCCAATAAGGAACTAGGAAGATGTAAGCTTGAAGAAGAACGTTAAAAAAAAAAAATTCAGATCCAACTACTCCCCCTCCCATTTTTTATGCAACTAAAAATTTAGTTTTGCAGGAAACATGAAGGAGAAATTTGTCTAACTTTCAAGAAGAGGTATAAGATCCCGGCTAGGTGACAGAAGATCGGTGGATCGAACCACGATGACGTATTATTCCTTCCATTTATAAATGACGGAAGTTGGGGGACAGTGGACTCAAAAGACATGCAATAAAGTGTGCTCAAAAGTTCCGAACATTACGTCGGACCCATAGGTTATGCTAAAATAAATTTTTTTTTGATAATAATAATAAACCTACACTTTGTTGCGGTAGCAAGAATTATACTATAAATATTTTTTTATATTATTAAATACGTGTATATATATATATATATATATATATATATATATATATATATATATATATATGACCTTAGGCACAAGTCTAAGTGGATTGCTAGGTTAAGTCGGCACTATTTTTATTCCACTTTTTTTAATAAAAAAAGCTCACAAAAATAGATTCAATTGATAATAAATAAATAAATAAATAAATAAATATATATATATATATATATATATATATATATATATATATATATATATATATATGACCCTAGACACAAGTCTAAGTTGATTGTTAGGTTGAGTCGGCTCTATATTTAAACCACTTTTTAAAATAAAAAAAAACTTACAAAAGTCTAGTCAATCGATAATTTATAATGTAGCAGCTGTATTTCTTGCTAAATGATAAGAAATACTATATACAAAGGTTTCATTCTATATTTCCATCAATAGGTGCAATGCCCATGTAATCGAGTTCGGGTTACCAAAGCATTAGCCAAATAAGAAATCGGATCCTTTCCAGGACCCGTTACCAAAAAATTAAGAGAAAGGATCCGAAACCCCGAAAAAGGAAAAAAGGAAAGAAAAGAAAAGAAAAAGAAAGCTTCATCTCTCTCTCCAATGGCGCTCCACTCTTTCCAACCCCACCTCCACTTCTTCCCAAACCCTAACCCTAGATTTCCCATCGCAACCGTCCGTTGCTCTACCAACGGTCGAGATCCGATCCACGAACTCCGTAGCCTTCCTCCTCCTCCTCGTCCTCCGCCGCTCCTCCTCTCTCTCGTCGCCTCCGCTGCCGTGTTCCTCGTCGGAGCCCGCGCCCGCGCGTGCGCCGTCAATCCTTCTCCACCGTCCCTTCCTCCCCAAGTCTCCGTAACTTCAGGTATAAATTTCATAAACCCCCCCACCCAGCTTTCTCCTACACCAATTCTGCGCACTTTATGTTAACTTAGATTTTCTGCTCACGTAACTTGCTGCTGATACGAAAGTGGTTGTTTTATTTGAACAGTGGCGTAGCCAGGATTTAGGTACACTGGAGTCAATACGAAAGTGGTTGTTTTATATGAACAGTGGCGTAGCCAGGATTTAGGTACAGTGGAGTCAAAATCGACAAGTAAAATTTTAATCCAAAAAAATAAAAATAAAAATGTAAAAGAAACTAATAGCATAAATCGAAGAGAGAGAGTTTCGGGAAGATCATCGATCATTGATTTTTGTCCTCTCGTCTTTGGTAACCTCTTATAATATGTTTTTATTACTTTGAGTAGTTGTCGTTCTCCGTTTGGATCGAGTGAAGAAGTTTATAGAAGGTGTAATATTCTAGCTTATTAGTAAAAAAAATAAAAAAAATTCAGGATCGAATTTCAATTGTTCCATAATTTTTTTCGTAATTTTTTTTTATGTCAAAATGTAATTGTATCTGCGTTGTGCTTTTTTTGTGATTTTAACAAATTAATTTTATTAGTCTTTTGGAGAACATTCTGTGTTTCCTACAAACAATCTGTAATACTACTTGAAAATATATCAAAGTTTTTGACTAATATTATAAAGGATTTGATTTTTGAGAAAATAATGTCAATGACAGTTGTCTGAGTTATGAGCTACACTAGAGAGAGAACAGGTGCTACTTGAGTTGTTACACATCTTGTCACTACACATTTATTTTTGCTGTTGTGCGATGCTTGTTTTCCATATGTTTGTGTGTATATATATCAAAGAAATAAAAATCGAGTGGGGTCACATGAACACCCCCCCCCCCCCCCCCCCCCCCCCCCCTCTTCCTCCCTCCGCCAGTGTATATGAATAGAGAGCTCTGTGATGGAAAGTATTAATCTTGTTTAGCATGATAAAAAATTCGACGGTTATTTCTTGTGCTAATTTAGCTTTAGTACGTGGGTTTCACCGAGTATATTAATTTGACTAATTTTTAGAGAAATGAAAGCATAAAGTTACCAACTTGTGGCAATTTAGACAATGGCAGGTATTTGAGTGAAAATAAAAGGATATTAATTAAGCTGAATTGATTGATATCATCATATACTGTTGTGGTGCTTCGGGGTCGATTATTGATACGAAGTCTCTCTCTTTTTAGAGAACTATGTAATGAAATGTTTCAATCCTGTTTAGCTAGTTGAAAAATTCGATGCAAATTTGATAGCTTAACAAGGATTAACAAGAGAGCGTTGCTTGGCACGATGGTAAGATTTGTTGCTTGCATCCTAGAATATTCGGGTTTGTGTCGTGAAAATAACCTCTATGACTCTATCCACATATATGGGGTTAAGGTTGCATACATGTTGACCCTCCCTAGACCTTCATAGGCAGGAGCCTCATGGCACCGGATGCCCTTAATTCCTTATCAGTGTTTCACTGTAATATTAATATTACTACATCTTAGAGAATCTTGTAACCTAAAAGTTTTATCAACTTGTGGCTATTGCTAATGGACACTATTTAAGTGAAAATGAAGGGATAGTACACTAAATTGATTGATTTACTGTTGTGGTACTTCGGAGTCACCATTTGATACAAAATTTATTGTTTTTTTAGAGAACTCTGTGACGGAAATTTCCAATCGTGATGGTGAAAGAACAGAAGATGAGGAGTTTAGGGCTGCATTTGAGAGCTGGAAGTTGAAGACTTATGCGTTGACTGTACCTTTAAGGATTGTCACGCTCCGGGGATCCGTACCACCCTCATGGATCAAGGTTTGTCCAAAGATTCTTGAATGTGAAGTCAGATATTGGAAGCAAGAACAACATTTTTTGAGGCAAAATGGTGGGAATAAATTCCCCTTGCATTTCACCAAAGATAATTACCAAAATGGGTCCCAATTACAAAAGGAGATTACTCCGATCACAGGATGAACAAGACTGGAACTGATGCATTTGTCGTAGTTGCAAGCTTGCCGCAACTAGAAACTGTTAAAGTCGTGGACTGAATGCACAATATCTTGAAGCAAGAAAAAGTTAGTTGTCTATTATGTTAATTGGTTACTTATGGTTTTCAGATTATTCTTTGGAATGGCAGGATTTCATTCAAGTTCAAGGAAAGAGGATGAAACTGATGTCCGAGCTCCAAGGAAGTCTTGAGTCCATATTCTCTGACCTTTCCTCAGCTTCTGATAAAAATTCTGTGGAGCCTAAATCTGCAATGACAGCCGATCTTGTTTCTGTTGGTGATTCGTGGATCAGCACTGCAATCAGTAAGGATTTGATTGAACCGATAAATAATGCAGAGGAACAAGATTGGTTTAAAAGTTTAAGCAACAAATGGAAGGTGCGATGTTGCTCTCTGTCTGATATTTCACCCTTGGTATTTCATATTGTATATGTAAGTATCTTAATCTTGCACAATTTTGAATTTGGTGTATTTGATCCCTAATGTGAAGAATACATGCAATCTGTGAGAAGGTATACTTCGCGTTTCTCAAGAGTAGATAAGTTGGGATTGATAAAACCAAAAAATGAAAAAAGAAGAAGTCTGGAATACTTGACAGGCTACAGGAGAGAACACTTTTAAGTGGTTGTTGAGAGTACTTCCTCAGCAGAAAGCTCACAAGAAAGTGGTAGGTGAATTTTGAACAAATAGGTATAGAGGAATACTTGGAAAAGAAAATATAACAAGTTTCTCACCTTTTGCTAGAGAGAAGATGAGGTTTTCTGAGGTTCCTCTAAATGGTTTAACTCTATAGGATGTAATGCACTGGAAAGAAGGCTGCAAATATTTTTTCCTTGGTCCATATCAGTTCGTATTTGGCATGAGTACGAGTTCTACAAACTGATGCATCTTCAGATTTTTATTGTAGTTATCTAGTTTTGATTTCGTCATTAAAAAACTGTGCGTGAGCAATTTTTTTATTATGTAGTTGCTTTTGCATTATACGCAACTTGTTCCAATTGAAATGCTAAGTAAAGAAGTATAAAATGGGAGACCAGATAATAATTGGTATTAGGTATTTATATCTAGTCTCTTGTAAGCTGCTAGAGCTGTCTTGCTTTAGTTTTATGAAAAGTCTCTCCCAGGTTTATTTATGTAGGAACAGCAAGGGAGAATTGGATTCTAATGGCTATATTTGGGGAGCTCCGTATCGTTGGGGAACCATGGTCATAGCATACAAGAAGAACAAGTTTAAACAACATAAATTGGCCCCTATCGAGGTATTTTCATATGATTATGTGAAGTCTATTTCGTGGAACTACTTTTATCTCTGTAAATTGATTGAACCAGCGGACTGAGCCATTAATCTTCTTTAATACTCTTTATCTGTCATCATGTGGTCTATGGTTATGTTAATGTGGTAAACCGTGGACGTGGGTCATTGCAGGACTGGGGGGATTTATGGAGGCCTGAACTTGCTGGGAAGATCTCAATGGTTGATGCTCCCCGAGAAGTTGTTGGTGCAATTTTGAAATATATGGGAGCGTCATACAATATCAAGGACATTGACTCTCAAGTTGTTGGTGGAAGACAAGCTGTCCTATATAATTTGACAATGCTTCAAAGAAATGTATGTTCCTACCAAAGCTTGAGTTGATTAATACACACTATTTCCATTATGTATGATAATCTATGAAGCATAGGCATCTTGTATCCGGTACGGTATGTACCGGGTATGTCAATCCGACAATTTCCGAAAAACCACGGTACAGGTGTGAATGGTGTGTGTGTGTGGTATAAAACTAAAGAGTAAATTTCTTCACCATAGTCATGAAGTGAAAATTAGTCTAAAAATGATGAAAGATTGAATCTAAACAAAAGTACCAAAGCTATATTTTAAAAGATTCTCGTACTAATGACTTGAACTAGAAAATACCAACAATTTACCCACGAAGTACCCAAAATTAAATTTTAAAATAAAAATAAATGAAAGTTTGGGTATTTATGCAGTACGTACCCAGGAGTACCAGTACCCAGTAAGTACCGGACTACCCGCTAGGGTAGGCTTTCCTAGATGGAGTACCCATGCTTCATAGATGATAATATATTTGTATGTTACATGTTCAAATGCATAGCAGTGCACTTTATAGTCTTATTTGGGAATGGAAGAATCCAGTTCTGGAACTTTGTTGTTATTGGGAGGGTGTATGTGGAGATGGGTTGAGAGGGTGTGAGACAGCTGCGGGACTGTCTTTAATCCCTAGAAAATAAATTAAAAATTGTATTATAGTTAGCTCAATAGGCTAGTAGTTCTAGAGTTTTAAAGTATTCTAAATCTTTGTCTTCTGACGCCTGTTGTTTGTTTAACTTCAAAGCTCTGTGCCTTAATTTCTTCTCATTGCGTGGAAAATAATCAGCCAATATGTAGACAGTATATTTAATCTTTCAACCAGTCATTTTGTATTTAAGTGCCTTGATTTGCTTCTGATGCTTTTCTCTTTTTTCTAAACTACTTGACCTTACAGATTCGGTTATTCGACAGTGTGCATTACCTAAAGGCTTTTGGTGTAGGAGATGTTTGGGTTACTGTCGGATGGAGCAATGATGTAATTCCTGCTGCAAAGCGCATGTCCAATGTTTCAGTGATTGTTCCTAAATCTGGGGCAAGTTTATGGGCAGACCTATGGGTATGTTTGATTTTTCTATCCCCCGCTGTTAACTTTATAACATGCTTTCTTATTCTGGTAGCGTCTTCGGAATGCTTATATCAACAGTAAATTATGCTATCCAGTATATACTCGAGTTCGTGTCTGTTATTAGATCAGTTACATAAATTCTGATACATTACTAAAGTATTGAGTATGAAATGAACATTGCTGGCAATACAAAATTGTGTAATGGATATTTTTGCTACTTTCAGGCAGTACCTGCAGCAACTAGATTTACCAGCCACAAAATTGGCGGCAGAATCAGAAGTCCATCTCCACTTATTCATCAATGGATAGAGTTCTGCTTGCAGATTGCAAGAGATTTGCCTTTTAAGCAGCAAGTCATTCCAGGAGCATCTCCCTTTGCACTTGAACACCTTCCAGTTGAACCTAGTCAACAGTCTACAAAGGGGCCAAAACTGGAAACAAATCTCATTGACGGTGTACCACCTCCTGAGATCTTATCTAGGTGCGAGTTTCTAGAGCCGTTATCGGAGAAGGCATTGGAAGACTACCAGTGGCTAATATCAAGTATGCAAAAGCCAAGACGCAGTTGGATTAGAAGCATACTTGATAACATCTCCTTAAGAATTCCGACGAATTGCTTGATCACATGGCCGCGGTGATTGAAGTAAATGTGATTACAATTCTATTGGGGGTTCAAACTATTCCCTTGTGATTCTGGTTTAGGCCAGAACAACTATGAAAAATGTGTAGGTTGGCAAGCACCTTGACTTGTTAAATAGCCGATGATTGGTTGGCGACTCCTAACAAACTCTGATTCCTTATGGCATATGTAAGATTATATTATGGTGTATAATGATTTGTCTGTTTTATCTACCTAATGGATCATTCCTTTGAGATTTAGGAAGGTGCATGTATTCTATTTGTACTTATTGCTGCCTGATTCTGCCATAAATTCTATAATAATAGTAATAATGCTGATTTTTGTTGGCAAGCTGTATTACTACCATAGTACCATGCGAGTTTTTGTCATGAAATTATACTCATTTGATACTCTGCATATCTATTTTTAATGTCATATCATGTCTTAATGTTTTATGCTTCCCCAGTGATAGGTATAGAACATTGTACATGCTACATTCCTCAAATGGTGCATTAGCCATGTTTACTTATCAAAATATATCTGGTATCACAGACCACTGAGACTTGAAATAATTGTCGACTTCAATTATGAATACAATCTCGCAGATTTCCTAAATCTCGCCAAGTGTTGGATCTCATAAGTCATAATCATCCAAAGCTATTCGAGTGTTGGATCCCATATATCGTCTCAAGCATCGATTCCAGTTAGCAACTGCTGATTGTGCGAGCAGCATACTAACGGTATACCGTTGGCTGCCAATTGTTCTCATAGATCCCTGGAGCGCCTGTACCATCCTTACAACATTGGCAGAGCCATTTGCAAAAAAGAAGAGAAAGGTTTTGCAAAAAAGAAGAGGGGAAGAGGGGATTATTTGTGAAATAACTTCCATATTTTGTTTTGAAAAAAGTATAGTTTTAAGTGGAGTTTTGCTAACAACATCAGAATAGTGTAGAAACGAAACATAAAGAAAATATTAACTAAGAGCAAATGTTATCCAGAAAAATGATAAACTGGGCAGGACATACAAATTACAATGGTACTTTTGGGAAAATAATTCACAATGAATAAATGTACCCAATCCTTTTGAAGATTGAAGCATCTTTTAAATTAGTGAACCCCTGGTATTATAATCCAACCTTGTTGTTTAACTTCTTCTGGCGCATTATATCGTAGACACCCTTTCGGCCTAAACATTTGATGCCAACTTCCTCTTCTCTCAGAAAAAAAAAAAAAAACTGATGTCACAGTGTATAAAATAACATGGAATGCCAACTTCCTCTTCTCTCAAGAATTTTTTATTTTTTGGTTTAAGAAATATTACATTAAAAACTCAATTACATTACGTGGTAAACTAAACATTTGAATGCAATTGATATTACATTACATAGTTTGATTATATGTTCCAACAAAACATGATAATGTAATTGTAGCTCCTTTACATTAAAAACTCGATTCCATTACAAATTCGATTACATTACAATAAACCAAACGAGCCATCAGTATCAAACTCGTGTTTGTGTTCTTGTTCTTTAATCTCCTGCTGTATTGTGTCAGTAAGTGGCATCAGATGATCTCTTATGTTCTCCAACACGTATGGTTCTATCATTTTCCAGAACAAAACAGCATTGCTTCCTTGCAAACCTATCCAAAACACTCTTCCCTTCCTCTTCACTTTACATGCCAAGGACTTGGCCTGCAGTGACCTGACAATCTTCACAACGTCTTCACGATTTCCTGCCTTCAGCTTGAGCAAGATATCACCCGTGGAGGTCCTGAAGCCCCCATACATGTACCAATACGCTAGAACACGCTGCGACAACCATCTATGGATGACCTTCGGAATCGTAGCTCGGCCTTGAGCACGAAATTGCTCGGAAAAGAACGCGAAATAAGAGTGTGCAACCGTGTAGAACCGAGAGGGTACTTCACTGTAGTCATCGACAAACCTGCTTGAAGAAGGTAACCATTCGTAGAACCTTTCGTGAATGTGCGTCTTCAGCACAGCATGGATCTCTGAATCTTCAGTGAACTCGAAATGTATTGCGTGATTCCTTCTTGCTTCATCTGATTCTATTTGTACTCCACCCAACAGCATGCCAACCAAGATCTCACGCTGTTCCTGATCAAGTTTCATACTTATTCTCCTCTGAACAACCTTCCTCTTCATGCTGAACATATGTTGGAGCTTCTCTGTGTACTGTGGTTCTACATCATATTTCTTCTGGCGCATTATATCGTAGACCCTTTCGGCCTTATCAAACTCATCTGAAGCAAGAAACCCGCCTAAAATGGCGTTACATGATCGTGCAGTAGCACCAATGGTTCCATTGGCATACATTTCATTGAAGATCTCCTCGGCCTTTCCAAGGTTACCAGTTCTCACCAAAGACTCCAAGTAAACGTTGTATAAGCTTCGGTCAGGATGGCAAGTGGCAAGGCATTTGGCAAAAGCCATTTCCAATTTATCATGCATTTCCAGATCATTATACATAGAAATAATATCACGAAAAGCAGGCGTGAGAGGCTTCATACCGTTCTCGACAAACTCATCCAAAAGCTTTTCTGCAGTATCAATCTCATGTGCTTTCGACATGAGCTCAATGATCTTATGATAGGCAGCAACAGTCAAGGTTGTGTCTGGCCTCTTCATTGTTCTGAATATCTCCAGTGACTTCAATGGTTCTCCTGCCTTGGCATAAACATCCATTCTGTAGACAAAAGCTCCAGAAGGGAGATTACCACCAGATGCAAGTAGCTTTAGCCATGCCCTTTCTGTTTCCTCCAAGTCCCCTTCCTTCGAGGAAGCTCTCATAACAGAGACTAACACATCCCTGTCCTCGTCAATTCGTTTATGCCTCATCTCTTCCCTCAATGAAGCAATCCTTTCACCATCCACAACATCTTGATGACTGTGAAGCCAAATCAAACCGGCATAAACATCCCTGTGAACCTCAAGGTCCAAAGTGACAAGATTATGGTAGATGAACTCTGCCTGCTTGAGATAGTGCTTCGCCACGCTTCCAGTCTTGCTGGTAAGGGCTCGAAATAGAGAATTGTGCAAGCTCAGCCGAGGCCTGTAACCGCCTAATTGAATCATCTGATTGTATATAGAGCAAGCCTCCTCAAGACATCCTTCTACTGGTGCGCTGAGGTAAGCAACAATCAGGATATGAAACGTGGACTCGCTGGGTACTTGGCCCTGGTTGATTATTGCATCGAACAGCTCTCGGCATTTCGTGAACTTGCGTTCTTTTCCCAAGTAATCTGCTAGCTTCGTCACAAGAGCAAAATCGAAACGATACCAGCGATTTTGGGCCATCCATTTATATACCTGAAACCAACTCAACCATCTGGAGTCGTCAGTTGTCTGAAAAATGTCAACTTCGACAACACTTTATTGAATTGTATACTGTTATTTAACATTAATCCTTTGCTTATTCTCTTCCGGAAAATGAATGTGGATTGCAGTAGGAAAGCAAAAAACATGATTAAAGAATAAAATTTGCATACAGGAAGTTGAAACAAGTGAAGGTTATATATTCTTATTTGGGTATTGTCATTGAACAATGTGATTTATCTTATCATTGAATTTACTTCCTATCTGACCAAGTAGAGCTGAAGAACCTGGTGTATTTCTTACAATTTACTTGAAGTTCCCCAACTGAAGATGGGCATTCTTCACTTCCTAGATCTGTTGCTAGGAATCACGGGAACTCAAAAAATTGGTTCTATGTCCGTGTTGCGTCCTGTCAGACACGTATTGGACATGGCACAAAAACTTTAAATACTCTAGGACATGCCAAAATATGTGCCACGTCCATGTCACGTATATGTATTATGTCAAGGTCCTGAAATCATCTAAATAATGAAAATACCAACCAAGTTGCTATTTCCGCATCTGCTTGTATGTTGTAGGAGTATTCTTCATTTGTTCTCCTATTTCCTTTGTGTGCCTTGAGGAAAATGAACAACAATAGATACTATGACTTTCTTAAACTCTACTTAAAATGGACTCTTGCAATAACCTACAAGTTCTAGTGATCAACTCAGACCCGCAACCAAATCCAAAACAAACTAATCACCCGAGAGACACGCACCCACATCGGACATGACACGGACACTACAAAATACTCTAGGACACGCCAAAGTCCTGAGGTGGTGCACAAATGAGAAGTTAAGTTGAAGCACTGCAACACCAAGGAAGAACCAAGCATATAGAGACTCGCCATCACTTCATTCGTGAGATGGGGTGCACAAATGAGAAGTTGAGTTGAAGCACTGCAACACCAATAACCAAGTAGGTGACACTTTCACAAAGGCTCTGGGGGAGGACAAGTTTAATAAATTCAGAATTGCACTGGGAGTAATAAGATATGTTTGAATTAAAGGGGCATGTTAAAAATAATTCAAACGTTCTTTATTTTTTGAACTAGTCTATAGTACTACTCTATAGGGTGGTTACTAAAGAATAGGAGTTGGAAGCTTTCCTTAGCTTCAAAATTTTTCATGCGTCATTTGACTTCACATCATTAGCAATTCTCGGAAAGATAGTCCTTTACCACTTGTTGCAAAATGAGTAGTGCCTTTGCATCTTTTTTTCGGAAGATACTTCATTTCTGCCACCTTATCCGTCCCTGCGTAACCATTCTCAACAAGCTCAAAAAGATATTGTGAAATAAAAAGAGTTACCATCTTGATAATCCAAAAATAATAATTTTCACTACTAAACACATGACTCAAAGTTTGTGAGAGATTGAGGCCATTTCCAATATTCATTTTTTAGTTCTTACAAACCTTCAAACAAACAACAGATGTACAAAAAACAAATGTACATTTTCTCCAACAAAACAACTTACAGAGTAACTCCTGCGACAAACCTTCAAATGCAGTGGTAGCAAGCTTCCTACGATAAAAATTTGCTCCCAGCTTCAACACGAACCCAAGCTCTGATACCACAATGTTGAAAAATACTAGAAAAGCTACTACACTAGCTGCTGCTATGTAGTGAAGGAAATGGGACAAAAAAGAAACAATCTTCAGCAAATGGAAGGGATAATAGTATTAAAGAATGAAATTATCTCTCTCTGAAAACCGTGAGTTCACTGTGACTACAACAACAACCTTATATAGGCTTTACACCCACACATATCACTCCTAAAAAATAGTTCACAACATATTGTTTAGCAATAGTCATTTGACTAAAGCAAAAAACCAAACGAAAAAGTAAGTTTGAATTATTTCTAACATGTCCCCTTAATTCAAACATATCTTATTACTCTCATTGCAGTTCTGAATTTAATAAACTTGTCATCCGCCAGAGCCTTTGTGAAGGTGTCAGCTACTTGGTCACTGGTGTTGCAGTGCTTCAGCTCAACTTCTCCTTTGTGCACCATCTCGCGAATGAAGTGATGACGAGTCTCTATATGCTTGGTTCTTCCTTGATGGTCTCTATCATTGTTGCCTCCTTTTTTATTGTTCCAGTTAGATCTTCCTCTGCCTCTACCTCTGCTATGTCCACGATAGACACCTCTTCCAATTAGTTCAAAAGGGCTCTGATACCAATGTTAGAAATAATTCAAACTTTACTTTACCGTTTGATTTTTTTCTTTAGTCAAATGACCGTTGCTAAACAATAGGCTGTGAACTATTCTTTAGGAGTGATATGTGTGGGTGTAAAGCCTATATAAGGTTGTTGTTGTAGTCATAATGAACTCACGGTTTTCAGATAAAGATAATTTCATTCTTCAATACTATTCTTCCTTCCATTTGCTGAAGATTGTTTCTTTTTCTGTCTCATTTCCTTCACTACATAGCAACAACTAGTGTAGTAGCTTTTCTAGTATTTTCCAACATTTTGGTATCAGAGAGCCAGGTTCGTTGTTGAAACTGGGAGCAAGAGGTTCATCGTAGGAAGCTTGCTCGCAGAAATTGGTCTATTAAGTTGGTACATTTGTTTTGTACATATGTTATTTGTTTAAAGTTTTGTAAGAAGCTAGAAACAAGATGAATTTTGGAAATGAGTTTAATCTATCTTAAAATTTGATTCCTCTGTTTAGTAGAGAAAATTATGAATTTAGGAGTATTAGGATGAAAACTCTTTTTATTTCACAAGATATTTGGGTATTTCTTGAGAATGGTTATGCAAAGATAGATAAGATGGCAGAAATGAAGGATCTTCGAAAAAAAGATGCAAAGGCACTACTCATTTTGCAACAAGCTGTGAATGACTCTATCTTTTCGAGAATTGCTAATGTTGTGAAGTTAAATGGCGCATGGAAGATTTTGAAGCAACAATATGAAGGTGATGGTAAGGTAAAATCTGTCAAGCTTCAAACTCTTAAAAGTGATTTTGAAGACCTATGTATGAAGGATACTGACACAATTGATGATTACTGCACCAAAGCTTCTATTATTGTTAATCAACTAACTCTTAGTGAAGAACTTAATGATAACAAGGTAGTAGAAAAGGTTTTGAGAACTCTTATTCCTAAGTTTAATCATGTGGTAGTTGCAATAGAGGAGTCAAAAAGATTTATCTACCTATTCTTTTAGTGCACTAACAAGTTCTCTTCTAGCTCATGAACAAAGATTAAACAGGACAGCAGAAAATAGCGTTGAAAGTGCATTCCAAACAAGAGTTGAAAACTCAAACAAGCCTTCAGGAATACATCAAGGAAGAGGTGTATATAGTGGTCGAGGAAGAGGGCGAGGCCGATGGAATCATAATGATCAAGGAGACTCAAATAACTCAAAAGGTAAATGAGACTTGACTAATTGGAAAGGTAACCACAACTCAAATATTCAATGTCGTTATTGTAACAAGTATGGTCATATTGAACGTTATTGTTGGGACAAAGAGAAGCATCAAGCCAATGCAGCTTAAGAAATAAATGAAGAAGCTAATCTTTTTGTGACTTGTCTTAATGCTAAAGAAAACTCAAATGATATATGGTTGTTGGATAGTGGTTGCAGTAATCACATGACATGTATGAAAGGGGTCTTTAGAAACATCGATGAATCAATAAAACTACATATGCAACTTGGAGATGGAAAACATGTTCAAGTAGAAGGAAAATGTGTCATTGCAGTGAGAACTAAATCATGTATTGAAAAGCAAATTCATGATGTTCTTTATATTCCTGACTTAGCTCATAATCTATTAAGTATTGGACAATTAGTTCAAAATGGCTATTCAATTAATTTTTTGAATGACACATGTGAAATTTGTGATCCTAAACCTGGTAGGATTATTATAGTAAAAACGACACCAAATAAAATGTTTCTACTCAAGTTCTCTCATCTTGATGGTCATGCTTTATCTGTCAATATTAAAAATGATTCATGATTGTGGCATTTGCGCTATGGACACTTGTATTTTAGTGGTTTAAAGTTATTGGATCAGAAAATATGGTAGATGGTTTACCTTGCATCGAGAATGTAGATGATATATGTGAATGATGCATCTATAGGAAACAACATAGGGGCATCATTTCCCGTTAAGTTGGGGTGGAGAGCAAGAATGCCACTTCAGTTAATCCATGCAGATATTTGTGGTCTAATGAGAACTCCTTTATTAGGCGGCTGTAAGTATTTTCCTTTATTTATTAATGACTTTAGTAGAACGAGTTGGGTTTATTTCCTAAAGTACAATTAAGAGGCATTTTCTAAGTTCCAAATATTCAAATCTTATGTTGAGAAATAAAGTAGTTACTTTATAAAATCCTTGAGAACAGATCGTGGGGGAGAATTTTTATCCAAAGAGTTTAGATCTTTTTGTCAAGCTAATGGCATACACATGTATTTGACAACAAGTTACACACCAGAGCAAAATGGAGTTGTGGAATGAAAAAATAGGACCATTATTGAGATGGCCATAATGTTAAAGGGGAAGCATCTTCCATCTTCCAAATGAGTTCTGGGCAGAAGCAGCACACTTCAGTCTTCATCCTAAATAGATCTCCCACGAAAGCAGTACATAATCAAACTCCTTTAGAAGCATGGTCTGATAAGAAACCTAATGTAAGTTATTTGAAAGTTTTTGGTTCATTTGCATATGCTTATGTCAATTCTGAGAAATGACATAAACTTGATGAGAAAAGTGTCAAATGTACTTTTTATTGGATATAGTGATGAAACTAAAGGATTTTGCTTGTATAATCCAATATCTAAGAAGTTGATAATAAATAGAGATGTTGTATTTGACGAAAATAATTTTTGGAAGTGGATTGAAAATGATCAGTTGATGTGCAATATGAAGAGATAGAGACGACTCACTTCCCATAAGAAGACATGAATAAATTGGAGTTACCTGTTGCACCTCCAATACAAAGCACTACAAACTGTCCCACAACTCCAGAATCTGAAACCCCGCCAAGAAAGGTAAGATCCTTAATAGAAATATATGAATCTTGCAGTTTTTCTTTAGCAACTGCAGAACCTACTTCTTTTGAAGAAGTAGCTCAAACAATAGAATGGAATAATTATATGAAAGAGGAAATTGCATCCATTGAAAGAAATCACACATGGGAGTTGGTGAATTTGCCAGAAGATAAAAATACAATTGGACTGAAGTGGATATTTAAAACAAAGCTAAATGCCGATGGCAGCATACACAAGTACAATGCGAGACTTGTTGCTAAAGGGTATGCTAAGCAACCAACTATAGATTTTTATGAAATATTTTCACCTGTTGCTAGATTAGAAATTATTAGAATTATTTTAGCAGTTGCTGCATAAATGAAATGGCTTGTTTATCAGTTTGATGTTAAATATGATTTTTTGAATGATGATTTGTTAGAAGATGTATTTGTTAATCAGCCAGAAGGTTTTGTTGTGCAAGAAAAAGAGGAAAAAGTCTATAAGCTAAAGAAAAAGCTTTATAGACTAAAACAAACACCAAGAGCTTGATATAGCAAAATAGATGGATATTTTTGTCAAAATGGCTTTCAAAGAAGCCAAAGTGAACCATTACTTTATTTGAAGAAAAATGGTAAGGACATTCTCATTGTATGTCTTTACGTTGATGACATAATTTACATTGGTTCCTCAAATATCATGATTGATGAATTCAAAATGCAAATAATGCATAAATTTGAAATGACCGCTTAGGTCTTTTACATTATTTCTTGGGTTTGGAAATTAAGCAAACCGAAGGCGGTATATTCCTATCACAAGAAAAGTATACATATGATCTTCTAAAAAAATTCAAATGATGAATTGCAAGTTTCTAACACATCAATGAATGCTTGTGAGAAGTTATGTCTAGCAGATGGAACTGAAGATGTTGATCCCAAATATTTCTGTAGTATTGTTGGAGGACTTATGTACTTGGCTCATAGTCGTCCTGACATTATGTTCTCTGTCAGTTTGGTATCGAGGTTTATGCACAAGCCTACAAAACATCATCTTGGTGCTGCTAAACGGATTTTACGATACATTCGTGGAACCGTAGGTTATTATATTTGTTATTCTCATGTGACTAATTTTAATTTGAATGACTATTGTGATAGTGATTGGGCAGATTCAATGGACGATAGGAAAAACACTACTGAATTTTGTTCAATCTTGGATCTGAAGTTGTTTGTTGGATGTCAAAGAAGCAGGAAACATCAACATTATCTTCACCAGAAGCGGAGTACATTGCAGCATCTTATATCTTATACCGTGTGTCAAGCAATTTGGATTCGAAGGATTCTAGAAGATTTGGGTTTTCATCAAGCTGGAGCATCTACAATTTACTACGACAACAAATCAACTATTGCAATGTCTAAAAATCTTGTCTATCAAGGAAGAACCAAGCATATAGAGACTCGCCATCACTTCATTCGCGAGATGGTGCACAAAGGAGAAGTTGAGTTGAAGCACTGTAACACCAATGACCAAGTAGCTGACACTTTCACAAAGGCTTCGGCGGAGGACAAGTTTAATAAATCCATAACTGCAATGGGAGTAATAAAATATATTTGAATTAAGAGGGCATGTTATAAATAATTCAAACTTACTTTACCGTTTGGTTTTTTGCTTTAGTCAAATGACTGTTGCTAAACAATAGATTGTGAACTAATCTTTAGGAGTGGTATGTGTGGGTGTAAAGCCTGTATAAGGATGCTGCTGTAGTCATAGTGAACTCATGGTTTTTAGAGAGAGATAATTTCATTCTTCAATACTATTCTCCCTTCCGTTTGGTGAAGATTGTTTCCTTTTGTCCCATTTCCTTCACTACATAGCAGCAACTAGTGTAGTGGCTTTTCTAGTATTTTCCAACAACACACACCCACATCGGACATGACACAAACACTACAAAATACTCTAGGACATGCCAAAGTCAATGGCTTTTTTTTGTGTTGCGGGTGTCCATGCAACATAGCTAACAACCCATAAACCAACCAAAATATACATGGCATATACTATCTGGGAATTTAATCAAACACCCAACATGCAATGCAATGCAATTCACAACAAAAAGAAGAGAAAAGCCCAAGCCTTTCGTTTGGGAATTCAATCAAACGAGTGACGGACAATGCTAAAACTGACCCGAAACCCGGTCTCGTTCTCCCGGATGCGCATGCAGTGGAGGGCTATGTACGTGACGTCCTCCTGCGTGATCCACTTCTTCTGGCCGTTGAGTATCCTCGTCATCGTGGCGGGCTTGTGGGGAGGCAGCTCCTTGCAGAGCCACGCGATCTTGGACCTCCGCCACTGCTCCGGAAGCTCCTCCAGCTCCTTCACCTCCACCGGAGGGGACTGCAGGCGCCGCATGTCCCTCTCCGCCGAGAGGTCGAAGGAGGAGGAGGAGGTGGTCCCGGAATCGCCCGCATTGTCTTCTTCAAGTTGAAGACGGAGCGAGGATGGAGTTGTGGAGCGAGTGATGGTGAGTGGTGGTTTGAAGGAATTGAAGGGAAAGTGGAGGTGGTGGTGGTGGTGGTGGTGGTGGAGGAAGAGGGGAGGAGTGAAGAATTGGGAAATGGGAGAAAGGAGCTGCATTTTTCTTTGGCTTTTGATAAGGGCACTACCGTATTTATTTGGGACTAGAGGATTGAGACTAGTCCACTAAAGAGAAACTTTTACTTATACTAACCCAATATTTTACTCATACTAGCCCACTACTTCCAAACCCTCCCAAACCCTCCCCACCCGACCGGAGCCCTCCCCCCTCCCGCCGTCCTCCTCCGCCTCCTCCCCCGTCCTCCACCGCAGTCTCCCGTCGCCGCGCCTCCCGTCGTCGTTGCCGTCAAAACCAAAAAAGAAAATAAAAAATAGAAGAACTGTCAAAATGTTGATTTTTAGGACTGTCAAAATTTTGACAGTCCTACCAATTGGAAGTACTGTCAAAATTTTGACAGTCCTAAAAATGTATGTTGAATTTTTAGGACTGTCAAAATTTTGACAGTCCTACAAATTGGTAGGACTGTCAAAATTTTGACAGTCCTAAATTTTTTTTCTGTTAATTTATTTTTGTTAATTGTTGGGGGGGCCAATTTCAAAATATCCTTAAAATTTCTATCCTTAAAATTTGTTAAAGTATTCTGTTATTTAAAATAGTAAATTTATTATTGGTACATTAAATATTTTGTAAAAAAAAAAAATTTACCAAAAGTAAAATTTGGAGGTCGAAACATCGTTTTTTTGCGATTCTAAAAATTTGGAAAGTCCGTCAAACGGTGAAACGGTTTATCCCGAAGTACTTTTTCATACGGTCATTTTGGCTCAAACTGGAGCTTGTTTCGATCTCCCAGTCAAAAGTTATGATACTTTAAAGTTTTATATTTTATATTTTTGCCTGTAATATCTACGTCTTACTTCGGATGAAAATTCTCTCTACACGAATTGTGTTACTCTCGTCGAAAACATACAAATAGACCTATTGTGTGACGAAAAACGATTTGAAAACAAATAGTTATGGCCGTTTGAAGTCTGATCGACGGCAGACGTAATATTCGTACGATAGATTTTTTTTTTGGTTCAATGATAACATATTTTATTTTGGATGTTAAACTAAACAAAAAAAATTAAAATCCAAAACTAACTAAATAGAAATAAACTTAAAAAAATATCCTGACAATTAAAATGAGGACTGTCAAAATTTTGACAGTCCTCATTGTTTGTGGGACTGTCAAAATCCTGACAGTCCTAGTTTTATATAAAATTTTCAGTGGGTTAAAATTAGGACTGTCAAAATTTTGACAGTCCACATAGCTTGTAGGACTGTCAAAATTATGACAGTCCTAACAATTTGTAGGACTGTCAAAATTTTGACAGTCCTGATTATAACAATTTGGGCTAGCCCCAAATGAGAACTGTCAAAATTTTGACAGTCCTGATTATAACAATTTGGGCTAGCCCCAAATGAGGACTGTCAAAATTTTGACAGTCCTTCCAAGTGGAAGGACTGTCAAAATTTTGACAGTCCTGATTATAACAATTTGGGCTAGCCCCAAATGAGGACTGTCAAAATTTTGACAGTCCTCATTTCTTGTGGGACTGTCAAAATCCTGACAGTCCTAATTTTATATAAAATTTTCAGTGGGTTAAAATTAGGACTGTCAAAAGTTTGACAGTCCACATAACTTGTGGGACTGTCAAAATTATGACAGTCCTAACAATTTGTAGGACTGTCAAAATTTTGACAGTCCTTCCAAGTGGTAGGACTGTCAAAATTTTGACAGTCATGATTATAACAATTTGGGCTAGCCCCAAGTAACTTTGGGAAACTTGTAATTTTGGGAAATGAGACTGTCAAAATTTTGACAGTCCTTCCAAGTGGTAGGACTGTCAAAATTTTGACAGTCCTGATTATAACAGTGGGCTAGCCCCGAGTAACTTTCATGATGGCAAACTTGTAATTTTTTCTAAATTTTCAATGGGCTAGCTCCGAGTAAAATGTGTAGTGCCCTTATAATTACCCTTTTCTTTGGGGGTAAAAAAGTGGAAGTATATGATAGTTTGTATAGGCTGTTGATAATGACACTACACAATTTACTTAGGCAAATTATAAGGGCACTACACTTATTACTTGGGGCTAGTCCAATGTAATTTTTCTCAAAATTATAAGTTTGCCATTCTTAAAGTTCCTTGGGCTAGTCCAAATTTTTATCATTGATAATTACAAGTTTGCCACCAAAATTCACTCGGGACTGTTATAATTAGGACTGTCAAAATTTTGACAGTCCTACCACTTGGAAGGACTGTCAAAATTTTGACAGTCCTACAAATTGTTAGGACTGTCATAATTTTGACAGTCCCACAAGCTATGTGGACTGTCAAAATTTTGACAGTCATAATTTTAACCCACTGAAAATTTTATATAAAACTAGGACTGTCAGGATTTTAACAGTCCCACAAACAATGTGTTTTGACAGTCCTAATTTTAACCCACTGAAAATTTTATATAAAACTAGGACTGTCAGGATTTTTTTAATTAATTGTCAGGATTTTTTTTTATTAGTTTTTTTTTTCTATTTAGTTAGTTTTGGATTTTGATTTTTTTTTATTTAGTTTAACATCCAAAATAAAATATGTTATCATTGAACCCAAAAAATAAAATAAAATCTACCGTACGAATATTACGTCTGCCGTCGATCAGTGTAAACCCCCTGATTTTTCAAAATATTTAAATTTGGATTTTTCTCAATTTTCTGGAATTTTTTGGGAATTTTCTGTAATTTAAAACAAGGATTTTAATTATCAAATAATTTTTAAATGATAATAAACAATATTATCATATTATGAAAATAATATTTTTGGGTGTAAAATAAAAAACTGGACTTAGGACAATTTTTCTGGAATTTATTGGACCCCGGACCTATTTTTTAAACACCTAAAGTCTATTTATTTATTTAATTAATTAATTAATTAATTAATTACTGATTATTTACTATTATTATTATTATTATTATTATTATTATTATTATTATTATTATTATTATTATTTTTATATATATAACCCAACCGGCCCAGCCCGCAGACCGGCCCAGCCCGTTTCTTATCGGGTCGGGTCGGGTCGGCCAGACCCGGACCCGCTCCGACCCGACCCGCGAGACCCTCTCCTCACCCACGTCTGCCCGCGCCCGATTCCCTCGCCGTAACCGCCGGCCACGTTGCCGGAGCCCCGCCCGCGCCCCACGCCACGGCCCCGCGACCTCCGCCACGTCGCCTCCTCCTCCGGCCACCCCCGCTCGCCTCACCCCTATAAAATCCTTCCTCCTCCCTCAGCTCCTCCCCATCTGAACCCTAGCCACCCGCCGGCACCCTACTCCGGCCAACCCAAGTCCGGCGACCCCTTCCCGAGCACCGCCGACGCCGCCCTCGCCTCGCCGCCTCCCCGCAGCTGCCCGAGCCGGCCTCCCCTTCTTCCTCCTCCTTCTTCTCCACAGCGCCGCCGCCCCGACCGACGCAGCAGACCCGCCCGCACCCTCCGGCCCGCTTCCTCGGCCGCCTGCACCGCCTCCCAGCGCGCCGCCGCCTCCGGCCGAGCCTTCCCACGCTGCCCCCAGCCTCCCTCCGGCCGGCCTCCGGCCGCCGCGGCTCCGCCAGGCCCAAACCCTACTTTTCCCCTTTGTATCCGACACGTGTCGGACACGTGTCGGACACAATTCGGACCCCGATTTTCGGGCCCCGTTCAGGTACGTGTATCTTTTTGCTCGTAGCTCCGTTTTCGATTCCGCAAATTGCGTTGCGAAGCCTGTATGACCCTCTCGGTGCCCGGATAAACCGTTCGGGGCATCGCGTCCTGTGGTGATCGCACACCGCGATCCAAAACCAGGAAAAACCAGACCCTGTTTCACCCCGGAACTGGGTACGCCCCGCCAAACGGGACGACTTGGTCGCGCGCGGTCTTCACAGATACGTCCGCATCGTCGATACGGACGTGTGGGATTTCGCAGAAGTCGATTCGGGTGTGCGTGCACACCGGAATCAACGCGTATCCGCGGACATCGCCCCGTATCCGATTTTTCTGCAATTTACCCTAACTTTGTGTACACACGTCGGATCAAGACAAAACTTGCGCCATTGGACTCGTAGCAATACGCTGGTCCTGTGGGTCAAGTTTGGTTCGATTCTGAGAACGTTGACGAAATCGCGTGTCGTGTGCCCCATAGGCGCCGCTCGACGGGCGATTTTGTGATCGGCTCATCGGAATCCAATTCTGGAAGTTCCGTTGGGTTCGTATCATCGTTCCTGACCTGTTGACACTAAGTTTGGTGAATTTAGAGACCTTTGACCCTGACACATTTTTCGGTGCAAAGCGGGCCCACATGTGGACCCCGTTTTGACCCGAAATTGCTGTTTTTGCCCTTGTCTCCAAATTGGACCCAAGGACAGGCATTTCTAGCTGATTGATATTTTTTGGATCTGATGGTGATATTTGTTTCAGCAACCGGAGTATCGCCTGCAATTTCCGCTGAAGTCAGAGCCGCAAACAGAGCCGGAACCACATGCAAGTGTACCTTGCCAAACCCTGCAGCTTGCTACTTATTTTTCTGGACTTATTTAGCATCAGTGGGCAAGTAAAGCTTGCCAATTCTCAGTAATTCTTGACATAGTAGTTTACTTGATTTCTTGTGGATTTAAATGTAAACTTGTTTTAACTGCTTAACCTAGGAAACGTGTGACGTACATAGTGTCCGATCATAGTCGGGTGCCAACACCGTACGCGGTGTTGGGTACGTCATTTAGAGATGGATATTCGATACCCTTACTCTTGGTACTTGTCCGATCAAGTACAACAAAATCCAGGACACTTGACACTATTCATGAGACAGAATCCTCTTGAGATATTCACGACGATTCTGTATAGGATACAGGTTATGACATGGACAGTTTATTCCTAGACATTATATGACTGCTGCATTAGTTATGATCTTGCGTGTCATGGACATGAGACGTGTGATTACATTGGGTGGGGAGAGACACACAGGCTACATGCTGTTTTTATATATATATACTATTAGTGTGAGGTCGTAGACTCTCCAGCAGAGCTAGACCCTTTACGTGTTATTACTGCTCTCGGCTCCCCGACACAGAGCTTGTAGCGGTCTCAGCCTGAGTTCTAGTGATGCTCTCAACTTGCATTTATCACTTAGCTGGTTACATAGTTTACCCTGTTGTTTCATTTAATTATGCTGCACTGCTTATATTTTGGCTTGTATTATCTGTACCTTGTTATGTCCCCTGAGGACTTGGAATGGACTATGTCCCCAGGTATAGCTGAAGAGATCCATCCAGAGATACCCCGTACTAGAGCACTTCCAGGAGCTGTACCAGGACCTGAAGATGAGCTCGCACCAGAGGACTTCTCCTGAGCATTGGCCGTATGTAGTCAGTTATTTCTATTTCCAGTTGATTATTTCCTGTCTATTTGCAATTGTTGTACCAGACATATTCTCGGATTGTTTCCCGAGATATTTATTGAGATTTGCTCATTTATTATATTGCATTATTTCTGGCAGCTACTCTGTGTTTATCTGTTGTGGATAAGATTAGAATAGTCTGTGACCTGCATCATTGGTTCTATTTACTGTTAGACTACAGCTTAAGCATGCCCTGATAGTTCCATTAAATTGTGTTGTCCATCGGTGCGTGCTGCTGGCCATTGCCACGTGTCCAGTCCCTCGATATTTTGGGTCTGGGGCATGACAAGGTTTTTGTGGTGGCCCATGCAGGTCCACGACTAAATTGTTCGGTTTCAACTCAGGGACCGAACAGGCCTGCAATAAGATAGGATAAGTTTTTAGGATCTCATCCACTTGCTTGAATCGTTTTTGATATCTGTATCTATTCGAATTAAATTATTGACTTGTATCCTGCCTTGATTCCTGTGCGCCTCTCATCGTTTATTTTGGATGCAGGGAAATGGACCCACAAGCCAGCAACGAGGCTCATGTAGAAATACCACAAACCGTTGTGGTTACCCAAGAAGACGATGTGATACCAGTCGGTGAAGGCCAATCATCACAAGGCAGTCAAGCAAGTTAGCCTGCCTCAAGAATCCACCAAGATGACGTTCCACCCTCGACGCAGCCTACTCCACCGATGCCTTCCTTTCCACTGGGACCGCCTATGGACGAACAGCAGATGTTCCACATGTTCTACATAATGATGCAAGCCTATCAGAGGGTGCAACAAGAAGCTCAACAAAACCAATCGGAGAACTCCATCGATAGAACTAGCTCGGAGTCACGGAGGCCAAACAGTTCAAATGCAACCGCCTTCGACGAGGACGTCCTTACTGCAGCAAGACCCGTGGAGTGCACCACAAGGATCGAGTCCAGCCAAAAGCGGGCGTATGCGTCAGCACCGGACCAATCACAACAAGAAAGAGCTGCAAAGCTACCACAGATAAATCCACTACCAAGAACAGCATCAGGAGCCTCATTCCTTCCTACTTGTCACTACTGTGGCAAGGTAGGCCACATCGCTAAAGAATGCCGACGCAGACTGGGACAATGTCTATCTTGTGGATCCCTGGAGCATTTGGTAAGAGATTGCCCAGAACGTCGAGAGAAACCAGTGGTGATTCGCCAACCAGCCACGTCAACACCAGCCGGAACACCACAGGAAGGAACCCCAAAGAAGTCTCAGCTGCACCAGCCACCCGAAGCATCTTCGCAAGTACTGCCTACCTGTCAACATTGTCACAAACAAGGCCACATTGAGAACGGGTGCAGACGTAAGTTGGGATTATGCCTGATTTGCGGAACCAATTAATACTTGGCCAAGGATTGTCCCCAGCATCGGAAGAAAGCATTGACGAATCTTCAACCCGCCACATCAGCCCCAGCTGGAGTACCACAAGCAGAAATTGCAAGGAAGTCTCACATACACCAGCCACCAGAAGCATCTCCAACCGCAATACCTGTCTGTCCATATTGTCACCGGCGAGGCCACGCTGAGGACGAGTGCCGACGAAAGAAGAGATTATGCATAGCTTGCGGATCCAGTCAGCATTTATTCAAAGAATGCCCTGAGCGTCGAGACAGAGCACCAACAGGTAACCAGCAAGTGTTACCAGCACCACGGTCAGCCTCTCCAGCATTGCAAGCTTCACCAATACCGAGGCCACCCTTGGCACCTCAGGCAACCCTCTTCCAGCAGGCTCAACAGCAGCAGAGGAATCAACTGCAAGGACACGGACAAGCTCCAGTGAAGATCGTGGAGAACGCGCAGACTCGTGGAGTAGCTGATGCGAGTAAGTGATTCGTAGTTATCCGTTTCTGGTCTTGTTTTAGCTCGTGCCTCTTGGTTCGTGACCTCAGCCCCAACCTAGTAAATTGCAACTTGTTAATAACAACCTGGTTTTCATAAAAGTTGTAGTTTTCTTGCTTTAACTAGATTTTCTCTGGAAGTGCATAACTTTCATTTTTAGGGAAACGGTATTTCCCTAAGTATCTTGTGATGTGTTTTCAAACGATACTTGCGACCGCGTCATCTCTGTTGACCGGTTATTCTTTGATTGCGAGGACGCAATCCTCTTAAGGGGGTAGATTGTAAACCCCCTGATTTTTCAAAATATTTAAATTTGGATTTTTCTCAATTTTCTGGAATTTTCTGGAAATTTTCTGTAATTTAAAACAAGGATTTTAATTATCAAATGATTTTTAAATGATAATAAACAATATTATCATATTATAAAAATAATATTTTTGGGTGTAAAATAAAAAACTGGACTTAGAGCAATTTTTCTGGAATTTATTGGGCCCCGGACCTATTTTTTAAACACCTAAAGTCTATTTATTTAATTATTTAATTAATTACTGATTATTTACTATTATTATTATTATTATTATTATTTTTATATATATAACCCAACCGGCCCAGCCCGCAGACCGGCCCATCCCGCAGACCGGCCCAGCCCGTTTCTTATCGGGTCGGGTCGGGTCGGCCAGACCCGGACCCGCTCCGACCCGACCCGCGAGACCCTCTCCTCCCCCACGTCTGCCCGCGCCCGATTCCCTCGCCGTAACCGCCGGCCACGTTGCCGGAGCCCCCGCCCGCGCCCCACGCCACGACCCCGCGACCTCCGCCACGTCGCCGCCTCCTCCGGCCACCCCCGCTCGCCTCACCCCTATAAAATCCTTCCTCCTCCCTCAGCTCCTCCCCATCTGAACCCTAGCCTCCCGCCGGCACCCTACTCCGGCCACCCCAAGTCCGGCGACCCCTCCCCGAGCACCGCCGACGCCGCCTCGCCTCGCTGCCTCCCCGCAGCTGCCCGAGCCGGCCTCCCCTTCTTCCTCCTCCTTCTCCACAGCGCCGCCGCCCCGACCGACGCAGCAGACCCGCCCGCACACTCCAGCCCGCTTCCCCGGCCGCCTGGGCCGCCTCCCAGCGCGCCGCCGCCTCCCAACGCGCCGCCGCCTCCGGCCGAGCCTTCCCCCGCTGCCCCCAGCCTCCCTCCGGCCGGCCTCCGGCCGCCGCGGCTCCGCCAGGCCCAAACCCTAGTTTTCCCCTTTGTATCCGACACGTGTCGGACACAATTCGGACCCCGGTTTTTGGGCCCCGTTCAGGTGCGTGTATCTTTTTGCTCGTAGCTCCGTTTTCGATTCCGCAAATTGCGTTACAAAGCCTGTATGACCCTCTCGGTGCCCGGATAAACCGTTCGGGGCATCGCGTCCTGTGGTGATCGCACACCACGATCCAAAACCAGGAAAAACCAGACCCTGTTTTACCCCAGAACTGGGTACGTCCCGCCAAACGGGACAACTTGGTCGCGCGCGGTCTTCACAGATACGTGTGCATCGTCGATACGGACGTGTGAGATTTCGCAGAAGTCGATTCGGGTGTGCGTGCACACCGGAATCAACGTGTATCCGCGGACATCGCCCCGTATCCGACTTTTCTGCAATTTACCCTAACTTTGTGTACACACGTCGGATCGAGACAAAACTTGCGCCATCGGACTTGTAGCAATACGCTGGTCCTGTGGGTCAAGTTTGGTTCGATTCTGAGAACGTTGACGAAATCGCGTGTCGTGGGCCCCACAGGCGCCGCTCGACGGGCGATTTTGTGATCGACTCATCGGAATCCAATTCTGGAAGTTCCGTTAAATTTGTATCATCGTTCCTGACCTGTTGATACTAAGTTTGGTGAATTTGGAGACCTTTGACCCTGACACATTTTTCGGTGCAAAGCGGGCCCACATGTGGACCCCGTTTTAACCCAAAATTGTCGTTTTTGCCCTTGTCTCCAAATTGGACCCAAGGACAGGCGTTTCTAGCTGATTAATATTTTCTGGATCTGATGGTGATATTTGTTTCAGCAACCGAAGTACCGCCTGCAATTTCCGCTGAAGTCAGAGCCGCAAACAGAGCCGGAACCACAGGCAAGTGTACCTTGCCAAACCCTGCAGCTTGCTACTTATTTTTCTGGACTTATTTAGCATCAGTGGGCAAGTAAAGCTTGCCAATTCTCAGTAATTCTTGACATAGTAGTTTACTTGATTTCTTGTGGATTTAAATGTAAACTTGTTTTAACTGCTTAACCTAGGAAACGTGTGACGTACATAGTGTCCGATCATAGTCGTGTGCCAACACCGTACGCGGTGTTGGGTACGTCATTTAGAGATGGATATTCGATACCCTTACTCTTGGTACTTGTCCGATCAAGTACAACAAAACCCAGGACACTTGACACTATTCATGAGACAGAATCCTCTTGAGATATTCACGACGATTCTGTATAGGATACAGGTTATGACATGGACAGTTTATTCCTAGACATTATATGACTGCTGCATTAGTTATGATCTTGCGTGTCATGGACATGAGACGTGTGATTACATTGGGTGGGGAGAGACACACAGGCTACATGCTGTTTTTATATATATATACTATTAGTGTGAGGTCGTAGACTCTCCAGCAGAGCTAGACCCTTTACGTGTTATTACTGCTACCCGGCTCCCCGACACAGAGCTTGTAGCGGTCTCAGCCTGAGTTCTAGTGATGCTCTCAACTTGCATTTATCACTTAGCTGGTTACATAGTTTACCCTGTTGTTTTATTTAATTCTGCTGCACTGCTTATATTTTGGCTTGTATTATCTGTACCTTGTTATGTCCCCTGAGGACCTGGAATGGACTATGTCCCCAGGTATAGCTGAAGAGATCCATCCAGAGATACCCCATACCAGAGCACTTCCAGGAGCTGTACCAGGACCTGAAGACGAGCTCGCACCAGAGGACTTCTCCTGAGCATTGGCCGTATGTAGTCAGTTATTTCTATTTCCAGTTGATTATTTACTGTCTATTTGCAATTGTTGTACCAGACATATATTCTCGGATTGTTTCCCGAGATATTTATTGAGATTTGCTTATTTATTATATTGTATTATTTCTGGCAACTACTCTATGTTTATCTGTTGTGGATGAGATTAGAATAGTCTGTGACCTGCATCATTGGTTCTATTTACTGTTAGACTACAGCTTAAGCATGCCCTGATGGATCCATTAAATTGGGTTGTCCATCGGTGCGTGCTGCTGGCCATTGCCACGTGTCCAGTTCCTCGATATTTTGTGTCTGGGGCGTGACAATCAGACTTCGAACGACCATAACTATTTTTTTTCAAATCGTTTTTCGTCACACAATAGGTCGATTTGTATGTTTTCGACGAGAGTAACACAATTCGTGTAGAGAGAATTTTCATCCGAAGTAAGACGTACATATTACATGCAAAACTATAAAATATAAAACTTTAAAGTATCATAACATTTGACTGGGAGATCGAAACAAGGTCAAGTTTGAGCCAAAATGACCATATGGAAAAGTACTTCGGGATAAAGGTTTCATCGTTTGACGAACTTCCCAAATTTTTAGAATCGCAAAAAATGACGTTTCGACCTCCAAATTTTACTTTTGGTAATTTTTTTTTTACAAAATATTTAATGTACCAATAATAAATTTACTATTTTAAATAACATAATACTTTTACAAAATATTTACTGTTAATTTATTTTAATTTTATTTTGTTAAAATATATTTTCTTAAATAAAACAGAAAATTAATAAAATAAATTGGCCGCCCACAACCTCGCCGACCTCCCCAGACCGACTTCGGCGACCCCTCAGCCGTCCAACTAGTCTCCGGCGGACCCAGACACGACACAGAACCTATGCCCTAGTCAGGACACGTTCAGGACACGGTAGACTCGACTCGGACACGCGTGATTCGGACTTTTGGAACCCTGTTCAGGTACTCATATCTCTCTCCTCGCTGCCCTGATTTCTGTTCCGTCAGTTTTGACGCGTAGGCTGTGTGACCCCCTCGGTGCCCGTGCAAACTGCTCGGTGCATCGCGACATGTGGTAATCGCGAACCGCGATCCAAAAACAGGAAAACCAACGCCCTGTTTTACCCCGAAACTGAGTACGCCCCGCCAAATGGGACGACTTGGTCGCGTGCGGTCTTCACCGATACGTGCGCGCCATTGATACGGACGTGCAAAATTTCGCAGAAGTTGATTCGGATGTGCGTGCACACCGGAATCAATGCGTATCCGCGGACACCGTCCCGTATCCGTCCTTTCTGGTTCTCCCTGTAACTTAGTGTATACACGTCGGATCGAAACGAAACTTGCGCCATTGGACTCGTAGCAATACGCTGGTCCTGTGACCCAAGTTTGGTTTGATTCTGAGAACGTTGACAAAATCGTGTGTCGTGGGCCCCACAGGCTCCACTTGACGGGCGATTTTGTGATCGGCTCATCGGAATCCAATTCTGGAAGTTTCGTTGGGTTCGTATCATCGTTTTTGACTTGTTGACACTAAGTTAGACGAATTTGGAGACCTTTGGCCCTAACACGATTTTCGGTGCAAAGCGGCCCACATGTGGACCCCGCTTTGACCAAGAAATATCATTTTCGCCCCTGTGTCCAAATTGGACTCAAGGATAGGCGTTTCTAGATGATTGATATTTTCTGAATCTGATGGTGATATTTATTTCAGCAATCGGAGTACTGCCTGCAAATCCTGCCGAAGTCAGAGCCACAATTGGAACCGAAAACCCAGGCAAGTGTACCTTGCCAACTTGCAGTTCTGTTATTATTTACTTTGACTTAGTTATAATTGTTGTACATGCTTAAACCTAGGACCGTGTGACTTTCTTAGCGTCCGATTAATAGTCGGGTGCCAACCCCGTACGCGGAGTTGTGTACGTCATCTAGAGATGGACATTCGTGACCCTTTATATTCTCGTACTTGCATTATCAAAGTACGTTATACCCAGGACACCTGACACAAATCATGAGACAGAATCTTCCTGAAATATTCAAGGTGATTCTATGTAGGTTGCAGGATTTATGGCATAGACATGTGTCACCACCACATTCCGAAAACAGGGGTATTTTCGACTTTTATAATATTTAATATTATGGTAGTTAAATTAAGTAATTGCATGATAATTATTTGCTTAAATAATTATGTGATGTGTAATTATATATATATTTATCTACAGTGTTCATTTATTTTGAGCTAGCAGACTTGACCTAGAGCCCAGTAGATAACACCTGTCCGAATTGTGGAAATTCGGTATTTAATTGTTTATTTTTAATTTAATTCTTGGAGATTGTATTTAATTACCGTAATTTATTTAATTATTGCGCATTGCCTTTGCTTCGATTTTTGGAGCACTATTCTGACTTTTGTCTTCCAATAAATTTCACAATCTTGCCCTAGACATGCCCGCCTTCAATTCTGCTATTTTTGCAACTCATAATTGTGCTTCCTGTACATTATTTCTGGCCGCACAAAAATCGTCGCGGACGTTTTTAATAAACTCCTATTTTTTATCGTTGTGCGTTCCAATCGAAAATTGGAAGCCATCTTGACCTATTTTTCGTGCGGCCCAAATTAGAGAAATATTCTGTTCTGAGTCTTCTTCAATATTGGTATTGATGACCTGACCTGATTTTGGCCCCATGTACTCCTAATTAATTGTTGAACACAACTTGCATTTTATTTCTATTTAAATTGAGGATACCATTTTATCTGATTTTAAAATCTCCATTTAATTCCAGTGCCCTGCAAATTCAGCCCATACCCATCTTACAGTGCCCCCTGACCCTAGAAAACACCGGACCCCGAATCGCCCGCCAAATTTTCGTCATTTTATGTGTTTGTGCAATTTCCCAAATTTAAGGGGGTTAAATTGCAAATTGGCATTTTGTGCCAACACCAATTATTTAAACCAATGAGGAATACTTAATATTTTAATTAACCTCACCCTAAATCCCTACATGAACTATTTCCTCATGTTCAATCCTAGCCACACATTCCAGGGATGCATCCTCACCCTCCATCAAAACACCCTCTATCCTATTTAATGACATGTCCCATCCTCAACCCTAATCCCTAGGCAACCTAGAAAACACCACCCTCCTCAAGCCTCCTCCATCCTCAACGTAGGTAATTTTTCTTCCTTCTTTTTCTTCTTCTCATTTCTTCATTTCTTCTTCTTATTGTTTCTCTTCTTTCATTTGAAATTGAATTCAATAGGGGGGAACACTGTTCACCTTTCCCCCCTACTGTTCATTCTCCGGCGGGCCTCAGATCCCCGGCGACTGCTCCGGCGCTCTCCCCGCTGCTGCTGCACAGTCCGGCTGCTCCCGCTCCGAAGCCGAGCTCCTCCCTCCCGAGTTCCTCCCTCTGCCCACTGATCATCTCCGGCGTGCACGGTCCGGCCTGCCCGACTCCGGCGTGCACAGTCCGGCGAGAGCCCCGACCTTTCTCTGCTGTACACCCCGGTGGCTCCCTCTGAAACTGCTGGTAGCAGCCCCCTCGCGCTCGAGTCCCCGGCCGAGCCCAGCACCCCGACGAAGTTCCTCCAGTCCGGCGGCTTCCACATCAGTCCGGACATCACCATCACCACCAAGACTGTCGTCTGAAGCCGGCAGCCACTCCCCGAGCACCCCTGGCTGCTCCTCCCTCCGGCCAGGCGACCTTCCTCCCTCTGCCGCTGTTCCCATCTACCACCACCACCATCATCTACTCCCATCCCCTTCCTTCCCCGATCAACTACGGCCTCCCTGCACACCTCCGGCGGCCGGCCAGCGAGCCTCCGGCGACCCCCACTGCTGACTGTTGGTTCCTCCAAACGATACTCTGGGACAGGACATTGGTTTTACCAGCTAAGGACCCAAGGCGAGTACATTCTCTGATTAGTTTCTAATTTATGATATCTCCTATGTTCACTGTATCTAGTATAAATATCCATGATCTTGACACGATGGTTACACGGATTGGTATACACGGATCTCGTCATGAGATGTTATTCCTTATTCATGGTGTAGCTTGTACGAGACTTGTTTCCTTGATATCTTGTGCATGTACAGACACTAATTCCCGGGGAGATTTGCTACCTTCCTAGGGAATCCTGTGCCATAGCGTACCATGATTGGATCTACTATACCAGTCGGGGGTTTGGGGAGTACTTTAGTGTAGATATGTGATCATACCCAACTTTATATGCACCATAGCTCACCCCACATATCACGTCGGGTGCGGCCTGACCATTTACATGTCTCCTCCCTGTTACATCGGTTAGCCCTACTAACCCATGTAATGAGTTTACATGCCTCCTCACTGTTACATCGGTTAGCCCTACTAACCCATGTAATGAGTTTACTAGTCCCAAGCCGATCACATGTTAAAGCTAGTACTCACACACTTAGTCATAGGTTTCTTGCTCAGTGACATATGGTTCTTTTCCTGCATTTACTTACAGTATTTCCAGTATTTCTCTCATTGTACATTTCTCGTACCTATACATGCATCTGGTATGTTTCCATCTAGAACTGCTACATAGTTTATGTCATTTATATAGAACTGCTATTTAGAGATGTACTTTGCTCCTTCCTGACTGGAAAATATTTTTCCAGACTGTGACCATAGTAGACTGGTTTCTGACACTTGGGGATTGGAAGTTAATGATTGCAGGTATGATTATGTTGTCTTTAGACTTGTATTGTATTCTTTTATTCCTTCAAATTCCTATCGTGCTGCAGTTGTGATTGAGTATGTTGTTAATATTTTTAGCATAATCCGAGTCTCCTTATGGAGTTGGATACTAGTGTGAGATTATTTAGATAGTACTTGACCTAGACAGCGTTCTACCGCCGATGCTGCGGCGTAGGCTGGACGTACCCACGCACTCGTGCCCCTAAACCGGGTGCGGGTCGTGACACGTTTTTAGTGGTGGCCCATGCAGGTCTGACTTCGCGAGTTGTGCGATGTCGTAGTAGTGTGGCATCCTTTTTATACTACTGCGTACCTGCTATTGAATATAGGACATAGGATACTAGGATGAGAGAGGATACTCAATCACAAATTCTTGAAAGATTTCCTGGGATGACCCCATGAGAATCTTATTTTCAATTTAAATCTTTTTCCCTTGATTTCGTCCGCTCTCGCTTGTTGTCACTGAACTTGATTCTTGTTGAGCAGTTTTTAAAATCTTGGTATCATTGTTGAGTTTGATTCTTGTTGACCAGTTGTTAACTTTAATTCCTGGTATCGTTGTTGAGTTGATTTCAAATTGAGATGAATTTTTACGGACTAGGATTTATGGTATCATCTGATGACATATATTGATGAGGACAGTGAGGAAGGTAAAACGTCTACTTTGGTTATGGAACCTAGAATTTATCGCAGCCATATTAGCTATGGTGACGAGAACGTAGGAACCTGATTTGGATGTACGTACTATAGTTATGAAGCTTAGAGTCTTTCGCAGCCATACCGGTTGGCGTGGCGAAGATTCTAGACGACATGATTATAGAGTGCATACCTTAGTTACGAAACCTATCGTTTATCGCATCTATGCTTACTGGCGTGGCGAGGATTCTGAGTGTCATGATTTCAGACAGACGTGTATGATTATCAGGTTGTATCCTAAATTGGTTCTTAAAATATCATCTCAAGACTTATCTATTTCTGTTATTCCAGGACTTTGTTCCACCGCTTCTTTCTTTACTAGCAGTAAAGATACCTTCTGTCCTCAATTCAGTCTTTGAGCTCCTATTCCTTGAGGATTTCTTGTTAAGTATGATAATTAGTGGCTTGTAATTTTGTTTGTGTCTTGTATTAGTATTGACTGTGTTGCTAGTGAGTTGTAAGTGTTTCTTAGTTGGACATGTGAGCAGTAGGCTTTAATCTAGAGTTAGCCTTAGCATAGTACCTTGTACCAATGATTCTGGGAGTAGTGTCATTAGAGACTAAGAGTTGGAAATTTAATATGGCATAATTGAAGTTTTGTTAAATCATTGATTTTTAAGAAGATTATGAAATGATTGAATTTATCATTAAATTTGAGGAATTTAAGAAGGCCATCGATATATTTGTTGGACTGCAGGTCGTGAACTTATATTTTGAATATTGTATTGGAGGTTCCATAAGTATTACATCGTTGCATATTATGGAAAAAAAAAAAAAAATCGAGGGATAAGAACACAAATGGATTAGTGTTAAATTCAAATTTGGGACGAGATTCAATTTTTGAAATATGCATTGATTGGAGTTCAATTAGAGGATTGAATATTAAATTCTTGTATTTCGTTATTAACTTAAAAATTTTTGGAGGATATTGTGATAAGAATGGGATTTGATTTATTTTGAAGATTTTTAGGGATATGCTATTTATAGAATTATTGAAAGAATTTATGGTGAAATAACAATATGGAGTAGTTCATGATTATATGATTTGAGAAATTTAATTTTTGATGGTAGTAAATACATAAATAAAACAATCGAGGATTTTAAAAAAAAAAAAAAAAATTCGAGGATAAACATTGATTTAAATAAAGGGTCAAGAATTTAACATGACGGAAATTATGATGTATTAATTTCAGGAAAGATTATGACATGTTTAAGTTGAGTATTAATTTGGAAATTTTGGGAGATTTATCAATGTATTTATTTAATTGCAAGTTATGAATTTTAGAACTTTATAATTGGATGTAACATTTAGAGAATCCTTAAATATCATAATGTTGAGTATTTTGAGGAGTGGATATTAAAATTCCGGGTATTGAATTATAACTCAAAACTTTCAAGAAATTTTGATGGACTTTGATTTACTTTGAGGATTTTCAGGTTATACAACAATTTTAGAATTTTGAAATTGCGAAGGGACCTTGTGGATTATTAATTGATTCGTGGTTGATGAATAAAATTTGAGGGAAATAATAATGTGTATGAGTAAATACTACTATTGAGGATTTTAAATTTCGAGGACGAAATTCTTTTAAGGTGGGTAGACTTGTCACCACCACATTCCGAAAACAGGGGTATTTTCGACTTTTATAATATTTAATATTATGGTAGTTAAATTAAGTAATTGTATGATAATTATTTGCTTAAATAATTATGTGATGTGTAATTATATATATATTTATCTACAGTGTTCATTTATTTTGAGCTAGCAGACTTGACCTAGAGCCCAGTAGATAACACCTGTCCGAATTGTGGAAATTCGGTATTTAATTGTTTATTTTTAATTTAATTCTTGGAGATTGTATTTAATTACCGTAATTTATTTAATTATTGCGCATTGCCTTTGCTTCGATTTTTGGAGCACTATTCTGACTTTTGTCTTCCAATAAATTTCACAATCTTGCCCTAGACATGCCCGCCTTCAATTTTGCTATTTTTGCAACTCATAATTGTGCTTCCTGTACATTATTTCTGGCCGCACAAAAATCGTCGCGGACGTTTTTAATAAACTCCTATTTTTTATCGTTGTGCGTTCCAATCGAAAATTGGAAGCCATCTTGACCTATTTTTCGTGCGGCCCAAATTAGAGAAATATTCTGTTCTGAGTCTTCTTCAATATTGGTATTGATGACCTGACCTGATTTTGGCCCCATGTACTCCTAATTAATTGTTGAACACAACTTGCATTTTATTTCTATTTAAATTGAGGATACCATTTTATCTGATTTTAAAATCTCCATTTAATTCCAGTGCCCTGCAAATTCAGCCCATACCCATCTTACAGTGCCCCCTGACCCTAGAAAACACCGGACCCCGAATCGCCCGCCAAATTTTCGTCATTTTATGTGTTTGTGCAATTTCCCAAATTTAAGGGGGTTAAATTGCAAATTGGCATTTTGTGCCAACACCAATTATTTAAACCAATGAGGAATACTTAATATTTTAATTAACCTCACCCTAAATCCCTACATGAACTATTTCCTCATGTTCAATCCTAGCCACACATTCCAGGGATGCATCCTCACCCTCCATCAAAACACCCTCTATCCTATTTAATGACATGTCCCATCCTCAACCCTAATCCCTAGGCAACCTAGAAAACACCACCCTCCTCAAGCCTCCTCCATCCTCAACGTAGGTAATTTTTCTTCCTTCTTTTTCTTCTTCTCATTTCTTCTTTTCTTCTTCTTATTGTTTCTCTTCTTTCATTTGAAATTGAATTCAATAGGGGGGGAACACTGTTCACCTTTCCCCCCTACTGTTCATTCTCCGGCGGGCCTCAGATCCCCGGCGACTGCTCCGGCGCTCTCCCCGCTGCTGCTGCACAGTCCGGCTGCTCCCGCTCCGAAGCCGAGCTCCTCCCTCCCGAGTTCCTCCCTCTGCCCACTGATCATCTCCGGCGTGCACGGTCCGGCCTGCCCGACTCCGGCGTGCACAGTCCGGCGAGAGCCCCGACCTTTCTCTGCTGTACACCCCGGTGGCTCCCTCTGAAACTGCTGGTAGCAGCCCCCTCGCGCTCGAGTCCCCGGCCGAGCCCAGCACCCCGACGAAGTTCCTCCAGTCCGGCGGCTTCCACATCAGTCCGGACATCACCATCACCACCAAGACTGTCGTCTGAAGCCGGCAGCCACTCCCCGAGCACCCCTGGCTGCTCCTCCCTCCGGCCAGGCGACCTTCCTCCCTCTGCCGCTGTTCCCATCTACCACCACCACCATCATCTACTCCCATCCCCTTCCTTCCCCGATCAACTACGGCCTCCCTGCACACCTCCGGCGGCCGGCCAGCGAGCCTCCGGCGACCCCCACTGCTGACTGTTGGTTCCTCCAAACGATACTCTGGGACAGGACATTGGTTTTACCAGCTAAGGACCCAAGGCGAGTACATTCTCTGATTAGTTTCTAATTTATGATATCTCCTATGTTCACTGTATCTAGTGTAAATATCCATGATCTTGACACGATGGTTACACGGATTGGTATACACGGATCTCGTCATGAGATGTTATTCCTTATTCATGGTGTAGCTTGTACGAGACTTGTTTCCTTGATATCTTGTGCATGTACAGACACTAATTCCCGGGGAGATTTGCTACCTTCCTAGGGAATCCTGTGCCATAGCGTACCATGATTGGATCTACTATACCAGTCGGGGGTTTGGGGAGTACTTTAGTGTAGATATGTGATCATACCCAACTTTATATGCACCATAGCTCACCCCACATATCACGTCGGGTGCGGCCTGACCATTTACATGTCTCCTCCCTGTTACATCGGTTAGCCCTACTAACCCATGTAATGAGTTTACATGCCTCCTCACTGTTACATCGGTTAGCCCTACTAACCCATGTAATGAGTTTACTAGTCCCAAGCCGATCACATGTTAAAGCTAGTACTCACACACTTAGTCATAGGTTTCTTGCTCAGTGACATATGGTTCTTTTCCTGCATTTACTTACAGTATTTCCAGTATTTCTCTCATTGTACATTTCTCGTACCTATACATGCATCTGGTATGTTTCCATCTAGAACTGCTACATAGTTTATGTCATTTATATAGAACTGCTATTTAGAGATGTACTTTGCTCCTTCCTGACTGGAAAATATTTTTCCAGACTGTGACCATAGTAGACTGGTTTCTGACACTTGGGGATTGGAAGTTAATGATTGCAGGTATGATTATGTTGTCTTTAGACTTGTATTGTATTCTTTTATTCCTTCAAATTCCTATCGTGCTGCAGTTGTGATTGAGTATGTTGTTAATATTTTTAGCATAATCCGAGTCTCCTTATGGAGTTGGATACTAGTGTGAGATTATTTAGATAGTACTTGACCTAGACAGCGTTCTACCGCCGATGCTGCGGCGTAGGCTGGACGTACCCACGCACTCGTGCCCCTAAACCGGGTGCGGGTCGTGACAACATGATAATCTTAGACATTATATTCATAGACATAGTATGACTCACTGCATTAGTTATGATCTTACGTGACATGGACATGAGACATCGTGGTCATGAGACGTATGATTACATTGGGAGGGGAGAGACACACAGGCTACAGGCTGATTATATATATATAGGCCACAACATAGTAAATTATATAGCATAGTATAACTGCTACCGGCTCCCCGACACAGAGCTTGTAGTGGTATCAGCCTAAGTTCTAGTGATGCTCTCAACTTGCATTCCACATAGATGGTTATATAGTTACCCTATTGTTCATTTATTGCTGCACTACATTTATTTTGGCTTATATTATCTGTACCTTGCTATGTCCCCTGAGGACCTGGATCCGGATTATGTCCCCAGGATTAGCAGACGAGGTTTATCCAGAGGTATACGGAACATGAGCACTTCTCGGAACAGTACCAGTACCTGAGGACGAGGTGATCGCTGAGGACTTCTCCTGAACATCTGCTTCTCTATGCTCAGTTATTATGGCAAATAAACTCTTTTATTCCTATTTAAATGAACATTTGTAACAGACTTAATATCGGGTTGTTCCCCGATTTTATTTACTTGTGACTGGATGTTGTTTAATACTTTTTGTTGATATTGCTGTATTTATTCTGTGGATGAGATTAGAAAACCCTGATAGTTGTAATACAGCTTAAGTATGCCCCGATGGATCCATTAAATTGGGTTTGTCCATCGGTGTGTGCTGCTGGCCATTGCCACGTGTCTAGTTCCTCGATATTTTAGGACTGGGGCGTGACACTTCCACCGTGTCTATGTTGTCCAAATTCAGGAGATATTTGGCATGTATGGACGTTCCAGACTTATCCGTAATGCCGACAGCCCCTAAGATGAACTGCATATATCCACGTGCCACATTATCGCTATTATCCACTTCGGGGTCCGGATCAGCGAATGTCTCCTCCAAATATTTTAAAGAAAGTCCGTACGACTTCTTGAATTCTCGAAGGGTGGTAAAACTAGTGGCATCAACTCCCAGACACCCTGATACATAATCCACGATATGGTCGTAAAAGTTGATGCTCGATTCGTCAAAAGTATGATTCATCATAACTCGACCATCAACCATAAGTCCCAATATATGATGGACGCCATCAAGGGTAATCGTCAACTCCCCGTTTGGTAGATGGAAAGTGTTGGTTTCTGGATGCCATCGTTCTACAAATGCTGATATCAGTGCATTATCCACTGTCGTATATGAGTAGTTACCCAAATATTGTAAACCGGTGGAAATAATTTTAGCCTTCACATCGTCTCCCAATAATTCAAACCTCCATGTATTACGTTTTTTGCCGTAGTTGATCACCGTTAACATACGAGAACTCTCCTGAAAAGTAAACAATTGGATGAACTTATACCTATATATAAAATGTACTTATATATAAATAATTGGATGAACTTAGAACTTACAACTATATATAAAATTATCATAACGTAATGTACTTACCGGATTGTTCCATATTTGGTATGCAATATGGTTCTCGATCGACGGCAACATAGAGTAACCGTTTGGACGAGTCTCGACTGGACTTTCTGGCTGCTGAGAAGGTCCTGAACCATTAGTAGCCCGGTTTTCGAGGGTTTGTAGGAGAGTCTCGACAGGACTATCTGCATGCTGAGAAGGTCCTGAACCATCAGTTGGCCAATTTTGGACATTTGGTATGTCCTCATCGGAGGAGGAAGAAGAACCATAAGTACTAGGAGGAGCACGTCTCTTCGAACGAGTGACAGTCTTTTTCGTCAGTCGACGTTTCCTAACTTCAGGGCGTGCCTCGGGGTCGCGGATAGTGATAGCTGATTCAATAGTACGCTGAACATTGCGTTCCTTACGCATCGACGCAGTAGGGAGTCTCCTTATGATATCTTCATCCTCAGTGCCCTTCCGAGGTCGTGACTATAAGACCAAAATAAAAAATTTAACATCCCAAAATAATTGAACATTCTGGACTGTAGAAATTTTACAGTCCTATATGTATTCATGACTGCAGAAATTTCCACAGTACTAAATTATACAGGACTGTTAAAATTTCTACAGTCCTTTGTACATATAGGACTGCAGAAATTTCTACAGTCCTCAATGTATATAGGACTGTAGAAATTTTTACAGTCCCGAAAAACATCCAAACTACATCATGCCCTAAAATCAGGTACGAGCCTCCAGAAAAACGTCCAAACTACATCCTAAACTACATTCAGGACTTGTATGCCCTCATTTTAAGATTGTAAAGATAACCACTGTAAATTTTCGAAATGCAATAGAAAATTTTAATTTTTTTGGAAAATTTTCTAAATGCAATAGAACAAGGAGAAGGAAGAATTGTACCTTGATTGTTTCGAGACTTTGGGAGCCATCGACAAGGGGGAGGAGGAAGAAGTGGAGGAGGACGGCTCCGACAAGAAAGGGAGGAGGGGGGAGGGCTCCGGTGGAGATTTGGAGGGTTTGGGAGGAGAGTTTAAAATTTGGGCTAGTATGAGTAAACTTTTGGACTAGTATGAGTAAACTTCATTCATTAATGGGCTAGTCGCAATCCTGGACTAGTCCTAAGTAAATTATGTAGTGCTCTTATCAACAGCCTTTTTATATTTTGATTTTGGACATTTGATAAAATATTCTATTAAATTTTTGGAAATGCTTATCATGTTGCTTTTGCTTAATTTTTGGAAAGTAGTCTTCTTTTGGTACTGACATATGAAAAAAAAAGTTTGAAAAACTGGTTCAATGTTATCCTTGTCAATTTAATATAATTCAGGGTGTCACTTATGAATTAATATATACTTTCCACTTTATTTGTTATGTACTCTTTATATACCACTATATATTGTCTTCCACTCGTGGTAGTTACGACTATCTTGATTGTGTCTAATAGATATGAATCTTCTATTCTATAGGAAACGTTTGGTACACGAAATATTATATAATTAAAATTTTTATATTTTCAAAAATTAAATTTTAAGTAATTAATTTTTTTTGAAAAATTATATTTTTATGTTTGGTGACTATACAAATATTTTCGGAAAAAAAATTGAAATTAAAAATAAAAAGAAAAAAAATTGAGTTGCACCCCACTTTCTTTACCATAATTCGAGGTACACCTCATTGCTTTACCATAATGTACGAATGCCTCAACTTTTGACGAAAACTAACAGTCAACTGCTTTGACTGTTATTTTTTGACCGAAATATTCATCGGGGACACGCAACGGGAGGAGGGATGGGGAAGAAGACAAACATATATTTTTGTCCAAAAAATTTGGTCAAAGCAGTTGACCGTGAGTTGGAGATAATTTTCGTCAAAAGTGAAAGTATTCGTACATTATGGTAAAGCAGTGAGATGCACCTTGAATAATGATAAAAAAAGTGAGATGCAACTCAAATATTCTCCCAAAAAAAAAAAACAAAAGACAAAAAATAAACAACAAAAAAAAAGAAAAAAAGTAAAAAAAATAAAAAACAACAAAATGACAAAAAGCGAAAAAAATCCGAACAAAAATGAAAAAAAACAAAAAAAGCTTAAAAAAAACAATCAAAAATGAAAAAAAAGCAAAAACGAAAAAAAAAAAAAATCAAAAAATAGCTAAAAACGAAAAAAATGAAGAAATGATCAAAACGAAAAAATAACCAAAAATGATGTAAAACGGAAAAAAAAAAGAGAGCAAAAACGAAGAAAACCCTAAGAACGACCAAAACGACAAAAAAAAAGACAAAAATTAAATAAAAATGACTAAAAACGACTATAAAACGATAACTAAAAAGACTAAAATCGATAATAAAAAAAATAAAAACAATCAAAAATACCAAAAACAACTAAAAACGAAAAATAAAATAAAAAATGACTAAAAAGACCAAAAACGAAAAAAATAACTTAAAATGATCAAAAAAGATCAAAAACGATAAAAAAGGATAAAAAACGACAAATAATTACTAAAAACGACAAAGAACGACTAAAAAGACAAAAAATGATCAAAATCGATAAAAAACAACAAAAAATGAGCAAAAACAACTAAAAAAGACGAAACGATCAAAATCGACAAAAAACGAAAAAACAAATCAAACAGGAAAAAAATTCAAAAAGAAAAAACAAGAAAAAACTTCAACCAAATTTTTTTTTTGTCCGGGGAAAAACAAAAAAACAAAAAAAAACCCCACATATTCTTAAGGAATAGGATTCCCATATTTCGTGGATAAATTATTTACCTAGGTATTCTTAATTTTCAAAAATAATTTATTTATGGCCTAAACAAACATGGTAATAGATTTTGACCATAAATTTTCTTGAAAATAAAATAAAAATTATCGCGTACCATATCTCAACATATGTACTTGTTATCAGTTGTAACCAATCTTGACTTATGGTTAATTGCTCATATTAACCTATAGTTACTTGCTCACATTAATAAACAGAGAATTCATCTCTACATCTCTTTTTTCTCGTAGTCTAGTAAATTAGACTACAATACATTAGCAGCACGAAGTTCTGCCATGAAAGCTCATGATCTGTGGTCATCTTTAAACTAAACGAAACGAGTAAGTATAATATTCTAAAATATTTCTTTATGATCAAATCTATTTTGTTTTTCTTTTCTTAACAGATAAATAAGACTTTTTTTTCTAATGAATAAATATTACTCGAAAGACTGGACCAGCCAAAATGGCTACAGAGAACATCGATCCAACCGCAATGGCTCCTTCTGGGTCGAATAAGCCGTAACGACTATAAATAGATCATTCGAGATCAATCAGCCAACAATGGCTAAGTCATCAACTCCGACGAATGGAGTAACCTTGCGGTCAAGGAAAACTCCGTTGAAGTTTGCCACAAACAAACGTTTCAAGAAATTTGATTACTAGAACTCCAACTGAAATTTTAGTGACCCTCTGAAATCCAGTTGGTGCTCACTTTTGTCCAGTTTTGGCCATAGTGGCTGACTTCATCCAATTTAGACCGTTTGGAAGGTTCTTTTGGCATATTTTTAACTAGTTTTTTTTTTTTCCCTCCTAAATAGGAGTTAGATAGAAGACTACAAACAAAGGAAAAGTATTGCTGAACCGAGAGGGGAGGGGGCTACGGATCAAACCGTGGGCCATGTGTTCACTCTATTGGCCGAAGTCAAACCATTGAACGCACAACAAAAATAGATCTAGAAAAATCAGATAACACCTCAAAGAAAGTTTACAATTACAAATATAAGGATTTATGTGGTTCGGCCGAGATACCTACTTCCACGGATAAGGGTGATTCAATTACACTATGAAAAAGAAAAAAGAATTACAATTTCTCTCAACACTTCTCTCCTTGCGCCTCGGCCCCCTTTATGTAGCATACTATATGCCTGTATATATGGAAATCCAACATTATGTAGGAATAGCAATCCAATCTTATTCTTCAAAGATATGATCAAAGGTCAAAGTCAATTTTCTTCAAAGATATGGTCAAATGGTCAAAGCCAATCTTCTTCAAAGACATGGTCAAATACATTAGTCAATCTCCTTCAAAGATATGGTCAAATATATTTTTCTTCATATTGTTGGAGTGGGTGGGGTTCCCAACCTATGTGAAGAATACCCCGGAGTGCGACGAGCGCCATCAGTGTGTCGGAAAAGCTTGAAAAGTGCATCGAGTGCCGTGTATTGGAACATTTATGGTAAGCAAATATTATATTGGATTTCCATCTTTGACTTTAATTATATATTTATGATTAGATCTTTCATATATTAACTTTCCATATAATTGGATTTCCAATTTATGGCAAGTTAATTTATGATTTAATTTTCATTAAATATATGATTGAATGTAATTGGATTTTCATAAATATTTTTGGCTTCCATATATAGATTTTCATATGGAAACCCTAATTCATGCAAAGGTTTATATAAAGGCTCATGCAATATACAACAACATGAGAAAAAAATAAGAGAGAAAAAAGGTAGCAAGAGTACCATTGTAACTTTGGATAGGAGAAATAAGGATTGTAGGCCGTTTCCGAGAAGGAGATTAATTTGGGGTATTTCTCATTGACTTTTTTCTTCGTGGTTTAATCTATTTTCTGTTCCAAAGAGCTGCGGTGATCCGTGTTGGATCATGAGGAGCTTGTAGATGGTGTAATATCTTTATTCCATTAGTGGAGGTTCTTCAGGGTTGGACTCTGATTGTCCCGTAGTTTTTTTCATATAGATTTTCCAAGTAAAAATCTCTGTGTCTGCGATTTGTGTTTGATAATTTTTGGTTTGTGTATTTTGCTCGGTTCTCTCGCAGGTACTATATGGTTTGGGGAACGGTTTTCGCGTTTCGTTTCCAACGGTGTAAACCCCCTGATTTTTTCAAAATTTTCAAAACTGGATTTTTCACAATTTTCTAGAATTTTCTGGGAATTTTCTGTAATTTAAAAACAGGGTTTAATTATTCAATGATTTTTAATTGATATTAAACAATATTAAAATATTATGAAAATAATATTTTTGGATGTAAAATGAAAAACTGGACTTAGGACAATTTTTCTGAAATTTATCGGACCCCGAACCTATTTTTAAATACCTAAAAACTATTTATTTAATTAATTATTTATTAAATGTTTTATTATTATTATTAATAATATTATTATTATTAATTTTTTTAAATAAATCCAACCGGCCCGCGGCCCAGCCCAACCCGGCCCAGTACCCGCCCCAGCGGGTCGGGTCGGATCCGCCGCCGCCCGACCCGCACCCGCCAACCCGCCTGCACCCACGACCCCGTCTCCCCCCCGCGTTCTCCGGCGGCGCCCGCGTCCGGCGCCGCTCCGCCCGCCACCCTCGACCACGACCCCGGCCACCTCGCCCCTCCTCCGCCTCCCACGGCCACGACCGCCTCCCCCTGCCGCCTTTAAAAACCCCCCTCCCCTCTCGGCCACTGCCACGACCACCGCCACCGCCATTGCGCCGCTACGCCTCGCCGCTCGCCGCTGCGTCTCCGCCGACCGCCGTCGACTTCTTCTCCTCCCTCCTCCCGCAGCAGAGCCGCCGCCGACTTCCCCATTTCCCCAGCAGCAGCGGCAACCGCAGCAGCCAGCGCCGCCGCCGCGCCTCTCCCAGCGCCGCCGCGAGTCCCCAGCGCGCCGCCGCGAAGCCCCCGGCTCCTCCGCCGCAGCGCGCTGCCGTCTCCGCCGCCCCTCGCCGGATCCCCAAGGCCAAGCCCTAACCCTAACCCTAATTCTCGGTTCCTGTGTCCGACACGAGTCGGACACGTGTCGGACACGATTTGGCCCTGGTTTTCGGGTCCCCTTCAGGTGCGTGTATCTTTTTGCTCGTAGCTCCGTTTTTGATTCCGCAAATTGCGTTGCGAAGCCTGTATGACCCTCTCGGTGTCCGGACAAACTGTTCGGGACATCGTGTCCTGTGGTGATCGCACACCGCGATCCAAAAAAGGAAAAACCCAGACCCTGTTTTACCCCGGAACTGAGTACGTCCCGCCAAACGGGACGACTTGGTCGCGCGCGGTCTTCACAGATACGTGCGCCTCGTCGATACGGACGTGTGGGATTTCGCGGAAGCTGATTCGGGTGTGCGTGCACACCGGAATCAACGCGTATCCGCGGACATCGTCCCGTATCCACCTTTTCTGCAATTCACCCTAACTTCGTGCACACACGTCGGATCGAGACGAAACTTGCGCCATCGAACTCGTAGCGATACGCTGGTCCTGTGGGTCAAGTTTTGTTCGATTCTGAGAACGTTGACGAAATCGCGTGTCGTGGGCCCCACAGGCCCCGCTCGACGGGCGATTTTGTGATCGGCTCATCGGAATTCAATTCTGAAGGTTCCGTTGAGTTCGTATCAGCGTTCCTGACCTGTTAACACTAAGTTTGGTGAATTTGGAGACCTTTGACCCTGACACATTTTTCGGTGCAAAGTGGGCCCACCGGCGGACCCCGTTTTGGCCCGAAACTGCCGTTTTTCCCTTGTCTCCAAATTGGACCTAAGGACAGGCGTTTCTAGCTGATTGATATTTTCTGGATCTGATGGTGATATTTATTTCAGCAACCGGAGTACCGCCCGCAATTCCCGCCGAAGTCAGAACCGCGAACATAGCCGGAACCACAGGCAAGTGTACCTCGCCAAAACTTGCAGCTTGCTACATATTTCCTGGACTTGGTTATACATCAGTGGGCAAGTAAAGCCTGCCAATTCTTAGACATTTCTGATTATAGTATTTTACTTGATTTTCTGGTAGTTTCTTATGTAACTTGTTTAATTGCTCAACCCAGGACACCTGACACTATTCATGTGACGGAATTGCCTGAGATATACCTGGTGATTCCGTATAGGTTACATATTCATGACATTTACAGTTTACATGCTTAGATTCTATCCTGACTCATTGCATTAGTTAAATCTTGCGTGACTTGTACCTGATATTCTGGAACTGTGACTTGAGATTACATGGGGTGGGGAGAGTATAATCATATCAAGGCTGAATATAATATAATATAATTACTATTATCTGGCGGTGCCTTAGACTCTGATACAGAGCTTTGGTTCCTTACTGGCTCTTCGAGAAAATACTGCTATGGTTTCTTCGACACTGATCCTGTAGTAGTCTCAGCCTGAGTATGACTAAAACTCTCACTTGCATATCACTTAGCTGGTTTACATATTTACCCTGCTGTTTATTTATATTTCCCGCATTTTAATTCCTGTCTTTTCTTAAAATGTAACATAATAATTCTCGGATTTGTTTCCCGAGATAACCTTATTTGATATTGCATATTTATTTCCATTGCATAATTTCTGGCTTTTAATCTGTGATTATCTGTGGATGAGATTAGAAATACCTGAGACTGTAACACTTTACTGCTAGACTACAGCTTAAGCATGCCCTGATGGATCCATTAAATTGGGTTGTCCATCGGTGCGTGCTGCTGGCCATTGCCACGCATCTCCAGTCCCTCGTCATTTTGGGACTGGGGCGTGACAAACGGTGTGGTATCAGAGCCAGGTTCTGGAATTTCAGAAGGGTGTCAGGGTTGACAGGCAAACCAGAGAGTAGAGATGGACGCGAAGCTGGCACGCATGATAAACCAAAACGGTTCCAATTACCACTATTGGCAGAGAAAGTCCAAGCATCGGTATAAGAACTTTGAGTGCTATCATTGTGGCAAGAAGGGCCACATCAAGCGAAACTATTTCGCTTGGAAGAGAGAGAAGAATGGCGATAATGGGAAGCATGACGAGAATACTACAATGACTCCCTCAAAACATAGAGGCGATGTGATCATTGTAGGTGATGAGGTTGTCATGAACCTCGCCTGCGATAAAAAATCTTGGCTGGTGGACTTAGGTGCTTCAGCGCACGCATCTCATAACAAGACACTATTTGCTACTTACATAATAGCCGACTGTGGAGTATTGAAGATGGACAATGGAGATGTGTCGAAGGCTGTTGCTATTGGAGATGTGCATTTGAGCACGAAGACGGGTGTAGTTCTTGTTCTCAAAGATGTCCGTTATGTCCTTGATATCCGTTTCAATCTGGTGTCGGTTGGAAGGTTGGATGACAAGGGCTTCTTCAATCTCTTCGGGAACGGTTAGTAGAAGCTTTCCAGAGGTTCGATGGTGATTTCCAGAGAAAGCAAGAGGTCCGAACTCTACTATATGAAAAGGAGCGCATGTCACATCCCAGTCCCAAAATATGTAGGACTAAGAATATGTAACATGTCAGCTACGCATTCAACCAGACTCCATACTGACTCGAATACTTATAAGCTGTATAATAAGGATAACTATATAAGAATACTGAAAATATCTGTCTTAATCCACATAAAGAACAAAATATCAAGAATGAATTACATGTGCTAAAGTCGGCCGCCCAGTAACACATAAGCTCGAAAAGACTCGAGAAAGGAATATGAGTCTATAAAACTATGCTACATCAACAGATGAATAAACAATATGAATAATAACCATAACTCTGAAAGAACTGATATAAGTACATGACACCAATGCATGCAAGACAAAGCAACACACATCAACAACTCCAGACAGGCTACACAACGGTATATGCTGCAAAACTGGCAAGGGAGCAGGTCCTCAGAGGGACGTAACAAGGTACAAAAAATATCATGCAAAGTAAAATAGTATAATGCCACATACTCAAAGGTACTGTAACCATCTAAGTGATATGCACGTGAGGACATCACTCGTACTCAGGCTGAAACTACTACAGGCTCTATGTCGGGGAGCGCATAGCAATAAGTAATATCTCGTAGGGCCAGTAAATGTGCCAAAGATCTGAGACAGAGCCTAAGGCATCTCCAGTAATATAATATATATATATATATATATATATATATATATATATAAATCAGTCTGTAGTATGGTGTGTCTCTCCCCACCTAATGTAACCTCATATCTCATGTCCACGACGTCTCATGTCCTTAATATGCAAGATCATGACCTCTAGCTAGTACAACGAGTCATAATAATATCTCTATATATGCAAGTCTCATATCACGAATCCTGTAAGCCTATACATAATCACCATGAGTAACTCAAGAAATATTCTGTCACATAAATTAGTGTCAAGTGTCCTACGGTATGATGTACTTGGTAAAGCAAGCACATAAAAATATGATCGTGGTATCAACTCTCTAAGTGACGTTACACGGCTCCGCGTACGGCGTCGACACCCGAATCTTGTTCGGACGCTAAGCAACGTCTCAGGGTCCTAGGTTGAGCAGGTACATCACAAGAATATATAAAATAAAATATAAGACGATAATATAACCGAATTTACTGCAAGTTAGCAATGTACACTTGCCTGGGCTCTGAACTCCGTCAACTACTCCTGTAAAAGTGGAATCTCCAAGTACGCCTCTGGATACTGAAATAAAAATCACCATTGTTCTCAGAATACTTGAAATAGCTAGGATTGACTACCCATAAGTCCAATTTGGACACAGGGACAAAATTGTCAGTTTTGGGTCAAAGCGGGGTCCACATGTGGCCCACTTCGCACCGAAAAATATGTCAGAGATAAAGTTCTCCAAAATCGTCAAACTTAGTTTCTATGAGCCTGTAACAATGATATAAACTCAACGGAGTATCCAAAATTGGATTTCGGTGAGCCGGTCACAAAATCACCCGTCAAGTGAAATCGTAGGGCCCATAAAACGGTATTTTGTCAACGTTCTCAGAATCAAACCAAACTTGGGTCACAGGACCAGTATAATACTACAAATCTGATGGCGCAAGTTTCATTTTGAATCGACGAGTACACACGAAGTTATGGAGAGATATCGGAACAGGCCGATACGGTATTTTTTGACTTTCGGTGTGCACGCACATCCAAATCAAGTTCCGTAAAATCTCTCACATCCACGTTGACGATATGATCCATTCAGTGAAATCCTCACACGACGAAGTTGCCTCATTTGGCAGTACATACCCCGTTTAAAAAAAATAGGTTTAGGAAATCAAGTTTTTGGTTAAATTCGATGCTGAATAATCAACAGATAAATTAACAATAAAATAAACTAATTGAAGAGATTTAAACTAGGTTATGTTGTGAATGTATCGGAGAAGACGGATCAATTTTTTTTTACATGACGACGAACAAATCGTACCGCAAAGAGGTACTGTTGATGCTTTTGCGTGGCCGTGGACGACGCCGCGACTGCTGGCAGTCGTCGTCGACGGCGGCAGGGTGTCCACGAGTGGTGCACGGTGTCGTCGACCACTCGCTGGCGGTCGGGGGTCATCTGGGTCGGTGATGGTCTGTTTATGGTGATAAACGAAAAAAATATAAAATAGACGAGGTTTATACGAAACTCGCTCTTTGGTTTACAAACAAGCTTGTACAATTAATCCTATACGAGGATGTCGAGTACAATTTTTAATTTGGGTAAATATTGCTATAGGAGTCTGATCTGCAGTCTATCACTTTGTCCCTTGGACCACACGATGACGAAGAAGTGCCGTAGAAGACGGAAAGTAGCTTCGAAGGTTACAAAAGAGGGTAGATGCACGATGCCAAAGTCGTCGATCACTACTCTTTGCCTGAGCTCTGGATTCTTCTCTCTCAAAGACTCTTCGACTCTTGGTTCCTTGACCTTCTCCCTTGATCTTGGAATCTTTGATCTCGACCAATCTTTCACCTTTTAACTCGCGACCTTTCGGTTTTTCGACCTTGGACCTCTGTGGACAGAGGTCTCTATTTATAGAGTTTTAGTGACAGTGACCACCCAGCCGGCGTAGAAGCCGAGCCGTGAAAAGTATGGCACCTCTTTACGCGATGGTTATAATAACCGTTGCCTGCGTATAAATGATCTCCTGAATGAGCGTGTGACGCGTGTCCAATTAAGAGACGATGCGTATAACTGCTACGAAGATCACGACATAGAAGCCACGTAGGTAGTCATCCCTTGGTAGAGAAGGTTGGCGTAGAAGCCAATAACCTGTCACTATGGCATAGAAGCCAAAGAGTTATCAAACAGGCATAGAAACCGAATAGGCGTAGAAGCCGAGCAGGCATAGAAGCCGAGTGGGCGTAGAAGCCGAGCAGGCACAGAAGCCGAGTGGGCGTAGAAGCCTGATGGCGCAGCATGCCAAAGTGATTCTTTAGCCAGAATTACGGCTCTTGGAGATATAATTAAATCTCTGACATTAAATGCGGAGATCTGCCATCATCCTGCGCATTAAATGCAGAGGCATGTCTTGAGGGCCTGCCATTATTCTGTACAATAAATGCAGAGGCGTGTCTTGAAGGTCTGTCATTATTCTGCGCATTAAATACAGAGACGTGCCTCGAGCCCTGTACGAAGAGCAGCTTTTGACGTTGCAGTTTGTTTGTCTTCCGCGGAGCGTAAACACCTCACGTCTGCCTGTGTAAAACTAGGTAGTGCATTCCTTTGTTTGCGTAAAAGCAGTTTATGCCGAGGAGATATCAATAAACGACGGTTTGGTGACATTTAATCAAATCTCTTGCATTAAATGCAGAGATCCGCCATCATCCTGCGCATTAAATGCAGAGGCGTATCCCGAAGGGTCTGCCATTATTCCAGCCGTCGTCTGGATAGCCGTGCAGTACTCTTTGTCAGGAGTCAGACGTCAGGTTCACTGCATCATTTGACAGGTTCATTTCGGGGAATACGAAGCGTTCCTCGTACGCTTCAATACTGCATTAAAAGCGGATGAGTTTTACGCCATAGAGGCGATATAGAACCCCTTTTATGCTGAAGCAGCCTGGACGTATTGTATTACACGGATAGTCCTCGAACTTTATATCGGGAAAAATCTGTTTGTACACCGATGGCTCTGAAGTTAGCTTTTTACGCTGCCCAGCATCAACATGCTGCGTATAGCTATCCGGCGTATTTTTTATGCTTCTATAAGACCCCCTTCAAAGCTTTCAAATTTCTCGTAATTTGAAACGCTTTGAATGAAGCATAAACGGTCAAGTCTGACACGTTCTTCAAGGCTGAATTCTCGGCGGATTCTCAGGGATAAGTTGGGGATTCGGTGTGTTCTCTTTCGCCTATATAAAGGCTGGGGAGTTTTAACCTGTTCTTCCCACTTTTCTTTTACCACACAGAGATGATCGCCGGAGTTCATCGGGTCGATTTGAAGAAGAAGACCATGTTCTTCCAGCATGTAAGGAGCCGAAAAAGAAGGCGTTTTCGAGCAAGTGTCCTCTGCAACGATGGATCATGGAAGGATATCATAGCCTCCCTTGCTCGGGATAATCAGCAACTTCATATGGCGGTTTATCCAGGAGAGAGGAATGGTCGTATTAGACCACACAGCTTGCAAGCTGTAAATTTTCTCCTGATACTTTCGTGGACGAGAGCAGAAAAACTGTAACAGCCGTCCACGAGTATTGAGTTAGATTTAATACCTCAACTCAATCTGTCATGGCGCTGGATACAGGAAAACATATTTACCCTGCTGTCCTGTATTGGAGGATGGGTCTAGGCCCAATTTTGTATCCTCCCGCCAGTAATCATTTTCTTGTTAATCGGTCGCGGAAACCGACTAACTGCTGAAGAAGACGGCAGAAGTTCTTCACCATATTAGAACCTGGCAGAACAGATTCTGGGGGTGGCCTTCCGATGAAGATGAGGAAATCCTTTATAGACGGGATTTCCCTCATATGTAATCATGAAAATAAAGAAAAATCCCTTGTAGACAGGATTCCCCTCATATGTAATCATGATTTTAATTTTAATAAAATCTTCTTCTTCTGTGCATATGATTATCTTGCCATATACTTTGCTGTGATAAAGTTTGAATATGTGTAGCTTCGACACGTCTGGTAATTTTACGCCGACTCTGATAGAAAGAGTATTAGGTCCCGTCCTGTCTTTTACGCATAACTAAGGATGCGCAGAAAGCTACTTAGCATTTAAGTCGAGTATTCGAACTGTCCTGCTGTTAGGAATGGAGAGCCGCGTAGAATTCTGAACCGTTACTTCTGATGAGAAGAATTTTTTCTCAGACCATCATCTTCAAGAATGATTTCCCGAAAATCCCTTAATATAGGGCGAGAAACGGCTGTCAAATTGAGTCGCCATCTTGAACTGTAGATGAAATATTCTGACTGGATCCTGGATGAACTTCCAATCGACCCAAGAAGAAGAATCATTTTCAATGCTGAACTCTGTGTGCTTTGAGTACTTGGGATATTTTGGGGCCAAGAAGGAGTATCCTCTGTGTGAACCCTTGCAATTGACCGCCTTGGGAGTTGTTCGTATATATACGCATACTCTGGCCTGCTTATTTCTCAGATATGCGGAGAGTCAGAGATCTGTAAATGTGGATGAGCGTAAAATCCTGAGTTCGTAGCCTATCGAGCGTAAAAGCCACCGAGCGTGGAATCATAGATTTGTAGTTCCTGAGCGTGAAGTCGTAGGTTTGTAGCCTCTCGAGCGTAAAAGCTACCGAGCATGAGAGCATCCGGGCGTGAAACCATAGACTTATAGCCTCTGAACGTAAAACCGTAGATTTGTAGCTGTCGAGCGTAGAAAGCTCCTTGGCGTAGAACCTGTAGATCTGTAGCCTCTGAAAAGGAAATCTTCCGAGCGTGAAGTTGTGGATCTGTTGCTTCTGAGCGTAAAAGCCACTGAGCGTGAAATTATAGATTTGTAGCTTCTGAGTGTGAAGTCGTAGGTTTGTAGCCTCTCGAGCGTAAAAGCTATCGAGCACAAAGGCATCCGGGCATAAAACCATAGACTTATAGTCTCTCAGCGTAAAACCGTAGATTTATAGCTGTCGAGCGTAGAAAGCTCCTTGGCGTAGAACCACGAATCTGCTTTGCACGAAAACTTTTCGAATTCGCTGACTGTCCGCCTTCTCTGAGCAATAGGCTGACGTAGTACCCAATCATAACCGAGTATTAATTGTCAGGTTTGGTTCGGGATCCGAGGAGTCCATCCGAACTCTATATATACCCCAAGGCTCGCAGAGAAAAACTTTTCATCTGTCTTTTGCAAAAGAAAGCCTTCGTCTCTTCGAGTTCTCTCCTTCGTTTCTTCTCCGAGCATTCAAAATTTTTCAGAAATGGCGCCGAAACCGATCTCCTCCTCCTCCTCTAAGGGAAAGAAGGCCGATTCTTCTTCTCGTTCTTCTGGCCGAGCGAGAGCGAGTTCCGTCGGACAAAGCGATGTTCATTCTGAATGGAGTGTCCCGCCGACGAGCAGCGCGTCCGGAGTTAGAGGTAAAGCTTTTGGGACGAAAAGAACGACAAAAAATCCTTCGCACACGTTGTACGTGACCGCGCTAGGTCGTCTCCTGTGCTGATAGCCTCTTTGAGGAAGATGATGCACCGAGATGCTTAATCTTTTACGCCCATATTTCTAATGTGTCAGCGTAAAAACTCCATATTTTTCGCAGTTGAGCGTAAAAGCTTTGACTGTCGAAAACTTGGCGTATACTATAAAATTTGAGTTTTACGCTTGTGGATGAGAATTCCGGCGTAGAAACTCGAATTTTGTCAGTCTGGCGTAAAACACAGACTGGATACTACCAACCTTGAACTTTACGCTTTAGGAAATGGATTCCAGCGTAAATGATCAAGTTTGTACAGTCTTGGCGTAAAGCACAGACTGTTGCCTCTTGGCATATGCTACAAGATTGTAATGTCTAGTATAGAAACTGACGTATTTTTCTTGCATTTTGTAGTTGACCTGCATGTGTCTCCACTGGCCGAGGTGATGGGTTCTGCTGCCGGGATGCTGCATTCCAACTACCTGGAGGATCTGTCCCACGTGATATTTCCTATCTCCGGACCGCAGTATCCTGAAGTGTAAACTCCCTCACCCAAAATAGGTATTTGTGTATATTTTATATTATTATATTTATTATAGATGTTAAATTTATTTAAAGTATTTTCTTAGTTAATTAGAAAATAATTTTTTTTTAGTATATTTACTTATATAAATATTTATTTAGAATTATTTTTAGGTTATTTTAGATTTTTGAAATTAATTAGGATTTATTTGGATATATATAGTCTTAATATTATATAGATGCTAATTTAGTGTTAATAGATATTAATAAGATTTTATAAATTATTTGTATTATCTTTAATTATATTTAAGATTATAAATTATTGAGATAAATTCAAACTCTATTTTAAATTAATTCAAATCCTGAACCTATTAGGAAATCAACTTCATGCATATCCTATCCTTATTTAAATTCATCATAATCCTATCCAAATTAACCAATCATAGTCGTATTTAATTAAGTAGTGTCCACCATTATAAATACCCCATCCTTCATATTTTTCTTCCCCAAATTCCTCTCTTTTTCGTCCAAAAATAGTCAAAATTCGTCATAAATTCAGCCTCATTTTCTACTAGTTATGACGAATTAAAAAGACGATATCTCCTAGCTCCGGACTCCAAACGAGGCCTAGTTTTTTTTATTAGAATTATAATGAGGTTAGATTTCTGATTATATAAATTGTTTTTCTAAATTATTAGTATTAAATTCTAGAAAATTCATAGAGCACAGCATGTCCGAAAATAGACGTGTTTGGATATTTTCGCGATTTCGGGAGAACCAGGAATCAGAATCACGAACCGTTTAAAGTTTCAGAAAGCTAATGTCGAGATCATCGACATATATTTTTCCCAGAATTTATTTCGAAGTATTTATATACTGTTAATTCTGTAGAACTTCTTGGTTAGAATTTAACCATCGGTGCACAATACAAAATTTGTATGTGCCATAATTCCCAAACGAATTTGAATTCGGACGAGCCGTAAATTCCAGCATATTTTTGAAGTTGAAATCTATAGAAAATCATGCATGAAAGTTGAGTTTGTGTCGGTTGACTTTTTGGTCAACAGATCGCCTCGATTTGCGTGCCATGAGTCTCGAGTTGATAAAATTTAGTTTTTTTTTGGACAAAATTTAGGATTTAACATAAAAATCAGAATAATAAGATTAAAATAGGATTTTAGAGTAATTATTCCAGAATTAAATAAATTAAAATAAATTATCTTTTGACGTGATAAATTTGTAATACATAGGCTATTTGGACTGTGACTTGGACTCTGATTCATACCAGCAGCAGGACCCCAGGCAAGATACCTTGCCAAATTGTTTACAGTATTTTGCATGCTTAGTATATTTCTGTATATTTATTGTATTTTTGTTTATTCTTGCATGTGTAGTTTTCTTTCAGTCATTACTATGTATTTGATATGTTGACACCCACATGGCACTTAGTATCATAGAGGATAATCATTAGGCGTATGGGCTTTTAACCACTCTGGTAACACCGTAGTCACTAGCACGCACTATGGTGGGTCGTGTCCGATGGTCGCTACCCCAGAGGTATGTCGATTGATGGAGTCTGAGGGTCGCTACCCCAGAGGTATGTCGGCTGATGATGTCCACTGACGAGCGCATGAGGTGTGAGGATTAGATCGAGTAGCCTACCCTTGCCCATACGTCGAAAAGTTGTCCTCATTTGCATTCATATAGATGGTCTTGTACAGCGTACTTATTTATTTTCAAATTATATGCATGTTTACTGTATTCAAATTGGCTCGTATTTTCTGTATCTTGTTACGTCCCTCTGAGGACCTGGTCCGCTGCCAGGTGTATCTTTTCTTGAGTATTTGCAGGAGCGCAGATTGGATGGTTACATGTGATCCGAGGATGTCTTCTCATCGAGCTGTGATTGATAGCTGGTATTCTTATATTGTGTTGTGGTGTTGTACTCATATTGTATTTGCTCTTATATTCGAGTTGGTAGTGGATTTGTTTCCATCCAACTATCATCTTTAGATACTTCTTATTGAGATCTAGTTTCATAGATACTGGTTATTTATTTCTATATAATTTTGGTGGATGGGATTTAGATTTTACTCTGTGACTTGTATTATATTTTATACCACTTGTGGATTTATATTCATATTACAGCGTACGTATGGATTTGGTTTCCATATATTGGAGTTGCCATATCCATGCGGCTGGCATGCTTACGTATCCTAGTCCTACGTATTTTTGGGACTGGGGCGTGACATGAAGGAAGGGGATTCCTGATATCGGCTCAAAGTGAGCTAATGCTGTTGAGCATGATCAACGGAGAGCCCCTGGCGACCGTAGACGGGGAGCAATATATAAAGTCGGCTTTTCTCTTCGTGACATGATTGATAAGCAGTCCCAGACGAATCCCAAGAAAGAACTCTAGGTTTCCCTGCCGGTGGCTTGGTCTTTTACCTGCCCAAGATGCTGAGAGACTACCCCATCTCGGCATTCTTCTACGCCACACATCCCAGGAGGATATCGTGGGTGCTGACTCCCAATCTTTACGGCCGACCGGGGATTATATTTTACTAGAAAGGATCTGGTCAAGGGTTATTTGTCAGCCGTCCTTCCGGCTCTATGGTGCCGTTCAGGGGATTGTATTCGGGCAGTGTCCCGAGTGAAGACAGTTCAGTGCTCCAGCTGGTGCAATTACCGACTTTCTGTAATGACTTCATGGGTCATGGAGGAGTGTACCCCAAGGTGAATCCTCGGTGTAATGGGTGGATCACCCCAACAAATCTTCGATGGGCTCGCTTAGTTGACTGGGCCCTGAAGCATTTTTAGAACGAGCTGGAGAGCATTGGTCTGTATGCAGCCGTGAATGCTACCAGTGTTGGGTTGCCTCTCAATCCCAACCTGTTTCTGGCCTTGATGGTGTAACACCCCGTTCCGTTCTAGCGGACTGCCATCTCAAACGGCAAAAGTGCAACTGTCCCGACCCACTTTTCCTCAAAGAAGAAGCAAAGGATATCCAGACTTGTCCCTACAGGAATCCGGCTTAGGCTTTCAGAGGCTCGCTCAGACGTATCGCTCTACCGAGGCGAATCATCGCTAAGGTGGGTGGCTACGGTGAACTTGTCTTTGATTAGCTAGCACACCTAAAATCTGGAATATACATGCTAGTCGCTAGGTGATTCACCCCCTGCATGCTAATAAATCCAACGCACCTAGCTAAGGGAATAATCCCAACTTGTATTGCTTGCTAGAACATGGAAATGAAATACTGCTTATATGTTCAGACCCTCGCATGCTAAGTCCCTTAACGGTTTCATCTTTCGGACTACCTTTGGGCCCGAGCAAACGTGCTGATTATGTTTCTTAGAGCGCATGCTTGTCTGCTTGATTATTACCGTATTTTTATCCAAACCCCGGAAGACTACTACGTAGTCGTTCCGTGCCTGAACGAACCTGCAAGTATTCGGGACCGCTAGGTCACCAAGTCAATCTCCGTCCCAGGAGAATTGCATCAAGGTAAAAGACATTCACTGAACAACGAAACAGGCAATGCATCTTGTCTTGTACTATTGTTGCCTCAACAGCTTGCCTCTTGTCTTGTACTCTTGTTGCCCCAACCAAGGCCCCGTTCGATCATGGACAACCAGTGCACAGGGAAACGGTCTCGCGGGCGATGCTGGGGCACTGTCATCGACCCGGTCCGGGCGAGACCAATTGTTCATAGTCTCTTGTTCGGCGGAATGGCTTGCAGCGCCTCTTGTACTTTGTTGCAAAGCATTCTCGTCTAGACTAAATAGTCTCTTGTTCGTCGGAATGGCTTGCAGCGCCTCTTGTTCTTGTTACAAACCATCTCGTCTAGACTATACCGTCCATATGGCATACGCCAGTGATCGCCTTGTACTTAACTTGTTGCATGCTTGCTTGTAAATAAAAGATAACAAGTAATCCTCGCTTAGCGGCTATCCGCGTGCGAGGCACTGTATCGCATCAAGAGCAACTAAATACCTGAACGATCTTGAAATAAATACTCTTGTTTGCATATGCTATGCCTCCTGAATGTTTATACATGCCCTTGCTTAAATTAACAATGTTTGCCTTGGACAGGGAAGGATAAATGGTAAGTTGGTAAGTCTCGCCGTGTTTCCTCTAATATCGCACGGCGCACTGCTCGACACGTTAGGCTATTCAATGTTGCATAAAACTGATCCTAAGGCAACTAGAAAGACAACTTAATAGTTGTGCACGGAACCTGTATTACGTGTTTGGATTTGTCGAGCGGGCGAGTAGCTTCCCCACCAGTGCATTCAATGTACTGATAATCCACCAGTTTGCTTGCAGGGTGCGAAAGAATCTCGTTCGGTGCGGATGCCTCCAACGTGCGTGCTAAGGCCAGGAGTTTCCTCTGAAGCCTTGCAACGATGCGTCCGGAACTGAAGCACATATACAAGACATAATGTTGGAGCGTCGCCTGACCATCGCCTGTAAAATCATCCCACGATTGTAGCCACTTGGCACGCTTATACTATTTCAGAGAGAGAGGCTTGAGCGACTTGTAATCTCGGCTATACGCCGCCTGTAACACAAGTTTATATCAATAAAAGAGCTTGCTTTACTTCAACTTGTGTTTCAATGCTTCCGCTATATTTGTCGACTCAGTGAACCTGTTACCGATCGCCTATGCGTTCATGACCCCGCTGCACTCGGATAATCTGTGCGACTCTGTGGCTTCGAACTCTTGTCGCCAGCCAATGAACCATGGCCTTGCACGGGCGTGGATCACGCTCGTACGGCATCACGCCCGGATGGATTAAGCGATCGTTCCGCGGGAGCGCTGGCGAGGGTGATTCCCGCCTAGCGGGAATGGCCGATTTGACTGCGGAAGATCGGGACGTGACATGTTGGTATCAGAGCCTGGCTTCTACGCCTTTGGACTTCGATTCGATATCTCTGTTTCGAAAGCTCGTTCGTAGGTTATGTGCACGCTCTCTCTCAATGCCTCGATGGGATGTTCCAACAATAAGTCTAAATACTTTCAAAATACGTTTTGAATGATATGATTGCTTGCCTGGTTGTATGCTGCGAGTGGCCTTTGTGCCAACCTGTGTGAACCCTTGAGAGTATCGCTAATAGCTTGTCCGATTTTCACTAACCCTAAGTTTGGTTGAATGCATCTATTCGAGGGACGCCTTGAACTAGTGCACCATCCAAGACTTAAGAAAAGGTGAAACTCGAGTGCTGAGACTTCGCTATCACTAAGCTGGTTGACGTGCTCACACTAGAAATGCATGTCGAAGGTGCACACGATCCAGTCTAAGCGATATGCTGATTTCGACGCTGGTGCAAGTGAATATCCAATGAACAAGTACAACGACTTGTCTAGGATTGCCTCAACCCTAGATCACTGTTTGTCCTTAGTAAGTCTCGAGGATGAGACTTTTTCTAAGTTGGGTAGGATGTAACACCCCGTTCCGTTCTAGCGGACTGCCATCTCAAACGGCAAAAGTGCAACTGTCCTAACCCGCTTTGCCTCAAAGAAGAAGCAAAGGATATCCAGACTTGTCCCTACAGGAATCCGACTTAGGCTTTCAGAGGCTCGCTCAGACGTATCTCTCTACCGAGGCGAATCATCGCTAAGGTGGGTGGCTACGGTGAACTTGTCTTTGCTTAGCCAGCACACCTAAAATCTGGAATATACATGCTAGTCGCTAGGTGATTCACCCCCTGCATGCTAATAAATCCAACGCACCTAGCTAAGGGAATAATCCCAACTTGTATTGCTTGCTAGAACATGTTAATGAAATACTGCTTATATGTTCAGACCCTCGCATGCTAAGTCCCTTAACGGTTTCATCTCTCGGACTACCTTCGGGCCCGAGCAAACGTGCTGATTATGTTTCTTAGAGCGCATGCTTGTCTGCTTGATTGTTACCGTATTTTCATCCAAACCCCGGGAGACTATTACGTAGTCGTTCCGTGCCTGAACGAACCTGCAAGTATTCGGGACCGCTAGGTCACCAAGGCAATCTCCGCCCCAGGAGAATTGCATCAAGGCAAAAGACAGTCACTGAACAACGAAATAGGCAATGCATCTTGTCTTGTACTATTGTTGCCTCAACAGCTTGCCTCTTGTCTTGTACTCTTGTTGCCCCAACCAAGGCCCCGTTCGATCATGGACAACCACTGCACAGGGAAACGGTCTTGCGGGCGATGCTGGGGCACTGGCATCGACCCGGTCCGGGCGAGACCAATTGTTCTTAGTCTCTTGTTCGGCGAAATGGCTTGCAGCGCCTCTTGTATTTTGTTGCAAAGCATTCTCGTCTAGACTAAATAGTCTCTTGTTCGTCGGAATGGCTTGCAGCGCCTCTTGTTCTTGTTGCAAACTATCTCGTCTAGACTATATCGTCCATATGGCATACGCCAGTGATCGCCTTGTACTTAACTTGTTGCATGCTTGCTTGTAAATAAAAGATAACAAGTAATCCTCGCTTAGCGGCTATCCGCGTGCGAGGCACTGTATCGCATCAAGAGCAACTAAACACCTGAATGATCTTGAAATAAATACTCTTGTTTGCATATGCTATACCTCCTGAATGTTTATACATGCCCCTGCTTAAATTAATAATGTTTGCCTTGGACAGGGAAGGATAAATGGTAAGTTGGTAAGTCTCGCCGTGTTTCCTCTAATATCGCACGGCGCAGTGCCCGACACGTTAGGCTATTCAATGTTGCATGAAACTGATCCTAAGGCAACTAGAAAGACAACTTAATAGTTGTGCACGGAACCTGTATTACGTGTTTGGATTTGTCGAGCGGGCGAGTAGCTTCCCCACCAGTGTATTCAATGTACTGATAATCCACCAGTTTGCTTGCAGGGTGCGGAAGAACCTCGTTCGGTGCGGATGCCTCCAACGTGCGTGCTAAGGCCAGAAGTTTCCTCTGAAGCCTTGCAACGATGCATCCGGAACTGAAGCACATATACAAGACATAATGTTGGAGCGTCGCCTGACCATCGCCTGTAAAATCATCCCACGATTGTAGCTACTTGGCACGCTTATACTGTTTCAGAGAGAGAGGCTTGAGCGACTTGTAATCTCGGCTATACGCCGCCTGTAACACAAGTTTATATCAATAAAAGAGCTTGCTTTACTTTAACTTGTGTTTCAATGCTTCCGCTATATTTGTCGACTCAGTGAACTTGTTACCGATCGCCTATGCGTTCATGACCCCGCTGCACTCGGACAATCTGTGCGACTCTGTGGCTTCGAACTCTTGCCGCCAGCCAATGAACCATGGCCTTGCACGGGCGTGGATCACGCTCGTGCGGCATCACGCCCGGATAGGTTAAGCGATCGTTCCGCGGGAGCGCTGGCGAGGGTGATTCCCGTCTAGCGGGAACGGCCGATTTGCCTGCGGGAGATCGGGGCGTGACAGATGGAGCGATATATCTCACTCACCGGGACTTTCGCCACTCCACTGGGGGAGTTAGGGTTAGCCCTCCACGAGATGACAGAGATCTCGAGACTGCCAATGGGGGATACTCCTTACGAAAAGTATGTTCCCACAAACCGGGAGCTGGGGGATTCAGACCCTCAGGTAGTGGCAGTATATCAGGAGCTGATGTGTCACTACCTGGCGTGCACCGCCTTTTATGGGGAGCCTTCAGATTTGGCTCACACCAACAAATAGACGTCCTACCTCTTCTTTCACCGGGCCAGGACTGCTCAACCGGAGAAAGTCTTGGAAGGCAAGGATCAGCCTCTGAATTGTCTGAGCGTGCTTACTGTTCAGGAAGTCGACGATCTTATGGAAGACGCTAGGGCTCCAGATCAAATTCTTGACGAGGGGATAGGAAAATATCCTGCAGGCACCAAGGCCTACAATTATCTGAGGCATTGCCGCAGGCCTCTGTCCAAGGGAGCTCAACTGGCTGGCTTTCTCTCTATATGGCTGCGCCGACTGGTGGTACCCGGCATCGCATCCGCGGACCGCATTTACCGCAACACCTTATGGCCTGCAGTGCGTCTGGTGTTTGGGGCAAGACTGGGCTTGCTTCCTGCCATGGTGTGCCGCATACAAGCTGGCCTGAGGGCCATGACTGAGGGGCTGCTAGCCGATAAAACTCGGTGTGATAGCTTTTCCAGGATTGAATTACCATACCTGTATTTGATGGGATGGTTAATTCTCCATAACCCCAGGGTGATGTCTCCCAGCTCGGGCAGTAGCTCGGGGGGCAGTTTCTTGCTGAATTACAAAAAATCCTCCTGGAACGTGGCCACAGTTTTAGACTGTCGGCGGACGTTGAATTTCGGCCACAGCTGGAAGGTCTTCTACAATGTTCCCTCTGTACATCGCAATCAATCGGGGATGAGGCTTGAGAATTCAGGTAGAGAGAAGACCATTCTTTCTCCTGAAGCTTTTAATTGGTTGGTCTGCATTAGACCTTCCTATTTACTGTACAGAAGTGAAGACCAGTGCTTCTTTGAACCCTACCTGCCTAGTCAGTTTGCCAGGCAGTTTGGGTATGACCAATTGCACGTGGGCAATGCCGTCACCATCTTCAGGTCCAGGGGTGGACTCATTGATGGAGCAAGAGGATGGCGATATTTTATCATGGGCTGCACTGGAGCAATTTTTACTGTGCCCGTCATTACACTCTCCACGGAGCTGCGTATCCTCCACACGTATGCCCAGTTTTATGTGGCAACCAACACCTTCCATCACGATTTTGATATGGATAAAAGTTTTAGGGTGCCTTCCTCCAATTCCGCGGGAAAAGATGATGTTCCCTCAGTCTCCTCTGATGAGGGAGAGGATTCCGCCAATCCAGATGAGCCTCTGTTGGCAGTACCGAGGGGTGACATACTGTAACACCCCGTTCTGCTCAAGCGGACTGCCGTTTCAAATGGCAATCGTGCAGCTGTCCCGACCCGCTTTGCCTCAAAGGAGAAGCAAAGGATATCCAGACTTGCCCCTACAGGAATCCGGCTTAGGCTTTCAGTGGCTCGCTCAGACGTATCGCTCTACTGAGGCGAATCATCGCTAAGGTGGGTGGCTACGGTGAACTTGTCTTTGCTTAGCCAGCACACATAAAATCTGGAATATTCATGCTAGTCGCTAGGTGAATCACCCCCTGCATGCTAATAAATCCAACGCACCTAGCTAAGGGAATAATCCCAACCTGTATTGCTATGCTAGAACATGGAACTGAAATACTGCTTAACTCAGACCCTCGCATGCTAAGTCCCTTAACGATTTCACCTCTCGGCTTACCTTCGGGTCTGAGCAACGTGCCTGCTAATGTTCCTTAGAAACGCATGCTTGTCTGCTTGAATGTTGCATTGTTTTCATCCTTACTCCGGGAGACTACTCAGTAGTCGTTCCGTGTATGATTGACCCTGCAAGTATCCGGGACCGTCAGGTCATCTAAGGCAATCCCCGAACCAGGGGAATGCACTAAGCAAGAATGAATACTGAACGTAAATCTCACTTGAATGATAATCATGCTATGTGTGCATCTGAACGAGGATCGTGTTATGTACTGATAGAATCACAGCTCGTGGAGCAATATCCCTCGTTCAGACTAAGTTTAAGTTTCATGATTATCATGTCAAGCTATGGAAAAAGGACAGACCCTGACCTGCATTGTCGCGGACCACCTGTGTGCACAAATTATGTTATGTTGAGTTCCGTGGACGGTCACCGGGGCACTGGGACCGATCCGATCTGGACGGAACGTATGTTAGTCGTATGTTACCCGGCAAGTGTTACGCGACGGGGCTCGCCACCCGCGTCATACGTTACTTCGCCCTGAGACTAAACGGTCCTTTATGGCTATGCCAGCGACATCATGTTCATATAGATAAGTCATCCTCGCTTAGCGGCTATCCGCGTGCGGGTCACTGTATCGCATCAATGAACAACTAAACACCTGAACGATCATGTTAAAACGATCCTTCGTGTTTGCATATGCTTGCCTCCTGAATGTTTACACATGCTCCTGCTTAAATTAACAATGTTGCCTCATGTTTGCCTTGGACAGGGAAGGAGATGGTAAGTTGGTAAGTCTCGCCGTGTTTCCTCTAACATCGCACGGCGCACTGTCCGACACGATAGGCTATTCAAATATTGTATGAAACTGATCCTAAGGCAACTAGAAAGACAACTTACTAGTTGTGCACTAAACCTATATAACGTGTTTGGATTTGTCGAGCGGGCGAGTAGCTTCCCCACCAGTGCATTCAATGTACTGATAATCTACCAGTTTTTGTGCAGGGTGCGGGAGAACCTCGTTCGGTGCGGATGCCTCCAACGTGCGTGCTAAGGCCAGGAGTTCCCTCTGAAGCCTTGCAACGGTGCGTCCGGAACAGAAGCACATATACAAGACATAATGTTGTGAACATCGCCTGATCATCGCCTGTACAATTATCCACAAATGTAGCCACTTGGCACGCTTTTACTGTTTCAGAGAGAGAGGCTTGAGCGACTTGTAATCTCGGCTATACGCCGCCTGTAACACATGTTTATATCAATAAAAGAGTTGCTTTACTTCAACCTGTGTTTCAATGCTTTCGCTATATTTGTCAACTCAGAGAACTTGTTATCGAATCGCTATGCGTTCATGACTCCGCTGCACTCGGACAATCTGTGCGACTCTGTGGCTTAGAACTCTTACCGCCAGCCAACGAATCACGGCCTTACACGGGCGCGGTTCACGCTCGTGCGGCATCACGCCCGGATGGGTCAAAGCGATCATTCCGCGGGAGCGCTGGCGAGGGTGATTCCCGCCTAGCGGGAACGACCAAAATAGCCTGCGGAAGATCGAGGCGTGACATAGTGGTATCAGAGCCTGGCTTCTACGCCTTTGGACTTCGATTCGATATCTCTATTTCGAAAGCTCGTTCGTGGGTTATGTGTACGCTCTCTCTCAATGCCTCGATGGGATGTTCCAACAATAAGTCTAAATACTTTCAAAATGAGTTTTGAATGATATGCTTGCTTGTCTGGTTGTATGTTGCGAGTGGCCTTTGTGCCAACCTGTGTGAACCCTTTGAGAGTATCGCTAGTAGCTTGTCCGATTTTTACTAACCCTAAGTTTGGTTGAATGCATCTATTCGAGGGACGCCTTGAACTAGTGCACCATCCAAGACTTAGAAAAGATAAAACTCGAGTGCAAAGACTTCGCTATCACTGAGCTGGTTGACGTATTCACGCTAGAGGGGCCCTTCGAAAGTGCGCACGATCCAGTCTGAGCAATATGCTAAGATCGATGCTTGTGCAAGTGAAAATCCAAGTAGAACAAGTACAACGACTTGTCTAGGATTGCCTCAAACCCTAGACCACTGCTTGTCCTTAGTAAGTCTCGAGGACGAGACTTTTTCTAAGTTGGGTAGGATGTAACACCCCGTTCCGCTCAAGCGGACTGCCGTTTCAAACGACAATCGTGCAGCTGTCCCGACCCGCTTTGCCTCAAAGGAGAAGCAAAGGATATCCAGACTTGCCCCTACAGGAATCCGGCTTAGGCTTTCAGTGGCTCGCTCAGACGTATCGCTCTACTGAGGCGAATCATCGCTAAGGTGGGTGGCTACGGTGAACTTGTCTTTGCTTAGCCAGCACACATAAAATCTGGAATATTCATGCTAGTCGCTAGGTGAATCACCCCCTGCATGCTAATAAATCCAACGCACCTAGCTAAGGGAATAATCCCAACCTGTATTGCTATGCTAGAATATGGAACTGAAATACTGCTTAACTCAGACCCTCGCATGCTAAGTCCCTTAACGGTTTCACCTCTCGGCTTACCTTCGGATCCGAGCAACGTGCCTGGTAATGTTCCTTAGAAACGCATGCTTGTCTGCTTGAATGTTGCATTGTTTTCATCCTTACTCCGGGAGACTACTCAGTAGTCATTCCGTGTATGATTGACCCTGCAAGTATCCGGGACCGTCAGGTCATCTAAGGCAATCCCCGAACCAGGGGAATGCACTAAGCAAGAATGAATACTGAACGTAAATCTCACTTGAATGATAATCATGCTATGTGTGCATCTGAACGAGGATCGTGTTATGTACTGATGGAATCATAGCTCGTGGAGCAATATGCCTCGTTCAGACTAAGTTTAAGTTTCATGATTATCATGTCAAGCTATGGAAAAAGGACAGACCCTGACCTGCATTATCGCGGACCACCTGTGTGCATAAATTATGTTATGTTGAGTTCCGCGGACGGTCACCGGGGCACTGGGACCGATCCGATCTGGACGGAACGTATGTTAGTCGTATGTTACCCGGCAAGTGTTACGCGACGGGGCTCGCCACCCGCGTCGTACGTCACTTCGCCCTGAGACTAAACGGTCCTTTATGGCTATGCCAGCGATATCATGTTCATATAGATAAGTCATCCTCGCTTAGCGGCTATCCGCGTGCGGGTCACTGTATCGCATCAATGAACAACTAAACACCTGAACGATCATGTTAAAATGACCCTTCGTGTTTACATATGCTTGCCTCCTGAATGTTTACACATGCTCCTGCTTAAATTAACAATGTTGCCTCATGTTTGCCTTGGACAGGGAAGGAGATGGTAAGTTGGTAAGTCTCACCGTGTTTCCTCTAACATCGTACGGTGCACTGTCCGACACGATAGGCTATTCAAATATTGTATGAAACTGATCCTAAGGCAACTAGAAAGACAACTTACTAGTTGTGCACGAAACCTATATTACGTATTTGGATTTGTCGAGCGGGCGAGTAGCTTCCCCACCAGTGCATTCAATGTACTGATAATCCACCAGTTTCTGTGCAGGGTGCGAGAGAACCTCGTTCGGTGCGGATGCCTCCAACGTGCATGCTAAGGCCAGGAGTTCCCTCTGAAGCCTTGCAACGGTGCGTCCGAAACAGAAGCACATATACAAGACATAATGTTGTGAACATCGCCTGATTATCGCCTGATCATCGCCTGTACAATTATCCACAATTGTAGCCACTTGGCACGCTTTTACTGTTTCAGAGAGAGAGGCTTGCGCGACTTGTAATCTCGGCTATACGCCGCCTGTAACACATGTTTATATCAATAAAAGAGTTGCTTTACTTCAACCTGTGTTTCAATGCTTCCGCTATATTTGTCAACTCAGAGAACTTGTTACCGAATCGCTATGCGTTCATGACTCCGCTGTACTCGGACAATCTGTGCGACTCTGTGGCTTAGAACTCTTACCGCCAGCCAACGAATCACGGCCTTGCACGGGCGCGGTTCACGCTCGTGCGGCATCACGCCCGAATGGGTCAAAGCGATCGTTCCGCGGGAGCGCTGGCGAGGGTGATTCCCGCCTAGCGGGAACGGCCGAAATAGCCTGCGGGAGATCGGGGCGTGACACATACCTCCGCCTGCAGGGGCTTTGGTCATCTCTGGTAAGCGAAGGGCTCCTGTTCCGCAGGAGACTCCCCCTCGCAAGTAGAAGAAGGTGGCTAGTCGTCCTCTCAGGATTCCTGGCCGTGAGGTTCCTAGAAATGAAGCTGCTGTCTCCCCTGTTGGGGCTGTTTCTTTGATTGGAGGTTCCTCGCCTTTTAGAGAGAGAACTTCCATAGTTCCGGCTGGCGGTGCCGGAGAACTCCTGCTTGAGGCTGCTGCCGCTGCTATCGCTTCAAGCAGTGGTACAAGATCGCCCACTAGGCCGACCCCAATAAGGGCATCTTTATCCAGACCGGAAATGGGAGAAACCCCTGCCGCGTCTGTGAGTATACCCAGCGAGATTCCAGCTGACGAACCTCGATTGAATTTGGGTGAAGACTCGGAAGAATACCTGCCGATGTCAGCTAGCACACCCCCTTCACCAGGTATGACAGCTTGCTTAGCATCATTAAGACATGATTTAGCTGTACTGGCCGCAGACGCGACATATACACCATCGGCCATGGGTAAATGTCGTCTTTACGCCTCTTTTTTAGAAGAATTAACATTATGTCGATATTAACTTTTTTGTCTTCTTTTCAGGGGAAGACATCTTCGGGGAGAGCAGCGTTGATACGCTTTTTGGCTCCGTTTCAGCTCCTGGCGATGACATGGAGGCGCCCGACTTCGATGAGAAAATATCTTCGGGTGCCGGCTCGCCCGGAGCGGTTTTGACATCTCAAGAGGAGGATGAGCCCGTCATTGTGACATTGCCTCCTTTGAGTATGCCGATGACTTCGACCATTGTTGGTGCATCTTCTTTCGTCGTACCACCTGTTGAGACGACAACTGTGGCAACATCGTCTGCGGTCGTTCCTGGAGAGAGGTTCGCCAATATCGCAGCCACTCCCACCGTCCATTCGGACCTAGCCCTGCTGACTGCGCAGTATACTGGTATCTTCTACACCACCTTGAAAATGCTAATATCAATAGTGTTGGAGAAGAATCTAAACTTCGAGGCTCTGAAGAGGTCCTCCCAGTTTGTGATAGCGCCGGTCAGAGAATTCGGCGACACTGGGGTAGCTGACACCCTGGAGGAGATAGTTAATGGTTTGGAGCAACCCATTAACGAATATCAGCGGCTATCTCGGGACAACGTCGAAGCTCTGGTCCAGACTAAATACGACTCCTTGACTGCACAGCTTGCTGAAAAGATGGAAGGCCTAAATAAATTCATCCGGACACATCAGCAGGAGATGGATGAAGGAAAAGCCGTCTTGGAGGAGACCATTGCTCTTCAAGCGAAGTGCCAGGCTGAGCATGACGGGAATGTAGCGAGGGTCCGCAAACTGGAAACAAAACTCGCTCAGGCAAAGAGTGGGCTTCTCAGTCGTTTGAAGGTCTAGATGTGGTGAATGGCCGACTGGTCATAGCACAACAGAACTTGGCTCGTACAGCAGTTGCCCGTGCTGGTTTTCTTCGGGCTAGATCCGAACTGTCCCTCCTGAATAATGACGAGGCACGGCTGGAATGGGCCCGCGCTGATATCTTGGGTTCCAGGACTGAGAGGATGGCCGCATTGGTGCAGCAGATTCGCGACCTGACCGCTCCCCCCAAATGATGTACCTTTTTGGCTTTGCAATATAATTTTGCACTTTTTTGGGAATAATAAAGAGACTCTTTTCTGACTTTGTGGACCCATCATTTTGGAATATAAATGACAGGTTTGGGTGAAAGTAATATCAGAGGTAATATGGACGTGATATACTCTCGGTAAGCTTTAGCAGGACATATCTATTCAGAGGTCATATGGACATGATATAATACTTTAGCAGGACATATTAATTCAGAGGTTATATGGACGTGATAGAATATGCTTTGACTAAAGTTTGTACACAAAACACTATCAGAGGTAATATGGACGTGATAGGTCTTTGTGGACTTAACACCGCTGGCGTACTTAGAGTTAAGTACGGATGCTAAGTTGAAATGACAACCGATATCAGAGGTAATATGGACATGATAATCGGCAGCCGAACTTCGGAAAGTTTGTTCAGAGGTAATATGAACATGACAAACTCCGCCGGAGTGGTGGACTTATTATCCATGGCGTACTTTAAGTACAGATAATAAGCTCGAAGCGACTAACACTATCAGGGCTATGCGAGCAAAATAGCAGAAAGTCAAAGAGAAGAACTTTTCTCAGAGGTGATATGGACATGGAGAAGTTCTGATCAATAACAAAAATCCGGGAGGAATTGTTCAGAGGTCACTTGGACATAACAAACTCTGCTGGAGAAATTTTGTCTGGACTCGTCATCCGGTATTGGAGTTAGGGAACAAATGGTCATGTTGGATTGAGACCAATTTGTAGTGACCCTCTTCTCATTTATAAATGCAAGGTAATGACTTTGGCGTCGATTAACTCCTGGATTCTCTTCTTCAGTATATAACATGCCCTTGTGGGGTGATGAACGTACCGATGAAAGAGACAATATTCTGGGTCATTGACATTGCCAGCCTTTTCAGGGTATCTGATGTTGGGTAGCCGAAGCTTGTTTTCCTCCATCAGTATATTGAAGATTTCAATGATATTATCATCATCGAAAGAGAAAGTCCCCTTTGGCCTTCGTACTGCCGATTCCTGAGTCGTACAATTTTTCGGGAAGACAGTCATGGCTGCATCCTTTTCTGATTCAGAGGGAGTTCTACCCCTAGCTTTGGATGTTGTCTTATTTTGTCGAGGGGGACTACCCCCAGACACGTGGTCGCGTTCGTCCACAGAAGTTGATTTAGAAGGACTTGCCTCTGGTATTGCAGGATCAGACTCTGAAGGTTTGGAGTTCGCATGAGATGAGGCATATCCTAACCCGAAACGAGTTAGTTGACCGTAGTGGCCGCTACGCAATGGCGTTCGCCTGCCTTTTCCCTTATTGAGGCATGGCTTCAACTTCAAATCATAACCCATATTTTGCGTAATCTTTAATGCTTGTGGGCTATATTGGTGGATTTGCATTCTCCCAGCATCAGAGTCTTGAGAATCTTTATGTAAAATAGGTTGATTCTGCATGCGGCTGAAGATTATTGGATGCTGATCATCGCTAGTAGATGGAACAATGAAGACAATATCTTCATATGTCATGACGACGTTAGCTGTTGATGCTACTCCCCACATGATCTTCCCATGTTTAGTAATTAAGGGCACTAGGTCATAATTTTGACCTCTGGCTCTTTGTTTCTCAGTGGACATGCGGATGCTGGGAACCCTAGTTTTCCCTGTGCCCCCCGTATACAATAGGTTGGCCATCTGGGTAGCGGATAATCCTCGAGGAGAGTGTCTTTCAGCAAGTTGATCCTTCTTTATGTTGAGGGAGTTCACCTGGCATAATTTGGAGCTCTGCTCGGGCTGGCGTAAAGCTGAGAAGGTCCTCAGTCGACCATCAGCTCCTTGCGCAACCCGGAGGGCGGGCAAATTCTTTCCTTGCTGGCGTAATTGCCGAGGAGTTGAGCAGTCCACTACCTGCTTTCCCTTGCGTAGATTGCAGGGATCATCTGTTTCTCCGCGGAGGGCAGATGCATTTTTGTGTGTAAAGCGCGTCCGAAATTTCTGATTTGGCGCTAAGGCATTATCAAAAATTCTGTCTGCCACGTCATCGACGGAAGACTGGATCTTACGCGCAGAGCGCGTTGTATACTTCTGGGTTGGCACTAAGGCATTGCCAGAAGTTTTGTCTATACCGCCAGGGATGGGAGACTGAATTTTACGCGCAGGGCGTGGATTATACTTCTGGGTTGGCACTAAGGCATTGCCAGAAGTTTTGTCTATACCACCAGTGGCGGAAGACTGAATTTTATGCGCAGGGCGCGGAGGGAGCGATGCTACAACCTCGTTGGTCGGAGAGATCGGAGAGGTCGAAGAGTCGACAGGAATGGTAGTGGATGTCTTGGGCATCCAGACCTTGCGCAGCTTCCTGTTGTCTTGGACAGAGAGAGAGTGAGAGCTATCCCCTGTTCGAAGCATATCTTCGTAGGCAAACTGGTCGAACCGGACGACTAGGGTCTTCTTCACGGATCCCACGGATACCGCATCGTGTTGAGCAATTGCCTTCTCGTCAGAGGAGAAGGATGTTCCCAGCGGAGTCGCCATCTTGTTTATAGTGATAAACGAAAGAAATATAAAATAGACGAGGTTTATACGAAATCCGCTCTTTGGTTTACAAACAAGCTTGTACAATTAATCCTATACGAGGATGTCGAGTACAATTTTTTAATTTGGGTAAATATTGCTATAGGAGTCTGATCTGCAGTCGATCACTTTGTCCCTTGGACCACACGATGACGAAGAAGTGCCGTAAAAGACGAAAAGTATCTTCGAAGGTTGCAAAAGAGGGTGGATACACGATGCCAAAGTCATCGATCACTACTCTTTGCCTGAGCTCTGGATTCTTCTCTCTCAAAGAGTCTTCGACTCTTGGTTCCTTGACCTTCTCCCTTGATCTTGGAATCTTTGATCTCGACCAATCTTCCACCTTTTAACTCGTGACCTTTCGGTTTTTCGACCTTGGACCTCTGTGGACAGAGGTCTCTATTTATAGAGTTTTAGTGACAGTGACCACCCAGCCGGCGTAGAAGCCGAGCCGTGAAAAGTATGGCACCTCTTTACGCGATGGTTATAATAACCGTTGCCTGCGTATAAATGATCTCCTGAATGAGCGTGTGACGCGTGTCCAATTAAGAGACGATGCGTATAACTGCTACGAAGATCACGACATAGAAGCCACGTAGGTAGTCATCCCTTGCGTAGAGAAGGTTGGCGTAGAAGCCAATAACCTGTCACTATGGCGTAGAAGCCAAAGAGTTATCAAACCGGCATAGAAACTGAATAGGCATAGAAGCCGAGCAGGCATAGAAGCCGAGTGGGCGTAGAAGCCTAGCAGGCATAGAAGCCGAGTGGGCGTAGAAGTCGAGCAGGCACAGAAGTCGAGTGGGCATAGAAGCCTGATGGTGCAGCGTGCCAAAGTGATTCTTTAGCCGAAATTACGGCTCTTGGAGATATAATCAAATCTCTGACATTAAATACGGAGATATGCCATCATCCTGCGCATTAAATGCAGAGGCGTGTCTTGAGGGCCTGCCATTATTCTGCACAATAAATGCAGAGGCGTGTCTTGAAGGTCTGTCATTATTCTGCGCATTAAATGCAGAGACGTGCCTCGAGCCCTGTACGAAGAGCAGCTTTTGACGTGGCAGTCTGTTTATCTTTCGCGGAGCGTAAACAGCTCACGTCTGCCTGTGTAAAACTAGGCAGTGTATTCCTTCGTTTGCGTAAAAGCAGTTTACGCCGATGAGATGTCAGTAAACGACGGTTTGGTGACATTTAATCAAATCTCTTGCATTAAATGCAGAGATCCGCCATCATCCTGCGCATTAAATGCAGAGGCGTGTCCCGAAGGGTCTGCCATTATTCCATCCGTCGTCTGGATAGCCGTGCAGTACTCTTTGTCAGGAGTCAGACGTCAGGTTCACTGCGTGATTTGACAGGTTTATTTTGGGGAATACGAAGCGTTCCTCGTACGCTTCAATGCTGCATTAAAAGCAGATGAGTTTTACGCCATAGAGGCGATATAGAACCCCTTTTACGCTGAAGCAGCCTGGACGTATTGCATTACGCGGATAGTCCTCGAGCTTTATATCGGAAAAGCTCTGTTTGTACGCCGATGGCTCTGAAGTTAGCTTTTTATGCTGCCCAACATCAACATGCTGCGTATAGCTATCCGGCGTATTTTTCATGCTTCTACATGGTCGGGGTGAATGTGATGGTGGCAGTGTGTCTGGACGGTCGGCTGAAGGTAGAGGAGATTCTGAGGGGGTGGTCCATATATAAGGTGAAGGAGATGGAGTTTCAGGGAGAGGAAGAGAGGGGGTCCCCGGCAGTTCAGGGAGGGGAAGTGAGCGGTCGGGGGTTAGGGATTGGAGGGGTCGTGGGCTGGGGGTTACTGTAGCGGGGCTACAATAACGGGGGGGGGGGGGGTGGGTTCGGGTTCGTTCGGGTTTGGGTAGCCGGGTTTCGGGTGGGTTTGGTTTAATTATGGTTAGGTTTATTATTAATATTATTATTTAATATATATATGCATATATATAGCTATTTATAAATAGGTTTTGAACCCTAAATAATTTTCAGAAAAAATCTATAATTTTCTAATAATAGTTGTAGACCCAAAAAAATATTTTTTGTACAATATTTATAATTAATTAAATTTACAAAATTATCTATCCTTGAATTTACCTTATTCTAATTAACTAAAATTACTGAAAATTCTCCCTTAAATCTCAATAATTACATAATACCAATATTAATAAAAATTTAAAATTTAAATCTAAAAATCAATGGTTTTATAATCTACCAAACTTATAAAAATTTTGTCCTCAAAATTAAAAATAAATATGGTGGAAAAGAATTTAGTTAAGCAATGTCGCACTTGTTTATCAAAAGATGGGGGACGCAGTTACCAAATGGAGTCCTAGTTTGATGTCGCATTCTAAGAATAAGGGTATGCTTAATCAAGGCTCTACCCAACTTATAAGAATAAAATTGGCCGCAGAAACTATAGTCATGATCATATTTCTAAGGATTTTTAGAAAGTCTAACTTCAAGGAGGGATACGAGATGGTGAGGATTTTGTGACCGTTTGTCTCAGTCTATCAAAGAAAATCTAGGTACTACCATGGCGTTAATGAGTCATAACTCTATAAAAAAAGTTTTACCAGTTCTTCTTGCTTCTAATCAGGTCATGAGTCTACAAGATAATAGAAAATATCATAACCAAATACAACTAGGGTAAAATAGTACCTAAGAATACTTCATCACAAATCTTGCCAAGGTGATTAATATTGTGTAGAGAATTCAAGGGCTCAGATTAATGCAACACCAGTTTCATGGATGTTGTTTGGCTTGAGTGGGCTACGGGTATATCGGTGGTTAGGATAATTGGATTTCCTATGTACAATTTAATTTAATTGCAACAAAATTAAATATTTAAGTATATGGTTTTCTAGAAGAAGATATGTCACGAATGTTGTGGGGTCTATATGGAGCATGAGAGTGTATACTTGGGAGTAACAACTAGGTCATGAGTGAAGTAGGTCCAGTTAGGCTCCGACCCTATTGGTCAAAAATCTAAATTTCTGACCCTAATCAGTTTATGTATAACCCATAATATTCAGCTATCATTCCTATAAGACTTCTATCTTCCATTTACACTTCGCTACCAGGTGTAATATATACTCTAAGGGTCTTGTGATAATCATCTACAAAATAACCATCAAGTCAGTATGTGATTCTGAACCTGTGTTTAATTTCTTAAAAAATTGTATCACTTCGAGACTGATCAACAATTTTTACTCGCACTAAATTCTCAAAAGCATTACAGTTCATAAATACTAAAATTATTATCCCTCAAGTACATATCATAATCCATTCTCCTTGTTTGTTCCATGTATACCCTTCATCCAAACTATATGGTTACCATCTTGTTATAGCTTGTTATCTATTATAGGCAATTCGCTAACTCAAGACTATAACATCTATCAAAATTCTCATCCTTCAACCTATTTGCTCTATCACAGATACTAGCTTATCTACCCAAGTAATCAAGGGTGGAACTTTACTTGTTCAATTAACACTGATAACCCAATTAATCAAGTACATCTAGTTTAATTTTGAAAGCTATACTTTAGTACTTGAGTTATCTAATTACTCAAACATTTGGTCTAGCAATCTACCTATCTATTTAGTGCACACCTATAGTCATCAATAATTTAAGAGGGTCATAAGATCTAATTTTGATACTAAAAGTCACAAGACAACTAGAGATTTAACCACTATTGCCTGCTACATAAGGTTCCAATTTCTTAAGGTCATAATATAATTTTTTGTATCACCATCATGAGCCACATCTAATCCCTAACATCTAGCTATGTATTTCATAAAGTATTCCAGTGCATTTGAATCAAACATCCTTTCTAACTTCTAATACTTCCAAATTACGGCTACCTTAAGCAAGGGTAAGATTTTATTAGTTCTAGGTCTCTGATACTATATTCAATTCTCATGCTAACAATCTACACTAGCTCTAACATATAGGAATAACATATCTACCTACCCTACTAAGGGTAACCATCTTCTCAAAATTTATATCCAGCATGTCTTCTTTCGCCTTAACAAGGATCTGCTTCTGGAGGAAATACCACGCACGAACATTCATCTCTCTGAAATAGGGAGAGATGATAAACAATAATAAAGATGTCAAGGGGATTAAACGAGTACAATTATGAAGTCCAAGGGTGATAATCAAATGCTAAGAAATTTTCAAATCAGTTATGGATTGAGATACTAATACTGCTAATCCTGATTACAGGCTCTCTCGGTACTGGAAAGTAACCGAAATGATTTAATTAAGACCTGCATGGGCCACCACAAAAATATTTTACGTCCCAGTCCCAAAATACGTAGGACTAAGAATATGTTCCAGCTACGCATTCGACCAGACTCTGGTCTGACTCGAATACGTATAAGCTGTATAATAAGGGTAACTATCTAAGAATACTAAAAATATCTATGTCTCAATCCACATAAAGAACAAAATATCAAGAATGAACTACATGTGCTAAAGTCGGTCGTCCAGTAACACATAAGCTCGAATAAACTCGAGAAAGGAATATGAGTCTATAAAATTAGGCTACATCAGCAGATGAATAAATAATATGAATAATAACCATAACTCCGAAAGAACTGATATAAGTACCTAGCACCAATACCTGCAAGACAATGCAACACACATCAGCAACTCCAGGCAGGCTCCACAGCGGTCTATGCTGCAAAACTGGCAAGGGACCAGATCCTCAGAGGGACGTAAAAAGGTACAAGAAATACCATGCCAAAGTAAAACAGTATAGTACCACATACTCAAGGGTAAACTCATGTAACCATCTAAGTGATGTGCACGTGAGGACATCACTCGTACTCAGGCTGAAACTACTACAAGCTCTGTATCGGGGAGCCCATAGCAGCAAGTAATATCTCGTAGGGCCAGTAAATGTGCCAAAGATCCGAGACAGAGTCTAAGGCACCTCCAGTAATGTAGTATATATATAAATAAACATAATTATCCTGTAGTATGGTGTGTCTCTTCCCACCCAATATAACCTTACATCTCATGTCCACGATATCTTATGTCCATAACACGCAAGATCATAACCTTTAGCTAGTACAACGAGTCATAATGATATCTCTATATATGCAAGTCTCATATCACGAATCCTGTTATCCTATACATAATCACCATGAATAACTCAAAAAAAATTCTGTCACATGAATTAGTGTCAAGTGTCCTACGGTATGACGTACTTGGTAAAGCAAGCACGTAAAAATAGGATCGTGGTATCAACTCTCTAAGTGACGTTACACGACTCCGCGTACGGCGTCAACACCCGAATCTTGTTCGGACGCTAAGCAACGTCTCACGGTCCTAGGTTGAGCAGGCACATCACAAGAATATATAAAATAAAATACAAGACGATAATATAACAAGATTTATTGCAAGTTAGCAAGGTACACTTGTCTGGGCTCTGAACTCCGTCAACTACTCCTGTAAAAGTAAAATCTCCAAGTATGCCTCCGGATGCTGAAATAAACATCATCCTTGTTCTTAGAATACTTGAAATATCTAGGATTGACTACCCATAAGTCTAATTTGGACACAGGGGCAGAATTGACAGTTTTGGGTTAAAGCGGAGTCCATATGTGGCACATTTCGCACCAAAAAATGTGTCAGAGATAAAGTTCTCCAAAATTATCAAACTTAGTATCTACGAGTCCAGAACGATGATATGAACTCAATAAAGTATCCAAAATTGGATTTTGGTGAGCCGGTCAGAAAATCACCCGTCAAGTGAAACCATGGGGCCCACGAAACGATATTTCATCAATGTTCTCGGAATCAAACCAAACTTGGGTCACAGGACCAGTATAATGCTACAAATTCGATGGTGCAAGTTTCGTTGTGAATCGACGAGTACACACAAAGTTATGACGAGGTGTCGGAACATACCGATACGGTATTTTTCGACGGATACGCGTTGATTTTGGTGTGCACGTACATCCAAATCAAGTTTTGTAAAATTTTACACATCCGTATTGACGATACGCACCTTTCGGTAAAATTCTTACACGACGAAGTTGCCTCGTTTGGCGGGATGCATCCCGTTTCAAGAAAATTTGGGTTTAGATAATCAAGTTTTTGGTCAAATTCGACGCTGAATAATCAGCAGATAAATCAACAATAAAATAAAATAATTAAAGAGATTAAAACTAGGTTATATTATGAACATACCGGAGAAGACGGATCAAAAAATGGTTATATAATGATGTACAAATCGTACTGCGAAGAGGTACTATTGTTGTTGCTCCTGATGCTTTCGCGTGACCGTGGACGACGCGGCGGCTGATTGCAGTCGTCGACGGCGGGGTGTCCACGAGTGGTGCACGGGGTCGTCGATCACTCGTCGGCGGTCGACGTTCATCTGGGTCGGCAGTGGTCGGGGTGAAGGTGATGGTGGCAGTGTGTCTAGACGGTCGGCTGAAGGTAGAGGAGATGCTGAGGGGGTGGTCCATATATAGGGTGAATGAGAGGGAGTTTCAGGGAGAGGAAGAGAGGGGGTCGTCAAGGGTTCAGGGAGGGGAAGTGAGCGATCGGGGTTAGGGATTATAGGGGTCGGGGGCTGGGGGTTACTGTAGCGGGGGCTACACTAACTAGGGGGTTCGGGTTTGGGTTAGTTCGGGTTTGGGTAGCCAGGTTTAGGGTTTCGGGTGGGTTTGGTTTAATTCGGGTTAGGTTTATATATATATATATATATATATATATATATATATATATATATATATATATATATATATATATATATATATATATATATAGCTATTTATAAATAGGTTTTGGACCCTAAATAATTTTTAGGAAAAGTCTATAATTTTCTAATAATAGTTGTACACCAAAAAATATATTTTCTGTATATTTGTAATTAATTAAATATACAAAATTATCTATCCTTGAATTTATATTATTCTAATTAACTAAAATTACTAAAAATTCTTCCTTAAATCTCAATAAGTACATAATACCAATATTAATAAATTTTTTAAATTTAAATATAAAAATCAAGTGGTTTATAGCGCACATGGGGCATATGGGGAGAATGCAGCTACTGATGCGTCTACCGAGTTGTGGCACAGGCGGCTCAGCCTTATCAGCGGAAAGGGAATGAGATACTTGGTGAACATAAAGGTGATTCCAGGACTAAAGTCTACAAAATTGGAGAGGTGTACGCACTGATTGGTGGAGAAGCAAAATATGGTGTCTTTCTAAAGTCACCCAAGTTCAAGGAAGCCGGCATTGCTTGAGTTGATTCACTCGGATGTCTGCGGTCCTATGAAGGTAAAATCCATTGATGGTGCTTCTCATTTTGTAACGTTTATTGATGATTATTTCAGAAATGTATGGGTATATGCCTTAAAGACCAAGGATCAGTTGCTGCCCACTTTCAAGGAGTTTCAGGCCTCCGTTGAAAGGGATACGGGCAAGAAGCTTCTATGTGCTCGGTCGGACAATGGCGGCGAATATATAGGTCCCTTTGATCCATACTGCAGAGAGAAAGAGATACGACACCAGAAGATTCTGCCATACCTCAGATCAATGGTGTAGTGGAGTGGATGAACAGGACGCTGATGGAGAGGGTACGATGTTTGCTATCAGAAGCAAACTTTCCGGGTAGCTATTGGGGTGAGGCACTTTACACAGCTGCTTATGTTATTAATTTATCTCCTAGTTCTCCTTTGTAGGGTGATGTGCCTGACAAAGTATGGTATGATAAAGAGCCGTCATACGATCACCTGCGAGAGTTTGGTTGCAAGGCCTTCGTGCATGTACCGAAGGACGAGAGATCCAAACTTGAGCTGAAGACGAGGCGGTACATCTTTGTCGGCTACGGTCGGGATGAGTTTGGCTATAGACTCTACGACCCAATGGGAAGAAAGCTTTATAGAATCAAGGATGTGGTATTCGTCGAGGATCAGACTATGACCAACACTCAGGATTCCAATGTGCCTTCTGAGGCTGAATTGCTTGAGTTAGAGTTATTTCTCTTAGACCAGTTTCCAGAGGACATCGCAGAGGATCCAGTTATGGGGGAGCCATTACATGAATTGCTCCCAACCTTGATCATCAGTCTGCTAATGGTGGTCAGGGTGATCTTCAGGAGGATGAGCATGCCGAGGAGGCAGTTCCTGAGGAGGAGGCTGTTGATATACAGCTAGCACCAGTGGTTCCATTGAGGAGGAGTGATAGAGAGCGTCGACCATCTATGAGATACTCACCAGGTGAGTATGTGCTACTGACTGACGGGAAAGAACTCGAAAGTTTCACAGAGTCTATGGAAGACGAACACAGGCATGAGTGGATGGAGGCCATGCAGGAGGAGATGAGTTCCTTGGAGGCCAACTCTACTTATGATCTGTTGCGATTGCCAAAGGACAAAAAGGCTTTAAAAAATCGATGGACGTTATGAGTGAAGCAGACAGATGATGCTACTCGCCCTCGATACAAAGCGAGGCTGATAGTTAAAGGATAAGGTAAATGAAAATGCGTTGATTATGATGAGATCTTTTCTCCAATCGCCAAGCAGTCGTCTATTCGGGTAGTGCTAGCATTGGCAGCCAGTTTTGACTTAGTGGTCGAGCAAATGGGCGTGAAGACGACATTCCTCTACGGTGATCTTGAGATAGAGTTGTACCTAGAGAAGCCAGAGGAATTCTATGAGAAGGACAAGTCACACTTGGTCTGCCATTTGTGGAAGAGCTTGTATGGTCCGAAGCTGTCTTCGAGGCAATGGTACAGAAAGTTTGAGTCGTTTATGGGGGAGCATGGTTATGCACGGATGACGTCGGACCACTGTGTATTTATGAGGTACTTTGTCGATGATGATTTCATTATTTAACTTCTCTATGTTGATGATATGCTACTGGTGGGTCAGAATGCCACTAGGATAGCAGAGTTGAAGCGCCAACTTGGCGCGGCTTTCTCTATGAAGGATTTGGGGGCAGCGAAGACTATTCTTGGGATGGAGATCAGCCGAAAGAGAGAGAGAGAGAGAGAGAGAGAGAGAGAGAGAGTCCAAGCTGCTATACTTGTCCCAAAAGAAGTACATTCATCGGGTACTTCAGCGTTTCGGGATGGACGGGTCGAAGAAAGTGAGTAACCCCATTACGGCTTATTTTAAGTTCACTGAGGAGCAGTGTCCATCTACCGAGGACTAGAACAAAGATATGGAGCAGTTTCCATATGCCTCAGCTGTGGAAAGTCTTATGTATGTTATGGTGTGTACGAGGCCAGACATCGCTCACGCAGTTGGCACAGTTAGCAGTTATACTTCCAATCCTGGAAGGGTACATTAGAGTGGGGTCAAGTAGATTCTACGATATCTTCAGGGCATTGCCGATTAGAGACTTTCTTTTAGTGGTGACGAGCCGAAGCTGGTTGGGTATACCGACGATGATATGGATGAAGATGTAGACACGAGGCGATCGACTTCAGACTATGTGATAATGTTTACTGGTGGAGCAGTATCGTGGTAGTCACGGTTGCAGAAGTGCGTTGCCTTGTCGACGACAGAGGCATAATACATTGCGGCGACGAATGCTTGCAAGGAGTTGTTATGGATGAAGAAGCTATTGCAGGAAATTAGATTAAAGCAAGAGCAATATCATTTGCTTTACGATAGTCAAAGTGCTATTCACCTTATGATGAACCAGATATTTCATAGCCGGTCCAATCACTTTGAGACCCGATATCATTGGATACGGGATGTTGTGGAAAAGAAGGAAGCAGCGCTTGAGAAGGTTCATACAGATGACAACGGAGCAAACATATTCACAAAGATTCTTTCAAGGAGAAAGTTTGAGTACAGCAGGCGGATAGTCGGGATGACGACCCCCTCTACATGGTTGTGAAGAAAGAGATTTGTTGGAGTGGATGTGGTTCCCAACCTATGTGGAGAATACCCGGAGTGCGACGAGCGCCATCCGTGTATCGAAAAGGCTTGAGAAGTGCATCGAGCGCCGTGTATTAAAACATTTATGGTAAGCAAATATTATATTGGATTTCTATCTTTGATTTAATTTATATATTTATGATTGGATCTTTCATATATTAACCTTCCATATAATTGAATTTCTAATTTATGGCAAGCTAATTTATGATTTGATTTCCATTAAATATATGATTGAATGTAATTGGATTTCTATAAATATTTTTGGCTTCCATATATAGATTTCCATATGCAGGGTCGGCCCTGGGCATGACAGAGATGGACGACTGCCCATGGCCTAAAGTTAGTAAGGGGCCCAAAAAAAAAAATGTATATATATATATATATATGTATATATATATATATATATGTATATATATATATATATATATATATATATATATATATATATATATGTTATAAAGTAAACAAATATATTATAAAGTAAAAAAGATACTATTAATCAATGGCCAAAATAAAAATCGAATTACATGTAAACTAAATTTATTATAACTAGTAGTTACAAATTGATAATTCATATATTAGTTACATGGAAAAAAAATACAGTCCAGAATTCTGATTAAGAAAACCAAAAAAATAGTCTATGATTAAATGTACGCATTTTTATTCAATAAATAATTGACAGATGTAATTATGTTAAGTTTTTTCCTTTTTTTTACTAGCAAGATTTCTTAGTTGACATGAATACTTCAAATACAAATTATATTAGCTAATATGGTAATAAAAACTACATTGACCAACGAATAGGGGCATCAAGAATAAATATTTATGAATCATGAAAATTTCAAGATGGTACTTGAGGCCCCTAATTTTAGTAAGAGTATCCTTAGGCCCGTCCCAAAGCACGAGAGGACTGGACGACCGTCCAACACTCCAATTTGTGAGCTACATTCTTCCTAAAGTAGCCTAGGCCTACTATCAACTCTTAACAAACTTTTTTTAAACAAAAAGACCCAAAATTTGAAGAAAATGGCTCCAAACATAATTTTTTGAAAAGAGAAGATGCACATATATAAAATATAATTTATTAAAATTTTGCATAAATAAAAGCCCAAAAAGGCAGATGAAGAAGGACCAATTTTTAGATCTTGCCCTAGGTTCCGTGGACCTTAAGACCGGTCCTGTCCATATGAAAACCCTAATTCATGCCAAGATCTATATAAAGGCTCATGCAATATACAACAACATGAGAAAAAATTATAAGAGAGAAAAAAAGGTGGCAAGAGTGCCATTGCAACTTTGGAGAGGAGAAAGAAGGATTGAAGGCCGTTTCGGAGAAGATGATCAATTTGGGGTATTTTTTATTGTCTTTTTTCTTCGTGGTTGTAATCTATTTTCTGTTCCAAAGAGTTCCGGTGATCCGTGTTGGATCAGTGAGGAGCTTGTAGAGGGTATAATCTCTTTATTCCATTAGTTGAGGTTCTTCATGGTTGTACTCCGATCGTCCCGTAGTTTTTTCCATCTGAAAATTTTACGTAAAAATCTATGTGTCTGCGATTTGTGTTTGATATTTTTTGGTTTGTGCGTTTTGTCGGTTCTCTCGCATGTACTCTCTAGTTTGGGGAAACGGTTTCCGCGTTTCGTTCTCAACACATATTTCAAAGATATGATCAAATATATTTTACTTCGTATTGGCGCAGTCTCTGCTTATGTCACCCCCAAAATCCGACCAGGATACGTGGTGTAGAAGCACTCATAAACAAATTGATTGTTATTATTTTGTGTTATTTAATAAGACTTTAATTATTTTAGATAGAAATTGAGGTGCCAATTATCATATTTTAGGTCATTGGTTTAAAGGGGCAGAATTGACGATTTCGTTTTGAAGAGGTCAATGATCAGTGCCTCCAGATCTTCTCGTAACATAAAACTTCTTTTATGTGTTTGTCCTTTTAGTTGTCTCTTTCATTTTCGTTACATACGCCTAAAAGGGAGGTACATACAAAAGGACACATAAAGAAAGAGTCCTACCAAAGACACGTAATCATAAAACGCGTATTATGTTTAAAAATAATTTTTCTCACACCATCCAATAGAATAAAGAAAAATAGGAAGAAAATAGACTTAGCGAGACTAATCAATTGCGAGACAACATCGAGTTGTTTACTTGAAGAAGCTAGTGACCATATTGAAAAAAGAAAAATATAGTGCAAGACAGCGAACGAGACAATAGTGGACTCTACTGATACAATTTTCGAATCTATGTATGATATTTTCTTTCCTAAAGAAGTCAAGAGTGACTTATTCTACCATACTGTATTAGTTTGATATGATTCAGCAATATATTGTTATTTCGCTCAGGGATTATGTAGATGATCACTGGCTCAAGTAGTTTGTTTATATATATAGTTTGTCAGCACTAAGAAGACCAGGTCTACATTGTGCTATGATCTTAACCTTTTCTTGATGCATTCTTAATGCCTAATCTCCACCTATTAATTAAGAGAGAGAGAGAGAGAGAGAGAGAGAGAGAGAGAGAGAGATCAGGTTTTGATTGATCAATTATGAGCAATACCCTTCCTCTGTCAATGCTGGATGAAAGCAATATGCATCCTCATGCATCAGGTTCAAGTCCTTACCTATGCTTAATACCTTACCTGTTTAACAGCAAATGTTGCATGGACACGGGAAAATGGTGTCAGTACCATATCCGTGTCCGTATTCATGCAATCATGACCACTATGGTGCTTGTAAGGAAATGTTCGTATCATGTATCCATGCCGTGTCCGTATAAGTATCTGTGTCCGTATTCGTGCAACCTAATCTACCAACATAAGGCCTAAGAGATCGATATTCAAATGAATGTCTCAACCAAGGTTCGTAGTATCGGTATCGAAATTGGACCATTCCTACGAGTATCGGAATCGGCGTTATCGGCGGTTTCGGAATGGAGTATCAGATTTTTTGGTATCGAAAAGAAAATAATTATTAATAAATTATTAACATTTTAGAAAATATTTTTTTTATACATTTAGACATAATTTTAAGTATTTTCAGTGTTGTTTCTTAGTAGTTTTGGAATTAAATAAAAAGTAGACCCTTGCTAGTTAGTTTACATGTGATAGATAAGTTTTCTTGTTTTACATATTTTTACAACTTCACTATACTTTTACAGCCTTGTTGTGTGGTCTTTTTTGTTTAATTTTCTTTGCCGAATTGATTGGAAAAGAGACCCCCAATATTGGTATCGATCAGTATCAGGTATCGGTCGGTATCGGATCGAAAAATGCCAAATCGTATCGGTATCGGACGTATCGGATCGGTATCAACCGATACTGCAAACTATGGTCTCAACAACACATATTTTTATAAAATGAACCAACCGCAAATACTAGCAGGAGAAATTGAGGAGAGCAAGCATGTACTGAAGGTGGAGACAAACTCAGAAACAAGTCCTTCAAACTCTGCCACAACGAGCATCGAAAGCATGGAGTCTCCTTGTATGAGAAGTCCAAGGAGCCCAGGATACATCACTCTGTCTATGTTCATCTCAGTAGAAGGAACCACGGTGCATCCGGACTGCAAACATGCGTCGAAACCATATCACAGGTGCTCTGGAACATGCGTACAGAGATTGAACAAGGAGAGCAGATGGAGCGAGCTACCGAGGCCAGGTTCAAGCCCAACGTCGACAATGTTGTCGACGTTCAGTTCTGCAGACAGAAGAAAAATGGACCAGAAGTGTAGAAATGCCTCTAAATCTAGCCACAAAGGCATCGGAAAATACATAAAGAAGATGAAAGGGGGAAAGAAGCATAGCAAGGAATCAAGACCAGGTTTGGATCTTTCTCTAGTGATGGTTTAGTTCATCATATTTTCCATATTTTTGTTGAATTGGAGTCATTTTTCTTCATAATAGATGCTCCTCCGACTCCATATCAAGAAGGCATGGAAACATCCTATATGAGAAGTCCCATGAGAAGCCCCGCGAAGTTTGTTCTATCCATGTTCAATTTAGCAGATGGAAGGAATGAGCATCATAAGTGCAGACATGCATCCAATCCGTACCACAAATGCAACGAAACATGCATAGGTTTGAATCTCTTGCTGATGATTCTAATCATTTTTTCTTCTTCTTCAAATCTTGCTAAGTAATACTCATTGTTGTAGATTATTGCATTTGGAGCCCAATGGAGGATGAAGCGAGCGAAAGAACAGCAAAATCCTACCCCATGGGAAGTCCTTCTCCATCTCGAGAAAACATGAGGGATCCAATTAGAAGCCCAGCGCGTTTTCTTCTATCTTTGTTCGATTCAGCAGATGGAAGTAATGTGAAGAAATGTGCATATGCATCCAATCCTCATCACAAATGCGACGAAACCTGCATTATGAAGATGGAGGAAGTGAAGAAAGGGAACAAGGGATCAGGACCAGGACCAGGACCAGGACCAGGACCAGGTTTAATTCTTTCTAGTAGTTGTTTTCATTTGATCCATTCTTCTTCGTCGTCGTCGTCGTAGTACTTGTAGTTGTCATGACTAGTGAGTTTCTCTCCAATTTTTGGACTAAAAACAGAACAATCAGATGCTCACACCCCATTTCAAGAACACAAGAAATCCCATACCAGACCTCCAAAGTTCTCGGCAAACTGGCTAGTATCTATGTTTCATTCAGCAGATGGAAGTGAAGTACACAAAAAATGTGAACATTCATCCAACCCATACCACAAGTGCACTGAAGAATGCACACCTATAAAACCTTCAGGGAAGAAAGGAATTAACAAGGGACTAAAATCTGCAGGTTGGCATCAGTTTTATGTCAAAGATGTTCCATCATATCCTTGCAGAGTTTGCTACTTGAAATTTTAAGCTTCTTATGCCAATATTTGCAGCTGCAATTCACGATAACTGCGATGGTGGTGGTACGAGAAATGTGCATCCCCAGTGTAAATATGCATCCAGTCCATACCACAACAGATGCACAGAAACATGCATGCAGAGAATAAATGGAGGAAAGAAAGAAAGCAAAAGAGAAGAATCAGGTATTGGTCCCTTGATGATGATTATGTTCATCATAATCTTCTGTAGAAAGAAAGTAATTGATTTATTTATTTCTAGAGAGGGGGTACATATATATAGGAGGAGGCTAGCCGCCTCCTTCTTTCCTATCCGACGTGGGACTAAATAAGTTCTCATAACTCAACACTCCCCCTCAAGATGGGCGATAGATATCAATCATCCCCATATTGTTACAAAAGATATCAAACTCTCTAGGACCTAAACCTTTAGTTAAACAATCAGCTAACTGCTCCGCTGATTTCACATAGTTCAAAGTCAAAACTTTTCTATTCAGCTATTCCTTAATGAAGAACCAATCAATCTCCATATGTTTGGTGCGATCATGCTGAACTGGATTGTTTACAATATCAATTGCTGATTTGTTGTCACACCAAAGTTGCAGGGAGTCTCCTCAAAACAAACGCATCTCAGACAACAAGCTCTTCATCCACATAATTTATCACAAGCTAATTGCCATAGCCCTGTACTCAGCCTCAGCTGTAGACCTAGCCACTACATCTTGCTTCATACTGCGCCAAGATTCAAGATTGTCTCAAACAAAAATACAGTAACCTTTAGTGGACCTACGATCGTCCACACAACCTGCCCAATCGGCATCACAGTAGCCTTCCACTTTCAGATGTCCAGAACTTCTGAACCATAACCCCTTTACTGGGTTTCCTTTAATATATCTGAGAATTCTGCGAACTGCCTCCATATGCTGATATCTGGGATCATGCAAATATCTACTCACCACACTCACGACATGTGTAATATCAGGTCTCGTATGACATAGATATATAAGCCAACCAACTAATCTTTGATATTGCTCCTTACTCACCGGATCACCACCCTCAGCACACAACTTGTGATTCTACTCGATAGGAGTAGCAGCAACCCTGCAACCCAGCATTTCTGTCTCTGAAAGAAGGTCCAGAGCATACTTTTGTTGAGAAAGTGCTATACCCTTTCGTGACCTTGCAATTTCAATTCCGAGGAAGTACTTCAACTGCCCCCAGATTCTTAACTTCAAATTTCTCTCCAAGTCTTTTCTTTAGCCATAAGATCTCCTCAGTATCGTCTCCAGTAATTACAATATCATCAACATAGACTGCATGAACAGTAATACGAGTCTTGGAGTGCCTGTAAAACATAATATGATCTCCATTGCACTGCCTATACCCTATACCACAGACTACAAGCCTGAATCTATCGAACCATGCTCTCGGAGATTGCTTTAACCTATATAAAAACTTCTTCAATTTGCATACTTTCTCCGTTGCTTGTGAAGTAGCAAAGCCTGGTAGAATCTCCATATACACCTCCTCCTAGAGATCCCCATGCAAAAAGGCATTCTTGACATCTACCTAATGTAGTTGCCAATTGAAGTTGGCAGCACATAACACCAACACTCGCACAGTGCTCATCTTTGCTACTGGAGCAAATATCTCGTCATAATCGATACCATAAGTTTGGCTATAGCCTTTAATAACCAATCTGGTCCTGTACCTGTCAATCTTTTCATCTGGAGTCTGCTTAACAGTATATACCCATTTACATCCAACAATATTCTTTTCAGCTGGCAGTGGTAACAACTCCCATGTGTCGTTCTTCTTCAAGGACTGAAGTTTCTCCTGCATGACACTCAACCACCTAGGATCTAGCTACCTGCCAGTTGTTAGGTACAAGCACACCTGCCAGTTGTTAGGTACAAGCACTGAATCCAATGATGCAAGGAAGGACTTATATGCAAGTGGAGTGGATGCATATGAAATATAATATGCAATGTCAGTATCCCAACTGCTAAACTTACCTGGAGATTTTTCAGCATTGACTCTAGAAGTTCTACGAAGCAAGACATAAGTATTAGAAGTATCAGAGGAGGAGTGGTTACCAGGTGACTTAGGTGAAAGAGCTGAAGAAGGTCGTGGAGAAGAGGGACTTAGGACATCAGCATTTGTGGGTACTGACATAGGCACAAAAGGAGGAACTGTCATGCCCCGATCTCCCGCAGGTTAAATCGGCCGTTCCCGCTAGGCGAGAATCACCGCGCCAGCGCTCCCGCGGAACGATCGCTTTGACCCATCTGGACGTGATGCCGTACGAGCGTGAGCCACGCCCGTGCAAGACCGTGGTTCATTGGCTGGCGGTAAGAGTTCTAAGCCACAGAGTCGCATAGATTGTCCGAGTGCAACAGAATCATAAACGCATAGGCAATTTGATAACAAGTTCACTGAGTCGACAATAGCGGAAGCATTGAATGACACAAGTTGAAGTAAAGTAACTCTTTATTGATATAAACAAGTGTTACAGGCGGCGTATAGCCAAAATTATAAGTCGCTCAAGCCTCTCTCTCTGAAATAATAAAAGTGTGCCAAGTGGCTATAATTGTGGAATAATTGTACAGGCGATGTCCAGGCAATATTTCAACATTATGTCTTGTATATGTGCTTCTGTTACGGACGTAACGCTCCAAGGCTTCATGGTGGACTCCTGGCTTTAGCACGTACGAAGGAGACATCCGCACCGAACAAGGTTCTCCCGCACCCTGCAAACGATCTGGTGGGTTATCAGTACATTGAATGCACTGGTGGGGAGGCTACTTGCCCGATCGACAAATCCAAACACGTAATATAGGTTTCGTGCACCAACTATTAAGTTGTCTTTCTAGTTGCCTTAGGATCAGTTTCGTGGCAATGTTGAATAGCCTAACTCGTGTGGCAGTGCACCGTGCAATATAAGAGGAAACACGACGAGACTTACCAACTTACCGATTTGTCCTTCCCTGTCCAAGGCAAACCAAGTTAATTATTGCATGAGCATTCATAATGAAAAACCAAGGCAACAGTATATGCAAACACGAGAGTTTCTATATCATGATCATTCAGGTGTTCAGTTGTTCTTCGATGCGATGCAATGACTCGCACGCAGATTGCCGCTAAGCGAGGATGACTTATCTATATGAACAGTTGTCACTGGCATAGCCATAAAGGACGAGTTATAGTCTTGAATAAGGATGAAAAGCAACAAAGATTCAGTGGTGGCTACAGACCATCCTGTCCAGATGCAGGAGACTAACGTGAAGTTCCATCCGGATCGGATCGGCCCCGGTGCCCCAAAAACTGTCCATGGAACCCAATGACCTTGTTTCCAAGTTGTCTGTATGCGCAGTCTGGGTCATTCCAAATCCGTAACCTGATATGATAATCCATGATTCTTGTTCTGAACCGAGCATTTGCCCCACGAGCTGGGATTCTTGGATTCAGTAACAGTGATTCTCGTTCAGGGGTAAACTTGATGTGATTATCATTCAGTTATAACTTGACAGGATTCTTGATTCAGTGATTCAAATTGCCGTGATGCGTGCCCCTGGTTCGAGGATTGCCTTGGTGACCTAACGGTCCCGGATACTTGCAGGTTCAATTGCACAGAAGAGCTATTTGATAGTCTCATGGTTGACTAGAATGCATGCTCGATACGAATAACGTTAGACATTTGTAAGCAAGCAAGCATGTGTTTCTAAGGAACTCAAGCAAACACGTTGGCTCGGGCCCGAAGGTAAGCCGAGAGGTGAAACAGTAAGGGACTTTCCGAGCCACATTATCTAGGGTAGCATGCGAGGGTCTGAATATAAGCAATATTTTAATTCCATGTTCTAACATAAGCAATACAAGTTGGGATTATTGTCACGCCCCAGTCCCAAAATATCGAGGAAACTGGACACGTGGCAATGGCCAGCAGCACGCACCGATGGACAACCCAATTTAATGGATCCATCAGGGCATGCTTAAGCTGTAGTCTAATAATAAATAGAACAATTGTTACAAGTCTCAGGTTATTCTAATCTCATCCACAACAGATAATCACAGATTAAATGCCAGAAATAATGCAAATGAATATAAACGAGAAAATCTCAATAAAGTGTCTCGAAAAACAATCCGAGAATATGTCTGGTATATCAATGCAACTAGATAGGAAATAAATCAACTGAAAATAGAAATACTGAGTATATGAAGTCGGTACTCAGGAGAAGTCTTCTGCCACGATCTCGTCTCAGGTACTGGTACTGTTCCGTGAAGTGCTCCTGTTCCGTATACCTCTGGATAAACCTCGTCTGCTAATCCTGGGGACATAATCCAGATCCAGGTCCTCAGGGGACTTAACAAGGTACAAGAAAGCTCATGCCAAAATAAATGCAGTGCAGCAATAAATGAAACAATAGGGTAAACTATATAACCATCTATGTGAAATACAAGTTGAGAGCATCACTAGAACTCAGGCTGAAACTACTACAAGCTCTGTGTCGGGGAGCCGGTAGCAGTGATATCATGTGGTTGTCTAGCTCACAATGGGAGACTACGACGCCGGCATAATATAATCAACCTGTAGCCTGTGTGTCTCTCCCCACCCAATGTAATCATACGTCTCATGTCCATGTAGCCCCATGTCCATGTCACGTAAGATCATATCTAATGCAGCAAGTCATAATAAGCTCTAAGCATATATGTAAAGAATATGTCATGAAACCTGTATCTTATACAGAATCACCATGAATGTCTCAGGAAGACTCTGTCTCATAAAATAGTGTCAGGTGTCCTGGGTTATGATGTACTTGATAAGACAAGTATGAGAAGTATCGGGTCTCGATATCCATGTCTATGTGACGTTATACAACTCCGCGTACGGGGTTGGCACCCGACTATTAATCGGACGCTAAGTAAAGTCACTCGGTCCTGGGTTGAACATTTATAACAGGTTTATATATATTTATACAAAGAACTCAGGCAAAGTACTATAACAGAAATCACTGCGAGTTGGCAAGGTATAATTGCCCACCGATGTATAAATAAGTCAAGGAAATAAGTAGCAAGCTGCAGGGTTTGGCAAGGTACACTTGCCTGAGGTTCTGGCTCCAACTGTGGCTCTGACTTCTGCGGAATTTGCAGGCGGTACTCCGGTTGCTGAAATAAACATCACCATTAGATCTAGAAAATATCAATCAGCTAGAACCTCCTATCCTTGAGTCCAATTTGGAGACAAGGACAAAAATGACAATTTCGGGTCAAAACGGGATCCGTATGTGGGCCCGCTTTGCACCGAACAACGTGTCAGGGTCAAAGGTCTCCAAATTCGTCAAACTTAGTGTCAACAGGTCAAGAACGATGATACGAACCCAACGAAACTTCCAGAATTGGATTCCGATGAGCCGGTCATAAAATCGCCCGTCAAGTGGAGCTTGTAGGACCCACGACACGCGATTTTGTCAACGTTCTCAGAATCGAACCAAACTTGGGTCACAGGACCAGCGTATTGCTACGAGTCCGATGGCATAAGTTTCGTTTCGATCCGACGTGTGTACACAAAGTTAGGACGCATTCCAGAAAGGGCGGATACGGGACGGTGTCCGCGGATACGCGTTGATTCCGGTGTGCACACACACCCGAATCGACTTCTGCAAAATCTTGCACGTCTGTATCGACGGCGCACACGTATCTGTGAAGACCGCACGCGACCAAGTCGTCCCGTTTGGCAGGGCGTACCCAGTTCCGGGGTGAATCGGGGCATTATTTTTCCTGTTTTTGGATCGCGGTTCGCGATCACCACAGGACGCGATGCCCCAAGCGGGTTGCACGGGCCCCGAGAGGGTCACGCAGGGTTCGCAACGCAACTGACGGAATCGAAAACAGAGCTACGAGGAGAAAGATACAGGTACCTGAACAGGGCTCAGAAAATCGCATTTTCTTCGTGTCCGACACGTGTCCGACACGCGTCCGATACACAGAGACCTAGGGTTAGGGTTTGGCTTCTGGGGTGTCGCCGGAGGACGGCTAGGGGAGGCCGGAGGCGGTCGAGGGCAGCTGGGGGCGCTGGCCGGCGGCAGCGGCGCCGGAGCGGGCGGGGGACGGCGCTGCGGGTGCCTGGCCGGAGGCGGCTGCTGCTAGGTGCTGTCGGGGAAGGATGAGGGGAGGAGGAAGTCGGCAGCGGCTGGGCTGTGCAGCGGAGCAGAGGCGGGTCCGGCGGCGTGGGTGCGGTGAGGAGCGGCGGTCAGAGTCGGAGCCGGTGGTCGGGGTGGGCCGGAGAAGGAGGAGTTGGGGATTCGAGGGGGCGACCGGAGGAGAATTTATATAGGGGGAGGGAGAGGCCGGAGTGGGTGGAGGACGCGGATCGAGGGCCGGGCAGCGCGGAGGGGGCAGCGACGTGTGCGGGCGGAGCGGCCGGAAGCGCGGGGAGCGGCGCCGGAAGCGGTCAGCCGAGCGGGTTCGTGGGGGAGAGGCTGGGGAAGCGGGTCGGGTTCGCGGGCGGGTTCGGGTCTGACCGACCCGACCCGACCCGATAGCCCAACTGGCCGGGCTAGGGTTTGGGCTGGGCCTAGGGTTTAGGTTTAGGGCTTAGTTTTTAAATAATAAAATAAATAATAAAAATAGTTTTTAGGTGATATAAAATAGGTCCGGGGCCCAATAAATTCTAGAAAAATTACCCTAAGTCTAGTTTTTCATTTTACACCCAAAAATATTATTTTCATAATATTTTAATATATTTTAAAAATATTTAATTTTATTTAATGCCAAAAATATCTCGTTTTTAATTAGCAAAATTCCCGAAAAATTCCAGAAAATTCCGAAAAATCCAGTTTTGAAAATCTTGAAAAATCAGGGGGTTTATAATTATTCCCTTAGCTAGGTGCGTTGTATTCTTATTAGCATACAGGGAGTGATTCACCTAGCGACTAGCATGTATTGTTCCATATTTTATGTGTGCTGACTAAGCAAAGACAAGTTTACCGTAGCCACCCACCTTAGCGATGATTCGCCTCGGTTGAGCGATACGTCAAGCGAGCCTCTAAAAGTCTAAGTCGAACTCCTGGAGAGACAAGTCTGGATATCCTTTGTCTCAAACGAGTATTCTCGCCTGAGCAAAGCGGGTCGGCATATTTCACTTTTGCCGTTTGAATCGGCAGTCCGCTTGAGCGAAACAGGGTGTTACGGGAAGCTCATGCTGCTGCTGCTCATGCTCCCTATATTCTCTCAGCTCTCCCTGATTGTCAGCTCCCCCTGAGACACCATCACTCCTTGGTGACTCAAAAGGACATAGAATTATACCAACCACGATGCCACTCTCATTCTCCCCCTCTCTACTTGCATCATTAAAGCCATCATCGAACAAGGAACTTAACTCCGTCTTCTCCCAATAAAATAGTTTAAACTCCCGGAAGGTCACGTTCATATTAACAAACAGCCTTCTTTCAGTGGGATACCAACACTTGTATCCTTTCTGACTTAATGAGTAGTCCACAAAGATATATTTAACTGCTTGTGGATCCAGCTTACTCACCATCATTCTGTGATCTCGCACAAAACATGTACAGCCAAACACTTTGGGTGGAACAATAAAAATATTAGAGCCCAAGAGCATCTCACATGGTATCTTCGTCCCTAATACTCTTGACGACATCCTGTTGATTAAATAAGCTACTGTCATAACAACCTCACTCCACAAGAACATCGGCACATTCATTGTCAGCATTAAAGAACGTGCCACTTCTAGTAGATGCTTGTTCTTGCGTTCAGCCATCCCATTCTGAACAGGAGTGTCTAGGCAAGTAGTTTGATAGAGAATTTACTGACTAAAGATAAAATTAGCAAACTCCTTGTTGGTGTACTCGGTCCCATTATCTGTTCGAAGATTCTTCACATGTACTCTGTCACGCTCCGATCCCGTAAGGGCCGATTATCCTCGCTTGGGCGTGATGCCGTGCAAGCCTAAGTTGCGCTTGCACAAGGCATAGTACCTGCACAAGACACAAGTTAGACAAAAATATACATATATAAAGGCACATAATTTAAATGCAAAAAATCAAAGTTGAACACATTCGATAGGAACACAAAATACTTTCTTTATTGAATACTTGAAGATTGGATTACAAATTACTTGCTTGGCTGATTACAAAATATGCCATAAATGGCTAACATCCCTTTTTACAAACCCAAAAACTAGCCACAACGCCCAAGCATCATATTCTTTTAGTAGGACCAAAATTATAACACCTAGCAGATGAAGAGCTTACACACTGGAGAGGAAAGCCTTGGGAAGAAGCACGAGCACGGTTTTGCTTGAAGGGATGCGCTACTAAAGCTTGAAAATGCTTGCCAAACTTTCTCTACCAGAACCTGGAGATTTGTCCATAAACGTGGGTCAGTACTACAATATTTACTGGTGAGCGACCGTGGCCAAACTGTCACGACCCGCACCCAAAAAATCGAACATGAGTCGTGGGTACGTCCAGCCTACGCCGCAGCATCGGCGGTAGAACGCTGTCTAGGTCAACTATCTAGATAACAATCTCACACAATCAATATATAAACCTGTCAAGATCTCAACTCCAAATGGAGGAGTAATATCATAACGATAATCACAATGTACTCAATCACGAATCTAAGCATGATAAGATAACACAGAAGACTAACAACTCCAAATTCTAAACAACTGCTACTAAAAACAACCACAATAATAATAATAATAATAATAATAATAATAATAATAATACAACAATATCCAAAATTATATACAAAACAAGGTCTCAATCCAAAATCGGAGACAAATCCGGTGCTAAAAGCTAATAAAATCAATATCAAGGTCCTAGTCATCCCGGCTACTAACCCGGAAATCACTCCTAAACTAGAGGGTCCCTGTCTGCACCATCGACAGGCTCAGGTCCATAAAACGTCGGATACCAATCCTCCGAATACTCTGGAAAAAATATGTCCAGTCAGGACTGGAGCAAGTACACCTCTAATAGCAGTTCCATTTAAATGATAAAAACTATAAAACAGTTGTAGCAAGTAGCAAGGTGTAGAAAATAAAGTATGAAATAAGAAATATACATATCACTGGTGTATAAAGGTAAAGATGCATGGATATCAGAAGCAAGATAGTAATAACTGTAAGATGCAAGAAATCTAAACTAAGAGTAAGTCTGTGCACAAGAACGTGTAGTGAGTCCAGCATAAAATACATGTAAAGAGTCAAGTCCAGAAACTATAAGTGAGACCAGCAAGAAATGCAAGAGAGTCCAGACTAGAAAGAATGAACTCGGTGTCTTTGAAATACTTGTTTCGACATGTAAACGGCTAGGGGTAAGTACGGCTCACCGCGCACTGGATGCGCGGCTGCTATCATTCCAGATTAGACCAGAAGGGTGATTCCTGATGATTCCAGATGGTAATGTTTACATGTCTACTCGAGTATTTCCCCGTCCCGACTAGTGCAAATGAATCCAAGACCCGATACGTAAATCAAGTATGAGTCCAGCCTGAAACATGAGTGATGCCTGTAGTGATGCCTGTAGGTGATGCCAGTAGATGATTCCAGAATAGAGGCCAGAAACATGAAATATACATGTCGTAAGTAAATGAATCCAGAAATACCAGTCCGTGTTGTGCCAGAAAATCAGATGATACTATACTAGAAGCTGAATGATAATAATTATCAGATAATAGAAACTATCAGAGAATGTACTCGCCTGACGTCCTGAGCAACTGGCGATCCGAACTGGTATCGCAAAGATCTATTACGAAAAGCAAGGTTAAACCGGTTTCTAATGAGTTAAACAGATATAAAATAACTAAAAATAGGCTTCTAGGATCGTTCTAGGTCAAACAGATCGAACCAGTGAAATCTGGGTCAAAAGTCAACTCTTAGTCCAAAAAGTCAACTCTTGGTCCAAAAAGTCAACTCTGGGTCAAAACTAGGTCAAAAGTTGACTTTGGCGGTCAACCACGGTCAAATCTAGGTCAAACTAGGGTGTCCCTAAAATTCTAGGTCAAAACTAGGTTATTAAGCTAATAAACCCTCAAACCCGCCTCCTTGAGATACCGAGATACCCTCGGTATCCGATACCTTAACCTACGCTATATATCCCGTCTATACCCTCTAAAACCTATGCTAGCACGCGTAAATATATACACATATACATAAAAATCCATCTCTAAACCTATTCCTAGGCAATTGTTCAAAAACCCCTCTGGAAACTCAATACCTTGGATATCTCAAGGTATTGAGATACCTTGATATCTCAAGGTATTGAGATACCTCTCTAAACCCTCACTAACTACCCTTCTAACTAACTAACTAACTAACTAACTAACTAACTATGCTTATAGATATATACCTAGCTATGTATATAGGCTACTATATATATACACACATATGCATATATGCATATACCTAGATATCTACATATATATATATATCCACAAACACAATACATATATATACCCATACACACTTATACATAGGTATTTATATATATATATATATATATATATATATATATATATATATATATATATATATATATATATATATATATATATATATATATATATTTATCTAGATATCTATATATATCCATCTATCTAGATATCTATCTAACCATCTAGTATCTATCTATCTATCTATCTATCTATCTATCTAACTATCTTTCTAACTATTTATCTATGTATCTATCTATCTAGATAGCTATCTACCTAGATATCTATCTATGTATTCATCTATCTATCTATCTATCTAGTATATCTATCAATCTATTTATCTATCTACCTATCCACCTATCAATTTATGTAACTATCTATCTATTAATACAGATAAATATATCTATATCTTTCTCTCTCACTTGCTACTAGCCGCTAGACGCTACTACCCCCGCTGCTGCTGCGAATGCTGCTTACACTGCTGCTGCTGCTGACATTGCTGCTGCTGCACTGCGCTCGAGCGAGCTGCTGCCGCGGCTGCTGCTGCTCTGCTGTGCAGTCCCCCCTGCTGCACGCTGCACACATGACCACACACACACAAGCACGCACACACAATCACACACACACACACACACGACCACACACACATATATATACACACACACCAACATACCTACACACACACACACACACACACACACACACACACACATATATATATATATATATATATATATATATATATATATATATATATATATATATTGTCACGCCCCAGTCCCAAAATACGTAGGACTAGGATACGTAACACGCCAGCCGTATGTATACGAACTCCAATATATGGAAACCATATACACACGTACGCTGTACATGAATATCAATCCACAAGTGGTATGAAATGTAATACAAGTCACAGGATAAAATCTAAATCTCATCCACAAAATCAAATATAAATAAATAACCAGCATCTATGAAACTAGACCTCAATAAGAAGTATCTAAGGATGATAGTTGGATGGAAACAAATCCACTACCAACTCGAATATAAGAGCAAATACAATATGAGTACAACACCACAACACAATATAAGAATACCAGCTATCCATCACAACTCGAAGAGAAGACATCCTCGGATCACATGTAACCATCCAAATCTCCGCTCCTGTAAATACTCAAGAAAAGATACACCTGGCAGCGGACCAGGTCCTCAGAGGGACGTAACAAGATACAGAAAATACGAGCCAATTTGAATACAGTAAACATGCATATGGTTTGAAAATAGATAAGTACGCTGTACATGATAATCTATATGAATGCAAATGAGGACAACTTTTTTGACGTATGGGCAAGGGTAGGCTACTCGATCTATCTCACAACTCACACACACGTCAATGGACATCAAAAATTAACATACCGCGGGGGTAGCGACCAGCGAGACTCCAGAAATCTATATACCGCGGGGGTAGCGACCAGCGCGACACACGCCCGTAGTGCGAGCTATATACTATGGTTTACCAGAGTGGTTAAAAGCCCATACGCCTAATAATTGTCCTCTATGATACTAGGTGCCATGTGTGTGTCAACATATCTAATACATAGTAATGACTAGAGAAAAACTACACATGCAAGAACTATACAAAAATGAAATAAATAAACAGAAATATAAATAGCATGCAAAGTACTATAAACAATTTGGTAAGGTATCTTGCCTGGGGTCCTGCTGCTGGTATGAATCAGAGTCCAAGTCACAGTCCAAATAGCCTATGTATTACAAATTTATCACGTCAAAAGATAATTTATTTTAATTTATTTAATTCTAGAATAATTACTCTAAAATACTATTTTAATCTTATTATTCTGATTTTTATGTTAATTTCTAAATTTTGTCCAAAGAAACTGAATTTTATCAACTCGAGACTCATGGCACACAAATCGAGGTGATCTGTTGACCGAAAAGTCAACCGATACAAACTCGACTTTTATGCATGATTTCCTGTAGATTTCAGCATCAAAAACATACTGAAATTTATGGCTCATCCGAATTCAAATTCGTTTGGGAATTATGGCACATACAAATTTTGTATTGTGCACCGATGGTTAAATTCTAACCTAGAAGTTCTACAGAATTAACAGTATATAAATACTTCGAAATAAATTCTGAGAAAAATATATGTCGATGATCTCGACATTAGCTTTCCGAAACTTTAAACGGTTCATGATTCTGATTCCTGGTTCTCCCAAAATTGTGAAAACATCGAAACACATCTATTTTCGGACATACTGTGCTCTACGAATTTTATAGAATTTAATACTCATAATTTAGAAAAAAAATTATATAATCAGAAAGCTAACCTCATTATCATTCTAACAAAAAAAACTGGAGCACGTTTGGAGTCCGGAGCTAGGAGATATCGTCTTTTTAATTCGTCATAACTAGTAGAAAATGAGGCTGAATTTATGACGAATTTTGACTATTTTTGGACGAAAAAGAGAAGAATTTGGGGAAAAAAAATATGAAGGATGAGGTATTTATAATGGTGGACACTACTTAATTAAATACGACTAGGATTGGTTAATTTGAATAGGATTATGATAAATTTAAATAAGGATATGATATACATTAAGTTGCTTTCCTAGTAGGTTCAGGATTTGAATTAATTTAAAGTAGAGTTTGAATCTATCTCAATAATTTATAATCTTGAATATAATTAAATATAATACAAATAATTTATAAAATCTTATTAATATCTATTAACACTAAATTAGCATCTATCTAATATTAAGACTATATATATCCAAATAAATTCTAATTAATTTTAAAAATCTAAAATAACCTAAAAATGATTCTAAATAAATATTTATATAAGTAAATATATCGAGAAATTCATTTGCTAATTAAATAACAGAATACTCTAAAGAAATTCAATATCTATAATAATATAAAATATACACAAAATATCTATTTTGGGTGAGGGGGTTTACATATATATATATATATATATATATATATATATATATATATATATATATATATATATATATAGACACAACTATACATATATACACACACACACACGCACACTAATACATATAGGTACACACACATATATACACACATATATATAAATACAAACACACACACCTATATATACACACACGCACACGTATATATCTACACAAACACATACACATATATATATATATATATATATATATATATATATATATACACAAACACTCACTCACACTCACACACACTCACCTACACATACACTAACACCAACACACACTCTCACACAAACACTCACTAACACACACTCACTCTCACACACCCTCATACACACTCTCAAACACGCTCACAAACACACAACCACACACACAAATATACATATATATATATATACACATACACACATACATATATATAGAAACACACACACAAACACTCATATATATATATATATATATATATATATATATATATATATATATATATATATATATATATATATATACACACACACACACACACAAGCATCCACACTAATACAGAAACTCCTACACAAATATATGTATATACACACACACACACACACACATATATATATATATATATATATATATATATATATATATATACATACAACACATATCTATAAATATATATATATATATAGAGACACACAAACACAAAATACAACACAACTCACAAACAACACTCTCAACTCACGCCCAACGACCCCCCTACACGCACAAACACACATATATATACAAAATATAACCCGAGAACTCTAGCACACACTCCCCGAAGCTAATCCAACGCGTGCACAAGCCCGAAACTAAGAAACCAAGTCGAAATGGCCGTTCGGTCATTTCGACGAACAAGCGGTGTGCAGTTCGCAAAACCTCCAGAAACGCACACCAAACCTACTCGGAATTGGTCAAAAATTTACTTACGAGTTCTAAACGATGTCTAGATCCTAGAAAAATGTTAACTCGTCGATTCTAGGTCCGTGACAAAAACGCACACGCACATAGAACCGGCGACGACGAAAATCCCAAATTCGCCCGAAACGCCCATTTCTCCGCGACACGACTTCACGTGCCCGAACGGAGACACGCACTAACCCTCAAGACACCCGACAACGCCTACCTAGGTCCGTCTAACCTAGGGCATCACCCAAAATTGGGCCAATCTCGGATTTTACCCGAAATTGACACAAAACCTAGTGTTAAAGTCTCCCAACACAACCAAACTTGCTCCAACTTCCTCCCACGGGTAGCCTTAGGGTCTAGGAAAGTTCTAAACCACTAATTATACTATATTAGAGCAATTAGTAAGGGGAAAGTTAGGATTTATCTCTTGAGAGTTGGAATCACAATGCCAAAGTCTCCAATTCACTTGAAATCACTTCCCTCAAGCTCCAAGCCTCCAAATCTAGCCTCCACACTAAGTCTAGGCTCTAAACACCTAGGTTAGGGGAAAATATAGGGTTAGGATTAACATCCATGAAGAATAGAAGAAGAAGGAGAAGAAATGGAGCACTTACTTGGATGTGGAAAGAAGAAAGGAAGAAGAAAGAGTGGAGAAGAAGAAAAAAAAGTGAAGAAATGGGGAGAGGGGCTGCTGGTTTGGTCGGGAAAGGGTTGGGGGAACTTGCCACAAGCAAAGAAGTAGGTTACATTAATGAAAATGACTAAAAAGCCCTCTCCTAAAGTCATGCAAATTGGGTTTTGGGTTTCGGGTTCCAAAAGTACTCAAACTAACTCCCAATCTCTCCAACTAACTAAAATAAAATATAATAAATATTCTAAACCCAAAAATAGGTCTCACAAGGGTGTGGGTTGGGTCGGACACGGGTCCACTAGGGTCTGACATGGGTCAAGACTAGCCAAAACCCTAAAACAATCAATAGAAAAATAATACAACCATCAATTAAATATAAATATAATTAATTATAAATAATACACAATTAACCAAATTAAAATAAAAAAAATACCCGGCTCTGAAAATGGGGTGGTGACACAAACTCACCCAGAAATCTACACAAAGTAAATAATTGAAGCTAACATTACTATTTTGTGATCTTTCTAGCTGTCTAGTTTCTTTTTAACAATTCATGCAAGAAACATAAACGATAGATTGAACCATGCATATGCTAATTTCTTACCCACGGCCGAACGATTATCCCTGCAGCAGGCACACAAGTTAGCAATAATTTGCATATATAAATAAACTTATGAATCAATCTTGGCATCAAGTATTAGGTATGCAAGAAGGTAAACCTAGCATGTGCCCTAACTACATGATAGTCTATAGAAAAACCCATAAATAGCAGTTGGGACTACAAACCCAGGCTAACTATTAGACAGGACACCCCCATAATCATGAGGACTACAAGCCTCAGGGTGTTTCGATTATCTCTCCCAGGCCAAACGATTCCCAGTGTCCCAGGAACCGCTCGAGAGACTGACCTTGTGCACAAGTTGTCCAAAGACCGACGTAATGAATGTGTTCTATCAATTAATCAGTTCTATTGCAACAGTTGAACAAAAAGCTCTATATGGACTATCTTCTTTTCGATAGAGCCATGGCTCTTCAATAAGTTCAATATCGATCAATTCAAACCATAAAAAAGTTTTTAATAAGTTCAATGTGCAGCATAAGATAAGTAACGAGCATCAATATCCTGAACGGTTGTAGTAATTATTCTATGATTAAAATATCATAATTTTTTATCATGCAATAAGTAGTAGCAATTATAAGTTAACATGTGAATCATGTTCATTAACTTATCTTGTTACTGGGGTATCAAATTAAGCATAGGGACATGCATTTTGAGTGGACTAGGGATCATTTTTATTATTAGGCGTGCAGACTAAGGATTCATCGAAGGGCCAAAGATACTCACCGATTGAATCAACGAGAGGATGGGGAAGCCTTACGCAACGATCACTCCTTAGTTATGCGTCCCGAAATTGCAACAACACTTGGTTAGCATCGTTCGATCTCTTTCTCTTATGATTCGAAATGAATGCTCAAGCGGAAAAATAAATCATGAAAACCAAGTTATCGAAAGCAAGACAAAATACAAAGCAACACAAAACCAAGCAGCAAAACAACCAACGAAAACTCTTAAACTTTTTTCAATAGAAGCTATTCCATCAGTTTGAAGGGTTCATTGCATTTCGTCCGTGTTTAATTTGGCGGTAAGATTTCCCCGAGACTCGATTCTCAACCGAGTCAAAGTTACAAGTGTTCCATAAGTGAACCGCTAGAAGCAGGGCTTTACATAATACTCCACTGAAAAGAAGTTTCGTCCTTGAAACTTAAGAGATCAAGGAGTCGAGGGGCAAACTATCAAGAGATCAAAGGAATTAGACTTACCAACATCGTGTCCGCTCGCATCACGATCAATATTTAACTAATAAACTCTAGGCCTTCTCGTCTGATCAGTTTGTCCATTAGCTTGAGCTAGAGCTAACACGAGATTCTGATCCTGGCCACGTCCAACATTCTTATTGCGGTCATGTGGTGCAGGCCTCTTGGTCGAACAGTTTCTCAGAAGATGGCCCTTTTGGCCACAGTTAAAGCATTCACCTATATGAATATGACAAGTTTCCATTACATGCCCTAGTCTACCACAATAGCTGCACTCAAGTCTAGGGCGCTGTTCTCCCTCTATCTTCTTCCCTTCATCGTGATATCTTTTGGTAGGAGGGTTTCAAGCAGTTGATGCCTTTTCTGGAATACTTCGTGGTGTAAACTGCTCATTTTGTACCACTGCCTCAAAGGCCTTAATATATAAAGTACACTCCCAGTTCATCACATCCTTTCTAAGTTCATCATTCAAGCCTCTGATAAATCGGTACGTACGGGCCCTCTCATTAGGAATTATTGAGTTAGCGAACTTAGCAAGCTTGGAGAATTTTGACTCATTGTCTTCGACGGACATGCTCTCTTGCTTAAGTTCGATAAATTCGTCTTTCTTTCTTTATCTGACAGCTGGAGGGAGGTACTATTCCAAGAATGCATTCCTGAACATCCTCCAAGTGATTTTGTCGTCTATGTGCCTTGTGGCAAGATCTAACTTCTTGATCTACCACCAATCGTTTGTACGTAACTGCAGCTACATAGCTGCACACGCCACCCTCTTATTCGCAGGTATTCCAACAAACTCAAATAAGCCCTCAAACTTAGTGACCCAGTCCATCACCTTATCCGGCGTGGCCTTGCCTTCGAACTCTGGAGGGTTCAACTTTAGGAACTCGGCGCCTTTAAAGGTAGACTTCTTGGCCGCCTGCGGAGGTTCATCTACTACTACTAGGCCAGCTTCTCGAGGCGTGGCTGCGGCTGACACAGGTGTCGTGGCGGTTCCTGATGCACCACTGTTGGCCACCAATGTTGTTACTATTTGAGTCAAAGAGTCAAGCTGTTGTTGCTGTTCCAAGGCTCTGGCATCAACCCATTTCTATTGAGCTTCGAACCTTTTCTGTTGGGCCATATGTCGATCATTCTGATTTTCGAACATAGCAATCAGCCTATCGACTTGATCATCGCTCACGCTTGCTGCGCGCGATGTCCCTTGGTTACCTGTTTTAGTCATCCTGCGGCAAAAGAGAGTAGCTTGTATTAGTCTCATAACATATTATGGACTTATTGCATGGGACGTTAGATTTTTCATACTTTTAAGATCCGGACTTATAATACCATCAATTTACTTATATAGATTCGCAACCATTTTTTGAAATCTGGGACTTTTGAAATCGCTTGAAAACTTATATAATTTTTGAGAACGATATTTAAGGAGGCCAATGACGTAAAGCCGTAATCTGATACCACCTGTCATGCTCCGATCTCGTAAGGGACGATCGTCCTCGCTTGGTCCTTATGGAACTGATCATACTCGCTTGGACGTGATGCCGAGCAAGCCTAAGTTGTGCTTGCACAAGGCATAGTACCTGCATAAGACACAAGTTAGAAAAAATATACATATATAGAAGCACAAAATTTAAATACAGAAAACTAAAGTTGAACACATTTGATAGGAATATAAAATACTTTCTTTATTGAATACTTGAAGATTGGATTACAAAGTACTTGCTTGGCTGATTACAAAATATGCCATAAATGACTAACATTCCTTTATACAAACCCCAAAACTAGCCACAACGCCCAAGCATCATATCCTTTTAGTAGGACCAAAATTAAAACACCTAGCAGATGAAGAGCTTGCACACTGGAGAGGAAAGACTTAGGAAGCAGCACGAGCATGATTTTGCTTGAAGGGATGCGCTCCTAAAGCTTTAAAATGCCTGCCAAACTCTCTCCAAGAACTTGGAGATTTTTCCACAAACGTGGGTCAGTACTATAACATGTACTGGTGAGCGACCGTGGCCAAACTCACCTAGAAATTCACACTAAGTAAACAAGTGAAGCTAGCATTACTATTTTGTGATCTTTCTAGCGGTCTAGTTTCTTTTTAACAATTCATGCAAGAAACATAAACGATAGATTGAACTATGCATATGATAATTTCTTACCCACGGCCGAACGGTTATCAACAATTTGCATATATGAATAAACTTATGAATCAATCTTGGAATCAAGTATTAGGTTTGCAAGAAGGTAAACCTAGCATGCGCCCTAACTACATGATGGTCCACGGGAAAACCCATGAATAGCAGTTGGTACTACAAACCCAGGCTAACTATTAGACAAGATACCCCCTAATCGCGAGGACTACAAGCCTCAGGGTGTTTAGATTATCTCTCACAGGCCGAACGATCCCCAGTGCCCCAGGAACTGCTCGAGAGACTGACCTTGTCCATAAGTTGTCCAAAGACCAATGCAATGAATGTGTTCTATCAATTAATCAGTTCTATTACAACAGTTGAACAAAAAGCTTCTATATGGACTATCTTCTTTTTGATAGAGCCGTGGCTCTTCAATAAGTTCAATATTGATCAATTCAAACCATAAAAGGTTTTCAATAAGTTCAATGTGCAGCATAAGTTAAGTAACGTGCATCAATATCCTGAACAGTTACAATAATTATTCTATGATTCAAATATCATAATTCTTTGTCATGCAATAAGTAGTACCAATTCTAAGTTAACATGTGAATCATGTTCATTAACTTATCTTGTTACTGGGGTGTCAAATTAAGCATAGGGACAGGCATTTTGAGTAGACTAGGGATCATTTTTATTATTGGGCGTACAGACTAAGGATTCATCAAAGGGATAAAGCCACTCACCGATTGAATCAACGAGAGGATAGAGAAGCATTACGCAATGATCACTCCTTGGTTATGCGTTCTGAAATTACAATAATATTTGATTAGCATCGTTTAATCTCTTTCTCCTACGATATGAAATGAATGCGCAAGCGAACAATGAATTATGAAAACCAAGTTATCGAAAGCAAGACAAAACACAAAGCAACACAAAATCAAGCAGTAAAACAGCCAATGAAAACTTTTGGACTCATTTTAATTGAAGCTATTCCTTCAGTTTGAAGGGTTCATTGAATTTCGTCCGTGTTTGATTTGGTGGTAAGGTTTCCCTGAGACTCGATTCTCAACCGAGTCAAAGTTATAAGTGTTCCATAAGTGAACCGCTGGAAGCTGGGCATTACATACTCCAAATTTGGTCTTCACATACATCGAGAAGTCTTGAAAATATTTGTACACCTCAGACTTTTGTTTCATCATTTAGATCCAGGTCATAGGTGAATAGCAATCAATGAATGTAACAAACCATATGAATACAATGATAGAAGTAGTAGGATACAGTCCATAAATATCAGAATACACAAGTACAAATGGCTCAAAACTTTGAAGGCCAACCATTTTATAAGTACAACGTGTATGCTTCCCAAGCTCACAAGCATTACAAAATAACATTTTTTGTCTACTTTATGCATTATCTCAGGTTCTTATTTATTCAAACTATCAAAAGATAAATGTCCCAATCTGCAGTGTTGAAGTATTGCTTCTGTCTTTGACCCTCCACTAATAGTAGCAGCGAGCATTGCAGCCTCCCTGTCCAGGTACCAAAGGCCATCACGCCTGATGTCAGTCCCAAGACTCTACCCTGTTGCCTTCTCATGGAAAGAACACATATCCCGATAAAAAAATAGTGCGATTCAATTGATCAATGAGAGAGATAATAAAAAGTAAGTTGACTGAAAATGAAGGAACATGCAGGACAGATGACAGGATAATAGATGAAGTACAATGGACTGAGCCAGTACCCCTGATGGGTTGGGATATCCCATCAGCAGTCTGAACTGTCTCGGGATGCATATGCTTGCTCGGATAATATAATGCAAACTCACTAGATGCATCTGTTATATACCTAGATGCACTTGAGTCTATGATCCAATCAGTATGAGATTTAGTGGATGCAAGTGTCTGAACCGGAATACCGTTGCCCATATGAGCAGTGTGACCAGTAAAGTTACTAAGGTAGGTAGTGTCAGTCAGATCTTGAGTGACATGTCCCTTGACTTTAGAACTCTCAACCTGTAGCTTGATCTGGCATAATTCCTCCAGCTTTTTCATCTCAGCTCCACTTATCTCAGTAGTGTTCTCCTCTGCCACAACTAGGTGAGCAACTCCTCGGCCTCCATGTCCCCTGCCTCCTTGACCTGCACGTCCACCTCTCTGTTCTCTGCCTCCTCGACCATGACTAGAATTACGGGGTTGAGAGCAGTTGTAGCTGAGGTGCCCTTTCTTTCTGCAATTATAGCACTCTCTGTCATCGCTGATGAGAGCACTAGGAATCACCAATGCTGAGTGAACATCGGGTGAGGTCTCGCCTTTCATCACCTTCTGTATGATCTTCTCTTGTTCCATCGATGCAACAACCTCATCCAGGGATGGAAAAGATGGCAAATGATACATTGCTGCCCTCCTAGCCTCAAACTGGGGGTTCAGACCCTTGAGAAAATAAGCTACATGCCTACGCTCAAGGTATTATTTCTCCAGGAGAATATTTGCCATATTTTGCAATGATAGCTGATCATAGTGGTCCAAGTCTTCCCGTAAGCAACGTAGCTCTGCTGCATACTGGAGTACTGTCTTCTCTTTCTATGTAGTAGCATCAATCTTTTTCTCAACTTTCATCATCAGCATGACAATCCTATCTCCATAGTACATCCCAGCCAATGTCTTCCAGACATCAACTGTACTGCAGATCGACTCCACCATCCCAGCTATTAATGGAGAGACATAAGTCAGCTGTCATGCCCCAATTTGCTCGAGACATAGTGGGGTCTACTTGCACGAAGCAAATGTAGCATGCGAGGGTCCAAGTTATAATCCAAGTTCCATTTCCATGTTCTAATACAAACAATACAAGATGGGATTATTCTCTTATCTAGGTGCGTTGTATTCTTTATTAGCATGCATGGGGTGATTCACCTAGCGAATAGCATATATCGTCCATATTTTTAGTGTGCTGGCTAAGCAAAGACAAGTTCATCGTAGCCACCCACCTTAGCGATGATTCGCCTCGGTCGAGCGATACTCCGAGTGAGCCTTTGAAAGTCTAAGTCTGAACTCCTGAAGGGCCAAGTCTGGAAATCCTTTGCCTCAAACGAGTCTTCTCGCTGAGCAAAGAGGGTCGGGTCATTGCACTTGCGCCACTTGAATCGGCTGTCCGCTTGAACGTAACGGGTCGTTACATTATACACCACTCAGAAAAAGTCTCGTCCTCGAGACTTCCTGGGTGCAAACCGGTCTAACGCAAACTATCAAATCTATCTCAAGCATAATCATCCGTGTCGCTAGATCCGTTCGAACATAATTTTTTACTCGTTCCTTATATCGTGTCGCGTGTATGCTGGGCCGGTCTCATTGAATGACTCTATCATTCAATCCAAGTTTTGACTCGGTCTCTATTGCGCCTTAGCACAAAACATATATCGCTTGACGCGGGTTACGTTACAATCATCTTAAAAGTTGATCTAGTGATGAGACAAACTTATCCAATTTGATCACTCATTCATTTGAATCTAACATATTCACTTGCACTAGCATTCGAGATCAGAATATCGCGAGTCTGGATCGTGCACATATTCAAAGTATCCTTCAAACATATGCATGTCAACTAACTTAGCGATAGCGAAGTCTTTGTACTCGAGTTCAATATATCACTGGGTCTTGGATCGTGCACACATTCAAGACGTCCCTCAAACATATGCATTCAATCAAACTTAGCGATAGTAAATTCGGACAAGTTACTTGCAAAATTTTTATGGGTTCTCGTCTTATGAATCATGATGATATCTCTAACAGGGTCAATAAATTCCAAGTAATTCCAATCCCATTCAAACCAAGCATTGCACTACCATTAAGCACGATTTATCCGATCAACCACTAGCGTTCATCTATTTGGGTCAAACATAGCACACACTTACCGTTACAAGTCTAATTACAAGTCTTGCTGTCCCAATTCTATGGCTTGTTCAAGCAATATGCTAAAGTCGGTCACACAAGTTCTTTCACTCGGCACAGGGTCCTCTGCCCAATTATTAGGTCATCTCACAATGTCATAGGTACAAGTTCAAGCACACGATTCTTCGTGCAAATTTGTCGCACGATGCTCGCCCCAATTCCTAAGGTCACACTATTGTTCGTTTGTACGGGATATTCTACCCAAGCTCATTTTACTCAGATTTCTAAACATCGAGCACAGATCATCCTACTCTCATTAACATATTCGTTCGTACAGGGTTCGAGTTCGTTCAGGCAATCCATAATATATCCAAGTTATAGGACAAGCCTAGCAATTCGCATAGTCTATCTCCATAAGCATGTTCGATAGAAATATTTGTCCATATCTAAGTCTAGACTACAATTTATGATTCAATTCTACACCTTTGATTATAACTCTAAGTCGTCCAACAAGATTTATGTATCCGTTTACAAAACCATCAAGCATGATTTACTCCAGGTTCTAGGCTAACTCATCCAGGAAATACTTCCGATTTACTTGTATTCTCAAATTCGTCTTAACGTGTTGAACCACAAGTTAAGACGATCTATCTGTTGTCACGCTCCGGTCTCCCACAAGTTTGATCATCCTCGCTGGACGTGAGATCACCACGCCTATGCCCCCGCTGGATAATCGTCTTAATCCGGGTGTAATACATGTACGAGCATAGAGTTATGCTCGCACAAGATAAGAATGTCAAATATTATGATTATTATCGAAACGATCGAGACACCTTATCATTTTACTTTGCTCCATCCAAGATATATATAAAATCCATTAAGTCATGTTCGTTCATGCCGTGATTATAATTTATCTAGCAAAATCATCCAACTTCAATGTTACCGTTTGATAAATCCATACTCTTACTTCTGGCATTCCTCAAACAACTAAGTTTCAAATATTCAAGCCAAAGTCTATCCACTTTTGATACGTTCCATTCATCCAGTTCGTTTGAATAATCATCGAGCATGTTCCCGTGAGTTTGATCATCCCCGCCGAACGTAAAATCACCACGCTAGCATTCCCGCAGGATAATCGTTCTCGCTCGGGACTGATTTTGAAGGTTATCTTTTCAAACTAGATTCAAGATCGTTCTTCCAAACTTCAGGTCAAATCCGTTATCACTTACCTCTTTCATTGAACCACAATATTCATTATCGGGTTAAATTCTATCTAGCGATATTCTACTCAAGTTTAAATTCGTTCGGTTCAATTTGAAATCGCCCCCACAATCCTCCAAGTTTTTAACACGTTTCCTTGACCAAGATATCAATTTTATTACCTTGAATCCCAATTCAATATAAGCCTTATCACTTGTTCAAGACATTCTTAATCGTCCAAACTAACTATCGCACGAGACTTATAAATTCACTTGAATATTTTTAAAATGATCCATACACCACTCAGGAATCGAGTCACCCAATTAAATCCTCAATCGTGTTCACATCACTAGCTAGCATATTCACCAAGTCATTTTCTAAGAATTCATGCACGATACCTAAGCACCGCCTGATAAATCTTAGTCTCGTATATATCTTATGGATAGTCATCCAAGTAAACCATATCTGATTTGTATCTGCCGACACGAAGTACCGTCCGAGATATTTCTCAAAATCCAAGCATGGTTCACTATATCCGCCTTAGCGATAATCTGATAATGTTTCTATCAGTTGCCATTCTAAGTCTGACTTATCCTTATCTGAACGATATCCCAATCTCGCTTGCAACTAGCTTGCACCAAAAGGGTCTTGACGCGTGATACTCTATACAACTTAGCCGAAAGGCTGTATTCTATCTCGCATACTAACCAACTGGTATTCAAGTATAGGTATTCGGGTTCGTACATAACTTACAAATTTTTAGCACGAGTCTATTTCCACAAAGTCTAGTACAGGTCGGCACAAAGGCCTTCGAATCACAATTTCGTACAAGCAATCATATTATTCACATGCAACTTTTTAAAATTATTTAGACTTATTGTATGGAATATCCCATCGGGTCAACGAGAGAGAGAGAGAGAGAGAGAGAGAGAGAGTGTGTATGCACATAACCCATGAACTAGCTTTCAAAACTGAAAAAATTGACACGAATTCCAAAGGCGTAAAGCCATGCTCTAATACCAATATGTCATGCCCCGATCTCCTCAAGGCATAGCGGGGTCTACTTGCACGAAGCAAATGTAGCATCCGAGGGTCCAAGTTATAATCCAAGTTTCATTTTCATGTTCTAATACAAGCAATACAATATGGGATTATTTCCTTAGCTAGGTGCGTTGTATTCTTTATTAGCATGCATGGGGTGATTCACCTAGCGACTAGCATGTATCATCCATATTTTAAGTGTGCTGGCTAAGCAAAGACAATTTTATCGTAGCCACCCACCTTAGCAATGTTTAGCCTCGATCGAGCGATACTCCAAGCGAGCTTTTGAAAGTCTAAGTCTGAACTCCTGAAGGGCCAAGTCTGGAAATATTTTGCCTCAAACGAGTCTTCTCGCTGAGTAAAGCGGGTCGGGTCATTGCACTTGTACCGCTTGAATCAGTTGTCCGCTTGAACGAAACGGGTCGTTACATTAGCATCCTTTGGCTCAGTCCACTCCCCCTTCACATATTTTTTAAGTCCATTGGTCCCAAGCTTCTGTAGCGCCCTCCTAGACCAACTTAGGTAGTTTTTTGTCTCCTCAAGTTTGATGTCATTGGGCAACAACTCTATCTTTTCGTAATTGTAGCACTCCTTGTCATCGCTGATGGGAGCACTAGGAATCACCAATGCCGAGTGGACATCGGATGAGGTCTCTCCTTTCATCATCTTCTGTCTAATCTTCTCTTGCTCCATCGATGCAACAACCTCATCCAGGGATGGAAAAGATGGCATATGATACATTACTTCCCTTCTAGCCTCAAACTATGGGTTCAAACCCTTGAGAAAATAAGCCACATGCCTATGCTCAAGGTATTATTTCCCAAGGAGAATATCTGCCATGTTTTGTAATGATAGCGGATCATAGTGGTCTAAGTCCGCCCATAAGTGACGTAGCTTCGCTGCATACATGAGTACTGTCTTCTCTCCATGTGTGGTAACATCAATCTTTTCCTTAACTTCCATTATCAGCATGACAGTTCCAGCTCCAGATTATATCTTAGCCAATGTCTTTCAGACATCAGCTGTACTGCAGATCGACTCCACCATCCCAGCTATTGATGAAGACACATAAATCAGCAACCAAGAAACCACCAAAGAATTAAGGTGACTCTATGTGCTCCACTCAGCACTTGTCTTATCCTTTGGCTCAGTGCACTCTCCCTTCACATATTTTTTATTTTCCTTGGTCTGAAGGTTCAACAACGCCCTCCTAGACCAACTTAGGTAGTTTCTCGTCCCCTCAAATTTGATGTCATTGGACAGCAACTCTATCTTCTTTATCATCTGCGACAGTTCCGGTGCGGACAAGACTAACCTAATAGATAAGGTCTCCTCTAATTTGACCTAAAATATCCTGGCCACCCCTTCCAGTATCTCCTTCAGCTCTTGACTAGTCACAGGTGTTCCCATCTTCACAGTTGCTCTTATAGCAAACTCAACACTGGGACAAGATCAAACGCCGCTCAAATACTGGCCGTGTGCCAACATATGATCATAAATTTCTCCATCTATCTGTACACCTCCAAGTTTATGCGGCAGGAGAGGTATACGATAGGTAGAACTCTCCGGAACAAAGGCTAGAGATAGAGATCTATGCAAACTTTCTAGGTAGTATGCTCTCTAATCTCAGAGCCCACGTTGAGATCAAAATCAGAGGATCACACAAGAGTTCCTCTTTGATTATCCACGATCCAATGAACAACTCGCCTACGCCAGCGTATGACGAGGACAAGGTCGGCAGCAGCGTACCCTGCTTCCCGCAGGTTCGACAATACCCAAAGGGGAAAAGTCGACGTACCATGCTTTCCGCATGTTTGACAACACCCACAGAGGGGACATCAACGACGGAGAAGAGGGACGGTGGTGGAGAAGAAGAAAGGAGTGAAGAAAATTTAATGTGCATAAACAAAGTATTCAGAATTTTGGCTCTGATACCATGTAGAAAGAAAGTAATTGATTGATTTATTTCTATAGAGGGGGTACATATATATAGGAGGAGGCTACACTCCTCCTTCTTTCCTATCCGATGTAGGACTAAATAAGTCCTCATAACTTAATATTTTTGGATTATTATCTTATAATTTTCTCAATTTAAGTTTGTTATTTGTTGGTAATATGTGCGCTCTGATACCACGTGTTGGGCGCGGCACGGAAGCGTTTGCCAACCCACCTGAGATGACCAACCAATCTACGAACACCAAGTACAGATGAAGATAAGTATATGGGGGTGAATATGTCACCTGGACAAATCTTAACCTTTATAACTCAGATAAAATTATAAGGTTGCAAAAACTAATGTTGAAACCTTTTGCCCTAATAGGTTCAACCCCCCCACCACACTCAAGAAAAAAACAGAAGATTATAATTGAAATCAGTCAATAACCTATAGCAATCTCTCTAATCGAAGTTGACGACTCCTCTATTAAATCTCCTTCTTCCTTCTGTCTTAGATAGCGAAGTCCTAAAAGCAAAGCACAGGCTTTCTCTTAGATTTCCTGTGGACGAGCACCCCGAATCTCAAACTTGTGCTTTTTTGTGTGCCTCCATCCTCCTCTCTATTTATAGCATAAGAAACCTATTTTAGGTTAGGAAACTCTAAAACTAGCCAACCATAAGATTCAGCTATCCACTAGCATCCAACGGTCCAAAATATAATATAAAAACTCTAAAACCTGAGCAGCCGTCGCCGACACCGAACTCGGACCGAGTTCGGTTCAAAGGTTCTGGAATACCACACCGAGTTTCTCCTAAACTTGGCCAGGGACCGAGTTTGGACCAAACTCTTCCCCCTTCAGCAGACTTGATTCCCAACAATCTTCCTCTCCAGTCTGATGAGAGGTGTTGGATCCATGGCTCCTCAACTTGACTCTATGCCTGTCGTCCCACAACAAAAATCCTGCTCCGTCATGCAACCGATCTCTGATCCCCCAAGTTGCTTTGCATCTTCCGTCATCTCCATCTTCTCTACCGTCACGTCGATGCTAGCTGCTATGCGTAGCACCTCCTGCACTTCTTGGATCCTACCGATATTGATGACACGACCAAGACCGAAGTCCCTGACGATCAGCCTCAACGAGAGTCTTGGCTGCATGTCCCCGACTTTATTCTTTCACCGAAACGTGTTAATGTTCCGACGAGCTTCTTCACCCTTGGCTGGCACAACCAAGCGGACGGTACGATTCTTTCTAGATTCGAACTCCTGAATCTTTCCACCTTCGTGTCCAAACCTGAAGCTCCCCCAAACACATACATCTTCAAGCAGAATATCACGCACTGTGCATGCCGTCGATGACCCATAAATTCCCCTGAACTGTGTGAATGATGATGCTCCTGTCTCAGATTAAGTTTGTTGTAAACCTTGATCTCCTCCATGGCCTCGAACTGCTGAAACCAATGTCGCTTCGTAAAATTTTGGCAAAACACTTATCGCCAAAATCGAATCCGTGGAACAACCCCCACCTGGAGACCGACCAACTGTCATGGGATCGAAAGTCTGACCCTTAATCTTTGACTCATCCCTATTCGTTGCTTTATCACGACGAACTGAATCTTCTGTTTCACTCAAAGTATCTCGAAGCCCCTCCAAGACAAGTTTTCGATGATCCACCTCCTGTCGAATATCCTTCGAGCCTCCATCCGGTGTTTGTGGCCTGCCTGTATACCTCAGCGGCTTGAGTCTGTACATGCCATAACACAAATCTCCTCGAGATAGCTGTTGGGAACCATTCGTAAGTATCCAATCTTTGTCCCCAAACAAACTGCGACAATTATCATCCACCAGCCTCCCTACTGAAACCAAGTTATAGCACAAACTCGGTACATGTCGCACATCCTTGAGAACGAGCTTCTCACCAAGCGCCATTGTTAAGTGCACATCACCGATGCCTACAACTGTAGCTGTCCCCTTATTGCCCATCTTCACACGTCCAAACCTGCCACCGTGGTATGATGTGAAGATCCTCCTATATGGAGTGACGTGATACGACGCCCCCGTGTCCATGACCCAGTTGTCATCATTACACATGTCACAAGGTTCCTCTACATCGGTTGTTGTGATGATGAGATCTTCCATAGCCGTGAGATCCTCCTAATCATCCTTACCTTTTGCCTTCTCAGCTTTGAGCTTCATGCAGTTCCTCTTGATATGACCCCTTTCGCCACAGTGATAGCAGCCCTTCATGCGGTTCACAGTCGCAAGATCCCGAGAACTCCCTCCTATCCTCGCCTGTGACTTGGGTCTTTCTTTCCCGTAGGAATCTACCAGAGTAGACTCCTACAATGATTCTACTTGTTTATGCCGGATTTTCTCGTTCAACAAGCTGCTTTTGACTGCCTCCATTGTGACAAATCCATCAGGTGCGGAGTTGCTCACTGACACCACCAACGTCTCCCAGATTTTTGGCAGAGAACTCAAAAGAAGAAGGGTCTGAAGCTCATTCTCAATCACCATCTTCATTGCAGACAGATGATTGATGATGTCCTGAACCTCATTCAGATATTGTGCCACCGGTGCACCCTCCGTGTACTTTGAGTTGATGAGTTGGCGAATCAGAAATGCCTTGTTGCTACCCGTCTTCCTTTCGTACAACGAATGCAGCTTCTCCCATAATGCTTTTGGAGAATTCTCCATGGACACTCGGTAAAACATCGAGTCATCCAGATATTAGCGGATGAATCCAACATGCTTCCGATCCAGTCATTTTCAGTCAACAGCACATTTGTCTATTAACTTTGCGCTGTCGCCCTCTAACGGACCATGTAAGTCCTTGCACTAGAGTAGATCCTCCATCCTTGGCTTCTAAATTGCCCAGTTTTCTCCTGTGATGGTGATCATACGAGTGTTCATCTGCTCCGTAGATATAGTTCCCCTTTCCTCTCGAGAAGAACTTGGCTCTGATACCACATGTTGGTTCGTGCGCTCTGATACCATGTGTTGGGCTTGGTGCGGAAGCGTTTGCCAGCCCACCTGAGATTACCAACCAATCTACGAACACCAAGCACAGATGAAGACAAGTATATGGCGGTGACTACGTCACCTGGACAAATCTCAACCTTTATAACTCAGATAAAATTACAAGATTGCAAAAACTAATATTGAAACCCTTTGCCCTAATAGGTTCAACCCCCTAACCATACTCAAGAAGAAAAGTAGAAGATTACAATTAAAATTACTCACCAACCCGTAGCAATCTCCCTAACCGAAGTTGACGACTCCTCGATTTGATCTCCTTGTTCCTTCTGTCTTGGATGGCGAAGTCCTAAGAGCAAAGCACGGACTTTCTCTTAGATTTTTTGTGGACGAGCACCCCGAATCTCCAACTTGTGCTTTTTCTTTGTTCCTACAGCCTCCTCCCTATTTATAGGATGAGAAGCCTATTTTAGGTTTAGAAAACCCTAAAAATAGCCAACCAAAAGATCCAGCCGTCCACTAGCATACAACGGTCCAAAACATAACATAAAAACTCCAAATCCTGAGCAGCCTCTGTTGCGCTCAGCGGAAGCAATAATGGAATACGAAATCAAACGAGAAAAGAAAAGAAATGAGACATGAGATTACGTAGTTCGGAGAAATAACTCCTACGTCCACGGTGGTGCAACCAAGTATTTCTTCAACAATACACAAGAGGATTACAAGGTGTTCTTCATCTCAAGTGTCTCTCTTTTCTCTCTAATTTTTGCACACTTCAAACAAATGAAATACAAGCCTATTTATAGGCACAAGTAGATGAATCTAGATACATGCAAGAATGTATCACACTTATGAGGATTAATTATTTCTTTGACTGAAGTTGGAGAGACATGGATAGATTCATCAATGAACTAACAAGTTTATGCATCATCTTTAATTTGAGTCAATATATATTTCTAACAATCTCCACCTTGACAAAAAAATTCTGTATCCTCATAACCGACTTGGCTGAAAACGGATGCACCGACTATCCAATGTTGATCAGGTCCAAGCAATGGACCAACTTATCTCGAGTAACCACTTTCGTTAACATGTCGGTTGGATTTTCGGCAGTAGCTATCTTCAACAATCGAATATCACCTTCATTAATAATCTTTCGAATGAAGTGAAATTGAACATCAATATGCTTGGTTCGGGCATGATGAACTTAATTTTTTGATAAACAAATAGCACTCTGGCAATCACAAAACACCTCAACATGCTTTTCAGCAATTCCCAAATCATTCACCAAACCATTCATCCAAATAGCTTCCTTAAAAGCTTCAGTGACTGCCATATATTCAGCTTCAGTAGTGGACAATACAACTGTGGATTGAAGTGTCGAACACCAACAAACAGGTCCACCAGCCATAGTGAACACATATCCAGTACTAGATCTCCTTTTGTCAAGATCACCGGCATAGTCCGAATCCAAACAACTAACCACTAATTTATCAAACTCTAGATCATTCTTTCTTTGAAATTTTAAACCAAGATCAACAGTGCCACGAAGATATCGAAGTATCCACTTCACAGCTTGCCAATGCCCCTTTTCCGGATTGTGCATGTATCGGCTAACCATACTAACAGTATGCGAAAGGTCAGGCCGAGTGCACACCATAGCATATATCAATAATCCAACAATATTTATATAGGAAATTTTTTCCATGTATCTTCGTTCTTCATCAGAAGTCGGACATAAAGAAGCACTTAACTTGAAATGAGGGACGAGCGGAGTACTTACAGGTTTGGTCGAACCATGCATATCAAATTTCTCCAAAATCTTCTTCAAGTATTGAGATTGTGACAACCAAACGGTACCATTAGGACGATCCCTCTTGATCTCCATTCCAAGTATTCGTCGTGCCTCGCCTAAGTCCTTCATTTCGAACTCCTTTCTGAGTTGGGCCTTCAATTTATCTATCTCCACCTTGCTCTTGGATGCAATTAACATATCATCCACATACAAGAGCAAATAAATGTATGAGCCATCATTAAGTTTTCGAAAGTGCACACTATAATCAAATTGGCTACGAGTGTACCTGTGTTCCACCATGAACTAATCAAAACGAGTATACCATTGTCGAGGAGACTGCTTAAGGCCGTACAAGGATTTTTGCAGTTTGCAAGCTCAATTTTCCTTTCCAAGAACACGAAATCCATCAGGTTGTGTCATATAAATTTCTTCATTCAAGTCTTCATGCAAGAAAGCCGTCTTGACATCAAGTTGGAAAATCTTGAGATCAAATTGAGCTATCAACGCCAAAAACACTCGAATAGACGAATGTTTCACAACAGGAGAAAATATCTCGTTGTAGTCTATATCTCGTTGTAGTCTATACCCTCCTTTTGAGCATATCCTTTGGCCACCAATCGAGCTTTGTATCGAATTCCCTGAGTGTCATCTTTCTTTGCATACACCCATTTGCATCTGATAGCTCTCTTTCCCTTAGGAAGTTGCACCAATTCTCAAGTCTGATTCTTTTTCAAAGACTTTATTTCTTCGTCCATGGCCTCCTTCCATTTCGAGCTTTCTGAATCTTGAATAGCATCTTTGTAGCTATTCAGAATACCCTCGATCACAGGGAGTGCAAATGCAACCATATCATCGGATCGAGTTGGCCGTTTAATTTTCCTCCAAGGTCTATTCTTTGCAATAGACTCAGCTACCTCAGGTTCTAGAGTCTCTTTCTCGAGATATTCGTCCACCTGCACGATGTCCTCCACCTGATCGGAGTTTTTCTCATCATCAACCGGTTTATTTTGACAAGATTCTCCTACAGGAATAACCGGCTCAGGAGCAACAGTGACCTTCTTAGCCTGCTTAGGAGGTTCATCGGTCTTTTTCAAAAGCATTACCGATTCGTCAAATGTCACATCTCGGCTCTTGACGATCTTCTTTGACTCTGGACACCATAACCTGTATGCTTTAACTCCTGAACTAAAGCCCATAAAAATAGCTTTCTTTGCTCGAGGGTCAAGTTTTGATTCAGAAATATGATAATAAGTAGGGCAACCAAAAATATGCAATTGATCATAATCATTAACAGGTTTACCTGACCATTTTTCAAGTGGTACTTTACCCCCGTTTGCAACAGTAGGTAACCGATTCACAAGGTGAACTGCATAGTTGATTGCTTCTGCCCAAAATGCTTTTCTCAAGCCTGCCTGAGATAACATGCACCGAGCCTTTTCAACCAAAGTCTGGTTCATCCTTTCGGTGACCCCATTTTGTTGTGGATTTCCCAGAACGGTGAAGTGACGAACAATTCCTTCTTCTCGACATACTTCAAGAGAAGGATCAAACTTGTATTCTCCACCATTGTCTGATCGTAACTTCTTAATTTTTTGTCCAGTCTGATTCTCCACCATCTTCTTCCACTCAAGGAAGATATCCATGACTTCATTCTTATGGCTCATCGGGTACATCCAAACTCGTCTCGAGTAATCATCAATAAAGGTGACAAACCACCTTTTTCCTCCAAGCGACACATTCTTTGTCGGACCCCAAACATCCGTGTGAACATAATCAAGGATATCCTTCGTTCGGTGTATAGATGTGCCAAACTTCACCCTGCTTTGCTTGCCAAAAACACAATGTTCACAAAAGCTGATTTTATCGGTCTTAGCCCCTTTAAGCACGCCTTGTTTTATCAAATTTTGAAGAGGCTTCTCACCGGTATGTGCAAGTCTCATGTGCTAAAGTTTTGAAGCATCAGATTTCTTGGAACATGCCGTAGCTGCATGTCCGACAATTGTGCTACCCTTAAGGAAGTATAGATTTTCTTTTCGGTTCCTTTTGATCGTCACCAATGCGCCTTTAGCGACTTTGAGAATTTCATCATCCATGGTGATCCGATAGCCTTTCGATTCCAAGGCTCCAAGAGAGATGAGGTTCCTTTTCAATCCAGGAACATAATGAACATCTCCAAGTTTCGGATTGCTCCATCAAACATCTTTAACTGAACCGAGCCAATGCCCTCAGTTTTGAAATTTGAAATTTGAAATCGTTGCCCATGTAGACAACACCACCATCAATCTTCTTGAAATTTGAAAACATTTTCTTGTTGAGGCACATTTGATAGGTACACTCCGAATCAAGGATCCACTCATCAAGGTTACTGACCGAAAGTGACAAGGTCAAAGCCTCGTCTGTATCACTTTCATCTTTCTGGAACACATTTGCCTTGGACTCCTTCTTTTTCACGTTCGGGCAGTCCTTCTTCCAATGCCCCTTTTGGTGGCAGTAGGCACATTCATATTTATCAATCCTTTTGAGGTCAAATTTTTCCCTCGACTTCGATCGAGACTTCCCTCTACCATCATTTTTCCGTGAGGAAGTCCTGCCTCTAACAGTGAGAGCATCCGAGCTAGAATCTCGCTGGACTTGTTTGTCCTTCTTCCGTACCTCGTTATTCATCAAAGAATTACAAATATCGTTAAATTTATCTCATATTTACCATGCAACAAGGTAGTTGTCAAATGTTCGTAAGACTCGGGTAAGAAATTTAACAATAACAAGGCTTTATCTTCATCAGAGATTTCAACATCGAGATTCAACAAATCAGTGATAATTTTATTGAAACTATCAAGATGCTCAACCATGGTCGTACCTTTACAATAGTCGAAGCGGAAGAGTTTCTTCTTCAAGTGGAGTTGATTTTCCACGCTCTTTTGCATGTATTTGGCTTCGAGTTTATCCCAAAGATCTTTTGCTGAGGTCTCCTTCATGAACGGATATTTTTGGTCCGTTCCAAGACATGATCGAATGATCCCACAAGCTTGTCGATTAAGCTTTTTCCATGTCGAGTCAAATACATCATCGGGCTTCTCCTCGAGTGTGAGATCCAAATCTTTCAATACCAACATATCGAGTACTTCACCTTGCCAAATACCGAAGTTGTTTGTCCCGTCAAATTTTGAGACATCAAAACTCGAAGTCGATACCTTAGGTCGATGCAAGTTACTCGAAGGCTCTCTAGTTGTCTTTTTATCTTCAGCCATTTCAATGAATTTCTTTCACCAAGTGTGTTAGACAAACACAACTACAATCTTGGAATAAAATTCCAAGCACAAATCAATGCCCCAAGATATTCAAAACCATGGAGCTCTGATACCAATTGTTGTGCTCAGCGGAAACAATAATGGAATACGAAATCAAACGAGACAAAAAAAGAAATGAGACATAAGATTTACGTGGTTCGGAGAAATTGTTAAAATTAGTTGATTATTTTATTGATTGTCTCATTGACATTATATAGCCTTACAGTCATTAATACAATGATCTCAATCATTATGACAATAATCTCATAATAGAATATCCTGTGACATATTCTGGCATCCCAAATATGTCCACAGGATATTCCTATGTGCTTATACTATACTTAAATATGACACCCAACATACCATATCAACACTCCCCCTCAAGATGGGTGAAAGATATTCACTAAGCCCATCTTGTCACATCCTCTAATCATGCTCACTGAGGCGAGTCCCTTGGTTAGTCTATCTGCTACTTGATCCCTGGTTGGAATATGGCCAAGCTCCATTAATCCACTATCCAACTTCTCTTTGATGAAGAATCTATCAATCTCGATGTGTTTGGTCCTGTCATGCTGTACTGGATTGTTGGCGATACTAATAGCTGACTGATTATCACACCACAGCTTCATCTTGGCTCCTTGATCCAGCTTCAGTTCCACCAATATATTCTTCAACCATAGCAGCTCTGCAACTCCCAAGGCCATAGCTCTGTACTCTGCTTTAGCTGTCGATCTGGCCACCACAGACTGCTTCTTACTCCTCCAGGAGACCAAGTTACCTCCTACAAATATGCAATATCCCGAGGTAGACCTCCTGTCATAAGCATAACTAGCCCAGTCAGAATCACAGTAGCCCTCGATGCTCACGTGATTGTTCTTCCTGAATATTAGACCCTTCCCGGGAGCACCTTTCAAGTACCTCAAAATCTGGTATACTGCATCCATATGACCCTTCCGTGGGTCATGCATGTAGCGGCTTACCACACTTACTGTAAAGCAGATATCAGGACGTGTGTGGCTCAAATAGATCAACTTGCCAACCAGTCTCTGTATCTGTCCCGATCAACTGGTTCTCCAGCCTCAGCATCAATCTTGAACCTCTGATCTATTGGTGTCGCTGCAGGTTTGTACCCCAACATCCCAGTTTCTGTGAGAAGGTCCAGTGCATACTTTATTTGAGAGAGAACAATCCCCTCTGCTTCTCGAGCAATCTCAATCCCAAAGAAGTACCAAAGAAGGCCGAGATCCTTCACCTCGAATTCCTTGCCAAGCTTTTCTTTGAGTTGGGCGATCTCCTGCTCATCATCTCCTGTGATAATCATATCGTCCACATACATCGCAAGCATGGTGATGTGGCCTCCACTCCGACGGAAGAACACAGTATGATCAGCATTGATCTGCTGATATCCCATCCCTATCATCGCCCTTCTGAATCTATCAAACCACGCTCGAGGAGACTGCTTCAGTAAATAGAGGGACTTCTTCAACCTGCAGACCTTGCCTACTATCTGATTGGTACCAAATCCTGGTGGTATCTCCATGTACACCTCCTCCACTAGATCTCCGTGAAGAAACGCATTCTTTATATCCAGTTGGTGTAGCTTCCATCCACCATTCGCTGCCAAAGAAATCAGAGTCCTGACAGTGCTCATCTTTGCAACTGGTGCAAAGGTCTCGTCATAGTCGATGCTATACGTCTGACTGTATCCTTTGGCTACTAGTCGAGCTTTGTAGCGCTTAACCTGTCCATCTGGGTTCTGCTTCACGGTAAAGACCCACTTGCATCCAACTGCTCTCTTTCCCTCTGGCAATCTCACAAGCTCCCAAGTGTGGTTCTTCTCCAGAGCTCCCAACTCCTCGTGCATTGCCGCTTTCCACTTTGGATCATTCTTGGCAACCTGCCAATTATTAGGTACAGTAATACTATCCAAATATGCTATAAATGCTCCATGAGAAGAAGGGATATGGTCATAAGAAACAAACTGAGCAATATCCCAACCATATCTGTTTGGAGGATTTCCTACATTGCTGCGAGTGGTCCTCCGTACAGATAGTGGTATGGGAGGAGTAGAAGTAGGAGGAATGATATCTTGTGAAGGAGGGGGTATCACCTGAAGGGGAGTGGTGCCGGTGCCTCAGGAGTTGGGACGAACGCAGGCAAGGGACTTGGCACTGGCACTGTCGGTACTGGTCCTGCAGTTTGCTTCTCTCTCCTGCTGTAGGTAAGTAACTCTTCCTGAGCCGTAGGCCTAACACCTTCACCTTCTTATCCCTTCTCTGTGCCTCCATGCCAAACTTCTAAATCGGTTACCACCAAGTTCTCCATCTCCCCCTCTCGCCTAATACTGGCAGTATTAGGCGTATTGTGTGAAGTTCCGTCGTGGCGGTAGTATGGATCATGCTCCCGAAAGTGGATATCCGTACTGACAAACTTCTTCTTCTCTACTGGAATCCAGCACACATACCCCTTCTGGGTCGCCGAGTAGCCTACGAAGATGCATTTGACCGCTCTAGGGTCAAGTTTCCCAACTGATGGCCTGTTGTCCTTCACAAAACACACACACACCCAAACACCTTCAGTGGGAGTATCCCACTATTATTGTCTTGCAATACCTCACATGGGGACTTCCATCCGAGGACCTTCGAGGACATCATGTTCATGAGTTGAGCTGTTGTCAACACTGCATGCCCCCACAGACTCTGTGGGACATTCATGTCGATCATCATACTTCTTACGACCTCCAGAAGGTATCTGTTTTTCCTTTCTACGACTCCATTTTGTGCTGGTGTGTATGCACAGGTGGTCTGATACTGTATTTCGTGTGCTGACAGGTATTCTGCAAGCGTCCTGTTGGTATACTCTGTTCCATTGTCAAACCTCAGTACCTTCACAACTGCTTTGTACTGAGTCTGGACATGCTTATGGAAATCCTAAAAACAAGCAGGTACATCATTCTTATTTTTTATCAAATATAATCAGGTAACACGAGAGGCACACTCAATGAAAGAAACAAAGTACTTATAACCATTCATAGTGTTAGTAGCACATGGACCCCAAACATCAGAATGTACTACCTCAAAAGCAAAAGTGCACCTATGACCCGTGTCGACCACTGGATGGAAAGGATGGAGCATGTAAAATATTGGATAATCTTACTGAACCTGTATAATTAACAGTACCCTTACCGATAACTGGCTGGAAAGTGCCATCAACTGTCTGAATGCTGTCTGCTGATGCTAGGTGAGTGTAGGAAGAAAACTCAATAGCATTCTCCGTCACATGCCGAGATGCTCCCGAGTCGATAATCCAGTTTAATGATTTAAGGGAAGAGATAGACGCAAGGGCAAGTGATTCGTCAGTACCTTCTGATGGATAGGCATACATGGCAGCGTTGCCCCTAACAAAGAATGAGGTGGACGCCTCCTCTGTTCTACTCCTCATGTCTCCCAGTGCCTGGTCCTCCACAGTAAAGGTGCCATCAGCTTCTCCGTTCCCTTCTGATATTAGGAGGTTCGCCCGATAACCTCCTCGGCCGCCTCGTCTACCCCCTCGACCACGATCACGTCCTCCATTATATCCTCGTCCGCCGAACGGTCCTCGTCCACCACCTGAATCTTCCTCCCTAGGTGGTTTGGTACAAGCATACCGATGATGACCCATCTCTCCACAGTTGTAGCACTGTCGGTTATGCTGCCAGGGCTCTCCCTTAGATCTTGTGTTACCTGAGCTGGTGATCGCTAGTGCTGACTTTGCTTCGGGGGGACCACCTGTCCTGACTTGCAGCCTGATGCGTGTCTCCTCCAGGATCATGGCTGAGATAGCCTCCTCAAGGTTAGGGATCTTTGGTTAGGCTAGAAGTAGGGCCGTCCTCTGTGCGAAAGCTGCAGTCAGCCATTTGAGGAACTTCATTGTCCTCTCTTGCAGACACACCTGTCTCTCGTTATACTTAGGGTCCCCGCAGCTCGCCCGATCTGAGGAGTGATCATAATCCAACCACAGACGCTCCAACTCCGTGGCATACTCCTGTACCGTCTTCTCTTTCTGTACGGTGTCATCAATCTCCCCCTTTATCTGGAAGACCCGTAAGTTGTTCCCCACACCATCATAGGTCCTTCTCAACTTCTCCCACACATCTTTCACCATCTCAATACCGTCTACTGTGGTGGCAATAGACTGGACTAAGGAGTTGAGAAGCCAGATATAGATCACCATATGAGTGGACTTCCACTCATCGCGTCCTGTCGAGCCCTCGTTCGGCTCTGTCGTCTCGCTCGTCAGGAACCCCTCCATGTTCTTTCCTGCGAGGGTTCTTCTCACCCGCCGTGACCAACTCAGATAGGTGGCTGGTCCATCTAATTTTAGATCGATGGAGGGAAGCTTCAACTCCGACGACGTTCATGTCGTGTTCTCACCAGCCGACATCGTCAACAACTTCATCAACGTCGCCACCTCTGCAGAATCTAGCTTCTTGATGATCTCCTTCATCGATGTGTCGTCTATCCAATCACGTCATGTCTGCTCCATGACTCACGCTCGTCCTCGTCGTCCGCTCCTAGATCCGAACATGTCCTCCCTTTTTTTAGATCTAGGCATCCCTATTAGGCGCTGTCTCGTGCTGGTGCGGAGGAGGCGGCAGTACGCATGTCACAGCCGCCGTCGCAGCAGCAGCAGCAACAGTCGCAGCAGCCGCAGCAGCAGTAGTAGCCGCAGCAGTAGCGGGACGGGGCAGCAACAGCGAAGGACGGCCTGCGAAGGGCGGAGAAGGGAAGAAGGGGGGCATGGAAGAGTTCGGTGGAGGAGATCTAGGAAATCCTTCTGTGGGTTTGTGGAAGCTTGGTGACGGCTAGGGTTTGTGGAAACTTGGCTCTGATACCATGTTGAAATTAGTTGATTATTTTATTGATTGTCTCATTGGCATTATATAGCCTTACAGTCATTAATACAATGATCTCAATCATTATGACAATAATCTCATAATGGAATATCCTGTGACATATTCTGGCATCCCAAATATGTCCTCAGGTTATTCCCATGTGCTTATACTATACTTAAATATGACACCCAACATATCATATCAACAGAAATAACTCCTACGTCCACGGTGGTGCAGCCAAGTATTTCTTCAACAATACACAAGAGGATTACAAGGTGTTCTTCATCTCAAGTGTCTCTCTTTTCTCTCTAATTTTTGCACACTTCAAACAAATAAAATACAAGCCTATTTATAGGCACAAGTAGATGAATCTAGATACATGTAAGAATGTATCACACTTATGAGGATTAATTATTTCTTTGACTGAAGTTGAAGAGACATGATAGATTCATCAATGAACTAACAAGTTCATGCATCATCTTTAATTTGAGTCAATGTATATTTCCAACAGCCTCGGCCGACACCGAACTCGAACCGAGTTCGGTTCGAAGGTCCTGTAACACCACACCGAGTTCGGCCCGAACTCGGCCAGGGACCGAGTTCGGACCGAACTCTGCCCCCCTTCAGCAGACTTGATTCCCAACATTATTGTTATAGTGAATGAAGGGAAGGCGATGGAGGGGAGACTAGCAGCACAGCCAGACTTGCTACAATCTTCCTATTTGCCTCACAAAAGCATAGGGGATTCCGAGTTCATTGATGAGGCTGATTCGAATCAGAATTGTACCGAAGTATGTACTCAGGTAACAAATAGCAAGATTGTGAAGCATTGCGAGGAAGGGGAATCAGGTTTTTAAGTCCTTGACAATGTTGTTTTCATTCAATTCTTCATGTTTTACTAGTTGCAGTCTTAATATATTTATTAACAACAACAGTTCTGGTGGAGGAGGGGAAGGGAAAGGAGAAATTGAAGAGATCATCAAGATCTGACCTCATAGACGCTCTCATCCCGTGCATGGAAAAGTTTTTCCTAGATAGCCAAGATGTAGCCCTTCCCTTTTCTACACTGGTCACAGTGGATGAAGAGAATGTGGATCCCCAGTGTATCAATGTGGAGGAGGCTAACCATGAATGTACTGAAACACGCGTCGAGAAAGTGAAATCAGGTTCAGAACCTTTCAAGATGCGTTTTTAGTAAGTATTCCCTTTTTGTTATTTTAGAGACCGAAATTCGTATAGTACTTGCAGTAGTAGTCAGGGAGACCGCGACAGAGACAATCGACAGTGGACAGAGCAATCTGCAAGTGAAGCATGTTGATGAGTCCGATTGCGACCACCAGGAGAAGTGGAGTGAAAAAGATATGTCAGGTTTAAGTTCCTAAAATGATGCTGTTATTATTATTATTTTTCAATTTTTGGTATATGTTACTTTAAAGTGCTAAGGGTATTATCTTGGCATCTCTAGTTTTTTACGATAAAGAGAGCAAGGATATGAAGAGCTCAGAAGAGAGACAAAGTGTGTACCAAAATTGTTTGGATACATCCCATCATTACAATGAAAGTTCTGAATATTGCATCCAGCAAACTTCAGAGGGGCAAATATCAGGTTTGAAACAAACTTCAACATGAACAGTAATTCATTGAAACAAATATCCTAATTTTGTGTCAGAATTAATATTGTTATAATTGCAGAGAAGATAAAGGAAGTTGGAGCTACCACAGAAAATAGAAATGTGAACCCCATGTGTACAAGTGCATCCGATCCGTATCATAGTTGTTCCGAACACTGCCTCCAAAAATCTACCAATAATGAGCAAGCCAAAGTAGGGGGTTACCTTGATCCAGAGTCATTGTGTACCTATGTATTTTTATATTTATTCGTAATTATTACAATTAGCATAGTTCAAAATAAGGTTTGGAATTGTGGAAATTTAGAATGCGCGGACAATATGAAGACGAAGGAAATAACAAATGAGGAGGAGTCCGAGGTGAAACCCAAGTTCATCCGGTCCATGCTATGAATATTGCTCCACACCAAGATTGCTAGAAAAGGAAACAAAGGTTCTGAGAGTCAATATGCAGAACAATCGCAAGCGTTGCAGTAATTCAGAAGAGAGGGAGAAAAAAAAGATTTTTTTTCTTTCTTTCTTAATTTGTTGAGATTAATATACTTTCATTCTTTATGGTTAATTGTTCATTCTAAATTACTGTAGTCATCAAATAATCTACCTTTGTTGTTTCTTTGGTGGAGTTAATGTACAAGAACCCTGTTTTATGTTCAACATTGCAATAATAACATGCACATATATATATATATATATATATATATATATATATATATATATATATATATATATATAGTTTGTTGGTATTTTTGTCTTTGGACTAGTAAAGATAGTCCCACATTGTCTATACCACCAATTAAGTATCTCAATATAATATTTTGTATGTGTTGAGGTGTGCACATGGAGTGTGGTGGGGCACATGGGTGCCATATGGGGTGTTTTATTAGGAGCAAAAATGACTAACTCCTCAATGAAAGCTTTTAAGCTTTTTGTTATGCTCTTGGATATTATTCCATAGGAGCTAAGCCCGACTCGGACGCAAAGTGGCGCTTTGTTGGCGCATGTACGCTCGTTTTATGCGCGTATTGCATGAACGGGTGATAAGCGGGCTATGCATTGGGCTGCGATTGTGGGATATCAATTTTGTATATTGGCTTTTTAGTCCCAAGAGGATGGTGGTCTTCCATCCTTCATATAAAAAGAGCCCTCTAGCCTACTTTTGAGACACATGAAATACTGAGAAAGAGCAGTCCAAAGGAGTCCGTTCGAGTCACACAAAGAGGTGACTACGAGCGTTCCATAAGTTCTCTTGTGAATTTGCTGGCTCCTGGGAGCAGATCGTCGATAGAGGACGAATCTTGCTTTGAGCAACGAGGGTCTTCACCACCCCAGCAAGAATAATTTTTATTCTATATTTCTCTCCTCCTCTTCTAGTTGTAAACGTTCTGTTCCAATTACAACTGCATTTGCAAGGAAGAACGTGTTTTTGGTTCTTGAATTCTGTGATGAAAAAGGATTTGTAAATGACAACTATATTCTATATTATACAGTTCTTCGTTGGATCAAGGTATATCAGAGAGGAAAATTTTGTGTGAACTCCTGATCTCGACTTCAACTTCTTGTTCTACCATCTTTGATTAAGCCTCGGGAATAACAATCTCAAAGCAAGATCCGAGTAAGATGTAGAACAACCGTGCAAGTCTTCTCAACATAAGTTTTTACAAGCTTGAGAAGATTGACGGGCTACACTTCAGTCATTTGAAGGAGTCCTCTGTCAAATGTTGTACATGGGTAGAGAGATCCAGGATCTACCATTCCTACGGATGAAATTGAACTTTGTAAACTCCCTCGACCAGATTTCAGTATTTTAATATTATTTTTAGTTAATTAGAATTAGTGCAACTTTTTAAATTTATTTATTATATATTCTATTGATTGTACACCTGTTTATTACACAATAATTTAGGGCATCACATTAGCTGTTAACCCTAAACAAATTTCACATACCTGCCCTAACTGCCCCTAAATAATTAGTGAACACCGTGCGCAGTATTTATTAAATAATAAATACGGTTACCCGTATCACAAAGAATCAGACCCTGACCCTGCCCAGGCTCCTCCCCACAGCCCAGGACATTACCCCAGCATTTTCCCTCAGTTCTGTGAATTTTAGTAATTTTTAGAACCAAGTGATTTTCCAGACAAATTGTATAATTGCACAATTTCCCAATTTTTGGACTTTTATGCAAATTATGAAAAGTTAAGGGTTTTTATGCAAAAATGTATGTGAGGTGGCCTAACCTCATTGGCTAGACAACCTAACACCTACATGTGGCATTATTATCCAGAAAAATCTATTAGAAAATATCCTAAATTACAAAATTACTAAAATACCCAAAACTTCTACTTATTTACTAAACTGCCATTGCCTACAACTCCTATAAAACCCGACCCCCCCCTCCCTTCAAACCCCCACAGCCACCTCTCTCCGCCACCGCCGGCCGCCCAACTCCGGCGAAGCCTCCGCCCTGACCCCCTCTCCCCTCCGACCAAGCTCCACCATCTCCGGCGCCCTGCTCCGCCGTGAGCAGCCCCTGCAACCTCTCTTCTCCAACACCACACAGCCAACACCACCACTCCCGACCACCCCCTGCGCCACCCTCCGCCACCGTGCTCCGCCACCACCACCCCCACTCGACTCGCCCTGCTTTCCTCTACCCGACCCCCACTTCCTCGCCGCCCCACGACGTCTCCTCCGCCGTCGACAGCCTTCACAGCACCCTCGGCCACCCCTAACCCTAACTGTCACCCCCACCTCCGCCGGCCTCCAGCCTCCACCACCGCCGTCGTGGACCTCCGCCACCAATACCAACCTGACCGCCTCCCTTCCCTCCACCGTTTCCCCACCCTGCCCGGCCACCTCCGCCTCTCCTCCGCCGCCGGCAGCCCAGCACACAGCTGCTGCTGCTGCTGCTGCTGCTAGCAGCTACTGCTGCTGTTCCCGCTCCTCCGGCCGCCTCCGGCCGACTCCGCCGCCGTCCACCCGCCGTCGACGACCCCTAGGGCCCACCTGTCAGAGGGTATACTCCTCAACCCTATTATATACGTATTTATATACTAATATCCATATGTATACCTATATGTATATATATGTATATATATATGTATATATATATGTATATTAATATGTATTTCTATGTATATTTATATATATATATATGTTTATACAAATATATTATATATATTATATATTATTATATACTGTATAAATACAGAGTATTTATACAGTATATTGTATATTATTATTATAGTCTTATTATATATGTATATATTTATGTATATTCACATATATATATATCTATACATAATTATATATATATATATATATATATATATATATATATATATATATATATATATATATATATATATATATATATATATATATATATGTATATTAAATATAAATATCTATTTATATATATAGTTACATATATATTATTGTATGCATATATATGTATATAGTTATATTATATTATATGTTATATATTATTATGTAATAATTATTAATGCATTTATTTCTGTTTCATATATATATATAAATCTATATATAGTATATATAAATATATGTCTACATATATTTATATATATATAGTATTATATAATATGTATACTATATGTATATAATATAACCTATTATTTATATGTTATATTACAAATAAATATTGCTGGATAATACAGCTTATATTTATTATATATGTATATTTTCAATTCTTGCACTGTCTTTCAAATTCATTATATAAATATATAACAGTGGTCATATATAAACCCTGATAATATAAATATTAATTAGTGCTGGATAGTACAGCATTTATATATGTATTTAAATTCCTGCAATGTCATTTTATTTTATATATATATATATTATCTATATATATATATACTATATAGTACTGTATAAATACAGTACATAGATATATGTATTTACTTTCTGCCTTGGCATTTCATTTATTTATATTATATATCAGTGGATACACCCTGATAATCGTATTATATATCTATAGCAGTGGATATACCCTGCTACTATTATTTATACTTGCATTTGTCTATATACTATATATATACTGCTATATATATTATATCTATATATATACATACTATATCTATATTATATATGTGTATATAAGTATATATATATACTTTGTATTACAGCCTTGATATTCACGAACCCTGTCTGTTTTAACAGAAACCACCTTCAGCACAGCCAGTGACCCCCTGTCACCAGCAACCTCAAACCTGACTGCGAGATCAGGTTATCAACACTATCAGGGAGTAGGCAAGTATACCTTGCCAAGTTACTGTTTAAATTCTCAATAATGTTATATGCTCTTGTTTCTGTATTTCATGATTACCTGAGACTGCCTTGGGTTCAGTCAACTGTTATGTTGACATTTAATATAATTAACTTAGTATTACAGACTCACCAACAGCTGTGAGAGTATTCTGATATTCTCCTAGACCCTATCACGGGAACACGCAACATGGTTGCAATGCATATTGGGATGCGAGCTGCGTAGTTGACTAGCTACCAGTACGTGTGACCGCATCACGGATTAGAATAATGCAGAAAATATACGACTTGACATTTAGTTACATTGGGAGGGGAGAACGACTAAAATACGTATGGGACACCCACCTCTTTACCATGTGCCGCACTCGACGGAGTGATACGGATGATATATGTATATATTCATGTGACCATTCTCATCGTAGATGAAAAATTGTATAGTGCCCTTGAACGGGGGCATATGTGGCATATACTAGCCTGTCACTACAGATTGGTGAATTATGTCAGCATATGTCTAGCCACACATTTCCCATACGTACTAGGTTGTCTCAAATTGTATTTCACTTAGATGGTTAGCACCCTGTATTTATTTTATTCAGTAATTTATTTATTCGGTATTTACATTACATGGCATGTCATTTTCTGTATCTTGTTACGTCCCTCTGAGGACCTGGTTCCCTGCCAGGTTTAGCTGAGATATTCTACCCCACAGTACCTGGACCTGGACAGGAGTCTGGACATGCCTCGGAGACGGAGTTAGAGGAGATGCCATCAGAGTCTACCTGAGTGCACCTGGAGTTGAAGCTACATATTTTAAGGATGTTACGCTAGTTTATCTTATTTCACTCCTGCTTACTTTTGTAGTGGGATTGTTCCCACCTGACTTTATCTGGGTTGTATATGACATTTCAGATATAGCATCTATATATTCAGCATTTTCTCTATTATTCTTGTGGATGAGATAGATTTACCTGTATTTAGACTTGTAGTATTTTAGGACAGCGTAGCACATCACTTTGGGTCCATTAAATTGAGTAATCCCTTAGTGACGTGTCAGCTGGCCAGTGACACGTGGCCTAGTTCCGTATATTTTTGGGACTGGGGCGTGACACGGTTTTAGTGGTGGCCCACGCAGGTCGAGTTAATTGCTAGTAACATGATATCATGTTCAGCAAACCTGCAATAGGATAGGAATACTAGGTCTCATCCACACTGACTTCATCCATAATTTTTGTATCCTGCTTGATTATCATCTATTAAATCCTTCGTACTTTTCTCAAATTTTCTATCTTTTTCAGAAATATGGACATACCCGGGGAAACTGCGATTGATGGAACTGACCAAGCAACAGACCTCTCGCCAGATGTCCAAGGGACACCAATCCCGAGAGACCAATCTCCGAGAAGGATGCTGGTCAATCCAACAACCTCGTACCTTCACCAGGATCCGACCCAAGAAGCAACACCAGTCCAGCAAGAAGGGCAACCTTCTCAGGCACCAACACTGCAGGCAGAGATACCTTTGTCTCCACCTCCAGTTCTCGCAGCCCTGATGCCACAACTTGAGGAACAATCTCAGATGTTCCAAGCCATATTGCAGGCTCAGTGGCAACAGAATGAAGTCCTGAGACAATGCTTGATGACGGTTCTGGAGAGGACAACTGCTCTAGCACCAGCCCCTGTCCAACCAGCTAGCACTGTTCAAGGCTTTAGCCGGATGAGCCCGAGAACTTTTAAGGGCAATGAAACTCCGGAGGAGATCTCAAACTGGATCTCCAATATGGAAATACTGCTAGAAGGTTCACAACTTCACCCTGACCTATGGATGACCACAGTAAGGACCCTACTCCTCGGCAACGCCCATCACTGGTGGAAATCTATCGAGCGCAGCACCGGCAAGAACCATACTTGGGAACAATTTCTGGAATATTTTAATGCAAAATATTTCCCAGCCACGGTCAGAGATGAACTGTACTTCCAGTTCCTGCATTTGGAACAAGGGAATATGACCGTCGACGCCTATGATGCAGAATTCAGTCGACTAAGTCAATTCGGTGCCATCCTAATACCAACCGAGCTGAAGAAGGCCCTAAAGTTCCATCACGGCCTTACCCCCGAACTCCAAGGGTATACTACGGCACAGTTTAGGATTTCATACGAAGAAGTTCTTTCAGAGGCAAGGATACAAGAAGCCATTGGCCGAGAAGCAAGATGTTCAAATCCAACCATACTAGCCAGAGACCAGACTGGAGCAGGAGGACCAATCCGTCACCCAGGAAATCAGACACAACACCAGATGGGATCATATCAAACCAAGAAATTTTTGACTTGTCACCATTGTGGCAGGAAGGGACATTATGCCAAAAACTGTCAAAGGAAGTATAGACTATGCTTGATATGTGGAGATAATCAGCATAGGGCCAAAGACTGCCCACAACACAGAGAAGCAACACTCCAGCATGGGCAAGGACCAGTAGCACCAGCCCAGAGAATGCAACTCCCTACTAGAGGTCAGCATTCCCCAGCATCTGGAAGATTTCAGAGGGGACCACCCTTAGTCACCCAAGACACGCAGTACTGCCTAGCCAGACAACAAATCGGTAGACAAAGGCACGAGCAGGCCTTTGCACTAGCTGCAGTTGCAGAAGAACTGGAAGGTGAAACCATTTCAGGTATCATTATAGTCGCATTATTACCAGCAAACCGCATTATTTGATTCTAGAGCTACACTATTTTTCACATCTAGTAGTTTCGTACCCATGCAAATAGCCAGGTTTACCGGAAAAGGCATTGTTCCAGTTACCAACATTACTAAAGCCTGCTAGTAGTCAGGTATAGAAGAGTAATGAGGACGCGATTCTTGGTACTTCCAATACCAAACCTCGACGTTGACTTAGACTTGGACTGGCTAAGCCAAGTACAAATACTATCCTAGACTACAGGAAGAGAAGCGTCATCCTTAGACCACCAAGTTACCCATTCAGAAATAGATAGTACCGAGGATAGCAAATCATATTGGTTAACCCTAGTCACCTGATGACTTATAGTATCCGACCTAAATTATTTTCCACCCTTAGATAATGATCAGGACTAAGCAAACACATATAGGTAGATTGCTAGACATTGATTGATAAGCTCAAGCATATGAATGAAGTGATAGCTGAATACTACAGGTAGTTTCCAAATTAGATTTGATATACATGACTTATTAGGGTAGTCAGTAACTTCTAGTCTTGTGTTTTCACCAATAGATTAATTTCAGCTAGTATCGGGAATAGATCAATTAGATTGAAGGAGAGAGGGTAGACAGATGTTAGTCTTGAGAAAAATATCAGAAAAACTACCAATAATATGCGACCTGTTGTAAATCTGGTGATACCCATATAATCTGGATAAAGGGTACACATAGAGTAGAATAGGAAGACATATGTTTTCACCTACCCGAGAAACTATCAGACTTGGAAGAAGTGGAAAACTAAGCTCGAGGTACGTCATACCCTTCGATGTGTTGGAACGCATCAAAGAAGTTATTTGCAAGATAGCATTACCTCAGACATTGGAAGAAGTACATGACGTCTTCCACATATTCCAATTAAAGAGGTACGCTCTGGATACAAGTCATGTGCTTAAATGCGGACAACCTATAGTGTATATTAAGGTTGTAGAACTTAGAAAACCACACCTCTTTTGGGTCAACTAGCAACCTAGACTAGAAGTTAGAGATTATAGAATCTTGTCTTTTGTGAATTTGAATTGTTTTGTACTTCTCATATCCTAATCTAGCGTACTTATATTTGCTATACTACCTTAAATTATGCTCTGCTATTATAGCCTAGTTTTGCAAGCTTATTCCTTATCAAGCTTGTTCATTAAATATTTATTATTGGAGTACTACATTAATACATTTCAGAATCAGTGTATGACGGTCTGATCAACCATAATGCACTTGGTTCGCTCTTCGCATAACTACTTTACATAGATTGAGATATATAGTGATTAGTAAACAGATGTACTTACCTCTGCGCATATCGTATCAGCTACATAACTAGGCTAATACGAATATGTGAATAGGGAGTACCAGAATAGCATTTCCATCCACAACTGCCTTGACAATTCCCATTGAATTCTTTAAACGCCTTGAATCTCCATACTTCTAATCCATTACCCCCTTGAACTCTTGATTACTGTTTTCCGTCTTTCCTTATTTCGGAAAGAAGAAACCTCGTATATAGTATAAATATGAAGTGTATTATTTCTATAAGCCATTTCTATTTGTTTCTTGGGGAATTACCAAACCCTATTAATAGATTAGATTGCAGTTTAACTCTGTTCTTATTTTTAGAATAATTTCTGTTACCTACCTTATGTTGTATTACGTTCCTCTAGTTCATATTGCATGAAAATATCATGCACCAGGCAAATCAACCTGGGAACGTGTAGAGGATATCCGATAATGTTTCCCCCATCTATTTCCAGATCAGGGTATGTCCAAAATATTTCAAATCAAATCTTCAGTTATGACTATGTCCTCATATGTCCTTAATCAATCTTTCGTTCTCAATATATGTTTGTTTTTATTTCGAGGACGAAATATTCTAAGGAGGATAGATTGTAAACTCCCTCGACCAGATTTCAGTATTTTAATATTATTTTTAGTTAATTAGAACTAGTGCAACTTTTTAAATTTATTTATTATATATTCTATTGATTGTACACCTGTTTATTACACAATAATTTAAGGCATCACACTAGCTGTTAACCCTAAACAAATTTCACATACCTGCCCTAGACTTGCTAGACTACATTTTCTGTATTTTTAGCAACTCCCAGAAAACCTCGTTTTGTGCTTCGGTTTAGTCGCACAAATATCGTTACAAACGTACGTATTTAATCCCTATTTAATTTTCTGCTCTTTACCCACCTCTGTACCCTAGAGATTTGAGGACCAGTAGGCACCTATTTTGCCCAAACAAAAATACGATAATATTCTACACTAATTGTATTACAATTATCGTATTGACACCGTAAAAAAATTATGACCCTAACTGCCCCTAAATAATTAGTGAACACCGTGCGCAGTATTTATTAAATAATAAATACGGTTACCCGTATCACAAAGAATCAGACCCTGACCCTGCCCAGGCTCCTCCCCACAGCCCAGGACATTACCCCAGCATTTTCCCTCAGTTCTGTGAATTTTAGTAATTTTTAGAACCAAGTGATTTTTCAGACAAATTGTATAATTGCACAATTTCCCAATTTTTGGACTTTTATGCAAATTGTGAAAAGTCAAGGGTTTTTATGCAAAAATGTATGTGAGGTGGCCTAACCTCATTGGCTAGACAACCTAACACCTACATGTGGCATTATTATCCAGAAAAATCTATTAGAAAATATCCTAAATTACAAAATTACTAAAATACCCAAAACTTCTACTTATTTACTAAACTGCCATTGCCTACAACTCCTATAAAACCCGACCCCCCCTCTCTTCAACCTCCCACAGCCACCTCTCTCCGCCACCGCCGGCCGCCCAACTCCGGCGAAGCCTCCGCCCTGACCCCCTCTCCCCTCCGACCAAGCTCCACCATCTCCGGCGCCCTGCTCCGCCGTGAGCAGCCCCTGCAACCTCTCTTCTCCAACACCACACAGCCAACACCACCACTCCCGACCACCCCCTGCGCCACCCTCCGCCACCGTGCTCCGCCACCACCACCCCCACTCGACTCGCCCTGCTTTCCTCTACCCGACCCCCACTTCCTCGCCGCCCCCACGACGTCTCCTCCGCCGTCGACAGCCTTCACAGCACCCTCGGCCACCCCTAACCCTAACTGTCACCCCCACCTCCGCCGGCCTCCAGCCTCCACCACCGCCGTCGTGGACCTCCGCCACCACCACCAACCTGACCGCCTACCTTCCCTCCACCGTTTCCCCACCCTGCCCGGCCACCTCCGCCTCTCCTCCGCCGCCGGCAGCCCCGCACACAGCTGCTGCTGCTGCTGCTGCTAGCAGCTACTGCTGCTGTTCCCGCTCCTCCGGCCGCCTCCGGCCGACTCCGCCGCCGTCCACCCGCCGTCGACGACCCCTAGGGCCCACCTGTCAGAGGGTATACTCCTCAACCCTATTATATACGTATTTATATACTAATATCCATATGTATACCTATATGTATATATATGTATATATATATGTATATATATATGTATATTAATATGTATTTCTATGTATATTTATATATATATATATGTTTATACAAATATATTATATATATTATATATTATTATATACTGTATAAATACAGAGTATTTATACAGTATATTGTATATTATTATTATAGTCTTATTATATATGTATATATTTATGTATATTCACATATATATATATCTATACATAATTATATATATATATATATATATATATATATATATATATATATATATATATATATATGTATATTAAATATAAATATCTATTTATATATATAGTTACATATATATTATTGTATGCATATATATGTATATAGTTATATTATATTATATGTTATATATTATTATGTAATAATTATTAATGCATTTATTTCTGTTTCATATATATATATAAATCTATATATAGTATATATAAATATATGTCTACATATATTTATATATATATAGTATTATATAATATGTATACTATATGTATATAATATAACCTATTATTTATATGTTATATTACAAATAAATATTGCTGGATAATACAGCTTATATTTATTATATATGTATATTTTCAATTCTTGCACTGTCTTTCAAATTCATTATATAAATATATAACAGTGGTCATATATAAACCCTGATAATATAAATATTAATTAGTGCTGGATAGTACAGCATTTATATATGTATTTAAATTCCTGCAATGTCATTTTATTTTATATATATATATATTATCTATATATATATATACTATATAGTACTGTATAAATACAGTACATAGATATATGTATTTACTTTCTGCCTTGGCATTTCATTTATTTATATTATATATCAGTGGATACACCCTGATAATCGTATTATATATCTATAGCAGTGGATATACCCTGCTACTATTATTTATACTTGCATTTGTCTATATACTATATATATACTGCTATATATATTATATCTATATATATACATACTATATCTATATTATATATGTGTATATAAGTATATATATATACTTTGTATTACAGCCTTGATATTCACGAACCCTGTCTGTTTTAACAGAAACCACCTTCAGCACAGCCAGTGACCCCCTGTCACCAGCAACCTCAAACCTGACTGCGAGATCAGGTTATCAACACTATCAGGGAGTAGGCAAGTATACCTTGCCAAGTTACTGTTTAAATTCTCAATAATATTATATGCTCTTGTTTATGTATTTCATGATTACCTGAGACTGCCTTGGGTTCAGTCAACTGTTATGTTGACATTTAATATAATTAACTTAGTATTACAGACTCACCAACAGCTGTGAGAGTATTCTGATATTCTCCTAGACCCTATCACGGGAACACGCAACATGGTTGCAATGCATATTGGGATGCGAGCTGCGTAGTTGACTAGCTACCAGTACGTGTGACCGCATCACGGATTAGAATAATGCAGAAAATATACGACTTGACATTTAGTTACATTGGGAGGGGAGAACGACTAAAATACGTATGGGACACCCACCTCTTTACCATGTGCCACACTCGACGGAGTGATACGGATGATATATGTATATATTCATGTGACCATTCTCATCGTAGATGGAAAATTGTATAGTGCCCTTGAACGGGGGCATATGTGGCATATACTAGCCTGTCACTACAGATTGGTAAATTACGTCAGCATATGTCTAGCCACACATTTTCCATACGTACTAGGTTGTCTCAAATTGTATTTCACTTAGATGGTTAGCACCCTGTATTTATTTTATTCAGTAATTTATTTATTCAGTATTTACATTACATGGCATGTCATTTTCTGTATCTTGTTACGTCCCTCTGAGGACCTGGTTCCCTGTCAGGTTTAGCTGAGACATTCCACCCCACAGTACCTGGACCTAGACAGGAGTCTGGACATGCCTCGGAGACGGAGTTAGAGGAGATGCCATCAGAGTCTACCTGAGTGCACCTGGAGTTGAAGCTACATATTTTGAGGATGTTACGCTAGTTTATCTTATTTCACTCCTGCTTACTTTTGTAGTGGGATTGTTCCCACCTGACTTTATCTGGGTTGTATATGATATTTCAGATATAGCATCTATATATTCAGCATTTTCTCTGTTATTCTTGTAGATGAGATAGATTTACCTGTATTTAGACTTGTAGTATTTTAGGACAGCGTAGCACATCACTTCGGGTCCATTAAATTGAGTAATCCCTTAGTGACGTGTCAGCTGGCCAGTGACACGTGGCCTAGTTCCGTATATTTTTGGGATTGGGGCATGACAAACTTGATCTGGTGTCTCTGGAGACGCACATTCCAAGAGAAAGGAAGTCAACATCTGACGCAAGATGGCGCATGGAGATGTATGAAGCTAATAGCCTTATGGAGAAGTCTACTGCGGTTGTCGAAGAGAGACTGGCACTATGAATCTACGCATGGAAACAATTAGAACATGAAAGAACTCGACACATAAGCAGTCTCGGCGCATGGCACTCACTGCGCATAGCGGGCTCAGTACAGTGTAGTCACTTCACATGACGTTCTTTCGGTGCATGGCAAAACTTGGCGCATGAAAGTGTCTATGTGGCTACCTCTAAGCAAGGTCTATGCGCAACCAGGTTATGTGCATAGGGCTATTAGTACCTTTGTGCATGTCTCTTAAATCATAAAGGATCATGAGAATGAGGATTGCAGATCCAATTTTAAACCAAATAGCAAGGTAAAAGCCTAACTTGGTTACTTTGAATACTTAACTTGGTTGCTATGATTGCGTAGGTTAAGTCATCTGGCGTGGTTGTTGACTGGTGAATGGACACTAGTGCATTTAGACACGAGATCTCTAGAAAGAGCAGTTCATCGAGGTCAAGCCTATCACTGAAGAAGGCCGAAGATCTCGATAGCGAACAAGGATCAAGCAGATGATCTGGGGATTGGGACAATAGTTTTGGACTTCGAGAAGTTACAGTCAAGAAAGTACATGTAGCAAAGTACCAGTGATTACCAAGGAACTAATCTCAGGAAGTCTGTTGCAGACTTGAGGGTGAACCTCCATGGTTGCCAGATGGTGATATCTTGGCAGGAGACATACTTTGAAACAAGACTTCAGTATCAGATGGATGTTCGAGCTTCTGCTTGTGAGTAGAGTCTCATTACAAGAGTTGTGGGACACCAAGATTAGGACATGTACTCTGTACCACAAGATGTCTAGTCTATGGCTTATCTCCAAATATATGGGTAAGGAGGTGGAGAAGTGTGAGGTCTGTGGGCAGACAAAGATTACAAGAAAATATTTTAAACGGATAAATCGAAGTACATATTTTCTGGAGTTGGTACACTCAGATATCTGTGACTTCAAATAGTTCTCCACAAAGTCCATGATGAGTATTTCATTACCTTCATCGACGAATACTAGAAGTACGCGTTCGTCTATCTGCTCAAGATAAAAGACGAAGCATTCGAGAAGTTCAAGGAGTTCAAGGCTGAGGCTGAACGTTAAAAAGAGCAATAACTCAAGAGACTCAGAAGTGATCGAGACGGAGAGTATAGGCCCATTAAATTTGCATCGTTCTGTAAAGAATATGGAATTGTCAATGAGACGAATGCTCCAAATTCTCCTCAATCAAATGGAGTAGCTGAACGAAAGAACAGAACATTGACAGAGATGATAAATTCAATATTGTTGTGGGTCTTCCAAACTGCTTCTGAGGAGAAGCTTCGCTAACGGCTACGTTCATTCTAAAAAGAGTGATGTACGCAACTTTCGATGTCACTCATCATGAACTCTGGTTTAAAGTCAGACCCAACTTAAATTTCATTCGAGTGTGGGGGTGTCTGGCATTTGTGAAGCTTCCAGACTTGAAGATTCAGAAGCTAGGAACGGGGACTACGAAGATAATCTTCTTGGGACATACCGAGAAGAGTAATACAAGGAGGTTCCTTGATATTAAGTCAATTTATATCATCGAAATCTTGCAACGCATAATTCTTTGAAAGATAAATTTGCAAGGCACAAGAACATTATTTTTTGGACATTTTGGGGAATAGTGTGAGTGCACAGGAGGCTAACGCTTTCAATGCAGATGTAGTTCAAGAAGAAGTTGTCATTCTAGAGACACCGTTCGAACCAGAGCTTGCAACTGGTGGTCTAAGCGGGTGAGGAGACAGAAGGACTTCGGAGATAATTTTGTCACCTATTATGCGGAAGCAGATCCGCTTACCTATGATGAGGCGATGAAGTCCAAAGATACTGTCTTTTAGAGGGGGGCTATAAATGATGAGTATGACTCAATAATCTCCAACAACACTTGGTGTTGGTCGATCTGCCTGAATAAGCTAAACCAATCGGATGCAAATGGATCTTCAAGAAGAAGATGAAGGCTGATGGAACTGTTGACAATTCAAGGCAAGGCTGATAGCCAAGGGGTTTTCTCAGAAGCAGGGGATCGACTACTTAGACACATATGCTCCAGTAACACGGATGATGACCATTAGGATATTGATTGCTATAAGTGCAATCCATAAGCTAGTTATATATCAGATGGATATGAAAACAACATTCCTGAATGGTGAATTGACCAAAGAGATTTGCATGCAACAACTAGAAGAATTCATCGTCAAGGGCCTTAAAGACAAAGTCTGCAAGTTGGTGAAATTGTTATACGGTCTGAACAAGCTCCAAAGATGTGGCATGAGAAGTTTGATAAAGTTATAAGATCAAACGGCTACAGGGCCAGTGAGACGGACAAGTGTGTTTACACAAAGTTCGCTGATGGGAGAGGAGTCATCGTTTGTCTATATATGGACGACATGTTGATCCTGGGCACGAATCGAGCATGTTTTACTAAGAAAAAGAAGTTTCTCTCATCCAAGTTCAGTATGAAGGACTTGGGGAGTTGATGTGATCCTGGGGATCAAGGTCATCCGGACGAGCACTGGAGTGACACTATGACGGTCTTATTATATTGAGAAGATGCTCACATGCTATGGATATCAGGATCTTCTAGGGATCAATACTCCATACATGTGTGAAAATAAGCTGAAGCCAAATCCGAGAGAAAGTGTCAGGCAGCTGGAGTATTCAAGCGTCATCAGAAGTTTGATGTATGCAACAACTACCACAAGGCCTGACATAGCTTTTGTCGTGGGGATGCTGAGTCAGTTCACGAGCAATCCAGGTGTTGAGCACTGTAAAGTTGTGAAGAGAGTAATGGGATAACTCAAAAGGACTCAGAATTATCCACTGCACTACAGCGGGTATCCGATAGTAGTGGAAGACTTCAGTGATGCAAGCTGGTATTCAGAAGTAGAGAGTGAAAGGTCCATAAGTGGATATGTCTTCTCAAAGGGTGAAGCTGGTATATCTTATTCCTCAAGGGAATATGAGTTCTATGCTCTGGCGGCTGTAGCGGATAAAGCGGAGTGGCTTCAGGAGCTCATGTATGATCTTCCAGTGGTTGGTGCGCATATTCGGCGGTACCGATTCACTGCGACAACCAGGCGACTGCAGCGGTGGCATCAATTTTTTCTCTTCAATGGTTAGAAGAGATCTGTGCGGCTAAGGCACATGGTGCTGCATGAGCGCATCAAGGATGACGTCATGGTAGCGATTAATGTTCGAAGCTAGGTGATTCTAGCGGGTCCGTTTAAGATACTACATGAACGCATCAAAAATGGCATCATTACAGTGGTTGATGATCAGAGTCAGGAGGGTTTGGCGAATCCGTTCATATAAGACCTCAAGCTCCAGGTGATTATAAAAACTATAAAGGAGCGTAGTACTCCATGTTACAGTGGCGACACCACATGAGATATCTTGATAGGATAAAGCCTCGGCTTTTGGCCATGTCATAGCGACGTAATACCGCATATAGTCAAGGACACATCATACATGGGCTTGGAGGACTTTTGATATTCTGTCTTTGTAATTCTACCATAAAGTTTTATGCTATTAGTTCAAAGAGAAATCTACTAGGCATCTAGATTTTGGTTCAAAGAAGGATCATTGACTGAGAAAATATCAGGAATAGTGGATAGTTCTTTGAGACATTGAGGGGTTACAGACCCAAAACCACTGTTGTCTACTATCTGTTCTTTGAGTAGAATAAGATCCTGTAGGAGGATGGCTTAGACGCCTTAATGAGTTCTAGGATATTTGGAATGTCCGACGTGCTTTACAAAAAGCACGGTAGCACAACACTACAAAGGAGCAGAGAAATCTATGCTACATTGGGTGACATCACCATGAGGTTCCTCGATAGGGTAATGTCTCAGCTTTGCAAGCCATGTCACAGCGGCATAGCACCGCATATAGACAAGTGGCCTAATGTTGTAAAATGAAGAGTGTTAGGCAACACTACAAAGAGGCCGGTGTCCTCATGTTACAGTGGTGTGACACCACCAAGAGGTACCTAGAGAGGGTAAAGCCTCGGCTACGCGAGCCATGTCACAGTAGCATAACACCGCAAGGAAGCACAAGGCTTCATACTGGGTAGTTTGGCATAAAAAGAGGTTGAGACCTCATGCTACAGTGGATAACACCACAATGAGGTGAGACCTCGGCTTTGGGCCATGTCACAGCGGAGTAGCACCGCAAGGAAGCGCAAGGCTTCATGCCAAGGACTCTTTAAAAGAACTTACCTAGAGTGTATGGAAAGAGATATAGGCCATCTCTTGAGGGTAAACTTATAGGCGCCCAAGATACATACACCAAAACCAGGCTTGCACATTGCCTTTAATGTTCAATCGGAAGCACAGCTGATGTCATTGTGTAAGTGAAAAGAATTGCAGCTATGGTATAGAATTCAAGGCTTAGTCTATTCTTGTATCATACTATTATTCGACCCATGCAGGAATATTCAAGTCGAAGTGACATCTATCCTAATGCATGATGGGCAGTCACTGTGGGGAATGCTCAACCCATATATTAAGATATGTTGAGGATTGTTGATGTTTTTGCCTTTGGACTAGTAAAGATAGTCCCACATTGGCTATACCACTAAGTGGGTTTCTCAATATAATACTTTGTATGTGTTGAGGTGTGCACATGGGGTGTGATGGGGCACATGGGTGCCATGAGGGGTATTTTATTAGGAGAAAAAAAGACTAACTTATCAATGCAAGCTTTTAAGTTTTTTTGTCATGCTCTTGGATATTATTCCATAGGAGCTAAGCCACAAAGGGGCTTAATGACTCGGACTTGGGCTCAAGGGCACAAAGTGGTGCTTTGTTGGCACACGTGCGCTCGCTTTATGCGCGTGTTGCATGAACGGGTGCTGAGCAAGTGTTGAACGGGCGCTGAGCGGACTATGCATTGGGCTGCGATTGTGGGATATCAATTTTGTATATTGGCTTTTTAGTCCCATATTGGAAAGAAGAGGAGGATGGGCTTCCATCCTTCCCTATATATCTGGCCTCCTTTTGAGACACACCAAATATTGAGAAAGGGGAGTCCAAATGAGTCTGTTCGAGTCACACAAAGATGTGACTACGAGCGTTTCAGAAGTTCTCTTGTAAACTTGCTGGCTCCTAGGAGCAGATCGTCGATAGAGGACGAATCTTGCTTTGAGCAACAGTGGTCTTTACTACCCCAGCAAGAATAATTTTTATTCTATATTTCTCTCCTCTTCTTCTAGTTGTAAACGTTCTGTCCCAATTGCAACTGCATTTGCAAGGAAGAACGTATTTCTGTTTCTTGAATTCTGTGATGAAAATGAGTTATAATCGGCAACTATATTCTATATTATATAGTTCTTCATTGGATCTGGGTATATCACAGAGAAAACTTTTGTGTGAACTCCTGATATCGACTTCAACTTCTTGTTCTACCATCTTTGATTAAGCCTCGAGAATAACATATATATAAGTATTGAAGGTACACGTATATTGCTTTAAGAAAATAAAGAGAGAAAATCGTAAGGACGGACCCAAAATTTAAGTTTATCCCAGACTGAACTTAAATTATACTAAAAAAATTTTAATACAAAAATTATTTCATATAATGTCATCATAATCCAAATATGTAATTCAAATATTATTTTCCACCAAAAAAGAGTTTTCAAATGACATGGGATAAATTTTATAAGTAGACATGTTACTTAAGGTAATTAGAAAAACATCATATTCAAAGAATAATTTACTTCAATCATGACAATTTTATTATATTCTTAACGATTCAAACAATATACAAAGAAATTGCTTAATTCAAACAAGGTATGGCTGACACAATATATGACAGCAATAGCTTATTACATAAATTTTTATAGAAATAATTTGTATAGTGACCTAGCTCTATCTATTTCTTGTATATATACTACGATTCGATTGACAACCATGGTGTAGCCATTAGTAGCTTTTAGGACGACCATGAACGATGGGTAGTTGAGTTCGGAACCGGCAATGGCCGTCGTGTTGGAGCAACCGATCGAACGCACGTCCAGTTGCGGCGGTCACCTTCTCATCATCTATCTCGTTCCCGTCGCTGTCGGTTACGTCCGCAGTCGTCATGATTGCTGACTTGATGGCAGCCGGCGACCACTCGGGATGTGAGCTTTTGAGTAGAGCCACAATGCCGCTGAGGTGGGGAGTGGCAAGAAGGACTTGTACCATTCCTCTCGTCCATCGTCGGTGGAGAAGGAAGTGGTGGCGGAGCTCTGGTGCACATGAACAATGTATGTTTTTATCTGGCTGCTTGTTTCAGTTTGCATTTGATTCTCGCTTTTCAAGGGCACTTTTCAAGGGCACAACTCTGTGCTTTCTAGCAATGGTGGGAGTTGCAAAGCCAGAGAATAAGAAGAAGAGGGATAGAAAGAAGGAAATTGATAGGCTTGAGCTCATCCGAAACTTGTAGCCCTCTTCCATTTTCTGTTTACAGATATTGTAGTTAGGGTCTAATCCCACTGATTTTGCATAGCCAGATTTAGAACCAGCGCCTGAGGATCAAGCGTACTTCCTCTTGAACAATGACATGCACCAGGTGGATGGTCGTTGAAGGAAACGAGTGGGCTTCTTCTTCCCTATTCGTTATTGTGTATTTTAATCTTTTGGGCGTTTAGCCACCAACATTAGTTAGCCGTAAAATCTGGACATTTAGTTTTCTTTACATGATTGTAATTAATCAGACTGCAGCTGATCATGGTCATGTACTTTTAATACTCTGCCATTTTTCTTACTTTGTACAGTCCGTTTCCAGGATATCGTGACAGGATATTTGGGATATCTTACTTCCTTGTCATTTATGTTCTATGTTTACTGTTCTTACTTGACTGATTGAGACAATAGATGTGTTATGTGACCCTAAGTGACTTGCTTGTTGTATGGACCCCCCTTGTCTAGTTATAGTCGTGACCGCCGTAAGACGTTCTATACCTTGTACTGGCGAGCTGGCCATGTCCGTCTCCGTATTCCGGTATTGGGGCATGACAGCGTCATCGCGAGGTAAATATCCCATCATCATATCAAAATAATTCATGTATTGACGAGGAGACAATTTTTCGTCAAACAGAATCATGGAGAAGGGATTGTACTTGGGTGGGTATGCTACATTTTTTCATGCGATCTCGAAGTTCCCTTATTTCCCTCATTGCCTCCCAAGCCTCATCTACTGCCGAAGGAGCATATGACCCTGGCAGGGTATGATGGCCATCAGCGGGGGAAGCGGTTGTGTTCGAGTCTCCTTTGGTCCCAGGATCCTGGCATGCTTGCGATGAGGTTCTTTGTTGTTGCGGGACCAGGCTTTCCCGGAGCTCTAGAACCGTCTGAGTCAGAGAATGCATCGAGGAACTCATGGTCTGCATCATAGCCTCAAGGATCACAAGACGCTGTCGATTGCTGGTGCCTTCATTGTCCTCCCCATTCATATATATTGTCCTTACATGGGGAGAGATGGACGGGACGGTGGATCTCTCGCTTTCCGCCTCGGATTCTTGTATCGAGCTATCATCAGGAAAGGCTGGCAGCGATGCATCTTCTTCAGACTCTAAGGGAATACTACCCCCAATGTTAGAAGGTGCTTCGCTTTCACGAGGGTGACTACCCCCAGGAATCTTAGCGTTTGTTCCTTAAGAATCATTGTCTCCTCAGAACGACGGGTTGTTTTAGAGTTATGGAGGATTGCTACCCCTAGCTTGCAGAGTCATCTTGGGTCTTGAGGCAATACTACCCCCAGCCGATGACAATTTTGTCTTCGAGCGGGTGCTCAGGAACACTTTTTCAGTAGGTATCACTGCTTGCCTCCGCCTTCTCGACATGTTGGCGGAGAGTGGAGAATTGGAGGTGATGGACTTTCAGCCTCCCTTCGTAGAGGGAGATCTCCAAGTGGAACAATATGAGACGAAGGGCAACTCATCCTCTTCTGGTATCTGCACCTATTTTCGGGATGCTACCGGATGAGTGCCCTTGGTTGCAGTCGCTGAAATACCGACGGCCTGTTTGCAGGTACTGTTACTTCAGTACAAAAGTAGTTGATGACAATGTTGTCACAGTGATGCCCGGGAAGGGACGTCTTACATGCCGTAGATGTTTCTCTCGCTTTGCATTTGTGATTGATCACATCGCGCAAATCGGACGAGGGATGATTCACCTTTACACCTTCCTTGTGAGCACGGGTAAGCCGAGCACATGGGTGTGTAGGTAATATTTTTGCTCCTGACCTGGGGCTCGTACAAGAACTTTCTCCAATTCATCAGTGGAAGGCTTTTGAGACCAACCCTGTTCCCGTGCCACTATGGACTGGACGCATGGGTCAGTCTTGTATAACTTTTTTTCAGGGGCCCGCATCACAGTTAGCGACGCATGCTGATGGTCCGTCAACTGAGCAGAATATAACAAGTGTCCAAGCAAATTACATATATGATTAACAAGATAATATGGGATAACATTATATATAAAATAGTATGCATGCATACAGTTAAGAATAGTTTCAGTTATATGATACTTGCAATTAAGGTTCACTCTATTCCTTCTTGGGATATGTGTCCTATTTTGATATCAAAAACACCAAAACTAACGCAGGACATTTATGAAAATTTGTTAGCTATGCTATGACTGCAATTATGCACACCACACTGGAGAATTGTCATGATCTGATCAGTAATCATAAAAAAACCCTTAAGAAACTTGGCTATTCTCCACCATCCCATGATATATCAGTTAGACACCTATGGGTATACTCCGGCATATTTTTGAGTGTTGTGTTCTCAACAAAATTGAAGTCATCCATTAACCTTTCTTCTACTGTACAATTTTCTGACATATTGTCTAGTGTATTTTCAAATGTCACTAGTTAGTATTAAGATACTTTAAGATAGGAGTGTGTTCAAATTGAAAGGCAACAGTTGCACACACGAGCATTTTCCATGTCATAGGAACATACAGGATTACCATGTCAAGACGAGCAATAAGTAGAAGGCAACAAGCTTCGTTCCATGTTCTGGTGAGACTGCATTTAGTATCTTTCCTAGTTGGCCCAAGCTACAATTAATTTTCTAGGTAATTAAACTAACATGGTCTCCATTATGTTTCATACTTCCATACAAAGCTTTGCATTTCAGAAATTAATTTCTTCATATAACCTGAAATGAAGCCTATGGTAGATATGAAAAAGATGCTACAAATTATATAAAATATTAGAAAACAAGTGATGAATGTTTCATATTTTATTCTTCAGCCCCAAGGCTCGTTTAAATAGAAGAAATATAATCAATGTCCATCATTGAATCAAGGAGAACCTTAAGGAAAAACAAAACTAAATAAAAATAGAAAATCTTCTCTAATAATGACTAATAACAAGAGGAGAGAGAATCACGAAATTCTCCAACACCCCCCTGAAGTTGGTGCATAGATATCTATCATGCCCAAATTGCTTACCAAATGCTCAAATAAGGGTCTCACCAAGCTTTTGGTTAAGATGTCCGCAGTTTGCTGGCTAGATGTCACAAATGGTAGACATATTTTTTCAGCATCTAATTTCTCTTTTATGAAGTGACGGTCAATCTCAATATGTTTGGTTCTATCATGCTGAACCGGGTTGTGGGCTATGCTTATGACAGCTTTACTGTCAGAATATAACTTTAATGGAAGCTCAATTTTTATCTTAAGTTCCTCTAAGACTTTTTGAATCCATAGTCCTTCACAAATACCCTGAGTCATAGCTCTAAACTCGACTTCTACACTGCTTCTTGCTACAACTTCTTATTTTTTGCTTCTCCATGTCACAAGATTACCCCATACATAGGTACAATATCCAGAGGTTGATCTTCTGTCTGTGAATGAACCTGCCCAATCTGCATCAGTGAATATAGACACATTCTTTTCACTAGTCTTCTTAAAAAATAAACCCTTTTCGGGATTGGCCTTCAAGTATCTCAGTATCCTATAAACTACCTCAAGATGTTCCTCATAAGGAGAATGCATAAACTGACTCACTACACTGACTGAGAAGGCGATGTCAGGTCTAGTGTGAGACAAGTAGATTAGCTTACCCACCAACCACTGGTATCTTCTGGTGTGACACGACCCGCATCTGGAATAAGGGAACAAGTAGTGAGCAACTACCAGCCTACGCCGCAGCATCAACGGTAGAACGCTGTTTGAGTCAACCATACTATCTAAACATCTCATACAATATATATATGGTACCTGTCAATGTCATCTCAACTCCAAACGGAGGAACAATATGGTATATGATAATGGTAAACTATATTCAATCACAAAATAAAACTAATGGAGGATGAAAGCACGATATGGAATAAAGAGTCACAATTCAATCACAAGTCCCAAATAATATATACATGCTAAAAAGTCTCAAAAAAAGTCTAAACAATAAGTCTAAGCCTCCTCTGCATCTGGTACTAGGTCTCAAGCTCTAAAGGGGTATCCTCTAGTGGTATGCCGTCCTGCGGCCCATAGTACGTGGGAAACTGGTCCACAAGTCAATCATCTGAAAATATATCCAGTCATACCTCTGAAAGCAGTTCCAAATACATAATCGAGCATATATCACAGATAATAGAAAAGAATACAAGATAACTAACCATAAGAATGGAATGAACTAGAGTGAACATGTAATGTACTGGAATGAAGAAAAAACAATATGAATAACTACAATTTAAAATAGAAAAGATAAAACTAACTAATGTGCCATAGAGTACAAGTTCATTATGTGATCTGTTTGGGTTGAACACGAATACAATATGGTAACTCGATTACACGTGTGATATGTAATCGACATGTACATGAATACACTTAGGCTTGATCACATAACTAACTCCTACTCCCCCATACCCAACCAATACTAATGGATCCAATCACGACACGTTATGAACACGAATATGGGCACACTGAACACGAGCAGTATGTGAACGCGAAGTACACGATAATCAATACCCGATACACGCGATGAAATACATGTGAAGGAATACCGACTGAACACGGTAGGAGATAACATCACATGACAGGATCCATATAGTACCAGTCCGTATAAGCTCAGCGTCGGAATCAAGTATACAGTTCTAGAACATGCGAGATAAACACTATCATGAAATAAAAACTAACAGAGAGATGTACTCGCCTCTGTTCCTGAGCAAAGAGTGTATCTCGATGCCCAAGTTGGTGTCACAAAATCCTATTTAAGAAATATCATGTTAAATGGTGTAATGGATCATTAAATGCTGACATGAGCTAAAACATGCTTCTAAGCCCATTTCTAGCTAACTAAGTCATACTAGGCTTTTACTAGTTATTTGGTCCATAATGGTCATTACCTTAGAGTATAGCTAATACCTTAGCTATTACTAACTAAATTTAACATAAACTGACTATTACACTAATATACTAGGATATCAATGACTGATAATAACCTTACTCGCCTAAACTAACTGATATACTTATACAAACATACCAATTTCCTTAACACTAACCAACTCCTACTTCTCTTACTAACTGACATCCACTGACCACTAACTGACTCTATACTATCTTCTAACTGATACTCTAATATATACACTAACTTAGAGGAATACTAACATAACACACATAAATAATTGATACTACATAATTAATATCAATACACTTACTGTCAACTGATTACAACTGGACATCCAAGTATACCATGATGATGTTGTTGCTGCTGCTCTATGAGCTGTTGTTGCCAACAGCAACAACCATTCCCCAATCTGATGTTCACTAAGATAGGTTCACCCTTACACACATGGTTGACCAGATTTTGTATTCTCCTATCTCTACACCAACTCATAGCTCACTCACTTGAGCTCACCATCATAATAAATATATACATGAGCATACATATACTCGTATCAATCAAGTCCCTAACTGCCATTGCATTTCCCTTCTTACACATCTGATCATGCAACTTATGTTATAGTTGCCCTTGCATTTGCTCATGATGCTAATGGCTAATGCTAATACTAAAATTGTTCACACTTTCTTAATCTTACCCTGGCCAAGCCCATCACTTGCATACTCTTCCTAGTATTCCAAGGTCTGTCCAGAACATGGCTCAAGTGTGTGCGCTGCAAAGCCAACTGCATACAAGTACTCTCCCATTTGCTGCCAACCCATCTTGACTACCCATTGCCTGCAGATCTAACAACACCACGGTACTCCTCATTAATCCCTCACTTCCAAACCATACCCCAAGCATCATAATGCTACTGCTTTGATACTCTCCACGTGTGAGAGATAGTAGACACCAAACCACCCCTTATAATTCTAACACCACTGTCAATGAACGCCAATATCCTATATATCACTACCAGAAAAAGACAAATTAGCGACGTAAAAAAATGTCGCTAAATGATCAATAAACGTCGCTAAAAAATTTTAGCGACGTAATTAGCGACGTTTTACTGAAGTTGCCTTTAAGCTAGTCGCTGACAGGAAAAATGTCGCCAAACGTCGCTATACCAACATTTTTTAGCGACGTAAATGCGTCGCTAGATTAGCGACGTTTAGCGACGCAATGTCACTAAATTAGTGATGTGAATTGTTGTCGCTTTATGTCGCAAATTAGCGACGTAAGTAGCGATGTTACTATGACCTGGCAATACTGCCATGTCAGCAAGTTGCGACGGACAGCGACTTTGTTTAACGACGTTTTTAGCGACATCATTAGCGACATTTTTAGCGACGTATTTAGCGACATGACTGAACATCGCTAAACGTCGCTAAAAACGTCGCTAATGATACAGTAAAAAAAATAAAAAAATGGATACTGAATTATTTCTAAACTATTATTCCTGCAGTTTATTAATTCACAATCTGTACAAATAGACCCGGAGCAACCCTCCGTTGAATTTACTAGGTTCGCCGACCCCCTTGGATTGAACACTCAGCACCGATAAATTAACATATATTTAATATGAATAATATAATAAAATTTGAAGAAAATAAAATATTAAAATTAAAAACCGAATCAGGAGAAAATATCGTCGTAAGACAGCAAATATCCATACAACTGAGCCTCCTAAAGAATACAAAGAATACAGCAAATTAAAAGCCTCGTCCTAAAGAATACAAAAAATAATGTATAAAACATAAAAAATCAATAATAAAATGGTCCTAACTAGGAATACTGCGGATCTGCAGGAGAATGACCACCGACGCGCATGAAGGATAAGAACAGATCATACTGCTCCCGTGAAATCGATACCGATGTCGATGGAGAAGGCAGTGACGTTGGTGGAGTCTGTTTCGATGTAGGCGCACCAGGAGGACATATCCGCTCCAAATCTGTGAGTCGCTGGTTGTAAGAATTCATGGTAGATAACAGTCTCGTACTGCTATGAACCATTGAATCCTGCATCATCGTCAGCCTCTCGCCCATGGATAGCTGTGATGCATGTAGCTCTGTCACGCTGCGCTCTGTCGAGGCTCTAAGATCAGCTGTTAAATCTCGGAGCTCCATGATGCTACGCTCGATCATATCAAATCGTGCGATGAGCGTCACATCGTTCGCCTGCGGCTGGGACCGGGGCTGCTCCTCCATCCTTCGCAGCAACTCGTCACGGAGAGACGCAATCTGACGGTCAACGACCTCCTGGACTCGGGCCGACGACTGCGAGGGTTATGGGAATACGCACTTATCGGGGAGGCCCTAGATGACTGTGTCACAACCAGGGCACCATAGGATCCCGTACCATAGTACGTACCCCTCTAGAGACCACCAGCGGCGGTCACCCACAGCTCATCCGCCGACGGAGCTGGAGCGGTCTGCGAGGAAGTACCAGCCTCTCCAGCTGTAGGTGCACTAGCAGTCGCCCGCTCACACAGCCTAAGATACTCGGCCTAGAAAAGTTTGGACACTCGATAATTGCCTAAGTTATATTAAAATTAATACAAAGTAAAGTAATACTTACATAGATTTCCGAGGCCCTCTCATCAATGAGATTTTCGTCCTTTCGATGGGTAGCCAGGAAGACGGTCACCATGTTTGCATCCTCATCCCTCTGTACCTGTTAAAAATATATTATTTAGTACTAAAATTAAATTTTTTTCTATTACCATTTTATCGTACTTATATTAAAATAATATATCTTAAATAAAAATATACCAAACGACAAAAATATTCCATCATCGAAATCGAGCCACCACACCACTTTGCAGCATTCTGCCTAGCCGCCTTGGCCTTCTCAGACCTTTCCTTGTACCTCGGATCATCGAATCTAGCCCTCATCGCAGTCCACTGCTCAGGCGTGATCCAACCTTGGATCGGTTTTCCAGCACGATCACGAGCCTTCTGGTCATCCAGAGCATCACAGATAAGCTTGGCGGCAACGACAAGAAATATCCGCTCGATCGGCTCGGCCCGATACGGAGGATAGAAATACGTTTGCTACAATAAATAATTTAGTAAGTGAGCATCACGGATAAGTTATATAATATGCATAAATTAGATGATTTATATAATATACTTTTACCTTGAAGTACGTAAACCAGAACGCCTTTCTCTCCTCCGAAGCTTCAGAGTAGTTGATCCAAGGGCCACCATAGTTGTTCCTCAAAAAGAAGCCCAGGCATCTCTGAACCGATGATGGACGATATCTATATAGAGATAATTATTTTGATCGAAAAAGTTAATATATGATAAATAAAGAAATACACGATATATATGATGCTAAACCATTTAATTGACTACTTTGTACCGTCGGCCCAAATCTCTGTCCTCGTCTCCTACGGAGGTGCGCATGGAGGATCCAATTGATGTTGGGACAACGTCGGCACGACCTCCTCCACATGCTCATCTGTCTCCTTGGTACCGTCATCAGGAGGAACGCTGGACGAGGGAGTACTATCAGGCCCGGAACTACTCGTCCCATGAGTGATGCCACGTAACGTCGTCGCAGTTGGAGATGTGACTGATCGATATATTGGAGTACTAGGCAAAGAGGATCCAGAACCAACAGTAGGCAGTACCGGAGGAGCACTCTGTCTACCTCGGGACCTGTCGAGCCCTCCGCGTCGTCCTATCATACCTGATAATGACATATGATGAATAAAGAAATACACAAATATATATACTACATTCTATAGTCAAAATGTTATGCATATCTCACAGCATTCATAGAATTATACAGTAAATAACTAGTGGTGTCATAAGTCTAAATGGATAATACATTCTACAGTGCAAAATATAATACATATATTCGTCAAAATAGTACATTCTATAGTCAAAATATAGTACATTCTACATGCAAAATATTTTATTTTCAATCATCTTCACTTTCATCTTGTTTCCCTTCCTCGTCCTCCTCTTCCTCTTTCTCCTCCTCGTCTTCACTTTCATCTACTTTGTCTTCGTCTTCGTCTTCCACTTCAGATAATTCTATATCTTCTACATTATTACTCGTGTAATGAGTAACTTTCGTTGAGTCAACATCTATAATATTTGTTACAAGAGGTATCTCGTCCTCCTGATAAGATATTTCGTCAATGTCAAAGGTATTTCTAGCTTTAGTCTTACATACTGCCCACCAATCCGACATCGCTGTCCCTCGTCTAGGATAAGTTATAAAGTACATGAGCTGAGCCTGACTTGATAGGATAAATGGTTCGTAGCCTTGATATCTACGCTTGTAGTTTATATCCACAAGGCCAAGCTTGTTAATTTTCCAACCTTGATCTTGAATCAGATCAAACCATTCACACTTGAATAGCACGATATTAGTAGGTTTTGTGCCATAATTATATGTCAACTCCACAATCTCTCGTAAGATGCCAAAGAAATTATTGCCTGGATCGACGTCTTTGTAGTTCGAAGATTTGATACACAAATAACTGTTTTTCGTGGAATCAAGATCCAGAAAGCTGTCTCTGATAGGAGCATTTGTTGACTTGAACCTAAACCCATTTACAAAGAAACTTGGCCATATTTTAACGACAGTAATTGGTCCCTTGGCTAGAGTTCTAATAGATTCAGCCTCGGGACTTATTAGACGATCGACCTAAGTACCAAATTAGTGATAGTAAGTTATTTATTTTGCAAGTATAGAAATAAAAAGTAATTACCAAGCTCCTTACATATGCGCTCAACCAAGAAGGGAAATGGCATCTCATTTCTTGTTCTACTTCTTCGTTTGTTATGTAGGGTCGAACCGACCTCAACTCATCATTATATGTGCTGAAAAATAATGAAGCAACTGTTGATTAGTAGCATAATAGTAGCTTATACTATTACATTGAGATGATGTAAACGTGGACGTATTAATTACTTACCCCTCTAGCTTCTCTATTTTATCCTCATCGCAATTGAGTAATATATACAACTGAGCAGCCCTTAGCTCGTCGTTATTCAAATATCTTTTCTTTATTTTCCCCGAAGGCTTTTCGGACACATTAAATGTAGCAACCCGTTCTCCCGGTGCTGAGAGCGCGGCTAAGAAACACAAGACGGTATCGTTCGATCGGGATAGATTGAATTAAGAACTCGTCCTCGTTATGGATTTGTTTCTTCGGAATTGATTCCCATATTCAGTGGACTGCGCCCCAAGGATCGGCTTAGCGGCAGAGTCAGGAGGGACCTCTCCGCTGCTATCTTTTATTGCCTCGGTTTTCGATGTCGCTTGTTGCTTTCGTGCTTTGAGTTGGTTTTGGGATTTGCTTGTTTTCCTTGAACGGTTTTGATGGTTTTTATTGTTTTCGTTCATTGACTTGCACTTCTATTCCGAGATTGGAAAGAGAGGAAGAAGTATTAATCGAGCTGTTCGTGTGCAGGTGAACGAGCAGTAGGCGGCTTGCGAACGGAGTCGTGAAGCGCCTCTTTCCTTCTTCTTTCCAAAATCTAAGTGAGTGGCTACCAACCCGATTAGCTAGTCCTGCTTCCAAGCTTCACAGCTAATCAATCTGCACTCACTCTTTGCCCCGATCAAACCGTTATGCTATGAATCGGGCTAAGTATGGAATATGCTTGTTATAAAATAAACTGTCCGGAAGACTATGCAAACCGTTATGCTATGGAACTATTCTATGAGTGCTATTCGATCACGGACAACTTGTGCACAAGGTATGTTATGAGTTCCGCGGACGGTCACCGGGGCACCGGGATCGATCCGATCCGGACGGAACGTATGTATAGTCATATGTTACCCGGCAAGTGTTATGCAGCGGGGCTCGCCACCCGCGTTGCACGTCACTTTGCCTTGAGACTATAACCTGTCCCTCGTGGAACCACGCCAGTGATCTCTATGTATATTTAAACCTGTTGCATACTAACTTGTGTCTTCGTTTCAGGGAAGGCATGGTAAGTATTGTGCAGGTAATTCAGACGGTCAGGTAAAATCCACCTAACGGTGGCACGTTTATTTCAGTAAATTCAATATGCTGCTTACTTGTAAATGAACTAAGGCAAGATAAAAACCCACAAAAATATGCATGCTTCACTAAACAATGTGTTGATTGGTATAGTCAGGCTAGCTCGCCTTCACCAGCATGTTTCGATATGCTGACCCTCGTTGAAACAGGTTCTCCGCACCAAGGCGAACCGAGCGAGGAGCCGAAGTCGTCTACCCGATCCAGTCCAGCTGTTGGCGCATCTTCATCGTGCCTCGAAGCCTTTTGAAGTCCGAAGCTGCAACTCTTCATACACAAATGCAGCTCCGGGGCAAAGCGATCCTCCAGCCTGGAGGTCTTTATCATTTTGAGTTTATAAAGGGATGTAATGTACAGGACTGCTATCTCATTTTGAGTCAACCCTTTTGTAAGCCGTTCGGCATATTAGCTGACTCGTTCAGGAGTTTGTAATAGATGTTCATTATCAATAAAGAGAACTTTTCTATGTTTCAATTCTGTGTTTCAATTTATCTGCGTACTCTGAATATGTGCTTGCTATGCAAATCATTAAAGCCTTGTGCGGGCGCAACCCCAGGCCCGCACGGCGGTCATGATTCGGGGGACGCCTCAAGTGATTCTAAAGAATTGGGTCGTGACATTAAATACTTTGAGTATTACATCATTAGATTCCTGATATCCGTTATCGTTTCTCGGAGCTCTCGTTCTATTAGTAGCAATATGAGGTTTGAAATACGCCGAGCAAAAGTTTGTAATCTCCTCAAGAACATAAGCTTCACAAATAGAGCCCTCAATCCATGTCTTATTTTTTACCTTTCTTTTTAGGTGATTCAGATGCCGCTCGAAGGGGTACATCCACCGATAACCGACAGGACCACCAACACGTGCCTCATAGGAAAGATGAATTGGCAAATGCTCTATAAAGTCAAAGAATCCAGGAGAAAACACCTTCTCAAGCTTATATAGTGTTACCGCAATATCCTTCTCTTGCTTTTTTAGACGATCGACGAGCAACTTAGCAGAACAAAGATCTTTGAAGAATATGCTGAGCTCTGTCAATGGATCCCAAATGACCTGCGGTAAGAATTCTTAAAATACAATCGGAATTAACCTCTCCATGAATATGTGACAATCGTGGCTCTTCATACCCGCCAGTTTGTTCTCCTTGAGGTCGACGCATCTTCTCAAGTTCGACACGTACCCGTCTGGAAACTTTAGACCCTGAATCCACCTACAAAGTCTCCCTTTATCCTCTTTCTCCAGTATAAAAACTGACTTAGGCTGCTTTAACTTTCATTCCCCTCCTCTATCAAATACAACACAGGACGTCTACATATTTCTTCTAAGTCCAACCTGGCCTTCGGATTGTCTTTCATATTCCCCTTTACCTCCATTACAGTATTAATTATGTTATCAAACACATTTTTCTCGATATACATGACATCAAGGTTATGTCTGATCAGATTGGTGCTCCAATATGGTAGATCCCAGAATATACTCCTCTTCGTCCAGCTATGGGTGCGACCAAATCCGTCACACTTGTACCCCTTAGCGGGCTCTTCGATAGTACTTGGTAAATCTTTTACCTCTTCCCATATCGTGTATCCGGACCACCTTGGCGGGGGATTGGCCTTCTCCATAACGCCCATACGAAAATTATTCATGTTCCTCCGGTATGGATGATCCTTCGGCAGATTGTCGATGACAATCGAAGAAGCACGGTTTGCTTTCGTGTTTCAAACAGAAAGCCTTAGTACGGTCCATGCAATACGGACATGAGAGACGACCATGAGTGCTCCATCCCGATAATATTCTATAGGCCGGAAAGTCGTTGATGTTCCACATAAGTGCTGCCCTCATCTAAAAATTCTGCTTTCTAGAAACATCGTACGTGTTGGCACCTACTTCCCACAGCTTATTCAACTCATCTATCAAAGGCTGTAAATATACATCGATATTCTTCTACGGATTATTCGGACCCGGGATAATAACGGTTAGGAACATATACGAATTCTTCATGCACATCCAAGGCGGTAGATTGTACGGAGTGACGATCACAGGCCAACATGAATACTGGGAGCCCGAAAGTCCGAATGGGGTAAAACCGTCAGAGGAGAGCCCCAATCTGACATTACGCGGATCCGAAGAAAAATTTGGATACTCTCGATCAAAGTGCTTTCATGCTTCTCCATCGGATGGATGATCCAATACTCCTTCGATCTGTTTCCACCTGTGCCAACTCATATTTTCTGCAGTCTCCTTAACCATAAACAACCTCTGCAACCATGGCATCAAAGACAAGTAGTGCATCGAATCGGTAGGCTTTCTTACACCAACAGACTTTCCTCTACCAGTGGCCTTGTAGCGATTAGCACCACAGAATTTGCATGCATCTTCATCCTTGTCGTCTTTGTAGTACAACATGCACCCGTTGCGATATGCATCGATTTTCTTGTATCCATCCAGAACGATCTCACCATCCTCTTAGATCGGTAGAAGTCTTTAGGCAACTTTGCACCCTCGGGCAAGATCTCTATAATCAAATCGATCAGTCGATTATAGCATTCTTGCGACATGTTAAAATCGGACTTGATGCTCAACAATCTTGTAACTACCTCCAACAGTGAATGATCCTCACAACCAGGATATAATGGAGTCCTTGCATTCTCCAGCAACTCCATAAACTTTGCAGCATCAGCATTCGGTGCCTCCTCAGCTGCATCATGATTGTCCGGATTAAAACTAGGCCCCGCCGCATCAAAAACCATGTTCACCCACCCGTCGTCATAAGCAGCATGGTCGTGGACATCCATATACGTGTCCACATCTGGCTCCGACTCCGATGTTAGAGACACAAGTTCTCCGTACGTGGTCCACTGATAATAATATGTGACTTCCACTTTTGGATGATATTTCAAGTTGCGACATCTCACATACGGACACTTAATTTTGGTACCGTCCATGTACTGAGGGAACGCCTTGGCAAACTACAGGAACTGTTGTACACCCTCAATAAATTCATTCCGCACTCCGCACATGTCATCGGGATGACGGTTGTACATCCATGAACGATGACGCAGATAGTAATTCATATCCATTTCTAGATACTTCTGCAAAAATGACAGTATGTGTCCTATAAATCGTTAAATACAGTGTGATTCTCTGGAGGAAGGTAAGAACTGCTCTAACTTGATACACAATGCCTTATGTATGTGTGTGTGTGTGTGCATATGGTTGTTTGAGTGATTAAGTGAGCTCGGGTCACTAGGGAGAGCAGTTCACAGTGTAGCAGTGAGGAATCAGTGTGCCAGCTCTGTGCTAGCAGCTAGCTATATGTATATGTATATGTATATGTATATGTATATGTATATGTATATAGATATAGATATCTATGTATCTACTTGTATTGCTCATGTGTTATGTATATATATATATATATATAGTTGTGTCTCTAAGTGGTTACATATATATGTATATAGATATATATAGGAGTAGTTATATGTGCTTGTGTATGTGTGTGTGTGTGTGTGTTTGGAGAGGATCGGGCACTGCAGGCAGTACAGTGCACAGGAAACAACAAGCACAACAGAGGAGCAACAAGCAGAGTAGGCTCGGGCAGTGCATCAGCTGCCTCTTCAGTGCAGAAATGCACTGCAGCAAGGCCAAAGCAGTACAGCCATATGTATCAGCATTTCAGCACTGAAACAGTATTTCAGTGGCAGCAATATTCAGTAACTACTCGAGCTACACCAGCAATAATGCAGCAAGGCCCTTCGAGCACACAACAAGCAGTACAGCATTGCAGCAACAACAATAAGCAACATTGCGTTGCAACAACAGCAGCTTCCTTTTGTATTACTAAAAGAACCAAGATCCCAGGTCAAAAACCCTAACCCCAGGTCAAAAATCCTAACCCTAACCCCAGGTCAAAAATCCTAACCCTAACCCCAGGTCAAAAACCCTAACCCTAACCCCAGGTCAAAAACCCTAACCCTAACCGTAATCCTAACCCTAGGTCATGATCCCAGGTCGTGTCAGTTTTGGGTTAGGGTTAAAGTCAACCGTGTGTGTGTGTGTCGTGTCTGTGTCTGTCACGTGTATGTGTCGTGTCAGTGTCATGCCGTGTCTTGTGAGAGAGAGAGAGAGATAGTTAGGGTTTACCTAGAGGAGGAGGAGGAGGAGGGGGATGCCGGAGTAGGGTGCTATGGAGGACGTCGGTCGCCAGAGAGGGGGAAAACGCCACGGGTTTGAGAATTTTTAAAAAAATTGACAGATTGGGGGAATCGAAACCGATCCCTAGTTAACGAAATTTTAGCGACGTTTAGCGACGTCAAATAAAAACGTCGCTAATAAAAACGTGTTTTGCGATGTCACAGAAGTCGCTAAACATGTCGCTAAATATTAAAAATATAAACGTCGCTAAATACGTCGCTAAATGTCGCTAAATTATAAATTTTAGCGACGTTTAGCGACCGTAGATAACTTATAGCGACTATTCTTTTAAAGAAATGAATTATAGTCGCTAAACGTTGCCAAACAGCGACGTTTATATGTTGAGTCACTGATATCTTTAATATTAGCGATGTTTTAACTTTACATCGCTAAAAATGTCGTAATCCCGCAATTTTTAGTAGTGTATGTACAAAATTGAAATAGATACAGGTATTAAACACATTCCCAGTGATCTTCTGATACTCCTCTCTTACCTGGCTCGAGCTTTGCTCAGATGTCTGACCCGAGCTTCTAAGCCTTGCCCCCTGACACCACTATACTGCATGATGCCACTGCAATGTCTAGGTTGAAGTTGCTCATTCCCCCTCCTCTTCTCGAGCACACAACACTCATAACTCAGGCACACTAACACAGGTAATACTCATAGTGCATTCCCAACACAGTTACTGTTACAAACTGGTACATCGGTTAAACACTACTATCACACGATAACTTATATATATATATATATATATATATAAACAAAGATAATACCCATTATCTAATAGATCCATATGCATATATATAACACACACCCTAGAATCATTTCACCAAACACATCGAGCGCACTATATGAAAACTTAGATACTCATCCCCAGAAGTTCCTAAACTTCCAATTCTCCATGTTAACCCTTTCTACATATCAAATATATAATATCATAACTATTAAAACTAGCTATACTAAGAATTAAGTAGAAATTATACAAAATGCCCAAAATAGGGCTCTGTATCATATCGTATCATAAAATACCATGATATGGCATACACGTATCCATTTGTGGATACGTACCTAGTTCTATAATCCCGATCTTAAGTCTAATTAGATCTAATTGGTCTTATGACACATAATTGATGTGTCAATTTTGTAATTCCCCCAACATGCACACAAAATACCACATAGAATTCACGATTCATAACCAATTAGCCTAAAACTTGTTCCTATAGGTAGCCTTATGCCATGGGATCATTCCTAATGGTCAAAAGCATGATTTGAAATCTAAAAAGAAAGGAATTTCAAAAATTACCAATTGGGAGATCGATTTCTAATGAAAACTAAAGTAGACACGATCCGGACATGATCTCTCCACTAATTATCCTCCTTCTTGTGCTCATTGCTTCTCCAAGCTCCAAAACTCTTATAATGGTGAAAGTGAGAGGGAATAAAATTGAATTGAGAGAGAAAATTGATGGAAATTAGGGATCTAATTTCTAGATCTAAAATGAATGCAAATGAGAGGAGAGAGAGAGAGAGAGAGAGAGAGAGAGAGAGAGAGAGAGAGAGAGAGAGGAGAGTCCCCTCTAATAGTGGCCGGTCCTCTTCCCCATTTCCCATGTCATGTGCATGGTCCAAATTGTCCCTCTCCATCCAATTATGAATAGGATTAGGGAAGGGCTATTTTGGAAAGCTTCTAACTAATTTAATTAAGCTAATTCTTCCTAACTAATTAGTGAGAATGGTCTAATGGGCTTGGGTCCAAGTTAGGCTCACTAGTTGTCATGACAAATTTTAATTGGTTCACATGGGTCAAGTCTAAATATTGGACTAGTCTCCTAACAAAATAACTACTACAAGTCATAATTAATCAATAACTCACTAATAATTAAATAATTAATACAATCATCAAATAATTACTATAACACACTAATATTAATAAATTATTCCTAAAATTATTTATCCATGCCACATTACCAAACTATCCCGAGCTGGAAAAGTAAGGGTGACAATCCTACCTACCTTAGAAAAATTTTGTCCTCGAAATTTAAGAAAGGAACTATCTACACAAGCAATCACAACAAGTAAGAAGGAATTATACCTCGTGGCTCAAACAGATAAGGATATCGCTCGCGCATCTCGGCCTCTCGCTCCCAGGTACTCTCTTCTGGCGAGTGATGCCTCCATGCGATGCATACCAAAGGAATCGTCTGATTTTGCAGCACTTTCTCTCTGCGATCCAGAATCTCCATAGGCTGCTTTGGGTAGCTGAGAGTTAGACCAACCTCGATCTCTGAGTAATCTATTACGTGGATAGGATCTGCCATGTACCATCTCAGCTGCGATACGTGGAACACGTTATGAACTCCCTTTAATACAGGCGACAAGTCTAGTCTGTAGGCCACTGCACCGACCCTCTCAAGAACACCGAAGGGTCCGATGTACCGTGGACTAAGCTTCCCGCCTCCACCAAAGCGAATCGTGTCCCGTGTCGGAGAATTTCTCAAGAACACCAGATCTCCAACCTAGCACGAAACACAGCCTTAGCATTCTAACCAAAATAAGCATTCACAAGCAATACAAAATAAAATCTATACCTCAAACTCCAATAGTCTTCGGTGGCTATCGGCCTAATGTCGTTGTCTATCCTGCGCCACCCGAGGCCTATCTATAATAAGCGTTACCTTCTCAGTTGCATCCACAGTCATCTCTAGTCCCAATAAGACTCTCTCACCAACATCATCCCAAGATAATAGAGTGCGGCATCTTCGCCCATACAATGCCTCAAATGGTGATATCTCAATGCTGGCCTGGTAGTTGTTGTTATAAGCAAACTCTATCAAGTGAAGGTGATCCTCCCAAGAGCCTCCAAAATCCAAAACATAGGTGCGTAGCATATCCTCGAGCATTTGGATAGTCCTCTCCGACTGCCCGCTTGTCTGAGGATGATATGGGGTACTAAACTTGAGCTGGGTGCCCAAGCTAGCCTACAAACTCCTCCAAAAGTGGGACATGAAACGACTATCCTGATCTGATACGATGGTCACATGAACTCCATGCAATCTGATAATCTGTCGTACATACATCTCTTTGAGCTTCTCCGTAGACATGCACACTTTGAATGGTAGAAAGTGGGCCAATTTGGTCAACCTGTCTATGATGACCCAAATTGCGTCTTTGTCTCCTGGAGAACGCGAAAGTCCTGATACAAAGTTCATCGTCACATGCTCCCATTTCCATTCTGGAATGGGTAAAGGATGAAGTAATCCTCCTGGCCTCTGTCATTCTGTCTTTACTTACGGGCATACCAAATATCTGGATACGAAGCTAGCTACCTCTCGTGTTATACCATACCACCAAATATGCTCCCTCATGTCCCTATATATCTTGTTGGCACCTGGATGCATAGAGTACTGAGATCGATGTGCCTTCTAAAGAAGCTCCTCACGCAATGCTCCACTCGGCACACACAATCCGGTACTGTACTGCAATGATCCATCCTCTGCAATACCGGACTTGCGCTCTGATGTTCCTCAGAGACTCATCCTCGAACTATACGGCTCTGATCTGGTCCATCAACTCTGATTGTACCTGGAGTCCCCACATCTGTGTCACAACTCCAGGAACTAATACCTCAATATCCAAGCTATTTAGATCGGCAAACAAATGTCTGTCCCTCGTCAAGTACATAGTCACTGGGTACCTGCTCAAGCCATCAGCGACTACGTTGGCCTTCCCTAGATAGTACTGCAAAGAAATGTCGAAGTCCTTCATCAACTCCAACCACCGCCTCCGCCTCATGTTGATCTCTTTTTGTGTGAACACATACTTCAAGCTCTTATGATCTGTAAAGATCTTCACCCGCTCTATACAAGTAGTGCTTCCATAGCTTAAGAGCAAAAATAACTGATGCCAACTCCAAATCATGGGTAGGATAATTCTTCTCATACGGGCATAATTGCCTGGAAGCATAGGTAATCACCTTCCAGTTCTGTTGAAACACACAATCCAAACCCTTGCCCGAAGCATTACTATATATAAAAAATCCTCATGTCCCCGATGGCAACGTCAACACTGGAGTTGTAGTCAACCTCCTTTTTAGCTCCTCAAAAGCAGACTGACTCTCCTCAGTCCAGATAAACTCCAAGTCCTTCCTGGTTAGTCTAGTCATCCACTCTGCAATCATAGAAAAATTCTAAAAAAATCTCCGATAATAGACTGCCTATCCAAGAAAGCTCCTGATATTTGCCACTGAACTCGGGGTAGACCACGACTCAACTGCTAATATCTTCTTCGGGTCTACTAATATCCCATCTCCTATAATCACATACCCGAGGAATTTAACCTTATCAAGGAAGAACTCATACTTCGAAAGCTTGTCATACAGCTTCTCCTTTCTGAGGGTCTCCAGAACTATCCTCATGTATTTCCCATGCTCCTCCGGGGTCTTCGAATATATCATAACATCATTAATGAAAACCATAACAAACTGATCCAGGTACTGATGAAATACCTTATTCATCAGGTTCAGGAATACTATCGGGGCATTGGTCAACCCAAATGGCATCACTAAGAACATAAACTGTCCATACCGAGTCCTGAAAGTTGTCTTGGGAATGTCTTTCTTCTTCACTTTCACCTGGTGGTACCCCGACCTTAAGTCTATCTTTGAGAATACCTTCCCTCCGCTCTACTGATTAAACAAATCGTCAATCCACGACAACGGATATTTATTCTTGATAGTGAGATTATTGAGAGCCCTATAATCGATACACATACGTATCGACCCATCCTTCTTTGGTACGAATAATACTGGAGTACCCCATGGTGATGCACTGGAGTGGATGAAGCCCTTGTCCTTCACTCATCTATTTGCTTCTTCAACTAGACCAGTTCACTGTTGTTCACCCTATATATGTGTTGTGATATATGCTTCGTGCCTAGTACTAAGTCTATAGAGAACTCCATATCTCTGTCTGGTGGCAATCCTGGCAACTCCTCCAAAAAGACGTCTATATACTAAAAAATCAATGGATGTGGCGGTTCCTGCTCTTCCACCAAAGCTCCATAGAAGTCTCTATCGCTCTGGTCTGCTGCTCCTCTGATGAACTCAAACTCTGAATCTTTCGACGCCTGAAATAAAACTCTGCCTCCACGAAAATCGATACTAGCATGGTGCCTACTCAACCAATCCATCCCGAGTACTATATCGTAGCTCGGAAGTGGCATTACGAGTAGACACAAGCTCAACTCTCAGCCTCCCAAAGAAACTCTCCAATCCTTGCAAACATCACTGACCAAGATAATGACACCCCCGGTCATGATCTTGCAAGTCCTCGCCAACGGTTCAGTCACAAGATTATGCTTCAAAGCAAAAGATACAGATACGAAACTATATAAAGCATCGAAATCAAATAAAGTATGAGCTAGAAAAGAATCAAGATAGACTGAAGCTGAAATGACATCTCCAACGAGCTCCTCCTCCTCAACAGTCAAGGCGAAAGCTCGACCCTGTCGCTGGGCACCTCTCTGTTGTTGCTGGTGCTGAGCAAATTTTTGTTGTTACGGTGGCAACGGAGGTCCTCTTTGTTGTCCCGCTGGTGGTCTCGCGGGTACTCTCTATGCCTGGACCCCGCCCTGAGCTGGACGAGCTGGAGCTCTAGTACAAGCCCTCAAGTGGTGGTATCCTGATCTGTAGAATAAATATTGGCCCAAAATCATCCTGCACGCAACCTATCTATGTCCCAGTTTCTTGCAGAATAGGTAAGGAATATATGACATCTAGATCTGGTGTGTCTGCTGCACTGGCGCTCTAGCTGGTCCAGGGTACTGCTGCCTCGGTTGTTGGAAGTGTCTCTGATGTTGCTACTGAAAGTGAGGCCGCTTCGTTGGGCCTGTGCTAATACTGTATCCTCCTATGTCCCTCGGCCTCTTGGAGCCAAGTTTTAGATCATCCTCTGCCCTCTGTGCCTACCTCAGAATCTTCTCAAAAGTAGCGGTGGGGTCTCCATTTATATATGATTTGATCTCCTTGTCCAGGCCCTTTCTAAACTTCTTGGCCTTCCCCCTGGGGTTCTGTCTCTCCACAAATAGGCCTAATCTGCAATATTCTGCCGTATACTCATCCACCACCATACCTCCATGAACGAGGTACTGAAACTGGCTCTCTAGAGATGTCAGAGCCACATCTAGAAAGAACTTTTCCTTGAAGAGCTCCTTAAAAGCTTTCTAAGTCCCGGTGCTGAGATCCTGGGGTCCGTCTTGAACCAAGTCAATACGATGTCAAACATCATGCTTCCTACGGCCTCTACCTGCAACCTCTCTGAAATCTGTGCCAGTTACAGGTTCCTCTCAATGTCTTCTATCCAATCATCAGCATAAAGAATCCCCTCGGTGTCTTTAAAGTCCTTCGGCCCCATCCTCTTTATATATATATATATATATATATATATATATATATATATATATATATATATATGGGCTATTAAAAGGAATTAGAAATAAAAAAAAGAAAATAGAAAAAGGAATAAGAAAATTAGAAAGAAAAAGAAAGAAAAGAAAAAGAAAAAGAAAGGAAAATGGATTCAAATCACTAGTGGATGTAAACCCAACCCGTTAACACCTTAACCCAACCCGCCCTAACTAACCTACCCGCTTAAGAAAGAAATAGCGGCAGCAGCCGCGTGTAATCCCCCCTCCCCCGCACGCGCTAAGACCCCTCCCCGCCGACTCCTTAACCTATATATATCTCCATTGTAAACCCTAAACCTAAATCCCTCTCCCATCTCCTTGACCCTGGGCAGACCGTCGCCGCCCGGAGCTCCTGCGCCGCCGCAGGAGATTACACGACCGCCACCCCGCACGAGCACCGCGCGACCGTGCACGAGACAGAGAACACAACGACTTACATATGTTCACGCCCTGTTTCCTGTGCCCTCGCTCGAGCAAACTCGATCCCGTCTTCACCAGTACGTTCACGACTTAACTCCATTCAATATCTGTGCATTAGATGATCTCGAATAGTACGTAAACCTAGGCGAAAATAGCAACCAAGTTGGCCAAAAATGACAACTTTTGGGTATCGCAGAAAACTGCGGTAACTACCTATGTTCACGGATTCGTATCTCCCACCACAGAGATCCGAATTTTATTTTTCTTTTTGGTATGCGAAGACCACTTGACCTAGTTTATTTTTTGTCAAATACAATAATTTATTAACTATTGTGTGTAGAATTAAATTAGTTAGAAAACCCCAAAAACTTATTTTTTCCCAAATTCCAGAAATTGCGATACGGAGCGCGCCCTGCCAAACGGGACCGCTCCGTCGTGTACCAAGTATACAAAAAGGTGCGCACAGTATACCTGGATGTGTGGGTTTTTGCAGAAACTAATTTGGATACGTGTGCGCGTCGGAATCAGCCCGTATCCGCGAAGATTCCCCGTGTCGCAACTTTTGCAAAAGTCTTTCGCATTTAGTGCACGCTAGACAGAATGCGACGAAACTTGTGCCACTGGACTCGTGGTATCGTGCTGGTCCTGTGATCCAATTTTCACGCAATTCTGAGATAGTTAACCAAGTCGCCAATTGGCGGGCCCCATGGTTGACTTTTTGGGCAAAATTGTATTCGGCTCACCGGAATCCACATTAAGACATACCGTTGAGTTCGTACTGAATTTTAGAGTTCGTTTGACCTATAATTTGTCCTATTTAGAGACTGTTACCCTTGGCACGCATTTCGGTATAACGTGGACCACATGTGTACCCCGCTTTGATCCAAAATTACCGTTTTGTCCCTGTGTCCAAATTGGACGAAAGGGAAGTGTTTTCTAGCTATCTTGCTTATTCTGGGAACGTTGGTGATATTTATTTTAGCATCCAGAGACGTTCATTCTGAGGCCGTAGTTTCTGATCTTGTGTGCTTGACTCCTGGACGTTACACCTTGCAGCTTCTTACCAGGCAAGATACCTTGCCAAATTGCTTACGGTAGTTTGCATATTTATTATATTTCTATATATTTATTATATTTATGTATATTCATTGCATGTGTAGTTTCTTTCAGTCATTACTATATATTAGATATGTTGACACACACATGACACTTAGTATCATGAGAGGACAATCAGTAGGCGTATGGGCTATAACCACTCTGGTAAACCGTAGTAACTAGCACGCACGATGGTGGTCGTGTCCGATGGTCGCTACCCCCACGGTATATCGATTGATGGAGTCATGAGGGTCGCTACCCCCACGGTATGTCGATTGATGGAGTCACGAGGGTCGCTACCCCCGCGGTATGTCGGCTGATGATGTCCCCTTACGTGTGTGTGAGTTGTGAGGCTTAGATCGAGTAGCCTACCCTTGCCCATACGTCGAAAAGTTGTCCTCATTTGTATTCATATAGATTGTCTTGTACAACGTACTTATATATTTTTCGCCTATATTGCATGTTTACTGTATTTAAATTGGCATGCTTCTATGTATCTTGTTACGTCCCTCTGAGGACCTGGTCCCTTTCCAGGTGTAGATGGTCATGACTTTTCGCAGGAGCACGGATCAGGACTTACCACTTATCTCTTCCGAGGAGGTCGTACCTTCGGAGCATCTTTGATTATCTCTAGCGACAGATCGCTTCGCTGATACCTTTATATCATCATCTTATTTATATTAGAGAATTATCCTTATCCCTCATTTTAGTATTGATATAGTCATTGGTAGTGGATTTGTCTCCACCCGACTATTAGTTTTGGATTATTCAGACTCATTATTCTAATTTAGTTATTTTCTTTTTGTGACTTGTATGGATGATATTTAGTATATCTGTGACTTGTGACACTATTTATACCACATGTGGGTTTATATTCATATTACAGCGTACGTGTGTATTATGGTATCCGTATATTGGAGTTATCATATACATACGGCTGGCATGCTCACGTGTTCCTAGTCCTACGTATTTTGGGACTTGGGGGTGACATATTTTTAGTGGTGGCCCATGCAGGTCGAAAGCATATTATCTCAGTTACGTTACTGTACCGAGCAAGCCTGCTCATAGGATTAGAATATATGAACTCATCCATTTATTTATCGCCTCCCTTGATTTCGTTTTGCATTCTCATTTGATTGCTTGTATTACATCTTGCTTGATCCCTTCTCAACGTCAATCTTCTCTCGTGCTTGATAGAGGTTAGGAAGGTGACTTGTACTAGGTATATACACTCTAGTATTCAATAACACTATTAGTTAAATTATTGTAAGTTGGATAGTATGTCTCATAACCTAGTAACACATAGTCCTGTTGACTCATTAATGAAGTATAAATGAATGACACCAACTATAGACTTACATAAAAAGATAGTATTTACCCAGACTGTAGAACTTAGAGGCCCATATACCCATTTGGTTGACTAGAGACCTTGAAAAGTAGTTAGTATGGTAACTGTAGAGGCACAACACCGATCTTCTTGGTGAACTTAGATTATTCTGTACCTTCCTTCATCATAATCAAGCGTACTTATATTTTTACTACCTTGACTTATGCTGCTATTATAGCCTAGTTTTGCAAGCTTATTCTTTTATTGAGCTTGTTCATGACATATGTATTATTGGGGGCCCATACTAATACATTGTCTAAATTAGAATCGGTGTATTATGGTCTGATCAACCGTAGTGCACTTGGTTCGCTCTTTGTATCACTACTTTATGTGGATTGAGATATAGTTGACTCAACTTGTTAGACAAATATACTTGTCCTCTAGACTGGTCAGAGCATATCATGTCAAGTACATAACTGTTCTGATATGAACATGCGAATAGGAATTTACCAAAATAAGGTTTCAATCCACAACTGCCTTGGCAACTCCCTATCGAATCCTCTAATCCCTTTGAATCCCGTACTCGTATTCTATCACCTCCTCCTTGAACTCTTTATTGTTATTTTTTTCGTCTTCTCCTATTTTGGAAAGATGAATGTTCGTGCTTAGTATAAGTTGATACACGGATAGTACTAGATATACCCAATAGGCCAAGCACTCAGGATGACAAACAAGAGAGCGCAGGCACAGGAAGTCGTAGATACATGTACGACCTTAGTTATATTTGTTATTGCATACTCATGATCCCCTTTATGATGCGAGATCTTAGGTGCATAGTAGACGTAGAATTATATATATGGTAGTTTAGCAGTCATGAGGATATGTTGATATTCTACCCAGATGGAAGACACGTGATGCTAATAGATGATACGCGTAGCAGTAGTAGTATTCTTTTTCTATCACCATCTCGCCCCCTTGGGTGGCTCATCTTCTCTTCTCTATCCATTTCTTTTCTCGTGCTTAACTCTTCCTATTATAGTCGTATCTTTTCGTGCCATTATGAATTATTTGGTTTACTTCGACCCCACCCTTATTTGGTTAATTAAAACATAAATGGTTTAGTAAATGATTAATAACTAAAAGATGAGTACATAATGATAACCCTTATGTATATACACTATAGCAATATTTGTATTCTTCCATTAATTTAACCCTTAAGTAGCATCCTTTATCCTAATAGAAATTTGTTAGATTGTTGAAATAGTTCATACTCCTCATAGTTTTATAAGTTGGTCAAGACCTTAAGTGTTTCCCTAAAACTTAGACTATGCCTAGAAAAGAATTGAAGGCACTTGTTACGAACTGACAACTATGACAAATCGCTAGCAAAGTAGCGACAGTTGCAGCTAGACCGTTGTAGTAGAGTAGTCGAAGTATTTGTAAACATATTGGTCAGGTGGCATGGCAGTATTAGACTACGATACTGACGGTTACAAAGAAAAATTATGGTTGTGAGATTCAAGACAAGTACCCCAAGATTCTCGACCCAATAAATATATTCGTTTTACAACCTGGACAATAGCCTCAAGAGACTGTGACTACTAGTAGAACTCTTGTAAGTTGGGTAGTGTAGACGAGTTAGAGGATAATAGGATAGTGTATGGACAATAAATGAGAAGCGTTAGAATGGCAGACCATAACCTTAGGAAGCACTGCTAGATAGCAATTTAGTGTAATAGCTATAGTGATTATTATAAATATGGGTTAGTGTCAATTTCGAGGACAAAATTTTTGTAAGTTGGGTAGAATGTAAAACCACTAATCCTAAAAACCGTATTAACCTTTTTAATTAATTATTTAATTAAATTATAGTATTTATTAGCTAAGTAGGAGAAATAGATTTTATTTAATTTTTTATTTTAGTTGTTTGTGCATTTAGGGGGTTTATGGATCCATTATAATTTTTTTCTAATTTATTATATGTAGGAGACCCGGTGGACAGTTGATAGATTATTGTATGCACTAAATATAATTTCTAGAATTTTTTATATGTATATATATGTATATATATATATATATATATATATATATATATATATATATATATATATATATATATATATATATATATATATATATATATAAGGGCTATTAAAAGGAATTAGAAATAAGAAAAGAAAATAGAAAAAGGAATAAGGAAATTAGAAAGAAAAAGAAAGAAAAGAAAAAGAAAAAGAAAAAGAAAGGAAAATGGATTCAAATCACTAGTGGATGTAAACCCAACCCGTTAACACCTTAACTCAACCCGCCCTAACTAACCTACCCGCTTAAGAAAGAAACAGCGGCAGCAGCCGCGTGTAATCCCCCCCCCCCCCCCCGCGCGCGCTGCGCGCGCTAAGACCCCTCCCCACCGACTCCTTAACCTATATATATACCTCCATTGTAAACCCTAAACCTAAATTCCTCTCCCATCTCCTCGACCCTGGGCAGACCGCCATCGCCCGGAGCTCCTGCGCCGTCGTAGGAGATTGCACGACCGCAACCCCGCGCCCCTGCGCGAGCACCGCGCGACCGTGCACGAGACAGAGAACACAACGACTTACCTGTGTTCACGCCCTAATTTCCGTGCCCTCGCTCGACCAAACTCGATCCCGTCTTCACCGGTACGTTCACGACTTAACCCCCTTCAATATCTGTGCATTAGATGATCTCGAACAGCGCGTAAACCTAGACGAAAACAGCGACCAAGTTGGCAAAAAACGATAACTTTTGGGTATCGCAGAAAACTGCGGTAACTACCTATGTTCACGGATTCGTATCTCCTACCACAAAGATCCGAATTCTATTTTTCTTTTTGGTATACGAAGACCACTTGACCTAGTTTATTTTTGTCAAATACAATAATTTATTAACTGTTGTGTGTAGAATTAAATTAGTTAGAAAACCCTGAAAACCTATTTTTTTCCAAATTCCAGAAATTACGATACGGAGCGCGCTCCGCCAAACGGGACCGCCCCGTCGTGTACCAAGTATACCAAAAGGTGCACATAGTATACCCGGACGTGTGGGTTTTTGCGGAAATTGATTTGGACGCGTGTGCGCGTCGGAATCAGCCCGTATCCACGAAGATTCCCAATATCGTAACTTTTGCAAAAGCTCTGCGCATTTAGTGCACGCTCGTCAGAATACGACAAAACTTGCGCCACTGGACTCGTGGTATCGCGCTGGTCCTGTGACCCAATTTTTACGCAATTCTGAGACAGTTGACCAAGTCGCCAATTGGCGGGCCCCATGGTTGACTTTTTGGACAAAATTGTATTCGGCTCACCGGAATCCACATTAGGATATACCGTTGAATTCGTACTAACTTTTAGAGTTCGTTTAACCTATAATTTGTTCCATTTAGAGACTGTTACCCTTGGCACGCGTTTCGGTGCAACGTGGACCACATGTGGACCCCGCTTTGACCCAAAATTACTGTTTTGTCCCTGTGTCCAAATTGGACGAAAGGGTAGTATTTTCTAGCTATCTCTCTTATTTTGGGAACGTTGGTGATGTTTATTTTAGCATCCGGATACGTTCATTCTGAGGCCGTAGTTTCTGATCCTGTGTGCTTGACTCCTGGACGTTACACCTTGCAGCTTCTTACCAGGCAAGATACCTTGCCAAATTGCTTACAGTACTTTGCATGTTTATTATATTTTTGTATATTTATTATATTTATGTTTATTCATTGCATGTGTAGTTTCTTTCAATCATTACTATATATTAGATATGTTGACACACACATGACACTTAGTATCATGAGAGGATAATCAGTAGGCGTATGGGCTATAACCACTCTAGTAAACCATAGTAACTAGCACGCACTATGGTGGTCGTGTCCGATGGTCGCTACCCCCACGATATATCGATTGATGGAGTCACGAGGGTCGCTACCCCCGCGGTATGTCGACTGATGATGTCCCCTGACGTGTGTGTGAGTTATGAGGCTTAGATCGAGTAGCCTACCCTTACACATACATCAAAAATTTGTCCTCATTTGCATTCATATAGATTGTCTTGTATAGCGTACTTATATATTTTTTGCCTATATTGCATGTTTACTGTATTCAAATTGGCATGCTTCTATGTATCTTGTTACGTCCCTCTGAGGACCTGGTCCCTTTCCAGGTGTAGATGTTTATGACTTTTCGCAGGAGCACGGATCAGAACTTACCACTTATCTCTTCCGAGGAGGTCGTACCTTCGGAGCATCTTTGATTATCTTTAGCGACGGATTGCTTCGCTGATACCTTTATATCATCATCCTATTTATATTAGAGAATTATCCTTCTCACTCATTTTAGTCTTAATATAGTCATTGGTAGTGGATTTGTCTCCACCCGACTATTAGTTTTGTATTATTCAGACTCATTATTCTAGTTTAGTTATTTCCTTTTTGTGACTTGTTGTGTGGATGAGATTTAGTATATCTGTGACTTGTGACACTATTTATACCACATGTGAGTTTATATTCATATTACAGCGTACGTATATATTAAGGTATTCGTATATTGGAGTTGCCATATACATACGGCTGGCATATTCACGTGTTCCTAGTCCTACGTATTTTGGGACTGGGACGTGACACCCACAGTGTCCTCGCGTGCTCAATACTGGCAACGTGGTTGTACACGTTCTCGTCAACGAACTGCTTGATGTACCCACACGCCTGTATATGCTCGAAATTTTAGTCCTCTTCGGATTTGTCGGTGGGCCTCTCGGAAGCAAATACCGGCAGATGCAGCTTCTTGACAAATAGCAGATCATTCATCTTGCTCCTCCAGTAGTGATAGTTGGTACTGTTCAGGTTTACCATGCGCACCGACTTCGCGTCCATCTTTCCTCCCTGATTTACTTGTCAACTACTGACACCCTTCTGAAATTCCAGAACCGGGCTCTGATACCACTTTGTTGGGAAAGAAGCGCAAAAATCTTTCCCCAAACCAGAGAGTACCTGTGAGAGAACCGAGTAATACAACGCACAAACCAAATACCAAACCACAAAAAAATAATCCACGCAGACACAGAAAATTTTGACGTGGAAAATCCTTGCGGGAAAAAACTACGGGACGATCGGAGTCCAACCCTGAAGAACATCCACTAATGGAATAAAGAGAATACACCCTCTACAAGCTACTCCCGATCCAACATGGATCACCACAACACTTAGGAATAAAAAATAGATCACACCATGAAGATAGAAGACAATGAGAAATTATCAAAAATTGATCTTCTCCTCCGAAACGGTCTCCAATCCTTCTTTCTCATTCCCAAAATTGCAATGGCACTCTTGACTTCTTTTCTCCTCTTTCTTTAGATGATATGTTATGTATTCTCTGTGGAATTAGGGTTAGGAAAATCTAATATATACTCCCTAATCCAGCAGCTAATCCTAGACCGTAGGATACGATCCAACGGTGTATAAAATACTCCTGAAATTTTGTTCAGCCCGCCGACCGAACTCGGACCGACTTCGGTTTTGAGGTTCTGGAACACCACACCGAGTTCGGCTCGACTTCGGTTTTGAGGTTCTTGAACACCACACCAAACTCGAACCGAGTTCGGACCGAGTTTGGCCCGAACTCTGTCTCCCCCTGTACAACAGACTGCTCCTCCTTCCTCCCGAGTTTCTTCGACCTCTCGAATGGTTCTCGTCACCTCCCCGAGCTTCTCTGACCACAGACGATGCTCGTCGCACTCCGAGATGTTCTCCACATAGGTTGGGAACCCCACCCACTCTAACAGTAGAAACCTTCAAAATTCTTATTTACTCAGATTGGAATTAAATGGCATAAATTCCATCTTTTCTGAGTTCCAACTAAAGAATCCATCACTCATCCAAAAATTATTAATAAACCTCAACATGCTAACATTTTTTTTGGAGATAAAGGTCAGTCGTTAATGACCGTCCCGGCCTTGGACTACTAGCACCAAGACCTCCTCCGATTTAACTAACCGGACTATGATTCGAACCCACGTCCGCTCCTCCCCTCTCTTACTAGTGCTACCAATAGACCACCCTCTTGTTGGTAACACGCCACCACAATTCAGTTGAATGGATCTTAGAGAAACTACACTCATGGAGGAAAAAAAATCAACCTAGCTATAAAAATTTTGAACATATATGATCAGTAAGAAAATGGTTAGTAAAAACAAATTGTTAGCTATAATTCAAGAGATGGGACTATGATTTGATAGGATTTTAGGAGAACTTAAATTTTCAAGAAAGATTAACAAAAAAAAGTTCCAACTTGACACCAAAATCTGACAAAGTACAAGAAACGGCCATAAAACCAATAATTTATTGGAAAAGTCTAAACAGGCCAACTGAAGAATCCGAAAAAGAAATTGTGCTGCCACGTGACAACGAGTGATTGGTCTGAACAAACCCACTAACGTCAGCACCCTACTAACGTAGGCAAAAAATGCCCCGACCAATCATAGTCTGCCACGTGGCCCGCAGTTTCAGACGTGATTCAGTCCGCGGTATGTGTAGACTTTCTAAAATAACTTTCTAGCAACAATGCAAGAAATGGTCTATGGCTAGATAGGGCTTTGGAGACGTGCAACTTCTTTTTTGTAGCCTCATTGGAACGATTGAATTAAAAAGATTCATTCAAATTTTATTACCGGAACACACGTTAACATCGACACGATCTCAAGCGTGCCGCACGACACATCCTTCAGATTGATCACTTTCTCTCTCTCTCCAAACAAATTACTTTTGATAAAACCATGGTATCCTACGACCACAGCTTTGAAATACCTATACATGTGAAATTTTGTGTACGCTGCATTGCATGTCTTTTTGGGTCTACTGTTTCTCAACTCCCACCAAATAATTGGAAGGAATAATACGCCCCCGTGGCTCGATCCACTGATCTTCCGCCACCCAGCCAAGATCTTATACCTCTCTCCGGTAACCACAAGGATCACTCGAGTTCGGTCGCTCATATTAAATTATGGGTGCGGTTAAATGGGATGCACGCGGATGCGGACGCAGAGTTGTGTGATAAGTGAGACACAGACACCTTGTTTAGTACCCTTTTTTTTCTGCGTTAAAAGAAAGCCAGCCCATGGGCTTGACTGAATCTGGGCCGAAGGTGGAGCTATATGAATCCCCAAGTTGGGAAATTTCATAAAAATCGTTTCTTTTTGCGATCTAACGGAGTAAAATCTGAACATTTCAAAAAATCCAGGTACTCTTCCTTCTTTATGTTTCCTCTTTCGATTTCCATTGATTTTGCAGTAATTAATTCGATTGATAACGTGGGAAATCAGCTGCCAAATGTCGAAATTTGTAGCAGTAACTTTCAAATCTAGGGTTTTTGGTTCAGTAAATCGTCGTTGCTTAGCAGTACCAAGTGTTTAGCTTCAAGAAGAAGAAACCCATTTCATTGCAGCCGAGTCGCAGTTGGGTCCTAATTTGGGAACAGAGTTGGAGTTTCAAAACCTGATTTGAGAAAAAGTGGAGTTATATTCGAGTTAAGGGACGAAGGAAATGGAATTTCACAAAATTCCAATTAGACTGGAATCATTGGATTTATACCATTTTTATGGGTTTAGCTTTAAATCTTCACTAATTAATCTAGACATTTTGTGACACGGCATGACTCTCATAAGGAGTGGTTACTAGCTTTGCAAATAATAAGGCAGCCTCATGTATTGAAGGATTCAAGAACAAAGTTTAATAGATTGCTTGATTGTTGGGTTATATGATCATCATATTGGTCTGTAAAGAGTATTGATGATTCATGGTCCTTTTGTCTATGCTCGTGTGAAAGAAGTTGCCGCCGTTTTTGAAGTTCAACGACAATGTTAGATTCCTATTGATTGATAATCTAGAATTGCAGACGACTGAGGTGGCCTCTCCAAAGTACGATTAGAATGCTGCTCCTGTGATTTGGTGTATTATTATCATACTATGGTACATAAATGTGCATAACTTAATTAAAATCGAACAAATATTGCTGACATCGGATTGTTATGAATTAATTTAAATTAATTGCTTGCTAGGTTGTCAACTCACATATCATATCGTGTATTGATTTGTTTCTGTATCGTATCGTGTACCGTGCAATACACTAACTCAATCATATAGGAACATGATTTAATATAATTTTCTCATAAAGTTTTTTTTTTTGTTTCATATTTAGAAGTCTATCTAGTTCCAAAATCCAAATTATTAAGTATATATTACATATCTCTAGTAAAAAAGTCTATACTACCTATCAACATATATATATCGTATTGGATCAATGGTACATAGTATATCGTATCGTATCATAAGATATTGGATCAAGGATACATAGTACATTGTATCATAAGATACATATCTTGTATTGTAAGATACTAACAACATAGTTAATATGAATTAAAATCGGACAAATATATATATATATATATATATATATATATATATATATATATATATATATCAAGGTAGTCAAAGGCTCAAGGCACACTCGAGACGCAAATGGTCAAATCGTCCGAGGCGCGAGGCGCACTTAAGGCACGCGCCCGAGTGACGCGAGGCGCAAAAATAATAATATATATTCACATCGGATTTCTACATTGATAAACATGTTGGTTTCAAATTTCTCCATGTCTAGGTTGCAATTACTTTGAATTGAGTGAGTGAGAGAGAGAACAATAAAAAAAAAGTACATCAGTTCAAAAAACAGTCTAAAACAGTACATAGTTCAAAAATATTCTAAACATGTTATTTTTTTCACAAGATTTTCAAGGCACGCTTTAGCTATTTCAAGGCGCTGGAAAAATGCGCGCTTTAAGAATTGTGCCCCGACTGGAGTGCCCTGAGGCGCTGCCCGTGCGCCTAGGAGTAAGGTACGCCTTTGACTACACTGATATATATATATATATATATATATATATATATATATATATATATATATAGGAGAGAGATTGTACCAAGGCTTATTGCACCATTTAATCTTAACCGTATAAGGCATGTTATCATGTGGTTATAAAAACATGATGACATCATGATGACATATATTCCAAAAGTTGATGCCATATCATCATGCTTTATAACCACATGATCACATGTCTTATACGATTGAGATTAAATGGTGCAATAAGCTTTGGTGCAATATCCCTATATATATATATATATATATATATATATATATATATATGCTACAGGAATCGTTCAAATATTAGAATGTTGCTTATGTGATTTGGCATGTTATACTTGTTAGATTTGTTCAAGCTTTTTAAGGCGTTGTGGGACGACAAAGCCCTGAAAGGCTTAGGTGGATCCTCAAGGTGGCAAGGCGGGGACCTCGAGACTACAATTTTTGGGTGTGCAATAGGTAGGTTAATACAAACATGTAGTTACTAAAACTTCTCATTCCCAAATTATCAACAACTCTCACTCTGAATAAGAAAAAATGTGAGTTTCAATTAGAACAAACCAAACTTGTTAAGGCGGCACTAGGCAGCAAGGTCCAAAAGGCCTTGGCGGAGGCCTCAATACTAAAATTGGTGGTGTACTATCTAGTAACTAGTAAGTCAAGGAAAACTTGTGGTTTATGCCTTAATGTGTTGTGGTTTCTTTCTAATTGGTATGATAAATGTATAGTTAAAAAACTATAAGCATCCCATGCAAATCTTGTTGTATATACTAAATACACAAGTGTAAGAACTCAATATTATCTGCATGAAGTTCAATCAAGAAACAATCACTAAGAGTATCACTTAAACTTGAATAGAGAGGAGAGAAAACAATGAGGGCGAGATATAAAGAGAGGAAGACTGAGAGAGACTTACATGTTGCCACCTGCCAATGGACAACATAGTCAGAGATAAGGATAGTATTTGATGTGTTAGGACATACACAAAAGAGAAGAAAATGAAGAGGGCAAAGGCAAAAAAAACTATTGTACCTCCTCTTTTGTAGTATATTTTAAAATGTTTAATTATATCTGTAGTTTTAAGTTATTGGATTTGGGAGTAGATTCTAGATTAGAAAAAAGGGGTAGGAATTGGATCACATTTAAGTCAAGGCGGGTCAAAACGGTCTAAGACGACGAGGTGACAATGAATCTGAAACACCTAGGCGGACGCCTAAGGCGGCCACGGGGAGGCCTTTAAAAACCTTGGATTTATTTAAATTAATCGAGGAAAGTTTTTTCTCATGAGTTCATCGTATACGAAATAGTAGAAAAGTGCCGGTCTTTAATTCTATAAATGAACAAATGTTTTAATATCTTCACATGTGTACTTACCAAAGTGTCGGTCTTTAATTCTATAAATGAACAATTTTATATGTTACATTTTTACTGTTTTAATATCTTCTTATATGTACTTACCAGTGTGCATTTTGTCTCTTATCAGGTTCATAATTATCCTTTCTTAAAGCAAAATTATGGCCAGCACAGCTTGCTTTATCATTGTCAGTAGGAATGACATTCCTATATATGAAGCTGAAGTGGGATCTGCACTGAAAGTACGATTCCTTGTTTCATGAAATCATAAATAGACCATCACTCCCACTAGTTTCCTATTTGCAACTAATGAAATTCCCTCAGATACCTCCACTGAATTATATAGTCTACTGGGTGCCAGATACTAAACCAAGTTGGCATCTGCCTAAGAAGCTTGGTTTGTTTGATTACTGTCACGCTTTACTTGATGTCGCACTCACTGTCCTAAACCTCTGCCGTATATGACCAAAATTTACTAATCTTTGTACTAACTCACACAGAATCTCCTTGATCTTTTGTCACTCCTAAGTGTATATCTATGCTCATAGCAGAAGCTGGTCCAAGAGCCAAAATTGTTTACAGAATTAACTATGTATGTTCATGCTTGCTTTTGTAGAGAATCATTCTTTAGGAAAAGTAAAAGCTCATTCCGGTGGGTTTTTTTTTTTTGAATTTAAGTCCAGCAGCTTCCTAAACTTGATATGTAGTCTTATAGGAGTTCTCAACTACAAGCAACATTTTTGTTGGTGAGTGATTGGGCTTTGTCATATATAATCATTTTTATTCATTCACAAAACAGTCTTAAATTCTTTTATTTTACATAGACTTCTAAGCATGAAAACTATGTTTAACAGTTCCCATAAGGTGGCTTATAGCTCTCGAGTTTTATCACTATGAGATGTTGATAATTCCTCTTTGAGAAATGGTGTTTCCATCCTTGTTGGACACATGCATGCATGCCAAGTTGTTTGCCTCGGAGTCGACTTCACAACGACTAAGTAAGCAGAATATTCCTGCAGAAATATAGTTATAGGAAATATTTATTATTTGGAAACTTATTCAAGAATATCAATAAAATTTGTGAGCCTGGCACTTGGGAAGTATTGAAACCTGATATATCTCTTACAAGGCACCCAAACCATAAGTAGCCTGTGTTGGTGGGAGTGATTTCACTTTGGGATTATGGAGAGATCAGAATTCAAACATTTGTTTGCCATTTTCAACGCAAGCTAAGACATGATTTTTCTTTGATTGCTTTTGCTTTTGCTTTTCACTATTATATGTTGGATGTTTTTTGGTTCCAACTTCCAAGGACAGTTCTTGCATTTTTCTGTTGGCCACACAAGATGTATACCAGCAATGATTGGCAATATAAGGATAACCTTACCTGTGCTCAATTACCTTGCAAAGAAGAGTCAAGTAGGAGCCCCAAGGAATATAATCAAAGTGGTCTATAGTGAATTAACATATATGATAGTATTGTGAACTAATAGACATACTTAGCAAAAGTAGGTAGGAAAGTGCATGATTGCCTTACTGTGGTGTTGCCCTGTATCTGTAAGGCACTTGTCATGCGGCCCAGATTTCATTTCCCCCCTCTTATTTGTTGTAACTATTTCGTTATTGAAGTTAAAAAGAAGAAGTATAGCATCAAGTCCTTGTTTTCTCTTACATTAAGGCTAAGCTATTATTTTCTTTATTTTAAACCATATATTTTGGTGTTTCCATGACAGAAGGAAGAAGCTGCTCACCAGCACCAGTTTATATTACATGCAGCTTTGGATATTGTGCAAGACCTGGCTTGGACAACTAGTGCTATGTGAGGTTCTTTTGTTCTTTGCTTTTGTACTTCTTGGTAACTATGTTGCCACTATATTTATGCATTCACATCATTGTTCATGCAGGTTTTTGAAGTCAATGGATAGATACAATGATCTGGCTGTTTCTGTTTATGTTACTGCTGGTCATATCCTACCAACACTATGTCATGACTTGATTTTGTTCATGATGATTATTATTCTTGAATTATGAAAGCCTGACCATGTCTAAATCTCTCCATAAAGTATCTAGGTAGAAACATCATTAGCATATTTACATCATTGAGTTCAAGGATTCCTTTATTTTCTTTGACCTACCATGCCATACACACTAGATTGATGTTGCTTCACGATTCACGTAATGAAGATGGGATAAAAAGCTTCTTCCAAGAGGTTCATGAACTTTACATAAAGGTAATAATACATCTATCTACTTTTATCTCTCATACATTTGCCATCCTTTTTCTTTGTAAGACTAGGGACCTCAGTTGTTGGGAAAGGAACTTTTGGCCAAGGTTTTAAATTTTGATAGCATCAGTTTGGTCCCTCTCCGCTAGATCTGACGGTCTCACTAGTTTCAATAGATTCAGCGTGACTTTTGGTTTCCATATTTTGAAGAATCATATCTCTCTCTCTCTCTCTCTCTCTCTCTCTCTCTCTCTCTCTTCCCAGTGCCCTCTTCAGTTTTTTTCTGTATTGTTCTCCAGTCTTCCCTCTTATCATTTTCTCTCTTCAATATATGCACACATCTTGCTCAGTCTAATATTCAGAATGTTAACCTAGCCCAACCCATATTTGCAATTTAACTGGAATTCAGAATTGATGTGCAATTTGTAAATTTTAATTTCTTCAAATAAGAACATGCAATTCTGCCTTGGAGTTATTTGTTTATAATATGTATGAACCATCTACTTACTTTAGATTGTATATGGATCAAATGCGAGAATATTAATATGTTAATCCTGTACAATTAGTTTGGAAGTCTAACGAACTAATTTTTGGCAATATATATTTTATGGGCTTCTTGTTCGAACTTAGAAGTTCCAAAGTCTCAACCAAGATTGTCATCTGAACCTGGTTTCTGATTTGTTTCAGCTGATGAGTCATTGTTCTCCTAAAAAAAATGTTTACTTTGCGTAACCTTGGTGCTTTACTAGGGGTGCAACTCGGGCGGGCTAAACCCAAGCCCGATCGGGTAAACCCGTTAATGGGTTGGGTTAGGGTTGAAGATACTCGGGTTCGGGTTCGGGCTCGGGTTCGGGCTCGGATTCAGGTTAAAATATTTGAACCCGATCAAAAATCGTGTTGGGCTCGGGTTCATGTGTCGGGTTACCCAAAGAATCTGAAACCCGACATACATATAATTTATATATAAATATTGTTTCATACTTCTTAAATAAAAACTTTAAACCTTAAAGTTTTTCAACCAAACTCTTCAACTCCTTTATCTTAAATCTTATTTCAGTTTGTATTTTGTAATGATTGAGGCTTGATTGCTATTTGATTATGTGTTTAATATTATTCTTGTTTAAAATTATTTCAGATATCATATTAGAGCCCGATAAACCCGATAGACCCGAGCCCAACCCGATCCTCCGGACTTGGTCTTGGACTATATATGTTGAACCCGAGGTCGGGTCGTGCTAGGCTTATGATTCATCGGGTTAGGCTCGGGTTGAGCTCAAGCCCGACTCAACCCGCCCGAGTTGCACCCCTATGCTTTACCCAACTCAAATTGGGTTTGATATAGATACTTGAGCATAGTTATCTTATTTTTGGATGATGTTCCAAGTTTTAACTACTGAGGTTCAGAATGTTTGACGAAAACATTTTCCTATAGCAAATCATATCTACTTCTTTGTCTAGACTAGTTTCTGATCTAGTGGAACTTGACCTGATTTTTGGTTGCATGAGCTCAATTATAGCTACCTTTCAACTGGTCGTCTAAGTTTTATGCTATTGTCCTCTCTTGCTCATAAATACCTTCGCTAGGAATTAGGCACCATCTATGTTTTATGGTGAGGCCCTCTTTTGCGCATAGCTACCTGCACAAGCATAGATGATCCTCCTCATATTAGCAGACGGTCAAAAAAGCTTTGCTATCTTTAGTGGTTTCTCCTGCTCCGATGCCGTACACCAATTCGATAGGATTAGGGTTGGCTGAAATGATGATAAAGTCAATGGAAGATCACATATAAGCTAGAGGGGCCTCAAGCCCCCAAACAGTTTTAAAAAGAGAGAGAGAACTTTAGTATAGCCCTCAAAAGAAATTAGTTTCATATCATTATTTAATGATTTTGTGTACATTTTGTGATCTTCAAAACTTTTTAACCTGATTTTCTTCCGTCACAAAAGTTAGTAGTCATCTCTTTTATTTACTACAATCTTTGTTCTCTCTTCGTTGTCTCCTTCTATCGTCATCCACATCCACATTTCTACCTCGTCTCCACCTTTATATGAGCCCAATCACTCCTCGTCTCCCCCTTCACTACCTCTAACCTCTTCCAATTGTGCTCCCTTCTCCAAGACTCCAATTGCGAGCGACTCATTCATCCTTCAATTAGAATCAACTCCATCCGTTATATGAGGCATAATCTGATATTGTAGAACTTTTATATCTTCTATTTTAACGTACTATATTTTTCTATGCAAACAATGTTGCTTGCAAAAATGAGAATGCTAAGATGGATAAATGACAACACATTAAAAGATAAGATAAGAAATAATTGTATTTGTGGAAAGTTAGATGTGGCATCAATTGAGAATAAGATGGAAGAAAATTGTCTTAAGTTGTTTGTACATGTGCAACATAGACCAATTAATTCTCCGGTAAAGAGGAGCGATAAGTAGTAGTTAAAGGAGCTACTAGGACAAGAGGCATGCCAAAATGAACATCGATTGAAGTTCTAAAGAAGGATATTGATTTTTTAGTGTTAAAGTGGACATATAGCCCTTGAGAGAACTAGATGGGAGAAGTATTCAAACAACCGACTCCAAAAGTTTGGATAAAGGCTTTGTTGTCGCCGTTGTTTAAACCAAGGTTCAAAGTATCGGTATCGGAATCGGTATCGGACCATTCCAATGAGTATCGGGATCGGTAGTATCGGCGGTTTTGGATCGGAGTATCGGATTTTTTTGTATCGGAAAGCAAGCAACTATTAGTAAATTATTAACATTTTAGAAAATATATTTTATACATTTATGCATAATTTAAAGTATTTTTAGTGTTGTTTCTTAGTATTTTTGAAATTGAATGAAATAGTAGTCACCATTGTCGATTGATTTATATGCGATAGATAAGTTTTCCTTATTTATATGCTTTTACAACCTTACTATGCTTTTACGCCCTTGCTAATTGGTCTTTTTTAATTCAATTTTCTTTGCCGAATTGACCGGAAAAGAGACCTCTAATGTCGGTATCGGTCAGTATCGGGTACCGGTCGGTATCGGATCGGGACATGCCAAGCTGTATCGGTATCGGCCGTATCGGATCGGTATCGGCCGATACTTTAAACTATGGTTTAAACATTGTTGCATGCAACACATCTTAGTGTTGTTTTCAAGACATCTTTAGTGTTGCATGTAACTCATTGCACTGTCATCACGGTACTGTAGTGATTGTACTATAATTCTTCGACAATCCATAATTGCATTGCTGCGACCAGTGTATTATTTTCACGATCGTGCAACAATGTTGTCACAGAATGTCACATTAATGTCGCGACCGAACCACAATTGTGAGCTCCCTCTAACCAAAATTCCTGCATCCGCATGCACCTGTGGACAATACTGACCTTTTTTAATGGAAACTTGTGGTTTCAAATAAGTATTTTGTCCCAATGGCCTCATCTTTGTATAGGTAAACTTTCACATTTTAACTATTTAAGTCGTATTTTTCCCATGTTTACAGATGCTCCTAGTTTGTTGGACATGATTTTCATTTTTATAAACCGATAATCTTTATGTTTCTGCAAGTGAATAATTTTATATTGGAGCATTTCTATTTGTTTTTTTCATTTGATGTCATAAGTTTGTTACATATTTATCTCTTCATAGGAAGTCTAGGAATGCAGATGCTATTGCATATATAAGCATTTATATTACTGTTGTGTTACATTGTTTTTTAGTTTTTCTTTGCCTTTTTTTGTATCTCTGTGTGCTTATTATTTTTCTTGGTTTTGCCTTTTGTACAAAAGCTAAACAAAACCATTTGGTAGGTACAACTAGGGTTGTATGGATCATTGATTTGTAGGACCTATCAATTCATCCAATTAGGGTCTGGAAACCTTTAAGATGTGTTTGGTAATTAAGAAAGTGAGGAGAAGGAAAGGAAAATGAAACCACCTTATGTAAATGGATCAAATTTCTACATGAAACACTTCCATTTTTCTTTCGTTTCCGTCATTTTCCACCAAACCAAACACAAACGTAGTACATCGTTTACATAGTATAACCACGTGGCATTGCAAGAACTTTGGTCAGAGAGGACTTACATTTGTTGTTCGGTCACAACATTATTGAATGATTATGACAATGCTACGAGCATTGTGGTCGCAGCAACGTCACTTGGCGTTGTGGAAACATTATGGTACAATCACTAGAATATTGTGGTGAACACTACAATGAGTTGTGGATTACAATTAAGATACGTAGGCAACATTGTTTACATAGAAAAATGTGGTGTGTTGAAGTAAAAGATTTAAAATCTTACCTTGTCAGCTTATGTGTCAAACAAAGGGCAAAGTTGTTCTTGTTGATGGATTAATGACTGTGTCAAACAAAGGGTCAAGTTCTTGTAGATGGATGAATGAGCCGTTCACAATTGGAGTCTTGTGGCAGAGCGCACAAATGGAGGAGGTTAGAGGTAGAGAAGCAATGGTTGGTTCGGGCTCGTACGGAGGAGGTGGAGACGAGGTAGAACTGTGGTGACAATGGAAGGAGACAACGGAGGTTGAAAGAAATAAATGATACGATAACTCAACTGTTGAGACCGGAAGAAAATCGGATTTTGAAAGTTTGAAGATCACAAAATCTGTGAATAATGGTATAAAACTTGATTTCATTTTGAGGGCTTATGCTAGAATTTCCTTTTTGCCAATTGTGTGGGGGCTTTACGTACAACTGTATACATTTGATCTATTGTTGTTTCATACAATTTTCTGGACAGTCAGCCAAGCTCATAGATTGAGATTTATAAGTTACACGTGACTTAGCCTTGTTCTTGTATTTAAATTTTTATACTTGTGAACTTCACCATGATCAGCATATGCTAATTTAAGCTGTTCCTATTTATGACAAACAGATTCTATTGAACCCTCTCTATTTACCTGGATCTCGCATCACCTCAGCGCACTTTGATACCAAAGTTCGAGCATTTGCAAGAAAGTATCTGTAAACTTTTCCTTTTGCACCCGATGCTCGGAAGAATTAGCCTCACTTACTTTTTGGGTTTCGAATCTGGTTACAAGGTGATTGTTGAAGTAGAAATGATTTAGCTGAAAGACTGGGAAATATTTTGTCTTGCAGTTCTCTGCATTACCATGTACCACTTTGGGGGAGTCTTGAATTTTGTACATTGTGGTTGTAGTCGTCTAATTAAGTGTTGGCTCCTTATTGATAATTGATTTGTATTAATTTACTTCTGAATTGCTCGTTTAGTATGATGATGATAAAGACGGATAATATCATGCTAAAAAAAAGAGGATATGCCCAACCTTTTGCTTAGTCTTGGCACCTTGGCATGCCGATTGCTGTTTTGCGGCACTCAGCTTCTAGTTTAATGAACTTCTGGGTGTGGAGATATATTTTACTCAAGGGGATCTGGTTTGTTGAAATTAGGAATACCTGCAACTTGTTGTCAGTTACATCATTTTCAAAAATATATAATGTAAATGATGAAATTGGTACAACAAATGACACATTAACTCCTTACATCATTTATCAAGTTACTTGCATCATTTTCTCTTATTCTTTCTTCTTTAAGGCGTACCAAGACAGCAAAGTGATACATTTGTATTTATAAAAATGAAAGTTGCAATCACGAATAATAATTATGTAGTTCCAAACAAATTAAGCAAATGAATGTGTATACATTTGAGCATTCTAATTACATTTTTCTTTCATTCCAAACAAATTACATGAAAGAACGTATTTACATCATTCCAAACATAAATTACATGCAACAAAATGATATTTCCACTTACAACCAAAACCACTAGTACTACCTATCATAACTTGGTACATCCGTTTCTTTTTTCCAATAGACAATAATCTTCTGCTGTAAAGCAATCCATCTGTTTCTTTTGTACAGCAAAAGGTTCAGCAGATTATGGCATAACAACAATTGGATACAGTAAACTTGTGAGCATCTCACAGCTTGTGTTAATTTAGTGCATTGGCTCAAACTTAGATGTTCAGTACAAGTAACATTTTCTCAGAATTTTTCATGCGTATGACATTCAATATACAGTAACAAGGAATTCTCAACTCATAAACAAGGCCAGACTATCTATTGTTATAATAGAAACTTAGATCAGCTTAGGGATTCAACAGTTGAAACCTATGTTGATCAATTGATAATTTCAGCCTTCTTCCAGATATGCATCATTACAATCTAGTAAACTTCAAACCAGATACACATGGATTCACTAGTGCATCATCATGAACCTAGATCAAGTTCAAGGTCCCAAATTAAAGGGGTAAATATCTGTTCACAAATGATATACGTGTGTGAAAACAGCACTGAAAATGCCTGGATTGTTGACAAGAGACAGAAACCTACATACACCATAGTCTTAGCTTCTAGAATATGCTGATATAGCTATAGCACCTTCATCGCTGGTTCTCCCTGCGCCTCACATACCGGGTTCGATCATTGTATCTTGGCCTGTCTTGAGCTCTCTGAGGAACTGGTTCCACCCTCCGCTGTCTTTCTGGAGACCTTTGAACGATTTCACCATTCACATACAGTTCAGCTGCAATGTCAAGAACAAATTTAGTACTGTACTGGGAGTAGAAAATTGACCAAATAACATCTGATTGTTCACCAAGGTTCCTTCCTTTTTTTAACCAAATATTGTACTTCTATGAAGTGCCAAGCATTACAAAGATGCATAATTAACCACAAGCTACACTCGAGCAATTATCATTCAAAGCTACACATTGACTTGAAGGCTCTCTTCCGTATTTGCCAAAACTGCAACAGTTATAATATTAGGATCGGCGGGCACCTAAATACTTAAAGTAGAAGGGCCTAAAGGGGGTGATCAAGGAAGAACAAACACTAAATGATCATCCAGTATGGCTAGAAGTATGCACGAGTCAAAAGTAAAAAAAAGTAAAAAATATATATACATCCACAAACAGTCCAAGTGAGATGAACACATGTAATTGAATGTAAGAGCATGAAAAAGGAGACTTATCTTGAATGCCCTCTTAAGATCTGCCAAGTTGGAATATGCAGTTGTTTGATCTTGTAATGATGTCAACAAAAACATACATGAAAGGAAAGCTAGTAAATGTCTCATCGTTATTATCTGCAACTTCATTGAGGATTTGAAAGTGCAGAATTATATAGAAGAGTGTCGATATTAGTCCATTAGCATTCAAAGATGAACACTGCAATACAGGCTTTTCAGCTTTGCCAAGATGGACTAACTAGTAAGAATAAATTCATAAACAATGGGAACTTGGGTATGATGGACAGTAAAATATTCGCATGGCTAAACATTTTTAGTTTAGAAAGAAGCACGTACAATAACGGTTCCATAAAACAGATGTGGAACATGATAAAAAAAAAACTTTTGTGAAAGGCCGTTAAGATCAATCAAATTGCATAACTAGTTATCTGATATTGTATTGACATTGATGAAAACATACTTGAAAGCAGCTACCAAATGTCTCTTCTACATTGACTTGCAACTTCATTGGGTATATAGAAGTGCAGAATTCTAAAGAAGTGTTAATTAGTGAGTATACAAAGATGGATTAATTAGTGAGTATACATTCAGCAAGTAATTAAACAGAACTCACATGTGACCAAAAGGAAAATAGGTAAATGTCTAACCGAAAAAGCAACATAAAAAACGAGGCACAAAAGAAACAGTCTACTACTTGTCCACTAGTACAGAGCCAAGCATAGCTATAAAATTTAAATCAAGAAGGAACTACAATATTGCATGGCATTTTGCAGCTTCACCAGCCTCGAAAAACCAGATGGTGTAAGCTTTCACATCATACTTTTTCAAAAGTATGGGACCAAAAAGCAAGGGAAAGATGGAAATTTGACTCAGAAGGCTCACTTAAGTTCACAGGTCTAACTTAGGCTTCAAAAGATTTCAAATCCTCGATTAATCCTATCAAATTGAACAATACATACACTAAAGAGTCCAACTAATAAGTATCCTATGTTGCACATGTACTTCAACAGAGATGGCGTACCTGTATGGCTGTATCCAATCATATCAGAGAATTAAAGAACATGTGCCGGGCACACTTCTATTGTATACAAGATGTTAAACCAAATACTTACTACGCATAAGACGTATTTACAAGTTAAAAGGAGAATAAAAAGAATATTGCTAGTGAGAAGAAGAAACAATACTTGGAACTTATGAAGTGCATTTCAACCATATTTTTCTTCCTCAATTAATACAAAATTCCTTCCTTTTTGATATCTAATCTACTGCTAGCATCCTCTATTTTCTTTTCTGCTAATACAAAATTAAAATTGTTTTTAGACCTCCTGTTTACTAACCTTTGTTTTTATATTAAAGAGGAAATAAACGTAAGGTTAATATGCCATTCATGTATTTATCAATTGACTCAGTATCCGAGGCTTTCAGATTGCAGTTTTGTATCTGTTCATGTCATAAATCAATATACTATCACTATCCATGCAACAAAATAAGTCTTTCATCTGCATTGATCTGCAACTTCATAATAGTAGTATAAAGGTAGATTGAAGAGTTTCAAAATAATTAAATAAGTCCATTAGCATTAAAAGCAAGACATTGCCTAATGATTTTGGATTGGTAAGTCCCTTCTGGTTTGCCAAGATGCACTGATTTTTAACATTATCAAACTTGAAGTACATTAAAAAATAAAATCAGCTTGTGACAGATAAATGATTGCAAATAAGCATGGTGTACTGATGAATTCAAAAGCAAAGCATGAAGACTAAATAATGATCCAATATGATTAATGTAGAATATAGTTCGTCCAGTTTTAGTTTTTCTTCTTCGAATGGCCTATACACACACACACACACTAGCATATACGCACGTGCGTTGCACGTATCTTTTATTAGGAAGATTTAAAAACACTTGTAGTCAAAATTTATTTATTTTTCAATGAATGAATGATGCTTAACAAAGCTCACTTTTCAATGCCTCCTTTTTAGATACTCAATGCATTTAAGAGGAGTTGTAATTAGGAATACCAAAGGACAACTCTTGTATGTACCTACATTAGGAATACAAGAGTTGTTGGTCAAAGATGAAGCCTACTTTTGGCATATATATATATATATATATATATATATACTCATTCTAAATAATTATGTCATTTAAGTTGAGCCAACTTCTCGACAGTTAACATACCGAAGTCAAAAGGACAAAAGGGGATACAAGTCCACAAACTCTCAAAACCAAACATATATATCCAAGGTTCAACTTCTTTGAACAAATTAACTACGTACTAGAAAATTAAGTTACCTGTTGCTGCAGCTTCGATAGCTTAGGAAAACAAAGTCGGACATCTAATAGTGGAGAGAAGTCATGACCTAAGTCTACTTAAGGTTTAAGAGCACGAAAAAGCCAGAGAAGTATCTTGAGACGCAGAAAAGTTGCCCATTAGCAGTTATATGATCTTCCATTGAAATTAACCAAAAAATTTTTTTTTTGGCAGAAATAGCTAACTAAATATCTCATCTGTTTTGATCTGTAACTTTATTGAGGATATTGAGATAGAGAACTCGACTGAAGAGTGTCAAATTAAGTAAAACTGGACATTGCCTTAACGACTTTTCAGCTTTGCCAAGATAAGACGATAAAACTGAAACATAAATGACAGAAATACTACAGTATATCTCATCTGTTTTAATCTGCAACTTCATTGGAAGATTGAAATACAGAACTCGGTCGAAGAGTGTCAATATAAGTCCATTAGCATTCAAAACTGAACATTGCCGTAACGACTTTTCAGCCTTGCCAAGATGGACTAACTCTAAGATTACGAAATAATACGATAAAACTGCAACATAAATGACAGCAGTAGCTACTGAATATCTCATCTGTTTTGATCTGCAACTTCATCAGAAGATTGAAATAGAGAACTCGATAGAAGAGTGTCAATTTAAGTCCATTAGCATTCAAAACTGAGCATTGCCTTCACGGTTTCTTAGCTTTGCCAAGATGGACTAACTCTATACATTTAAGAAATTAACATGATAAAACTGAAAACATAAATGATAGAAATAGCTAATGAATATTTCATCTGTTTTGATTTGCAGCATCATTGGAAAATTGAAATACAGAACTCAATCGAAGAGTGTCAATTTAAGTTCATTAGCATTCAAAGATGAAAATTGCCTTCAAGGTTTTTTAGCTTTCCCAAGATGGACTAACACTATTAACTTTAGAAAATAAGAAATAAAACTAAAACATAAATGGCAGAAGAAAGATGCTAAATATCTCATCTGTTTTGGTCACCTTCATTGAGAATATTGAAATACAGAACTCAATTGAAGAGTTTCAATTAAGTCCATTAGCATTCAAAACTAGACATCGCTGTAACAACATTTTAGCTTTGCCAAGATGGAACAACTCTACACCATTATAAATAAGAAAATAAAAATCAAACATACAACAAAGCGTGTATCCCTTTATCCCCAATTTCTGAGGTCAGCTGTTTGAATCATCTTCTTCCATTTGGCTATGTTAAGGGCCATGTCATCTTCTTCTTTAAGACTTCAAACCATGTTCGTCTAGACCTACATCTAGTGCTAGTGACTCCATTAACATTGTCGCTCCCTACAAAAGGATCTATTGGTGTGTTGCACATATCCAGACCAGCTTGTCCTCAATTGGTGACACCTCTAATTTCCCATGGATACGCTCATTTCTTATCTTATCCCATTAATGTCTTACCAAAATAGCTACTAATTATCTCATCTGTTTTGATCTGCAACTTCATTGACAATATTGAGTTACAGAACTCGATCGAAGAGTGTCAATATAAGTCCATTAGAATTCAAAACTAAGCATTGCCTTAACAGCTTTTTAGCTTTGCCAAGATGGACTAAGTATGTACATTTAGAAAGAATTTTTTTACAACTCAATATGCTTACGGGAACAGAACTATAGCATCTAATGGCAGAGAGATTTCAGGTCTTAATTCTACTGAACTAATGTGTAAGAGCATAGAAAATTGACTTCAGGGTGCCAAAAAGTTATCAGCAGCAGTTACCTGATCTTCTATTGAAATCAATCAAAACATAAATGACCGAAGCAAGTATTAAATATCTCTTATCTGTTTTGATCTGCAACTTCCTTGACAATATTGAGTTACAGAACTCGATCGAAGAGTGTCAATATAAGTCCATTAGCATTCAAAACTAAGCATTGCCTTAACAGCTTTTTAGCTTTGCCAAGATGGACTAAGTATGTACATTTAGAAAGATTTTTTTTACAACTCAATATGCTTACGGGGACAGAACTATAGCATCTAATGGCAGAGATATTTCAGGTCTTAATTCTACTGAACTAATGTGTAAGAGCATAGAAAATTGACTTGAGGGTGCCAACAAGTTATCATCAGCAGTTACCTGATCTTCTATTGAAATCAATCAAAACATAAATGACAGAAGCAAGTATTAAATATCTCTTATCTGTTTTGACCTGCAACTTCCTTGAGAGTATTGGAATACAGAACTCAATAAGAGTGTGTCAATTTAACTCCATTAGCATTCAAAACTAGACATTGCCATAAAAGCTTTTTAGCTTTGCCAAGATGGACTAACTCTATACCTTTAGAACATAAGAAAATAAAGCTGAAACACAAATGACAGCAATATCTACTAAATATCTCATCTGTACTGGTTTGTAATTGTAACAAGAAAAATACAGAATTCGTTCAAAACTAAACTTTGCCTTAATAGCTCTGCCAAGATGGACTAAGCATATGCCTTCAGAAAATAAGAAATTAAACCTCACATAAAAAAAAGGAATACACTTCTAGTGGTGATAGCTAAAGGTTTATATATGGAATAGTTCAAATTTTCTAGGAAAACAAAGAAATGGTTCTAACCAAAGAAACAATCTCTTACTATGTTGTAGACAATCTCATACTATGTTGTAGATGATAAGGGAACATCCAAAGATTTAGAAATGGAATAACATCTTACCTCCATAGTCTTTGTTTTCAGCATCAACATAAGAATCTGGAAGCACAAATAGAACACCAGGAAGTCCTGCAGCATAAATGAAAAGTTGTAATTACATCCTGTTGAACACTAAAACAGGAACCATAGCCATAGAAGGGTACTAGAAGGGGGAACAAAAATCAATAAATGTAACAAACACTACATGCAAATTTAACAATGTCAAATGTTGTAATTATTCAACAATCTGAAAAGATCATCTGAACTAAAAAGAAGGCAAGTTTGACGCAAGCACAGCCTCGAAAAATAGAAATAGGCAATCACACAAAATAAGAGAAAAAATCTAAACTTCTATTTCTTCCAAGATATAAAGGACCATGCAAAACAAGCAACCAGGATAACTAAAAGGAAGAAAATAGTTCACCTTCAAGCTTGTTCGATGTCTCCTCATCAATCTCGCATCCAAACCCAAAGTAGCGCTCGCAAGATACATTATAAATCTTCTTTTTTGCTTCCTCCTCACTAAATTGGCAAACAAAAAAAAAGATTACAAGGTAGAAACAATGTCAGAACTGTTTTCAGATATAGAATAAAGTAAAACAGAAAGTATTCAAGTAAAGAGAAAAGTGAAGTTATATTCTCACTTTATAGTTAGTTCCATATAGTAATCAGTACATTTCTCTATTGATGCTTAGTTGGACAACACAAAGAATGTAATAAGAATATAAAGTTACAAACATCAAGACAAACATGTCGAAATACAGTAAGCTAGCATAAGAAACATAAGTAGCTAAAGGAGTTTTCAGCCTAACAATGCACTTCTTTTTTTGTAAGCTTAATAGCTTATATCTACAAGGTCAGATTTGGTAACAAGGAATAAAATGTAAGAAATTAATATTTCAACAAGTTTTCAACCATCGCCACTTAAACCATTCCTTTACCACTCCTCGCCATCTCCTGCTCCTACAGCTCTAACAAATATCTTCAAAAATATAGATTTTGTTGCCCTCACCGTCTCCTGCTCCTACAGCTCTAACAAATATCTTCAGAAATGTAGATTTTGTGGATACAGTTAACATTTGTTTGCTGTTGCGAGATTGTTCACTTGCATCCTAAAGACAAATCTTTCTTTCTGTCCATGAAATTTTGCCTACTAACAAAAGCAACTTCACCATGAAATTTTGCCTATAAAAAAATCTCAAGAACAATGACCGAGACATCTGAGGTTAGATTGTACAATACGGACATTTCCTATATCAATTGAATAAAAACGTGATCAAGATCTTTTTTTCGAGTGTTCTAAATTTCACTAGACAGACTCTCGGTGCGCCGGAGGACCGCCTATGAGGCCGAATATTTTTTATTTTTTTTTTGAAATTTGAATCCGTCATACAAATTTGAAATCCAAACATGTTCTTAATTCTAAATCCATAATACAATTCATAATTTTTTTTGAAATTTAAAATTTCAATGTTCTAAAATCCAATTCCAATCTTAAAACCCAAATAACATATCCACAATAAAACTAAGCATAAAGGAATCAAAAAAATTCAAAAACCAACTGCAAAGGTCCAAACATGTCCGCCTAGGCACCGACCAATAGGGTCACCTAGAAGAGCCGAATAGGAGATTTTCGGTGCGGCAGGCAGCGGCCTGGTGCCTACGCGGCGCCTTAGAACACTGCTGCTTCTTTTTTTACTGCCGAGGTGAACATTTCCTATAACAATTGAATAAAAACGTGTTCAAGATCTCTCTTTTTTTACTGCCGAGGTGAACATTTCGTATAACAATTGAATAAAAACCGTGATCAAGCTCTCTCCTTTTTTTACTGTTACTGCCGAGGTGAACATTTCCTATCACAAACCAACACAAACATTATCAAGTTTACATCTTTTAGTACTTGATAAGAACTACTAAAGGAAGTCAAACGGAAAAACCCTAACTAAGCAACAGACCTTCCGAGGACCTTGGCTAGGGTTTGGACGTAGCAGTCGATCATCTGCTGCTTGCCCGCCCCTTCCCCTCCGGGCTTGTCCATGACGATGAGCCAGTGGTTGTAGTCGCACCCCGGGAAGAGCGGCGCCATCTCCGTCGGCGGCCGGTCGCTGTAGCCGGACCCCGACTTCAGCGGGGAGTAGGCCGAGTCGCCGCCGGCCCGGTTCACCCGGCACCTGAGCTGGCCGAACCGGACGGGCAGGACCGACGCCGCGGCAGCCGGTCTGAACCGGGAGAGGGCGGTCGGACCGGCAGAGGAGGAGAGTAGGCGGCGGGAGAGGAGGAGAGGGAGTGCGGTTCGGGTTGCGGCGGCAGTGGAGGAGGAGAGGATGGAGCGGGTCATGGCGGCTAAGGCCATTGTGTTGGAGTGATGAGAGTGATGGATGACACTGATGATGATATATGTAGGGTTTGTGGGGAGGGTTTTTCTCTCATAATGGGCTTTTAAAGGAGTTTAGGCCCAATTTTGAATGTCCCATTAGAGTATTCACAATAAATGGAGACTATACATATTCATTCTAAATTTATAACAAAACAAATTAATCTAGAATGGATTTATCTGTATAAAAATAGCATAAAATAACATTTAGTAGCAAAGATCAAAAGATTATGTGCTCAAAAAAATAAAATAAAATCTATAATCTAGAAATTGAAATTGAAATTTTCAATTGAGCTTTACTGTTCTAAAAACATAATTCCTACATTTTGAATGTAGAAAATCTCACGCTCAGGCTATAGCTATTGTGGCTGGGACAGAACCATCATAGTACTCCAATTGGACCTTACTATTTTACAAAATAAGCTCATACATTCTGAATCTGGAATCTAGAATTAGGATGAATCTTACTATTTATGATCTTACAAACACGTTTTGTTGTAACTTGTTGGAGTGGAAGTGGGAGAGAGAAGGTATTCCACTTCCACTCTACCACCAACGAGTAAAAGTGCGCGACATTTTTAAGATAACAAAAATGTAATTAAAACATATATTTCAGTAACTCACATAAGACAATTGCTAGTTACCAAAGTAGATTAATCTAGTAACACGATGAAAGATAAAACAAGCATAAAGACTCCAACAAGACTTGAATGGATAGTTCAGTCAGCGAGTTTCAAATTTTTAACAGCTAAAAACTTTAAAAATATCGAAAATGAGATACAATCTAACATAATATTGCAATACGCAATTGAATATATCACTCTCTTTTATTGTCTAATCACCGACGTCCGACTATGCATGTTATGTGATTTTATAAACTTTTTATTCAATTTTTATTATATATATATATATATATATATATTTTTGAAATGCCTACATCTAGGCGGCCGTTTAGACGGACTAGGCGCTAGGAGGTGGGTGCCCGTCCGCCTAGTGCTTTTCACAACATTGTTAGTTATATATTAATTTTAATTTGTTATGGATATATGTGAATAAAAGAGAAGGTATTCAAAAAAAAAAGTTTAAAATTACAACCTTTCGTAAATTTTTAATTAGATGGTTGGAGATTTACAAATGGCTTGGATGGCTCATTTTTGAGCCGTTTTAAAGCCGCATTATAATCGTAGAAATGTTATTTTTCACATGTTTCATAGTATCATCCGAAATCAATACCAACCACCAATCGTGGACCGATTCAAAACCACCATAACATGTGAAACCTTCAAAACTACCAAAACCTCATAAAACCGTCAAAACTACATAAACTAGTACTTACATGAAAGGTCTGAAACTGTTGATTCTGAATTCAATACTGTCAAGTTTTTTTTTTTTTTTTTTTGGCAATTGTTAAGTCATGTTTCTTTTAATATTTATCTCTATTAGGGTTTCTTGTTATAATTGTAACAATTAAGAAATATTTGGGGATTGTTAGTGTTTGTTCTTTGATTGGTAAAACCTATATAATTAATTCTGCTTGATTTGAATTCGAACAAAGAGAACTTCTTGCGCTTGCCTAAATACTTCTGTTTATACTTACCATATATAGGGCAAGGTTACATGCTATTTTTGTCTACGACAACCAAAACTTTCCTATACCTTGATTTGACAGGTGAGCCATACTCAAGTTGTGTAAGGTTACAGATCGAATTTGACCGGATTCGGGTAGGTCCGGACCCAACCAGGTGGAGAGAGCGAGTCGGCCCATTCCGGACCCGTGACACGGTCTGAGGTGGACCGGGTCGAACCGGTCTGGGTCCGAGCCGATTCACGGTCGGGCCGACCCGGTCCGATTTTTTATTTTATTATTTTTTACGTTTATTTCTATTATTATATATAAGTTATTTGATATAAGTTAATAAATTCAACTTAAAATTTACAGGTTTTTGGTTACTAAGTCATTCTTTTATAATTTAAAACTCATAAGTTATTGTTAGTAAGTTTTTTTTCTTTAATTTATGTAAAAATTTATTTAAATATTAAGTAAGAAAATTTTATTTGATTTCTTTATATCTATATTTATATAACTTTAAGTATAAATTAAAATCTAAAAATTTATAAATTGAAATAATTTGTTATTAGTTATATAAATTTAAATAGAAAATTATTCTTTCGATAATTAAAACTTTTAAATGTAAACAACATTAACTAGTCTAACAAAAACACAGTTAACACTTAACTAAATTTTTTTATATAAACATTAAGTAAGAAACTTTTATTTGATTTCGTTATAACAATATTTATATAAATTTAAGTATAAATTAAAATCTAAATATTTATAAGTTGAAAAAAAATTTTGATTTTTTTTTGAATAACTTATAAAAAAAGTATAAATCTTTTTTTGAATTTAAATATAAATTTATAACTTAAATTTAAAAGAAGTTATTTATATAGACATAAAGAAGTTAAATGTAAACAACTAAGAACATTAAGTAAGAAAAAGTTGAATTTTTTTTATTAATGGCAATAAAATTATAATTGTATTATAACATTAAGTAACAAAAAAAAAATTAGAAACTTGTAAATGATATTTTATTTGCATATATCTTGTAAAAAATGTACAAGTCTTTTAAAAAAAAAATTCGTCCTCCGTGTTTCGTTGAAGTTTATTGCTCAGCTCCTCCTTAAGTAGCGTCATCCATAGTAAGAGATTGAAAGTCCAGCTCTGAGATATCGACACTTTCATCTCTTGAGTCTTGAGTTCTTTTTTCAATACGGGTCAAATCATGAACGCATACACAAGCTTCCAAAATATCTGGCAGCAACTGACTCATCTTCTTACTTAGCATCCTTGAACCTGCACTAAAACAAGATTCTGATACTACCGTGGACACCGAGACCATTAGAATATCACGTGATATAGAAGAAAGTACATGATAAGTTTTTTCATGTCTTTTCCACCATTCTAAAATTGAATAATAAAATGAAGAGTCATCGTCATTTTCTTCATAAAAATTTAGATATAAGGACAATTCTTGAGTGGGTTGGGAAGATTTTTTTTGTTTCTTCCTTTGCATTACACTTTTAGCATATGATAATTTAGACACAAAACCAGAGCTACTACCTTGAACGGTTGTACCGGGTCGGGTGGATACAACTATTTTTTCATATAAAATAATTAAACTATCTAAAACATCATTAATTTTTACTTTCAAGCTACATACGTCAACTCTCATATTTTCTTCAAATTCATCTAATAAAATAAATACACCATCTAATTTAATCTTGGGATCAAAAATCGAAGCCAAATAATATAGAAGACGTATATTACCCCAATATTTTTTAAATTTGGCTTCTATTTTGGAAACCACATAATCAAAACCAGGAACATTTCTATATCTAGAAAATAAATGAGACATGTTAAGAATTTCTGTTAAAGCTAAAGGAGAAATTGGATAATAAACTCCAAATAGAATGGTTTTAGTATTGTAAAATAATTCTAAAAATTCAAAAATAGAAGTAGCAATTAACCAATCATTCTCAGTTACTTGATAATCAAAACTAGGATTAACATTACAATAATGTGTAATAACATTTTTAAACTTCATGGAAGATTTCAACATTAAATAAGTAGAATTACATCTATATGGTGCATCCTTAACAAATCGCCTAAAAGTAACACCATATTGTGTACATAAAATTTTAAAAGATTATTGTGTACTTGCAGAAGTGTTCAAAATCTCTAAACATAATCTAACATTTTCTAAATTTAGTTGAAAGAATTCTAGACATTCTTGTTCAATCAAATTAATAATATGACAAGCACATCTAACATTAAAAAGTCTACCTTCTAACATAGGCGTAAATTATGTTTTCAAAACATTAAAAGAAGAAGTGTTATTACTAGCATTATAAAAAAAAATCAAAAATATTTTATTGCAAATATCATATTCACGCACAAATTGCATTATAGCGACACTGATTACATCGCTGGTATATAAAAATTCTAAAGGCCTTAGACAAATGATGCATTTTTGCAACATCCATCTTGGATCTATATAATGTATCATGATACAAATATAAGCATAATTTTGCTTAGTAGTCCATATATCAGAAGTTATAGCTAATTTACTAACATGCATAAAACTTTCTTTCAAAGCAGCCCTATCTTTTTGAAAAAAATCAGAGCCTCTGCTCTAGAAGTAGATCTAGAAACTTTAGTAAAACAAGGATTAAGGGTATTATTTGTATAATTATAATAGAAATCACTCTCACAAAATGTAAAGTGTTGTTCATCACAAATAATATATCTTGTTAACTCAGTCTTGTTACGAGCATCAGAATAAGTAAAGTTACTTATAGAAAATCCTTGACCACGGGTACTTAGCCATGTTTGTCTAGCCTGCAGTGTGACTTTGTCATAGCAACTTTCGTAGTGTCTTTTTAAAGTGTCTGTGCCATCATTTTTTTTTATTTTTAAACCCGCTTACATTTCTTACAATCCGTAGCCTTAGGTATTGGTTTTTGATCTTTTGGATCTAAAACCGTTGTGCCCTTACTATCATTGACAAATATTTTTTAAAATAATTCCATAAAAATAAATTTTTTTCTATTGTCAACTTTTGTAGCCGCAGTCATACTTCTAACTTTCAGGAGGTGACATTTGTATCGGTGGCGCATAATAAAAAATATGATTATTTTCAAATATATTATTATAATAATCATAATTTTTAAAAGGTTGGTTTGAACCTTGTCCATCCATATTTAAAAAAAATTAAAAAAATTAGGGCAAAATTAATTATTTCTCTACCAAAAGAGAGAGAGAGAGAAGAAGAAATAAAAATCCCAAATCAGAAAAAAATAAAAAACTATTCTGTAATATTAAAGTTACTTGTAACGTCTACTAGAAGCCTCCAAAAAAATTTATAAGAAACTGTGTTGAGAGGAAAGAAGTTAGACTCCAGTAATTGCTTTGCTTCTAAATTTTGTAATTGCCTTGCTTCTAAACTTTGTAAGAGAGAAAATAAATTTTGTAAGAGGAAAAAAATTGTGTTGTATTTAATTTTCATGAATTATGGGCTATTTATAGTATTTTTTGGGCCAAATGATCCCAAATACCCTAAAAAAGAGTTGTTATAATGAATATTGTGCTTAAAAAGGCCAAAATACCCCTAAAACGTTCAAAAATCTGCCACTAAACTCTCAACGGTTATATTCCAAAAAAAATCAAAAAAAAATCAGCAAAATTGGGCTGGGTCGGGCCGACCGGGCCAATCCGAATTGGACCCGGCCCGAACGGGGCAGCCGACGGTCCGGGCCGGGCTTGCCGGTCGGATCCCCCGACCCAGCCTGGACCCGGGAGGGTGTCACGCCCCGATCCTACAGGGGGTCGTTCGTCCTTGCTTGGTCCCTACGGAACCGATCATCCTCGCACCGGCGTGATGTTGTACAAGCCTAAAGTGTGCTTGCACAAGGCCAAAGCTTTGAACAAGGGAAATTAAGCTATTCAAGACAGGAGTAGCGGCACATTTATTACAGAAAATTAAAGAACACAATGGCATATGTGTCACCCTCATATTTTTATTTAAGGGTAGTTTGATAATTGACACAGATATTTTTATTTTAGGATTTATTGTATTTAAATATTGTGCATATAATTTATTAATTTATTTATTGTATTATTTATTGATTGTTAGTTATAAATTTATTCTGGACTTGTGTAGTGGACCTAACACATTTATTAGTTGCATGAACCCAACATTTAGATTAGTTTAGATTGAGCCCATTAAATTAGGCTCATGGATTAGGATGATGGATTAATTAGTGAAACCATTAGACTAGAACCTTCCCCATTAATTAATTTTTTCATGAGAGGCCCCAAGGGATATTTTGGATATTTTATATTGCTTGGGAGATGGTTTATGACTAGCCATTAGAGGAGGAGAGAGAGTGTCTCTCATTTTATTTTTTTATTTCCAAATAGATCTAGATTTTCTCCTTTTTCAAATTCCTTCATTCCCTCACAATTTCTTACCAAATTTCCACCCAAATTCCTTCCCTATTCATCAATTGAGGCTACTACAATAAGGATCTACAAGAAGGAAACAAGGATCTAGAAGGAGGAGGCCAAGATCTAAAAAGATGAGCTATTTTCTATTTTGGAGATTTTTTTATTGAGAATCCATCTCCTAATAGGTATATTTCAGTTTTTCCTCTTTTAATACATTCTAAATCTGAGATTTAACCATGAAAAACTAACCCACATGCATAGGCTACCCATAGGAATTGGTTTTAGGTTCATAGGACACCTATGGTGGAAGTTATGTGCATTTTGGTGCCAATTTTGGGAGAATTCCGAGATTGGCACATGTAGTGGTTGTCATTGTGTTTAATAAATCTAATTGACATTTGATTGCTTCTTTGTGACTAGTTTCGTATCCACAATTGGATACATGTAGGCCGTATCTCGTCAATTTGACGAAACTGGTTGATTTTGGGAGGTTTTCTCCGACACGGGACCTTGTACATATCACATTGTGATACGGACACGTAGATACTCTAATTACTATGCGTATTATTCATAATTAGTGTTTTAGACTTGCTCGTGTCCTCCGTGATGCGTTTGGTTGTGTGTTGGGGCCGTATCGCAAGCGTATCATAGAGAAAGTGTAATACGGGTGCGGTGCACACCACGTGTTTGTTGTTTGGTCCTTTTTGCTATACGTGCATGTGTATATATATATATATATATATATATATATATATATATTAGTGTATTTGAGTTTGGGTATATGTGTGTGTGTCTATGTGTGTATATACTAGTGTATATAGTTATATATAGATCTGTCACGCCCCAATCCCAAAAATACGTAGGACTATGACACGTAAGCATGCCAGCCGCATGGATATGGCAAATCCAATATATGGAAACCAAATCCATACGTACGCTGTAATATGAATATCAAATCCACGAGTGGTATAAAATATATTACAAGTCACAGGGTATAATCTAAATCTCATCCACGAAAATCAATATAAATAAATAACCAATATCTATGAAGTAGATCTAGACACAAAGTATCTGGAGATAATAGTTGGATGGAAATAAATTCACTACCAACTGGAATATAAGGACAAATACAATATGAGGACAACACAACAAACACAATATATAAGAATACCAGCTATCAATCACGGGCTCGAAGAGAAGACATCCTCGAAACATATGTGACCATCCAAATCTGCGCTCCTGCGAATACTCAAGAACAAATACACATGGAAGGACCAGGTCCTCAGAGGGACATAACAAGATACATAAAAGTATGCCAATAAAGTACTGAAATAAATATCCAATGGTCGCTTAACCGTCTAAGTGAATGTAGTTAAGAAAAACTTTCCCCACAAGTGAGCTATCTGGCTGAAAACTGGGATTTGGCATGGTTCTCTATTGGAGATCCAGGGGCCTAAAAAGGCACGTCGTCTTTCAAACGCCGGAGGCCCGCCTGATAATAATATAATATATAGTGGTCATCACCACCCGTATCTCCAGTGGAGAATTCGGGCGCACAGAAAAAAGTACAAAGGAGCTCAAATACGGTACTTGTTGTTCTTCCCACCCCATGCTCTAAGCATGTCATATCCATGACACGATAACACCTCTAATAACTGCCAAGTCTACTAGCATGCAAAGTTTCTAACAACAGTTATTCCTAACTCACGGCCCATACGCACAGGAGGCCAAACCTGTCACGCAGTCCGTGATCTATATGAGACTCACACTCGTGTAACAACTATGTCACGGCCAATGAACCTAATGATGCTACATGATAATGGGGTAGTCTCATAAGCAAGGTCAATGCAAATACATAAATAAAAACATATTGCGACGACACCGTCGCACGCATTTTATATAACAGTTAAAATATATGAACTAAAGACAGAAAATTAAAGATGCATACAATCATATGGAATAAGAATAACTGTACAATGGCAAGGTATACTTGCATGGCAAGAAAGCTGCGATGTACCAATAACCTGCTCCAGGAGTTGCGCAGAATAAACCCAATATCTTTCCATGGACAGTTTCACCAGATAACATGACGGCATCCGCACCTTCTTGGACTGCAAGTGCAATATCCGAGACTTCTGCCCTTGTTGGAGTTGGATGATCTATCATACTTTCCAACATGTTTGTTTCTACAATCACGGGTTTCTCCATGCTACGACACCTCCTGATGATCTCCTCCTGGAGTAAAGGAACTTCCTCAATCGGGAGCTCAGCCCCTAGGTCTCCACGAGCCACCATAGCACCATCAGAAGCAGAAAGGATAGAGTGAAGATTTGGTATTGAGTCGACACTTTCAATTTTTGGGATCACATGTATATCCGCATTGCAACTTTTGAGATAATCTTTCAGTTCATAGATCACTTTAGCATCTTTCACAAATGAGACAGCGTAGAAGTCAACTTTGTTATCCACCCCAAATTTGATATCTTCCCAGTCTTTTTCTGTAATGGATGGAAGAGTTGCACTTTTGCCACGTATATTTAGGTGGCGTCTTGACTTCAGTTCTCCACCATCAACGACTTCACATTTAACTGTATCAACTGATTTTGACCTCACAGCCAGGGATATCATTCCTCCATCAACTAAGATAATATCCCAACTGCCACATCATTAATGAAGTCATCATAATTTATACTGACAGTGTCTTCAGAGCTGACCCCTCTTTTGATTGTGAAATTAAACATTTTCCCCTCCTCCAGCATAATAGGTTGAGCTACATCTCTACTTCTCACCTCAGGTCCCTTGGTGTCCAGCATTACGGCAATGACATTGTCTTTCGTCTGTGCATTATATTCCTTGACTAAATCAATTACTTTCTGGTAGGATACATGGTCCCCGTGAGATATATTTAGCCGGGCTACATTCATTCCAGCTTCTGCCAGTTTCCACATTATTTTGCGTGTAATAGTAGAAGGACCAATTGTGCACACTATTTTTTTATTTTCCTCTGCACGTCAGAATCTATCTTTACCTCCCCTGCCTTGTAGTCGCTAGATTGACGTCCATAAGTCCGCTTTTCCATGATCGTTGGCCCATCGGCGACCTTGATCTCCGCCCTCGTCGACCTCACCCGGAGATCCCGGCACGGGGTGCGGCGGGAACCGGCGCCGACGCGGAAGGAGAGCGTCCGGCGAGAATTTGGCTCCGCGAGGAAAAGAGGAGCCCGGCCCGGCCCGGTCCGAGATCCGGATCAAGAGTCCGCTTTCGATCTCCATCACTCCCGCCATTAGAGAAGCTGAGAGAGAGAGAGAGAGAGAGGGAGAGACTAGGGTTTTGAGAGAGAGAGAGAGAATGAAGGAGGAGGAGGAGAGCGGAGCTCGGAGTCGATGAGCTGCTGGGGGGAAGAAGTCGGCTAATGTAGTTTAGGTTTTTAGGAAAATAAAATATAAAGGAAAGGGAAGGAAGAGGTGTTTATATACATGTAAAATTTTGGTTTGGGTTGACCTAGGAATTAGGGCTTGGTCAACATTCCTTGGGCTTGGGCCTTGGGCCCCCATGGGGATGCTTGGAAGGGCTATAATTGCATGATTTAAAATGCAGGGATTGGATTAAAAATAAAAGGGCGATGTTGCGCGTTTGCACATCCAAAAAATTATGGAAAAATTCCTATGAAGGGGAAAAATAGATTTCTTTATGAATTGTACAATGGTGGGAACACCTCAATACATTTTTGCATAAAAGCCCCCCCAACAATTGGAAAATTGCACAAAGGCAGAAATTAGATTTAATTAATTAAATCGAACGTGCACGATGTTCTAGAATTAATTAGGAGTACATGGGATTAAATTTAGGCGGGACACAAGTGTCAGGGCGTAGAGGGTACGGTGTAGAATATTAATAAAATTCGGATTGCACAAAACGGTCAAGATTGTGTCCCCAATTTCGATTGGGACGCACAAGGGTACAAAATTGGAATTTATTTCGAATTAAGAAATAACGTCCGCGACGTTTATTGTTCGGCTAAAATATAGCACCAGAGAGCAATATTATAAGTTGCACAAGGGTCAGAATAGTAGGTGGGCATGTCTAGGATAAAGTTGTGAAATTCATAGATAGGCAACGGCTAGTGAAGTGCTACAATTATCGAAGCAACGGTAGGGTGCGCTACACGATATAAATTATTGCATAATTAAATAAATATCGTGTTCTGATTCTAATTGGTTCAAACTAGCCCTAGTTTTACTATCTAAGCAAATTAGGCCTAATTTTGGGTGAGGGAGTTTACAGATCTATATGTATATGTATATATATATATGCGTTGGTTTATATATATGCGTTTATATATATATATATATATATATATGTGTGTGTGTGTGTGTGTGTGTGTGTGTGTGTGTGTGTGTGTGTGTGATTATATATATCTATATATATAGTTGTGATAGGAATATATATACTTGTTAGATATGTAGTAAGTTATTATGTAGGTATATGTATCTATGTATTGGTATGTATTATATGTTAGTAGTTAATAGATTTAATAGTTTAGTTATGTTAGTATAGTTTAGTATATGGGGGTTAGCTATATATATTAGCTATATGTATTAGGATTTGAATTACCTTGGGATACCAAGGTAATGTCAAGGTATTGGGGGATACTCAAGGTATTGGGTAATGGGTTGGTTTAGTCTAGTTGGTTACTATAGTAGTTAGTTAGTTAGATATGTTTGATTATGTAGATAGTTAGATATGTAAACTAGTATATATATGTTATGATTGATAGTTAGTCTCATATACTAATAGGTAGTGTATCTTGATAGTTAGTTATATTAGCTATACATATCTATGTGTGTTAGTATTATAATTAGTTCTATGTTATATTAAGATGTATATATATTAGTGTTAGTTATAGCTAGTATTAGTTTGGGGTTTTATATATCTATTGGTATTAGTTATATGTTGAATTTTGGGTTACCTCGGGATACCAAGGTATTACCAAGGTATTGGACCGATACCCAAGGTATTGAGTTTGGGTATCGAGATATGTGCGATACGCATTGGTGCAAGGCCAAGGTATCCTAAATTCCTTGTTTTATTATAGAATTAAGTATAATGACTTGTATATATATATAAAATACTATTTTTATATAAATGAACTTGCGTATCTTAGGATACGGCTTTTTGAATGCCTTTTAGTATCTTAGCTTGGATTGTATAGAATAGTTTCATAGTATTTCGACTTAGTGACTTAGTTTTAGACTCTTGCAACCTAGATTTCATCGGTTTGACCTAGAAATGGCTTTATGACTTAGAATTGCATCAACTTAACTTATTTCATTTTAGAACCTTGTATTGATGCAACATACCATATATAGGTTATGTGGCACCAGCTTGGGCATCGAGAGACATACCTTGCTCAGGACTTCATGCGAGTACATTTCTCTGATAGTTTTTAATTCATAATATTGTATATATGCATGTTCTAGAATTGTATACATTGATTCTGACACAGTGATTTTACAGACTAGTGCTATATGGATTCCGTTATGAGATGTTATCCCCTACCGTTTTCAGCGGGTACTCGTGTACATTATATCTCATCGTATTTACTGGATATTGATGTTACTTCATGTTCACATACTGCTCGTGTTCATTGTGCTTATTCGTGTATACCCACCGCTCGTGTTCGATGGTTATGATATTCGTGTACACCCACTGCTCGTGACAGTGGTTATATTTTCGTGTTTGTAGCGTGTAGCGATTGGATCTATTGGTATTAGTTGGGGATGGAAGAGTAGGAGTTGATTATGTGATCAAAGCCATTGTTACTATCGTGTACATTCTGGTTACATACCTCACTTGTAATTCATCTTACCTGATCATGTTCACCCAACCCGATAATATAATGAACTTGTATTCTGAGGCACATTAACTAGTTTAGATTGCAGTTATTTCATCATATTATTGATATTCATATTGTTGAACTATATTCTCGTACATTACCTTTATATCTTGTTCATTCGTTCATATGTTTAGTGATCTTGTATTTTATTTCTATACCTATTTATATGCTCAATTATGCTATTAAAACTGCTTTCAGAGGTATGTACTTCGCTCCAATCCTGACTGGATACTTTTTTCTAGATGATTGGCTTATAGAGCAGTGTCCCATATTCTACAGTCCTCAGGACGGTGTATCTTTAGAGGATCCTTTGGTAGACTAGGAGAAATTAGTTGCAGAGCCCGATGAGGTCTAGTTTATTTGTGTTGGACTTGTATTATATTATATTGTTGAGATTCATTGGGTTGTATATTATTTCAGTTTGTGGTTTATATCTTATTCTTTCCTTCGCTATTCCATTCGTGTTTATCTTTCTTAGTTTGCATTGTGATTGAGTTTAGTTATATTGTGAGATACCATTTTGTTCCTCCGTTTGGAGTTGAGATAATTGATAGGTACCATATTATATTGTTGAGATGCTAGATAGTTAGAAATGACCCAGACAACGTTCTACCGTCGATTCTATGGCATAGGCTGGACGTATCTATGTACTCGTGCCCGAATATCCGGGTGTGGGTTGTGACATATTTTTAGTGGTAGCCAATGCAGGTCAGGCTTCGCAAGTTGTGCGATATCGTGGTAGTGCGACGGCTTAGTTGTACTACTACGAGCCTGCGTTAGGATATAGGACATAAGATATTAGGATGAGAGAGGATACTCAATCACAAATTCCTTGAGAGATTCCTAGGACGACCCTTGAGAATCTTATTATAAATTCTAATTCAAATCTTTTTCCTTATTTTCCCCCGTTCTCACTTATTTTATTTTATTTTATTGAATTTGATTCTTGGTGATCGGTTGTTGAATTTAATTTTTGGTGTTTATTGTTGAGTTTGATTTCATATCGAGATAAATTTTATGGACTAAATTATAGTATCATCTGATGACATATGTTGATGAGGACAGTGAGAAAGGTAAAACGTCTGCTTTGGTTATGGAGCCTAGAATTTATCGCAGCCATATTAGCTGGCATAGAAGAAATGTAGGTACCTGACTTCGGATGTACATATCTTAGTTATGAAATTTAGAATTTCTCGCAGCTATACTAGTCGGCACAGCAAGAATTCTAGACGACATGATTATAGAGGTGCATACCTAAGTTATGGAATCTATCGTTTATCGCAGCTATGCTTACTGACGTGGCGAGGATTATGAGTGTCATAATTTTGGACAGACATGTATGATTATCAGATTGTATCTTAAATTAGTTCTTAAAGTATCATCTCAATACTTATCCACTTCTGTTATTATAGGACTTTGTTCAATCATTTTCTTTAGCTTAGCAGTAGAGATACTTTCAGTTCTTTAGTCTAGTTCCTTATAGAGCTTTATTTTATTAAGGTTCCTTGTTAGTGTGATAATTGGTGACTTGCAATTAGGTCTGTGTAACACCCGGGTTTTTTTAAATTTTTAAAAAATGAATTTCTGGACTTTTCGGTGATTTTTAATTAATTATTAAAAATATCCTTCATGGATTAATATTTTTATGGATTAAATTAATTATTAAAATATTATAAAAATTATATTTTTGGGTGTATTATTAATTATTGGTTGTTGTGTAATTTTTCTGGAATTTATTGGGCTCAAAAACTATTTTTTTATTAAGCTAAAAATCCCTGTTTTAACTAAACCGGACTAAACTGGGTTAAACCGGACTGAACCGGACCAACCCAACCCAGCTGAACCAACCCAAACCCTAAACCTAACGGGTCGAATTCTACCCGACCCGACCCTACCCGACCCGCTAAAACCTAATCCCTAACCCGTTCCCCACGATCCCCCGCCCCCGCAATTCCCGGCCGACGACTCCACCCACATCCCCCGCCTCCAACTCCGCGGCCACCCCCATGACCTCCGGCGACCCTCACCCCCGCTCCACCGCCTCTCCCCTATATAAACCCCTCACCCTCGTTTTCCCCCAAGACCCGACCCCGACCACCCTCTTCACCGTCACCACCATCTCCCCGCTCTACCGGCCACGACCCCATGACCCCGCTCCGGCGACTCCCCCTAAGCCCTCCCAGCGCCGACGAGCTCCGCCGGCGACCTCCCCGAGAAGCCAGCAGCCTCAGCAGCTACAGTAACCGCCTCGCCGCGCCGCCTCCTAACGACGTCATCAAGGTACCTGTCTTCCCGCTCGTGTAATTTCCTGTACGTAGATCCATATTTTGTTTTGTCGAATCCTACGCGTAGACTGCGTGACCCCCTCGAAATTTTGTAATTTGTTCGGGGTATCGTGTCTTGTGTCGATCGCAAACTGCGACGCAAAATCAAAAAAATAAACCCTATTTCTGAAAATTCAGAAACTGGCCCGAACTCTCCAGTTCACGACCGTTTTGCGACCAACCTGCTAAATATTTTCAAATTCCACTTGAATAGTTATTTAGACCACTTAACCAAGTTTTGAACCCTATTTTAGTTTAATTTAGTGTGTTGTAGTTTATAATTAATTCGAGGGTAAAAGTGACCAAAATATTGGTTATTTAAAATTCTGATTTTCCCGGAACTAGGTGCGCCCCGCTAAACGAGGCAACTTGGTCGTGTGTGAACTTCACTGAAAGGTGCGCGCCGTCAATACGGACGTGTGAGATTTTGCAGAAGTTGATTTGGATGTGCGTGCACACCGAAATTAACGTGTATCCGTCGACAACGCCCCGTATCGATCCTGTTCTGAAACTTGTTGTAACTTTGTGTACGCTCGTCATTTCAAAACAAAACTTGCGTTATCAGACTCGTAGCAATACGCTGGTCTTGTGACCCAAATTTGGTTCGATTCTGAGAACGTTGACAAAATCCCGTATCGTGGGCCCCACGGCTCCACTTGTCACGACCAGCACCCGAAAAATTGGGCATGAGTCGTGGGTACGTCCAGCCTACGCCGTATCATCGACAGTAGAACACTGTCTAGGTCAACTATCTAGCTAACAATCTCACGCAATCAATATATAAACCTGTCAAGATCTCAACTCCAAACGGAGGAGCAATATCATAATGATAATCACAATGTACTCAATCACGAATCTAAGTACGATAAGATAACACAGAAGTCTAACAACTATAAAGTCTAAACAACTGCTACTAAAAAACCACAACAACAATAATAATACAACAATATCCAAAATCATATACAATACAAGGTCTCAATCCAAAACCGGAGACAAATCCGGTGCTAAAAGCTAATAAAAATAACAACTGAGGTCTTAATGATCCCGGCTACCAACCCGGAAATCACTCTTAAACTAGAGGATCCCTGTCTGCACCATCGACAGGCTGAGGTCCATAAAACGACGGACACCAATCTTCCGGATACTCTGGAAAAAATATGTCCAGTCAGGATTGAAGCAAGTACACCTCTAACAACAGTTCCAGTTAAATGATAAAAACTATAAAACAGTTGTAGCAAGTAGCAAGGAGAATAAAATAAAGCATGAACAAGAAATGTATACATATCACTGGTGCATAAAGGTAAAGATGCATGGATATAAGAAGCAAGGTAGTAATGACTGCAAGATACAAGAAATCTAAACTAAGATTAAGTATGTGCACAAGAACGTGTAGTGAGTCCAGCATAAAATACATGTAATGAGTCAAGTCCAGAAACTATAAGTGAGACCAGCAAGAAATACAAGAGAGTCCAGACTATAAAGAATGAACTCGTATCTTTGAAATACCTGTTTCAACATGTAAACGACTAGGGGTAAGTACGACTCACCGCGCACTGGGTGTGCGACTGCTATCATTCTAGATTAGACCAGAGGGGGTGATTCCAGATGATTCCAGATAGGAATGTTTACATGTCTACTCAAGTATTTCTCCGCCCTGACTAGTACAAGTGAATCCAAGACCTGACACATAAATCAAGTATGAGTTCAGCCTAAAACATGAGTGATGCCTGTAGTGATGCCTATAGGTGATTCCAGAATAGAGGCCAGAAACATGAAATATACGTGTCGCAAGTAAATAAATCCAGAAATACCAGTCCGTGTCCCGTGTTGTGCCAGAAAAATTAGATGATACTATACTAGAAGCTGAATCATAATAATCATCAGATAATGAAAACTATCAGAGAATGTACTCGCCTGACGTCCTGAGCAACTGGCGATCCGAACTGGTATCGCAAGGACCTATTACGAAAAACAAGGTTAAACAGGTTTCTAATGAGTTAAACAGATATAAAATAACTAAAAACAGGCTTCTAGGGTCGTTCTAGGTCAAACGGGTCAAACCGGCGAAATATGGGGCAAAAAGTCAACTCTGGGTTAAAAAGTCAACTTTGGATCAAATCTAGGTCAAAAGTTGACTTTGGCGGTCAACCGGGTCAACTACGGTCAACTCTAGGTCAAACTAGGGTGCCCCTAAAATTCTAGGTCAAAACTAGGTCATTAAGCTAATAAACCTTCAAACTCGCCTCCTTGAGATACCGGGATACCCTCGGTATCCGATACCTCGACCTAGGCTACGCATCCCGCCTATACCCGCTAAAACCTATGCTAGCACACGTAAATATATACACATATACATAAAAACCCATCTCTAAACCTATTCCTAGGCAATTATTCAAAAAATTCCGCTCGAAACTCAATACCTTGGATATCTCAAGGTATTGAGATACCTTGATATCTCAAGGTATTGAGATACCTCTCTAAACCCTCACTAACTACCCCTCTAGCTAACTATCTATGAATATAGATATATACCTAGCTATATGTATAGGCTAATATATATATCTAACACATATATGCATATATACCTAGATATCTATATATATACATCACACATACACACATATATATATACCCATACACATACCTATACATATATATTTGTCTAGCTATATATATATATATATATATATATATATATATATATATATATATATATATATATATATATATATATATATATTTATCAATCAATCAACCAATCTATCTATCTATCTATCTATCTATCTATCTATCCCCCTCCCCCTTGCTACCTGCGACTATGCTAGCCTCGCTGCGCTAGCCCATACCTCGCCTAGCTGCTGCTGCTGCGAATGCTGCATGTGCTGCTGTTGCTACTGCTGCAGCACTGCGCTGCAGCACACTGCTGCTGCGGCGCTGCGGCGCTTGCATCTGCTGTTGCTGCTCGTTCTGCTGGCTGCTGCGCTGCTGCGTGCAGCGCTCGCAAAGCCCTCTCACACCACACACACACAAACATGCGCGCGCGCACACACACACACACACACACACACACACACACACACATATATATATATATATACACACACACACAACAACAACATACATACATACATATATATATACACACAACTATATATATGTATACACACACACACACACACACACTAATACATATAGGTACACACACACATATATATATATATATATATATATATATATATCTATACACCAATATATATACATATATATATCTACACTACTATATATAAATACACACACATATATACACACACATATATATATATATATATATATAAACACACATATCCCTATATATATATATATATACACACACAAACCCACACACACACACACACACACACACACACACACACACACACACACACACACACACATATATATATATATATATATATATATATATATATATATATATATATATATATATATATATAGAAACACACACATACACACATATATATATATAGAAATACACACACACATATATATATACTCATATATATACATATATATATATAAACACAACACACAATACCCCACCAACGCACGTCCAACGACCCCTACACCTATAAATAACTATAAATATATAAAATATAACCCAAGAACTCTAGCACACACTCTCCGAAGCTAATCCAACGTGCGCACAAGCCCGAAACTAAGAAACCAAGTCGAAATGGCCGTTCGATCATTTCGACGAATACGTGGTGTACGGTTCGCAAAACCTCCTGAAACGCACACCAAACCAACTCGGAATTGGCCCAAAATTTATCCATGGGTTCTAAATGATGTCTAGATCCTAGAAAAAAAATGCTAACTCTTCGATTCTAGGTTCGTGGCAAAAACGTGCACGCACATAGAATCGACGACGACGAAAACCCCTAAAATGCCCGAAACGCCCATTTCTCCGCGACACGACTTCACGTGTCCGAACGGAGACACATACTAACCCTCAAGACACCTGAGCACGTCTACCTAGGTTCGTCTAACCTAGGGCATCATCCAAAATTGGGCCAATCTCGGATTTTATCCGAAATCGACACAAAACCTAGTGTTAAAGTCTCCAAACACAGCTAAACTAGTTCCAACTTCCTCTCACGGGTAGCCTTAGGGTCTAGGAAGGTTCTAAACTACTAATTAAACTATATAAGAGTAATTAGTAAGACTAAAGCTAGGGTTTACCTCTTGGGAGTTGGAATCCCAAGCCAAAGTCTCCAAATCTCTTGAAATCACCTCCCTCAAGCTTCCAAGCCTCCAACCCAAGCCTCTACACTAAGTCTAGGCTCTACCCATCTAGGTTAGGAAAAATCAAAAGGTTAGGGTTCAAATAAATGAAAGAAATGGAAGAAAGAAGAGAAGAAAGACTTACTTGGAGCTTGAAGTAGGAAGTGGGAAGAAGAAAAGAAGAAGAAAGAGTGGAGAAGAATGGAGGAGAAGAAGAAGAAGAAGAAGAAGAAGAAGAAGAAGAAGAAGAAGAATGAGGGAGAGGGCTGCTGGTCGGGTCTGGGAATAGGGGGGGCGACCACAACATGTAGGAAGGGTTTACATAATGCAAAAGACCAAAATACCCTCCCCTCAAGTCATGCAAATTGGGTTTTGGGTTTGGGGTTCCAAAAGCACTCAAATTAACTCCTAATCTCTCCAACTAACTAAAATAAAATATAATAATTATTCTAAATCCAAAAATAGGTCTCACAAGGGTATTGGTTGGGTCGAACATGGATCCACTAGGGTCTGACATGGGTCCAGGCTAGCCAAAACCCTAAAACAATCAATAGAAAAATAATACAACCATCAATTAAATATAAATATAATTAATTATAATAATTACACAATTAACTAAATTAAAATAAAATAAAAATATCCGGCTCTTGAAATGGGGTAATGACACCACTTGACGGGAGATTTTGTGATCGGCTCATCGAAATCCAGTTCTGGACATTCCATTGGGTTCGTATCATCGTTCTGGACTTGTAGACACTAAGTTTGATGAATTTGGAGAACATTATCTCTGGTACATTTTTCGGTGCGAAGTGGTGTCACTACCACATCCTGAAAATAGGGGTATTTTTGTCATTTTATATATTATAGGTATTGTGTGTATTTATTTTAAATAATTGTATGATGTGTGTATATATATATATTATATTGTATAGTGTTCATTAATGTTTGAGTTAGTAGACTAGACCTAGAAGCCCACTAGATGAAGCCCTGACCGAATTATATGATCATGTATTTTAATTAGCATTTTTAGAATTTAATTATGGAGGTTGTAATTAATTATCGTGATTTTATTTCATTGTTGCGCCTTACCGTTGCTTCGATATTTGGAGCGCTATCCTAGCTTTTGCCTTCCAACAAATTCCACACCCTTGTCCTAGACGTGCCCGACTTTCTTTCTGACCTTTGTGTAACTTATAATTATGTTCTCTTGTGCTTCATTTTAGCCGCACAATTTTTGTCGCAGACGCTTATATGTAATTCGATATAAATCTAACTTTGTATCTTTGTGCGTTCCAATCAAAATTGGAGACACAATCTCGACCCATTTTGTGCAACCCAAATTATGACGATATTCTATTCTAAGTCTTCTTCATTCATGATACTTGTGTCCTACTTAATTTTAGCCCCTCGTACTTCTAATTAATTTTAGAACACCTATTTCATTTATTTTAAATTAATTAAACCATAAACCCAACTTTGTGCAATTTTTTAATTGTTGGGCACTTTTATGCAAAAGTGCATTAAGTTGTCCACCCCATTAGACACAACACGTGTAAAAACTCATTTCTCCTTTATTTGAATTTTTTCATAATTTTTGGGAGTGTGTAATTCAACATCAACCTCCTTAAACCATGGCCCTCCAAACCTTGAACCCAATGGTATCCTAGCCTTTCATTTTGAATCATAGCCCTTGAAATCCTACATGAGAACACTTTTCCAAATGTTGACCAAGTCAAACTTTTTTAGGTCAAACCAACCCCCCTTACATGTGTATATATAAATATTCTTCTTTATTTTTTTTTCTTATTTTTCTAAACCTATATACACAGCCGACATCTCTCCTTCCCCATCCCTGTCGAACCACCCTCGACCCCTCGTCGGAGTCCAGTCTCGCCGGAGCCCAGTCTCGCCGGAGCCCAGTCTCGCCGGAGCCCTGGACCCCCGCCTCTCTTTCACCCGCCGGAACCAAGCACGCTCGCCTGAAGCACAACCGACCCCGACTTCACCAAGATCTCGCCGGAATTCACCGCTGCACCCCCTCCGCCAACCTCTTGAACGACACCGTCGATGACCCGCGGTCCCGACTGTCCATCCCCGAGCACACCACCAGACTCCTTCCCCTCATTGACTGGCCACATCCCGACCTCCCTCTCCTTCCACCCGACTGCACCTGAACGCCGATCAACTTCTCCGTCCAGTCCCGTCCCCATCCACCCAACGAGCATCGACCTGACTCTCCATCACCTGAACTACGATTAACTCGACAGCGGCTACACCCCGTCGTTCTCCTCCATGACCTCCTCCTCTCCCTCCGGTCATCTTCCTCGACCAAAGCTTCTCGCCAACCTCCATTAACACCACCACTGCTGCCATCTTCTCCTCTTCGACACCACCGTTCGCCTCTCCCAGACTTCTCCTCGCCGAGTCCACGCACCACCAGCACCTTCACCACCACCTTCACGACTTCGTCCTCCTCCTCCAATCATAACTATCATCAATACCATCGCCATCGTCGTCGTCATCGTCGTCATCAACGTCGTCGTCATCGTCATCATCAACATTATCGTCAGCGTCGTCATCGCTGATCTCGTGCACGTGCACGCCGAAGCCAAGGTGAGGAGCATTTCTCTTGTGATTGTTGTGTACGCATACGTATGCGTATACATATTTTGATGGGTAGTATGTATGTATTAGTGTTAGTATATGTATTTCCTAGTATACGTTTAATATGTATATATTTGATGGGTATGTATATATATATATATATATATATATATAGTATAAATTCTATTAGTGTATATACATATATCTATTATATATGTGATTAATTAGTGTATATATATATTATGAGTATTAATGTTATTGCTAGATAATAATATGTATATTTATACTAGGTGACCTGAGTGTAACCACAAATACCCCGTAGTTACAGTGACCTGTGACCATATGAATTATTAGAAGACTGCCATATGTACACTGACGTACTGGCAAGACCCGTATCATTGACTGTCTGTTATGCACATCAATTACAGATGCGACACCTGTGCAATTAGATGCACACTTGACCCTAGTTGACCAGTGTCATACCTAGCGTAGCCCTGAGTTCATTGTATTTTGATTGTGTGTTAGTATAATGTCTGATAAAATATTGTATTAAATGCTGTCTTTAGGACTGTTGGATTTTCAGACAAGATTCAGAAACAAACATTGGTATTGCCAGCTAAGGACCACAGGCTAGTATATTCTCTGATAGTTTCTTATTTATGATATCCTCTATGTTCATTGTATCTAGTGTAAATATCCATATTTCTTGACACGATGGTTACACAGATTGGTATATCCGGATCTCGTCATGAGATGTTATTCCTTGTATATGGTATATCTTGTACAAGTCTTGTTTCATTGGTTATCTTGTGCATGTACAGACACTGATTCTCAGGGAGACTTGCTGCCTTTCTAGAGAATCCCGTACCATAGCGTACCATGGTTGGATCTACTATACTAGTCGGAGGTGGGGAGTATTTTAGTGTAGATATATGATTATACCCTTCATGTACAAGTCTTGTTCACATGTTAGTGTTGGTCAAACACCGCATGTATGACTAGCCAGGCCATTATTCCTGTACAAGTTCCCAAGCCGATCACATGTTAAAGCTAGTACTCACACATTTTGTCATTAGTATTCTTGTTCATTGACATATTGTTCATCCTCGTATTTATTTTCAGTATTTCCTTTATTGCGTATCTCTTGTACATGTATATGAATCTTATATATTTCCATCTATTTACTACTACATAGTTTATATCATTGATGTAGAACTGCTGTTAGAGATGTACTTTGCTCCAATCCTGACTGGATATTTTTCCAGACTGTGACTTAGAGGACTTGTTTCTGGCATACTTGGAGACTTGGATGTTATTTATTGCAGGTTAGACTATTTATTGTTTAGACTTGTCTTGTATTTCATATATTTTCTTCGATATCTCATCGTGCCTTAGTTTATGTGATTGAGTATTCCGTATTATATTGTGATATCTGTGTCTCCTTATGGAGTTAGATACTCGTGTGAGATTGTTTAGATAGTGTATTGACCTAGACAGCGTTCTACCGCTGATGCTGCTGCGTATGCTGGACGTACCCACGTACTCGTGCTCCAAATTTTGGGTGCGGGTCATGACAAGTGGGCCACATGTGGACCCCATTTTGACCAAAAACTATTAATTTTGCCCCTGTGTCCAAATTGGACTTATGGACAGACAATTCTAGCTATTTGATGTCTTCTGAACATGATGGTAGTATTTATTTCAGCAACCGGAGGAGTACTTGAAGATCCCACGAATACTGGAGCAATTGTTGGAATCTAAACACCAGGCAAGTATACCTTGCCAACTTGCAGTGAATCCTGTTATAGTATTTGTTTGAGTTCTTTGTACATATATATATATATACTCTTGATATATCTGTTCAACCTAGGACCGTATGACATTGCTTAGCGTCCAAATAATATTCGGGTGTCAACGCCGTACACGGAGTTGAGTAACGTCATATAGAGATTGACATCGCGACCCTATATAGCTTCGTGCTTGCATTATCAAGTACGTCATACCATAGGACACTTGACACTGTTCATGAGACAAAATCTTCCTGAGATATTCATGGTGATTCTGTATAGGCTATATGATTCTTGACATAGATATTACATATGCATAGCTATCATTGTGATTTGCTACATCAGTTAGAGGTCTTGATCTTGCGTGACATGGACATGAGATATCGTGGACATGAGACGTCTGATTACATTGGGTGGGGAGAGACACACATGCTACAGGTTGATTATATTATTACGGTGTTGTCGCCACGCTGAGCTAGGCTCCTACATGATATCACTGCTATCGGCTCCCCGACACAGAGCTTGTAGTGGTCTCAGCCTGAGTACTAGTGATGCTCTCACTTGCATATCACATAGCTGGTTACATAGTTTATCCTATTGTTATTGTTTTATTTATTAGTGTACTGTATTTATTCTAGCTTGAGTTATTCTTGTACCTTGCTATGTCCCCTGAGGACCTGAATCCGGATTATGTCCCCAGGTTTAGCAGAGGAGATCTACCCCGAGGTATACGGGACAAGAGCTGACATTGGAGCAGTACCATCACCAGAGGACGAGGTGAACGCCGATGATTTCTCCTGAGTATCTGCTTTATCTATACTCAGTTATTTCTGTTATTTCCTGTTTATTGAATTGATGTATCAAACTCATTATCGGGTTGTTCCTCGAGATATATTTTATGGAGACTTGATGTTGCTTTATATTTCATATAGATTGTATTTATTTCTGTGGATGAGATTAGTAGCATAGAACTTTATTGTTTCTACAGCTTAAGTACACCCTGATGGGTCCATTAAATTAGGTTTGCCCATCGGTGTGTGCTGTTGGCCATTACAACATGTCTAGTCCCTCGGTATTTTGGAACTGGGACGTGACATAGTTTTTGTGGTGGCCCATGCAGGTCTACGACTAAAATATTTAGGTTTCAACTAAGGGACCGAGCAAGCCTGTGACAAAGATATGATAAGTTATAGGATCTCATCCACTTGTTTGAATCATCATTGATCTCTATCAGATTCAAAATTTCTTGACTTGCATTCTGCCTTAATTCCTCTGTGCGCCTTTTATAGTTTATTTTGGATGCAGAGTAACGGATTCACAAGCAAGCAACGAGACTTCCGCAGGAACACCATAAGCAGTTGTCACCTACGACGATGAAGTAACACCAGTTGGTGGAGGACAATCATCTCAACAAAGCAATCAAGCAGATTATCACTTTTCCAGCAGGCCCAACAACAACAGAGGACACCACCACAAGGACGCGGACAAGCTTATGCAATGACAATGGAGGACGCACAGACTCATGGAGTAGCGAATGTGCGTAAAATTTGAGTTATTCTTAGCTATCTATTTCTAGTAATGCTTTAGCATGTGTCTGTTAGTTCATGTCTTTAGCCTTGAACCTAGTATTTTGAACTTGTTTGTATTTGATACCCAAGTTTCTCATAAGTTGTAGTTGATCCTTGCTCTAACCAGATTCCATTACTCTTGAATTTCTTCTCTCTCAATGCCTAGGAAAAAGTTTTTCCTTCCCTATGTGTTCTGCTTAACCCTCACCCTCGATCTTTCCTTGTTCATGTTTTCTTACTCCTTGTGTCGGGCTTCAACCAATATGTCTTACTGTAGCGCCCCGTTCTCCCGATGCGGAGAGCGCGGCTAAGAAACACAAGTCGGTATCGTTCGATCGGGATAGATTGAATTAAGAACTCGTCCTCGTTATGGATTTATTTCTTCGGAATCGATTTCCATATTCGGTGGACTGTGCCCCAAGGATCGGCTTAGCGGCAGAGTCAGGAGGGACCTCTCCGCTGCTATCTTTTATTGACTCGGTTTTCGATGTCGCTTGTTGCTTTCGTGCTTTGAGTTGGTTTTGGGATTTGCTTGTTTTTTTTGAACGGTTTCGATGGTTTTCATTGTTTTCGTTCATTGACTTGCACTTCTATTCCGAGATTGGAAAGAGAGGAAGAAGTATTAATCGAGCTGTTCGTGTGCAGGTGAACGAACAGTAGGCGGCTTGTGAGCGGAATCGTGAAGTGCCTCTTTTCTTCTTCTTTCCAGAATCTAGGTGAGTGGCTACCAACCCGATTAGCTAGTCCTGCTTCCAAGCTTCACAGCTAATAAATCTGCACTCTTCTATGCCCCGATCAAACGATACCAAATAATAATAAAAGAAACCAAGATAAAAGACAAATATACTTGGTTATTATGCTTGTCAATCAAACCTGTGAACTGTTGCCTTATCGTATGCTTGTTCGTGCAAATGTTCTATAAAACGTACTAAGTATAGAACACATCTTGTATATGCATAATTGTTCAGGGAGGCTATGCAAAATAAATCATGCAATACTGCTTGTCGTGTACTCGTGTTCTTGCACTCGTGTTGCCTCAAATGCATGACTGTTAACTTGTTCATCGTGTTCGATCATGGACAACTTGTGCACAAGGTATTGGTTCTGCGGACGGTCGCTGGGGCACTGGCACCGATCCGATCCGGGTGGAACTCGTGTGTAGTCTTCGTGTTCAGGACCGGATAGCTTACAGCGCAATCGTGTTCTCTCGTAGCATGCTATCCTTGTCCCCGGCTACGTCCATTATGGCAACCATGCCAGTGATCATCGTGTATATTTAAACCTGTTGCATACTAACTTGTGTCTTCGTGGCAGGGAAGGCATGGTAAGTATTGTGCAGGTAATTCAGACGGTCAGGTAAAATCCACCTAACAGTGGCACGTTCATTTCGGTAAAATTCAATATGCTGCTTACTTGTAAATGAACTAAGGCAAGATAGAAACCCACAAATATTCATGCTTCACTAAACAACGTGTTGATTGGTATAGTCAGGCTAGCTCGCCTTCACCAGCATGTTTCGATATGCTGACCCTCGTTGAAACAGGTTCTCCGCACTAAGGCGAACCGAGCGAGGAGCCAAAGTCGTCTTCCCGATCCAGTCCAGCTGTTGGCGCATCTTCACCGCGCCCCTGTAGCCTTTTGAAGTCCGAAGCTGCAACTCTTCATACACAAATGCAGCTCCGTGGCAAAGCCGTCCTCCAGCCTGGAGGTCTTTATCGTTTTGAGTTTATAAAAGGATATAATGTACAGGACTGCTATCTTATTTTGAGTCATCTCTTTTGTAAGCCGTTCGGCATATTAGCTGACTCGTTCAGGAGTTTGTAGTAGATGTTCATTATCAATAAAGAGAACTTTTTTATGTTTCAAATCTGTGTTTCAATTTATCTGCGTACTCTGAATATGTGCTTGCTATGCAAATCATTAAAGCCTTGTGCGGGCGCAACTCCAGGCCCGCACGGCGGTCACGATTCGGGGGACGCCTCGGGGCGTGACAAAGTGGTATCAGAGCACAGATTCAAAGTTCCTTAGACTTCGTGCTGGAAAAGTTCCTTTAACGATCAAATTCCTGTGCAAACTCTTGAACTCGCTAGGCCAAAATGAGATACGTTCATGCAATAAGTCTATAATACATTATGATCCTAATGTAATTTACCTTCTTTTGAAGGAATGGCTCCAGCGCAATCTGCAGCGCAAACTCCGGACGAAACGCAAGGCCAAGAAAGTAGTTCGGATACTTCGGGAAGTTCAAAGAGCCAGCGAGCCGTGCCAAGCATCGATCCCGTCCAACGAATGTTGCAGATGTTGGAGGCAAACCAACAAAGGGACGAGGCTCGCTATGAACGGGCCGAGAAGCGGGCGGAAGAGAGTCAGCTCAAGTTTTAAGACAATATAGAAGCACGATTCTCAGTCCAACAAAAGCAGGTAGATACCCTGCAGCAGATCGTTCAGACTTTGGCATCCAACCAGTCCGCGGCAACGCCAGCGACTCTGGTGGAACAGCCCGTGCTTGAAGTAGAGATGCCACAAATTCCGAGGGCGAGGGAAGTGACTGCCTTCGACTTTGGCCACTTCAAGAAAGTCTGTAACACCCCATTCAACGGGACTGAGGACCCAGTCGTAGCTCTAGATTGGTTGGCCGAACTTGAAGATCACTTTGCTCTGCTAGAGGTCCCCGAAGATAAGCGCGTCTCTTATGCGCAACTACAGCTCCGCCTCAACGCACACGATTGGTGGGACGTGCATCGACGATCTCTCTAATTTGATCACGGAGAGGAGGCGATCTCGTGGACAACTTTTCGTGCCGCGTTCGAAGAGGAGTATGTACCCCCTCCAGTCCAACGCCAGATGGAGAACGAGTTCGTGCAGCTGCGGCAAGGCAGCATGACAGTTAAAGAGTACTCCGCCGAGTTCAACCGACTCTCCAAATTCGCTAGGGCCTATTTACCTGATGCAGCGAGTCGAGCTAGAAGGTTTGAAGGTGGACTATGTTCTGTCATCCATTCGCACGTAGCCGTTCCTCAGTATCGTACGATGCGTGAAGTCATGAATCATGCCCTATCGCTTGAACCTCACTATCCTCACGTTCCTGTCGGCGCTGTGCATACCTACACTCACAAACGCCAAAGCAACGACAGAGAAAATAATGCTGGAAAGCGTCAGAACGGCGGTAGTCAACAAATAAAGCATTGGAACATTACGTGTCGGTTCTGTAAAAAGACTGGACACGACAAGAAGGACTGCCGCTTGAGACTTGGATTATGCCTCGCTTGTGGACGATTAGGCCATGCCATTAATTCCTGTCCGAACCTTCCTGATCGTCCTCCCCAACGAAATAATCCCTAACGGTAAGTTCTACCCTAAGTTTCGGGACGAAACTTCCAATTAGTTGGGTAGGATGTAGCGCCCCGTTCTCCCGATACGGAGAGCGCGGCTAAGAAACACAAGTCGGTATCGTTCGATCGGGATAGATTGAATTAAGAACTCGTCCTCGTTATGGATTTGTTTCTTCGGAATCGATTCCCATATTCGGTGGACTGCGCCCCAAGGATCGGCTTAGCGGCAGAGTCAGGAGGGACCTCTCCGCTGCTATCTTTTATTGCCTCGGTTTTCGATGTCGCTTGTTGCTTTCGTGCTTTGAGTTGGTTTTGGGATTTGCTTGTTTTCTTTGAACGGTTTTGATGGTTTTCATTGTTTTCATTCATTGACTTGCACTTCTATTTCGAGATTGGAAAGAGAGGAAGAAGTATTAATCGAGCTGTTCGTGTGCAGGTGAACGAACAGTAGGCGGCTTGTGAGCGGAATCGTGAAGCGCCTCTTTCCTTCTTCTTTCCAGAATCTAGGTGAGTGGCTACCAACCCGATTAGCTAGTCCTGCTTCCAAGCTTCACAGCTAATAAATCTGCACTCTTCTATGCCCCGATCAAACGATACCAAATAATAATAAAAGAAACCAAGATAAAAGACAAATATACTTGGTTATTATGCTTGTCAATCAAACCTGTGAACTGTTGCCTTATCGTATGCTTGTTCGTGCAAATGTTCTATAAAACGTACTAAGTATAGAACACATCTTGTATATGCATAATTGTTCAGGGAGGCTATGCAAAATAAATTATGCAATACTGCTTGTCGTGTACTCGTGTTCTTGCACTCGTGCTGCCTCAAATGCATGACTGTTAACTTGTTCATCGTGTTCGATCATGGACAACTTGTGCACAAGGTATTGGTTCTGCGGACGGTCGCTGGGGCACTGGCACCGATCCGATCCGGGCGGAACTCGTGTGTAGTCTTCGTGTTCGGGACCGGATAGCTTGCAGCGCAATCGTGTTCTCTCGTAGCATGCTATCCTTGTCCCCGGCTACGTCTATTATGGCAACCATGCCAGTGATCATCGTGTATATTTAAACCTGTTGCATACTAACTTGTGTCTTCGTGGCAGGGAAGGCATGGTAAGTATTGTGCAGGTAATTCAGACGGTCAGGTAAAATCCACCTAACGGTGGCACGTTCATTTCGGTAAAATTCAATATGCTGCTTACTTGTAAATGAACTAAGGCAAGATAGAAACCCACAAATATGCATGCTTTACTAAACAACGTGTTGATTGGTATAGTCAGGCTAGCTCGCCTTCACCAGCATGTTTTGATATGCTGACCCTCGTTGAAACAGGTTCTCCGCACTAAGGCGAACCGAGCGAGGAGCCGAAGTCGTCTTCCCGATCCAGTCCAGCTGTTGGCGCATCTTCACCGCGCCCCTGTAGCCTTTTGAAGTCCGAAGCTGCAACTCTTCATACACAAATGCAGCTCCGTGGTAAAGCCGTCCTCCAGCCTGGAGGTCTTTATCGTTTTGAGTTTATAAAAGGATGTACTGTACAGGACTGCTATCTCATTTTGAGTCATCTATTTTGTAAGCCGTTCGGCATATTAGCTGACTCGTTCAGGAGTTTGTAATAGATGTTCATTATCAATAAAGAGAACTTTTCTATATTTCAAATCTGTGTTTTAATTTATCTGCGTACTCTGAATATGTGCTTGCTATGCAAATCATTAAAGCCTTGTGCGGGCGCAACTCCAGGCCCGCACGGCGGTCACGATTCGGGAGACGCCTCGGGGCGTGACACTTACAACCGCATCATCTCTGCTGTCGGTTATTTTCTTAATTGCGAGAACACAATTATTTTAAGGTGGGTAGATTGTAATACCCATTTTTTTTCAAATTAAAAAAAATAAATTTCTGGACTTTTCGGTAATTTTTAATTAATTATTAAAAATGTCCTTCATGGATTAATATTTTTATGGATTAAATTAATTATTAAAATATTACAAAAATTATATTTTTGGGTGTATTATTAATTATTGGTTGTTGTGTAATTTTTCTAGAATTTATTGGGCTTAAAAACTATTTTTTTATTAAGCTAAAAACTCCTGTTTTAACTAAACCGGACTAAACTGGGTTGAACCGGACTGAACCGAACCAACCCAACCCAACCCAACTGAACCGACCCAAACTCTAAACCTAACGGGTCGAATCCTACCCGACTCGACCCGACCCTACCCGACCCACTAAAACCTAATCCCTAACCCGTTCCCCACGATCCCCCGCCCGCGCGATTCCCGACCGACGACTCCGCCCACGTCCCCCGCCTCTGACTTCGCGGTCACCCCCACGACCCCCGGCGACCCTCACCCTCGCTGTAACACCCCGTTCCGCTCTAGCGGACTGCCATCTCAAACGACAATAGTACAACTGTCCCGACCCGTCTTGCCTCAAACGAGAAGCAAAGGATATCCAAACTTATCCCTACAGGAATCCGGCTTAGGCTTTCAGAGGCTCGCTTGAAGTATCGCTCTACCGAGGCGAATCATCGCTAAGGTGGGTGGCTACGGTGAACTTGTCTTTGCTTAGCCAGCATACATAAAATCTGAAATATTCATGCTAGTCGCTAGGTGAATCACCCCCTGCATGCTAATGAATCCAACACACCTAGCTAAGGGAATAATCCCAACTTGTATTGCTATGCTAGAATATGAAAATTGAAATACTGCTTATATTCAGACCCTCGCATGCCAAGTCCCCTAACGATCTGACTCTCGGTTTACCTTCGGGCCCGAGCAAACGTGTTTACTTATGTTCCTTAGAAACGCATGCTTCTCTGCTTGTACGTTGCCATATTTTCATCCAAACCCCGGGAGACTACTACGTAGTCATTCCGTGCCTAAATGAACCTGCAAGTATCCGGGACTGTTAGGTCACCAAGGCAATTACCGAACCAGGGAATCTGCACCCTGAATAAATGAATCCCTGAATTACAGCTCGTGGAGCAAACTACTGAATCAATGATCCTGCCTCAACAAGTTCAATATATATATCCTAACTCGGAACTTGTCCCATATAACTTGTTCCATATATATATATATATATATATATATATCCTGCCTCGAACTTGTTCCTGCACCTGACCTGACCCTGACCTGCATGTCGTGGACAACTTGTTTCAAGTGAGATTCTCCTGATCTCTGTTCCTGTGGACGATCTCCGGGGCACCGGGCCGATCCGATCCGGACAGGAACCCCTGTTAGTCTGCCTGCTTTGGGCAGAATGGCGTGTAGCGCCTGTGAACTTATCCTTCACGCCATTCTTGCTCACAGACTAATTAGTCGCCTGACTCGGAAGGAATGACTTGTAGCGCTCCTGATCCGTGCGTTGCTTTTTATTTTCTTTCATGTGCTACACCTGTCCTTTATGGCTATGCCAGCGACTCCTGTTCATATAGATAAGTCATCCTCGCTTAGCGGCTATCCACGTGCAAGGCATTGCATCGCATCAAGAAACAACTGAACACCTGAACGATCTTGAAATAACTGTACTCGTGTTTGCATATGCTATACTCCTGAATGTTTATACATGCCCGTGCTTGAATTAACAATGTTTGCCTTGGACAGAGAAGGTAAAATGGTAAGTCTCGCCGTATTTTCTCTCATATCGCACGGCGCACTGCCATACGAGTTAGGCTATTCAATATTTGCATGAAACTGATCCTAAGGCAACTAGAAAGACAACTTAATAGTTGTGCATGGAACCTGTATAACGTATTTGGATTTGTCGAGCGGGCGAGTAGCTTCCCCACCAGTGCATTCAATGTACTGATAATCCACCAGTTTGTATGCAGGGTGTGGGAGAACCTTGTTCGGTGCTGATGCCTCCTTCGTGCGTGCTAAGGTGTGAAGATCACTCCGAAGCAATGGTGCGTCCGGAACAGAAGCACATATACAAGACATAATGTTGGAACTCGCCTAAATATCGCCTGAACATCGCCTGTATAATCATTCCACAATTGTAGCCACTTGGCACGCTTTTACTGTTTCAGAGAGAGAGGCTTGAGCGACTTGTAATCTCGGCTATACGCCGCCTGTAACACTTGTTTATATCAATAAAAGAGTTGCTTTACTTCAACTTGTGTTTCAATGCTTCTGCTATATTGTTGACTCAGTGAACCTGTTATTAAATCGCTATGCATTTATGACTCCGCTGTACTCGGACAATCTGTGCGACTCTGTGGCTTAGAACTCTTGCCGTCAGCCAATGAACCATGGCCTTGCACGGGCGTGGATCACACTCGTGCGACATCACGCCCGGATGGGTCAAGCGATCGTTCCTCGGGAGCGCTGGCGAAGGTGATTCCCGCCTAGCGGTAACGGCCGATTTGCCTGCGGGAGATCGGGGCGTGACACTCGCTCCACCGCCTCTTCCCTATATAAACCCCTCACCCCCGTTTCCCCCAAGACCCGACCCCGGCCACCCTCTTCACCGTCACCACCATCTCCCCGCTCCACCGGCCACGACCCACGACCCCGCTCCGGCTACTCCCCCTAAGCCCTCCCAGCACCGACGAGCTCCGCCGGCGACCTCCTCGAGAAGCCAACAGCCTCAGCAGCTACAGTAACCGCCTCGCCGCTCCGCTTCCTAACGACAACATACGTCATCAAGGTACCTGTCTTTTCGCTCGTGTAATTCCCTGTACGTAGATCCATATTTTGTTCTGTCGAATCCTATGTGCAGACTGCGTGACCCCCTCGAAACTCGTGTAATTTGTTCGGGGTATCATGTCCTGTGTCGATCGTAAACTGCGACGCAAAATCAAGAAAATAAACCCTATTTCTGAAAATTCAAAAACTGGCCCGAACTCCCCAGTTCACGACCGTTTTGTGACCAACCTGCTAAATATTTTCAAAATCCACTTAAACAGTTATTTAGACCACTTAACCAAGTTTTGAACCCTATTTTAGTTTAATTTAGTGTGATGTAGTTTGTAATTAATTCGAGGGTAAAAATGACCAAAATATTGGTCATTTAAAATCCTGATTTTTCTTGAACTGGGTGCGTCCCGCTAAACGAGGCAACTTGGTCATGTGCGAACTTCACCGAAAGGTGCACGCCGTCAATATGGACGTGTGAAATTTTACGAAAGTTGATTTGGATGTGCGTGCATAACGGAATCAACGCGTATCCGTCGACAACACCACGTATCGGCCCTATTCTAAAACTCGTTGTAACTTTGTGTATGTTCGTTGTTTCGAAACAAAACTTGCGCCATCAGACTCTTAGCAATACACTGGTCTTGTGACCCAAGTTTGGTTCAATTCTGAGAATGTTGACAAAATCCTGTATCATGGGCCCCATGGCTCCACTTGACGGGCGATTTTGTGATCGGCTCATCGAAATCCAGTTCTGGACATTCCGTTGGATTCGTATCGTTGTTCTGGACTTGTAGATACTAAGTTTGACGAATTTGGAGAACATTGTCTCTGACACATTTTTTTTGTGCGAAGTGGACCACATGTGGACCCCGCTTTGACCAAAAATAGTCAATTTTGCTCCTGTGTCCAAATTAGACTTATGGACAGACAATTCTAGATATTTGATGTCTTCTGAACATGATGGTAGTATTTATTTCAGCAATCGGAGGAGTACTTGAAGATCCCACGAATACTGGAGCAACTGTTGGAATCCAAACACCAGGCAAGTGTACCTTGCCAACTTGCAGTGAATCCTGTTATAGTATTTGTTTGAGTTCTTTCTACATATATATATATATATATATATATATATATATATATATATATATATATATATATATATATATATATACTCTTGATATATTTGTTCAACCTAGGACCGTATGACATTGCTTAGCGTCTGAATAATATTCGGGTGTCAACGCCGTACATGGAGTTGAGTAACGTCACATAGAGATTGACATCGCGACCCTATATATCTTCGTGCTTGTATTATCAAGTACGTCATACCATAGGACATATGACACTATTCATAAGACAGAATCTTCCTGAGATATTCATGGTAATTCTGTATAGGCTACAGGATTCGTGACATAGATATTACATATGCATAGCTATCATTATGACTTGCTGCATCAGTTAGAGGTCTTGATCTTGCGTGACATGGACATGAGACGTCATAGACATGAGACGTGTAATTACATTGGGTGGGGAGAGACACACAGGCTACAGGTTGATTATATTATTATGGTGCTATCGCCACGCCGAGCTATGCTCCTACATGATATCACTTCTACCGGCTCTCCGACATAGAGCTTGTAGTGGTCTCAGCCTGAGTACTAGTGATGCTCTCACTTGCATATCAAATAGTTGGTTACATAGTTTACCCTATTATTATTATTTTATTTATTAGTGCACTGCATTTATTCTGGCTTGAGTTATTCTTATACCTTGCTATGTTCCCTGAGGACCTGGATCCGGATTATGTCCCCAGGTTTAGCAGAGGAGATCTACCCGAGGTATACGGGACATGAGCTGACCTTGGAGCAGTACCATCACCAGAGGACGAGGTGATCGCCGATGATTTCTTCTGAGTATCTGCTTTATCTATACTCAGTTATTTCTGTTATTTCCTGTTTATTGAATTGATGTATCAAACTCATTATCGGGTTGTTCCCCGAGATATATTTTATGGAGACTTGATGTTACTTTATATTTCATATAGATTATATTTATTTCTTTGGATGAGATTACTAGCATAGACCTTTATTGTTTCTACAACTTAAGTACACCCTGATGGGTCCATTAAATTGGGTTTGCCCATCGGTGTGTGCTGCTGGCCATTGCCACGTATCCAGTCTCTCGGTATTTTGGGACTGGGGCATGACAGTCTGTATCTTGAGTATCAGTGTTGACTGTAGGGAGTGTGGCTTGTGAGTCTGTAAGTAATTTTTGGTTGGGCATATGAGCAATATGTATCAATTTAGAGATAACCCATAGCGTAGTACCTTGTAGCAATAGTTCTATGATAAGGTATCATTATAGTTAGTATTGGTACTATAGGTAGAAGGGGGAGTAAAGAGTATCAGTGATGGTTCCAGGAGTTAGTATCAGAGTCAGTATGCCAGTTCTGGATAGTCATAAATTCATGTAGTTGAGTGATCCATGTAAACAATTAAGTATTAAGAAAATTGTGTTGGAAATTAATGGAGCATGATATTCAATTTGGTGGTTGATACTTGGGTGTGTCAAGAGTAAAGAAATGTATATGCATAAAGGGTATTAGTGAGTATGCTATAGTGGGAGGGTACCCATAAGTGTATAGGAGAGTGTGAGAGAATAAGAATACATTGTGCTAAGGTAGTAGGACTTATGTTACAGGTATAAGTAGAGCATTGATGTGAGTAGATAGGAGTGTACCAGTAGATGACTAGTGATGGGTATATCACCTAATATTGAGGCCAGCGATGTGTTGGAAGCAATATATGGAAGAATATCTAGAAATTGCATGCAGAATGCATAGTGGATGATGAGTGTTGATGAGTGTTAGTGTGGAAGTTCATGAGTATCAGAAAGTGGAAGCCTGAGTATTAGAAAATTTTAATAGTATGTCGTAGGTTGAGAAATATCGAGATTGGTCATGGAAGATATGTAGTATATCACTGATTAGTGTATCAGTCTGTAAAGGGTTTAAGGAGAGATATATATACATCAATAGAGATATGGAACCATGTGCGTGCCTTTGAAAGTAAAGTGAAACATGAGTATTATAGAAGCTAATAAGTAGAGCATTGGATGCAAGTGATCATGAGTTCTAATGAGTGTGATAAGGTGATCTAATGATAAACTAGTGTCCTAGAACACTAAGGGCATATATGATGTAGTTAGGAAGCTAGTGTTACTATATTAAGAGTAATAGTATTTCAATATCAGGGATTAGTTGAGTAATATGCTAGTAACAGTAAGTACCTTGTGTGATAATATTAGATTGGTGTATCAGTTAATATGGATAGAAGAGTATTTGGAAGTAATAGTGCAAGTAATCTAGGCAATAGAGGAGAGAGGCAATTTATTTATAGAAGTAAGTTTATTAGGTATAGTATTGCTAATTTTGAGTATAGAGGTCGTATGTATCAAGAAAAGTATGAGGGGTATAAGGATACCAGTGAGATATCATGGTATTGTAATGGCTAGAAGATAATTGCGTAGGTATTATGATACTAATGTATAGATGAGAACCTTAGGGTGATTAACAAGTATTAGAGAATGAGAGATTGGCATCAATTTTTTTGATGCCCTTACACTAAGTATCAGATTGAAATAGTACCCTAGTAACAAGAGCTGGAGTATCTCAAGTATTATAAAAGTTTAGGCACAAGCATTTTAGTATAATAATATAAAGGAGAGACATGAGTAAACTTGGTATGAGGATGTCATCTAAAAAGCATATAAGAGCTGGTGCCATGTGTAGATAGTAACAAAATTTGAATAAGGCATCCTATTGGGAGTACTTAAGTTGGACAAGGGTGTTCAAATAAAATACATGATTGAAAAGTATACAAGTGTTCCTTGTAAGAGAATGGTTGATAAATTTTGGTGATTACAAGAATTGAAACAGATAAATGAGGTAGTATCTTAGCAGTATCTTGTATAGTATCCTAAGTAGCAAGTGCCAGTGAGTTAAGCATGTCCATGACCTAGAACTATAGTATATTACTAGTATTTGGTAACCCTCAGTATTAAGAATATTTTGACTAGGTTGATAATTAGTGAATGCTTAGTGCTTGATAGAATAGGCCAGATGTGGCATAGCAGATTACCCGCACCAGCAGAGGGAGACACCCCATCAGGACAGTGACTGAAATTCATGATAGTTAGAGTATGATTTTCTCTTTTAGTAGAATGGTAGGATTGTATGTTATAGAATAGGACTATTTTAAACTATGATTGATGGAGGTTTGACACTAGTAAAAATTTATATGACTGACCCAAGAGAGAGAGGTAAGAGTTTTAATTTCGAGGACAATTTTTTTTCTAAGGTGGGTAGGATTGTCACCCTCACATTTTCATTTAAGGGTAGTTTGATAATTGATACGGGTATTTTTATTTTAGAATTTATTGTATTTAAATATTGTACATGTAATTTATTTATTTATTGTATTATTTATGATTTTTAGTTATAGATTTATTTTGGACTTTTGTAGTGGACCTAACCCATTTATTAGTTGCATGAACCCAACATTTAGATTAGTTTAGATTGAGCCCATTAAATTAGGCCCATGGATTAGGATGATAGATTAATAGTAAAACCATTAGATTAGAACCTTCCCCCTTAATTAATTTCTTCATGAGAGGCCCCAACGAGTATTTTGGATATTTTATATTGCTTGGAAGAGGGTTTATGACCAGCCTTTAGAGGAGAGAGAGAGAGTCTCTCATTTTATTTTTTTATTTCCAAATATATCTAGATTTTTTCCTTTTCTAAATTCCTTCATTCCCTCATAATTTCTCACCAATTTTTTACCCAAATTACTTCTCTATTCATCAATTGAGGCTACTACAATAAGGATCTACAAGAAGGAAATAAGGATCTAGAAGGAGGAGGCAAAGATCTAAAAAGATGAGATATTTTCTATTTTGGAGATTTTTTATTGGGAATCCATCTCCCAATAGGTAAATTTAGTTTTTTCTCTTCTAATATATTCTAAATATGAGATTTAACCATGAAAAACTAACCCACATGCATAGCCTACCTATAGAAATTGATTTTAGGTTCATAGGACACCTATGGTGGAAGTTATGTGCATTTTGGTACCAATTTTGGGGGAATTTCAAGATTGGCACATGTAGGGGTTGTCATTAGGTCTAATAGATCTAATTGACATTTGATTGCTTATTTGTGACTATTTTCATGTCCATAATTGGATACGTGTAGGCCGCATCTCGTCAATTTGACGAAACTGGTTGATTTTGGAGGTTTTCCTCCGACACGGGGCCTTGTGCATATCACATTATGACACGGACACGTAGATACTCTAATTACTATACGTATTGTTCAATATAGTGTTTTAGACTTGCTCGTGTCCTCCGGGATGCGTTTGGTTGTGTGTTGGGGCCGTATCGCAAGCGTATCATAGAGAAAGTGTGATACGGGTGCGGTGCACTCCACGTGTTCGTTGTTTGGTCCTTTTTGCTATACGTGCATGTGTAATTATATATATATATATATATATATATATATATATATATATATATATATATATATATGTTAGTGTATTTGAGTTTGGGTATATGTGTGTGTCTATGTGTGTATATACTAGTGTATATAGTTATATATAGACCTATATGTATATATATATATATGTGTTGGTTTATATATATATATATATAGTTATTTATATGTGTGTGATTATATATATCTATATATATAGTTGTGAGAGGAATATATATACTTGTTAGATATGTAGTAAGTTATTATGTAGGTATATGTATCTATGTATTAGTATGTATTATATGTTAGTAGTTAATAGTTTTAATAGTTTAGTTATGTTAGTATAGTTTAGTATATGGGGGTTAGCTATATATATTAGCTATATGTTTTAGGATTTGAATTACCTTGGGATACCAAGGTAATATTAAGGTATTGAGAGATACTCAAGGTATTGGGTAATGGTTTGGTTTAGTCTAGTTGGTTACTATAGTAGTTAGTTAGTTAGATATGTTTGATTATGTAGATAGTTAGATATGTAAACTAGTATATATATGTTATGATTGATAGTTAGTCTCATATACTAATATGTAGTGTATCTTGATAGTTAGTTATATTAGCTATACATATCTATGTGTGTTAGTATTATAATTAGTTCTATGTTATATTAAGATGTATATATATTAGTGTTAGTTATAGCTAGTATTAGTTTGGGGTTTTATATATCTATTGGTATTAGTTATATGTTGAGTTTTGGGTTACCTTGGGATACCAAGGTATTACCAAGGTATTGGGCCGATACCCAAGGTATTGAGTTTGGGTATCGAGATAGGTGCGATACGCATTGGTGCAAGACCAAGGTATCCTAAATTCCTTGTTTTAATATAGAATTAAGTATAATGACTTGTATATATATCTAAAACACTATTTTCAAATAAATGAACTTGCGTATCTTAGGGTACGGCTTTTTGAATGCCTTTTAGTATCTTAGCTTGGATTGTATAGAATAGTTTTATAGTGTTTCGACTTAGTGACTTAGTTTTAGACTCTTGAAATCTAGATTTCATCGATTTGACCTAGAAATGACTTTATGACTTAGAATTGCATCAACTTAACTTATTTCCATTTTCGAACGTTATATTGATGTAATATACCATATATAGGTTGTGTGGCACCAGCTTGGGCATCGAGAGATATACCTTGCTCAGGACTTCAGGCGAGTATATTTCTTTGATAGTTTTCAATTCATAATATTGTATATATGCATGTTCTAGAATTGTATACATTGATCCCGACACAGTGATTTCACGGACTAGTGCTATATGGATCCCGTCATGAGATGTTATCCTCTACCGTGTTCAACGGGTACTCGTATACATTGTATCTCATCGTGTATTTGGGTATTGATGTTACTTCGTGTTCACACACTGCTCGTGTTCAGTGTACTTATTCGTGTACACCCATCACTCGTGTTCGGTGGTTATGATATTCGTGTACATCCACTGTTCGTGATAGTGGTTATATTTTCGTGTTCGTAGCATGTCGCGACTCGATCCATCAGTATTAGTTGGGGGTGGGAGAGTAGGAGTTGATTATGTGATTAAAGCCATTGTTACTATCGTGTACATTCTGGTTACATACCTCACTTGTAATTCGTCTTACCTGATCATGTTCACCCAACCCGATCACATAATAAACTTGTATTCTGTGGCACATTAGCTAGTTTAGATTGCAGTTATTTCATCATATTATTAATATTTATATTGTTGAACTATATTCTCGTACATTACCTATATATCTTGTTTATTCATTCATATGTTTAGTGATCTTGTATTTTATTTCTATATCTGTTTATATGCTCGATTATGCTATTGAAACTGCTTTCAGAGGTATGTACTTCGCTCCAATCCTGACTGGATATATTTTTCCTGATGATTGCTTATAGAGCAGTGTCCCATATTCTACAGCCCTCAGGACGGTGTATCTTTAGAGGATCCTTTGGTAGACCAAGAGAAATTAGTTGCAGGGCCCGATGAGGTCTAGTTTATTTGTGTTGGACTTGTATTATATTATATTATTGAGATTCATTGGGTTGTATATTATTTTAGTTTGTGCTTTATATCTTATTCTTTCCTTCGCTATTTCATTCGTGCTTATCTTCCTTAGTTTGTATTATGATTGAGTTTAGTTATATTGTGAGATATCATTTTGTTCCTCCGTTTGGAGTTGAGATGATTGACAGGTACCATATTATATTGTTGAGATGCTAGATAGTTAAAAATGACCCAGACAGCGTTCTACCGCCGATTCTGTGGCGTAGGCTGGACGTACCCACGTACTCGTGCCCGAATATCCGGGTGTGGGTCGTAAAAATATGAAAACAAGCTCTTTATTGATAATCAAGATGTATTACAAGCGGCACTTGGCCGAGGTTACAGTTCGCTCAAGCTCTCTCTCTCGATTACAATGACACTGTTCCATATATTATGTCCCTCTATACAAAATCAGCTCAAAGCAATCTTGATACGGCTCAAGGCATCGACTCCAAATTTTTGGTTCCTTGGGATGAGGCATGGCTACCGCTTCGTCGGACGATCCAGCACCTGAGAATCAGCAAACTGTTGGTGGGTCAGCACTTTGGAGAAAGTACTGGTGAGTATAAATCAATTGAACAGAAGCAACACCCCCTGAAACCCACACTAAGTAAGCATGTGGCAAAATATTATATTACTAGTGATCTTGCTACTTTTACCTATGTTCATTTCATGCAGCTCAGAATTATAGTCAGTTTACATCTTTTCAAAAATATAGCTTTAAAACCAGCTTGCATTTCAATACATACAAGCAAGCTATAGTAGATATTGTTCTATCGTGCAGTGCGCAACATGTATTGTGAGCCATATTCGATCTCTAATGGACTGTTTATCTCAAATCAAGATAAGCGCATTTAGTAGACTATCATACTTTCAAGCACACAAGAAGAACTAGCTATATGATTTCGGTCCTCGAGAAACTCAGAATCAGTAGTGGTAAACCAGCTAACTAATGACTCTTTTATCTGATGCTATTAGTAGCTGTGACACATGGTTACTTTTTACTAACAAGTAGCAGTCGTGACCAAGGTTTAACTCTTCACTAATAGCCATTGTCCAACTGATGCGAATGTATGAAGCACTATTAGATAAACTCTAAGATGCACATGTTCATAAATAAGCAGGCTATATATAAACTCTTTATATTCTTACCCCTTACCGATCGGTTATCCCTGCAGCAGACATAAAAGTTAGCAACAATTTTCATAAACATATATGTATAATGTTCTCTTTCCCTGTCCGTCTCTGCATCAAACAGTTAGGTATGCAAGAAGGCTAGCCTAACATGTGCCCTAACTACATGATGGTCCCCTTATGGGATTAGCAAGGGGGACATATAAGTCCATCGCACTAATGACAGTCTACCCACCCGTAAGTAAGGACTTCAAGCCTCAGGGTATCTAGATCTCTTTCCGGGCTGAACGATCCCAATGCCCTAGGAACCACTCGAGGGATAAACCTTGTGCACAAGTTGTCAGACCAATGCATGAATGCACTTCTATCAGATAAATACTATATGATGCACATGATCCAGAACAAGCAAGCTTATCTATCAACCTATAGAGCCAGAGCTCTTTTATACTCTTGCCTAATAGCCACACCCTCCCGTAAATAAGGACTTCAAGCCTCAGGGCGGACTATTAGTCTAGATGCACAAGTTCAAGCTTATTCATGAAGTTCTATCTCTTTACAAGTAATCAATGAAACTTGTTCAAGCACTCTAACTCTTTTAACAAGTAACAAGCAAGAACTGTTCTATAAATCTAGCATGCAAATCCTATCTCTTTTTAGACAAGCATTCAAGTATTCTAGTTTGGCATACGATACCAAGATAAGTGCAAGCAATCTTTTACTCTTTCTTATTAGCATGGCAACGGTTTGTTCGATAGCGGTGTCCGTATAACTAAGCATGCAATATTTCTATCTTTAACTAGCAGGGCAACGGTTCCATCTCTTTAGACAAGCATACAAGTTCACTTAGTTAAGCAAGTAGGTTCATTTCAATGACAAGCTATACGAGTTCACTTATTAGCATGCAGAGTCAGGTTCTATCATTCTTCTTATGAAACTATCTTCTTAGAACAAGCATTCAAAAACTCAGATTTATTATTAAGGCGTGCAAGAATCAGAGAATGCAGTTCTGCCCACTCACCTAGATTAATCGTCTTGTGGTTCGATCGAGAACTCTCCGAGAAGACTTTCGCTCGAGCAAGCAAAGCGATATCACTTGTACATAGTGCCTATGCAGAGCGGGACACTACAGAGGGGGGGTGGGGGGTAGTGGGCTGGACTGGGCCGGTCCGTTGACCGGGGCGGGCCCGAGCCAGGTTCGGAGAAGGAAGAGTTTTCAACCCGTGATTGAAAAACTATTGCTTCAGGTTCAGAGCTTTGCTAAGGACTTCAAGCATGGCAACTTGACTTCAAAAGTGTAAGTTCAGAAATGCAACACCAATATATCGTAACACAAATATCTATCTAACGACGAATTCATGCTCAAAAGTTGATTCATTATCCTTTGGCCACAACAAAAGCTACAGTTTACGGGACGAAGGAAAACATCAAAAAGTACAGTATTAATTTGACTTTGGACTTGTATCATCAGTGCCAGACTTTAGATTTTAAGACCTGAGACGAACTCTAAATTTGGTGCCCACAAAGGTTAATTTCATATTATATTATTTTTTAATTGATAATGATACAATAGTATTTTCAACCAAAAATTCAAGAAATAAAATAATAAACAAATTTAATATCGAAAAGAATATATGTTTTCTTATTGGAGGCATGTTTGCTTCTCTAGAAAATGAATGAATAAGATATGAGAGAGAGAGGTTGGATAATAATAAGTACATGTGTCGACGATTTTGACAATTTCAAGTCCTTGGATTCTGAAAAACAAATAATATTAAAAATAAGAAAATTTATTTAATAGATTTAAAATAATTTTATATATTATTTGATGTTTTCCATTAATTTTGAGATAAAAAATTGTTCTTATTGTTACTATGTAAAAAAAAACTTATTACAACAATATATCACATGACATTTCAAATGGATAATCTAGATACAAACACTATGCAATCAAATTACATTATCATAATTTTCAAACAAATAATAATAGTAACGACAAATAAACAACCAACAATAAATATAAAAAAATTATTTCTCGGTTTCTTTACATTATATAATATTCGACGTTCCACTACATTATTTATTTCTCGGTTTCTCTACATTATATAATAACGACAAATAAACAACCAACAATTTATTTCTCGGTTTCTTTACAACTTTGGGAATGATATAATAGGCGACGTTCCACTACATTATGTCGTGTATATAATGCTTCAGCTCCGGCCGCAATGCTCTAAGGCTCTAGAGCGAACTTTACGCCTTAACGCGCACGAAGGGAACATCTACTACAAAAATGCACTATTTTAGCGACAAAATTATCCGTCGCTAAAATACAATTTTCTGTCGATATTTGCATTTAGCGACTGATTAGCGATGGAAATATTTTGTCAGAAAAATTAACGTCGCTATAAAAATTTATTGCTAATCCGTCGCTTTATCGATGGATTAGTGACGAAATGAGCGACATAAAACCAGCAACGGATCTGTGACGTATCAATTTCGTCGCTAAACATTCTGACTACTTATCGACATAATAGCGACGGATTATGTGAGTCCAAAATTTGCCAAAATTTTCAGAAGGTTTTGTACATTCAGGGCTCACAGAGTTCGTCGTTAATATGTCACTAAGTATTTACAGTGTTATTTCTTAGTCTTTTTTAAAATCGAATAAAATAGTAATCACCCTTGTCGATTAATTTACATGCAATAGATAAGTTTTCCTCTTTTATATGCTTTTACAATCTTAATATAACCGAATATAACTTCATAAACCATCAGAATGGATAAAAAAATCAACCTAGAAACTAGAAAATATTATAGTTTGACCTAGAGTTGACATAGTTTGACTGCTTTGACCTAGAAACCTAGAATTTAATTAAATTATAAAAATAATGTAATTAAATTGATAAAATTTTATAAAGAAAACTTACATATGCTTTGGCGGCCCGCTCATCTACGAGCTTTTCATCCTTCTTTCTTTTGTGGGTCCGCTGAAAGATTGCTGGAAAGTAGATGGTCTTGGGGTCTTCCCCGGCTCTGGCGGCTTCGTCGCACTGTAAAAATTAAGTAATTAATAAATAAGCAAAAAAAATTAGAATTACAAAAAAATTGATCTAGCAAATTTTTTTAATACTAACCATCCGTCGAAAATGCTCGACGGTCGGAATAGATCCACTAGTATGGAGACCACCCTTAGCATGAGCAGTCTTCACCTTCTCACACTTGGCCTTGTAGGCCAGGGTATCCATCTTCTTTTTTATCTCCTCCTATTACTCCGCCTTCAACCACTCCTTGCGGTGATCTGATCCAAGTAACGCTAGCGCCTTCTGGTTATTGATCATATCTCTCAACCTCTTGCCGGCGACGGTCTTGTAGCACTTCCAGATATCACTATCTCTTTTATCCTGCCACAAGTAAAACCTCTGCAAATTAGAAAAATATTTTTTATCATTGTAATAAAAAAATTATATATTAATATAAATAAAATTCATATACATACCCCGAGCTTCTCCAGCCAAGCGAATCGTCGATCGAGCAGGATGTTACTAAAGTTTGTATAAGGGCCATTAAAGTAGCCTCGTATGATCTTCCCCAGATCATTCCTGTCACGCCCCGATCTCCTGCAGGAATCGGCCGTCCCCGCTGGGCGCAAATCACCGCGTCAGCGCTCCCGCGGGACGATCGTTTCCATCAGGATATGATGCCGTGCAAGCCTGGAGTTGCGCCCGCACGAAACAATTACCGAAACGGCCGTTGATAACTAGTTCGCAGAGTCGTCATAGCAGAAACATAGAATAAACACAAGTATGGAATCTAAATCAAGCTCTTTATTGATATAAAGTAAAGATTACAAGCGGCGCTAGGCCAAGATTACAAGTTGCTCATGCTCTCTCTCTCTCTACAATGAATATGCCCTTAGGTTTAGAACTGATTCAAACAATCTGGATGATGAAGTTCCCATATATTATGTCTCATATATGTGAGCTCCAGGTCTGCGCGTCATGCTCCAAGACGCCAAGTACGGTCCAGCGCCTCATTGCGTTAAGCGATCTCCAAATCTGTACGAGTTTCCTCTGCATCCTGCATGCAATCTGGTTGGGTATTAGTACATTAAATACACTGGTGGGGAGGCATCTCGCCCACGCCATAAAATAAGCACGTTCATTAGTTATCTGCACCGGCTGATTATGTTGTATTTCTAGTCTTTTGCCTTAGGATCAGTTACATGGCAATATAATAAAAGTAATATCCGTGTCTACTCAAGAGTGTCATAATAATGAATAACTGAGTTTGTCTTACTATTTCTTACCATTCGGCCTTCCTTGTCATATGCAGCAATATGAATAATGATCTACTGAATAACAAAGAACATCTATGAAATCCAAGTGTCATGTTTGTGTCTCTGCCTCAGACCCATTCTACTCGAACTATGTTTGTTATCGTGCATCCATTCTAAATATGCAAAATATCGTACAAATGTACTCCTTCACGTTACTCCTCTTTTGAATGCGGATAGCCGCTATGCAAGCATGACTTATCTATATGAAGGTCACTTGCTCTGTTTGCCATATTGGACATGATCTGGGATAGAACGGCTATTTTTTTAGCTCGGTTCTTAGCCTTGCTGGGCGTCCCGAACCATCCGACGAGTCGGCGACCATCCAGGTCGGTAGCAAGCCTTGCTGGATGTCCCATTCTTATCCGCTAGTCATTAGCTAGCGTATTACCAGGACTACACTGGCATTGTCCTCCCGGACCGACACGATTCAGATGCCTCATTCAACCAGTTGTCCGTGACCATGCAACTACTCCCTCACTTCCAATCGTAGCCGAGAAACAACTCGGTTTAATCTTGCCGATGACTACACTCGGATCTTTCTTCTTTACGCAGCTTCCTGACTAGAGACTGCCTCGGTGATCTGGATATCCCGAGTACATTCTTTTCTTTCCTTCTCCTGACTCGGAATGACTACTTGATAATCTTCCTCGCCTATGTATGCAACATGATTATACTTTATCCCGTGTCATGTTTCGTGAGGTACGACGCCTTAGTATGAACTCAAACTACTTTTGTGGCATATATATAAGAAGCTACTATATTTCAACTCAATAGTCCGATTACGCAAATAGCAAGTAAGATCTCCATGTTCTATACAATGATAAGGCAGGGTTATCCCCTTATCTATGTGCGTTCATCTCATTTTATTAGCATGCAAGGGTTATCGCCTGAAAACTAGCATGTATCATTCATTTTCTTAGTATGCAGCTAAGTAGGGACATATTCACAGGGGCCACCCACCTTAGCGATGAATCGTATCGGTCGAGCGAGACTCTGAACGCGCCTCTGAAAGTCTAAGTCTGAACTCAATTTGAAGATCCAAGTCTGAATGCCTTTGCATTGAATGAGTCATCTCGCTGAGCAAGGTAGGTCGGTTCGCTACACTTGTGCCGTTTGAATCTGTCCTCCGGGTTGAGCGGAGCGGTTCGTTACAATTCCCAGCCTTGATCGAAAAGAATATGAAATAAGTAGACAATATACAATTAGAATATAAAATATAAAATAAATATGTGAATTGACAAATAAATGCTTACGTCGCTCCATTGGCCCATAGCTCGGGACGACAGATATTGGCTGGCCGCTTTGGTAGAGTAGGGGGGTTTGCAAATCCTGGACGGCAAAAATTTATTTCGTTGTCCATAAGAAGGCTTGGAAATAGATTTTCTCCTATGGCAGAAACTGGTGGAGTAGCCGATGTAGTAGTGCCGGTAGTGGCTGGAGTAGAAGAAGGGTTAGCAGCTGACAGAATTCCTGGAGATGGAGTAGCTTCTCCTACCGAAGAATGAGTATATGGCGAGGATAAACCATCCGCCGCATCTACGAACTCGTTTTCAGGTCGTGTGCGAGAATCTGGAGTACTAGACGTAGTGGACGGAGGAGGCTAAGAAAATAATCCTCTATGAACTTGTTCTCGTCCTCGTCCCGCCATACTATAGGTAATATGCAGCAAATAAAAAAATAGTATCATCTGTAAACCCCCTCACCCAAAATAGGTATTTTGTGTGTATTTTATATTATTATATTTATTATAGATGTTGAATTTCTTTAGAGTATTCTCTTAGTTAATTAGAAAATAAATTTTTTGATATATTTACTTATATAAATATTTAATTAGAATCATTTTTAGGCTATTTAGATTTTTGGAGATTTTTCTAGAATTTTTGGTAATTAAAACCTAGGAAACATTAATTTTTAGGACTTTCATGATTTACTATGAGACCATACTTACATGTTGTTACTACCAAATATTTAATTTAGGGTTAAATATTTAAATATATTTTTCTATAATTTATTTAGAATTTTAAGGAATTTATTTAGATTTTTAAAAATTATTTAGGATTTATTTGGATATATATAGTCTTAATATTAGATAGATGCTAATTTAGTGTTAATAGATATTAATAAGATTATATATAAATTATTTGTATTATATTTAATTATATTTAAGATTATAAATTATTGAGATAAACTCAAACACTATTTTTAAATTAATTTAAATCCTGAGCCTACCAGGAAAATAACTTAATGCATATCCTATCCTTATTTAAACTGATCCTAATCATATCCAAATTATCCAATCCTAGTCGTATTCAATTAAATAGTCTCCACCATTATAAATACCTATTATACTTATGAAATAAACTCATCTTTCATATTTTTCTTCCCCAAACTCCTCTCTTTTTTTTGTCCAAAAATAGTCAAAATTCGTCATAAATTCAGCCTTATTTTCTAGTAGTTATGACGACTTAAAAAGACGATATCTCCTAGCTCCGGACTCCAAACATGCTCTAATTTTTTTTGTTAGAACCATATCAAGGTTAATTTTCTGAATATATAAATTATTTCAGTAATTTTAGAACCTATTTTTCTAGAATATTCCGAAAGAGCCAGCTGTCCGAAATCAAATGCGTTTTCATATTTTCGAGATTTTGGGAGACCCTGAACTCAAAATTATGAGCCGTTTGAAGTTTCAAAAATCTGACATGATGAAGTTATATAAAATTATTTTTATAAAATTTAATATGCAAGCTTAATCTACTGTAAAATTCGTGCAACGTAGACGTAAATAGGAAATCACCGAAAATTATCATCTGTGCGCCCTTGTGGCCATAACTCTTTACCGACTTGTGATTTTATGAAACTATAAATTCTGGTAGTGCTAAATTCTATTGTATTCCATAAACAAATTCAGGATTTGAGTTGGTTGACTTTTTGGTCAACGGATTGCCTCGATTTGCGTACTACGGATCACAAATCCGTAAAGTTGACTTTCTTTGGACCAAAATTTGGGTTTAACAATAAAATTAGATTATAATAAGATTAAAATACTATTTTAGGTTATTTTATTCAAAATTAAAATAGATTAAAATAGAGGAACCTATTCACCCACTTTTGTAACATAACTTGTTTAATTTATGTGACGGGTAGATCGGACGACGCCTTGAGTTGGGACTTCATTCTTTTTCAGAGCAGGCAAGTATACCTTGCCATTGTACTGTTATTCATATTCTATATGTTGCATGCATCTTTATTTCTGTCATTTAGTTCATATATTTTAACTGCTAAATAAACTGCACGTCCAAGAAAACTTGGGTGCAACGACGGTATCGTCGTGATATATTTTTATTATGTATATGCATTAACCTAGTTTTATAAGACCACCCCATTATCATGAAGCATCATTAGGTTTCATTGGCCGTGACACAGCTGTTACACGAATGTGAGTCTCATATAGATCACGGACTTGCGTGCAGGGTTTGGCCTCCTGTACGTATGAGACGTTCGACAGGGAATAACTGTCGATAGAAACTTTGCATGCTAGGAGACTTGGCAGTTATGAGAGGTATTATCGTGTCATGGATGTGACATACTTAGAGCATAGGGTGGGGAGAACAACAAGTAAGGCGTGTGGACTCCGTTGTACTTTTCTTGTGTAACCCGTACGCTCCGCCGGAGATGCGCGGTCATGATGACCACTATATATTATATATTATCAGGCGGCCTCTGCCGTTCAAAAGATGACATGCTTTTTAGGCCCCTGAATCTCCTAGAGAATCATGCCAATCCCATTTTAGCCAGATAGCCCACGCATTGGAAAAATTGTTCTTAAACTATATTCACTTAGACGGTTAGGCGACCCATTGGATATTTATTTCAGTACTTTATTGGCATGCTTCTATGTATCTTGTTATGTCCCTCTGAGGACCTGGTCCCTTTCCAGGTGTAGATGTTCATGAGTATTCGCAGGAGCATAGATCCGGACTGGTTACTTATGTTTCGAGGAGGTCTTCTCTTCGAGTCTTAGTGATTGTTAGTTGTTGTACTTATATTGTGTTTGCTTTATATTCTAGTTCGACAGTGGATTTGTTTCCATCCGATTGTCATCTTCAGATACTTCATATTGAGATCTAGTTATATAGATATTAGTTATTTATTTATTTATGTTTTCTGTGGATGAGATTTAGATTATGCCTGTGACTTGAGATAGTTTATACCACTTGTGAATTATTGTTCACAATACAGCGTACACATGTGTTATGGTTCATATATTAGAGTTGCCATATATATGCGTCTGGCATGCTTACGTGTTTCTAGTCCTACGTATTTTGGGACTGGGGCGTGACATCATCAAACTGATAATCATAAAGTAATGGTGTGGTAAAATAAGTAAATAATAGTGTGATGATAAAATAAATAATAATCGTGTCATGAAATAATTAAATAAATATCTAAGCTAATGCATATGTATGTACGTACTAATCTTCTTCATCTTTCGAATCGTCATCGTCTTCCGAATTATTTTTCGAATCGTCTTCATCTTCTACTTCTTTATTTTTATTTTTACTTCCACTATCACTATCACTATCACCTTCATCTTCCAATTCTTGTTCCTCGCTCGATACCTCAATATCAGAGTTCTCCTCTATATGAGGTAAATCTTTTATCTCAATCTCTTCGTCAATCATCCTCTACGGTAATGTTAACCTCCATACCATCAACACCGGCCAAACTCATATATGCAAGTTGAGGCATGACCACCTCATCCTCTTGGTATGCTAGATCCCCAACATTATATGTATTTTTAGCTTTAGTTTTGCATTCAGCCCACCAATCTTTATTATTGCATCGTCGACTAGGATAGCTCGTATAATACACTTGAACCGTTTGACTAGCCAACACAAATGGTTCAAAATATATATATCTTTTTCTATATTTTATATCAACAAACCCAAACTGTTTGTCAATTTTTTATCCTTGCTTTGGTGGTGTGGCAAACCAATTACATTTAAACAACACAATTTTTGTCTCATAAGGGTAATCTAGCTCTATGACATCTCTTAGTACACCGTAATAGTCGAATTTTGGATTGGCATCGTAGACTGAACCCCTCACACATACTCCATAATTCTTTGTATAATTAGGCTCCTCATCGACAAATAATTGATTAATAGACTTATCAGTTGTTCTAAATTTGAAGCCATTGATGGTGTATCCATCCAATACTTTGACCTCTTGCTTGGTCCGATAGCTAATGCTCGAAGTCGTTCATTCTGTAAGTCTGTACCAGGACGAAAAACCTAAAATAACACGTATCATATAGACATTAAACAAACATTGGTCTGAATGCAAAATTTAGAATGCTTAATGTTTAGGATCTGTACATAATTATGGAACCACGATAAAATTTTTCTATCAACCTCTCTAGCAAGATCATCTTCATTAATATTAGGTCTCTCCATTTTTATCTCAGCTCTAAAAGTACTATGATAATAAGGAGAACAGTTAGAGCAATTCTTTTTCAAGTATATACAAAATTTTCTAACAACCTCGATTGTGTCGCTTACTTCTCAATATCTTGCATCTCTTTTATACCACTATAGGTTCAACAGCCGCATCACCACCGACAAGACATAATGAGAATTACAACCCGGGTATAACGGAGTATCGACATTCTTGAACATATCATAGAATTCATTCGCATCAGGATTAGGATCCCCTAGATCAAAACTTGGACCGGCCGCATCAAATACCAACTCATGCGCCAGGTTTTGCGGTGATATTCAAAGTTATCTCCGAGAGTGGACTTTCTACCTCCGTATTGAAGGAGGAATGATGATCTTGTGAAAATAAAGGTTCTTGAGCCGTCCACTCCTTGTAGTTCGGTACAAAACCCTTCTTGTAGAGATGCTCCATCACGAGATCCACCCCTCTGAATGGAATATTACGACATTTGACACAAGGACACTTGATGAGCCTCCCATCTATAAAATGAGGTTGAGTATGAGCGTATTTGAGAAATTTCTCAATGCCCGCCACGAAATTATTTGTCAAACCAATCATACTCTCATGTCGTCGATTGTACATCCATGATCGATCAACTAAGTATCGACTCATTGATTCTGCATGTACCATATATATTAATTCAAACAATATGGATTAATTAGATTCAAGATGAGTTAAGATGTTTGCTAGATGATTAGTTAGTTAGAATACTTGATGAAGAAGTCTCATAAAGAACTAAATATTATAAAATCTAGAGTTAGGATACTTGTTTTACACGTATCCAAAATCATACTTCCTCGACACTTATCCGAATATGGCCGATACATGCCTTAGCATAGTAAGGTTGTAAAAGCAAGTAAAAAATAAACTTATCTATCACATGTAAACTAATCGGCAAGGGTGACTACTATTTTATTCAATTTCAAAACTATTAAGAAACAACACTAGAAATACTTAAAATTATGCCTAAATGTATGAAATATATTTTCTAAATTGTTATTAATTTATTAATAATTATTTATTTTTTGATACAAAAAAAATTTGATACTCCGATCCGTAACCGACGATATGGCCGATACTCCGATTCGCAATTCTATATCTACTTTTAAGTACTTAGTACCTAATTATAGTAACTACTAATTACTATTCATAATAGTACTCTAAAGTATAACTATAAACGACTATAATATAATTCAATTTTTATATCGATTTATTTGCACTTTTTTTGCTAATATATATAGTAACTAAATATACCAATTTTTTTAAACCGAACCGAATAATGCTCACCCCTAAATGTGACTGAAACCGAATCGAATAATGCTCACTAGGAGGTGGAGTGTGTGTGTGGGTATCCATGTTATAGTGTCCGTGTCCAACGTATTGTGTCTGTACGTGTCTAACAGCCAAATTCCAAATGCAAAAATTATGTATAACCCCTAAATCTCAAATCCAATAATTAAACAAATAAAAACTAGGATTAGGGTTTACCTTCGATGAGGGGTAGTGGAGAGGGGGATCGAGAGAGGGGGGCCGGAGTGGGGGGTTTAGGGGTGTCGAGGAGAGGGGGACGGAGGGTCGGGGGTCGTGAGGAGGAGGAGGAGAGGAGGAGGAGGAGGAGGAGGAGGAGGAGGAGGAGAGGGGGTCGGAGGGTGAGGGGTCAGGGGTGAGAGAGGAGAGAGAGAAAGTGTTTGGGGGCAAATAAAAATGAAACTGGAACATTGAATTTTAACGTTTGGCAGCGACAAATTTTTTTATCGCTATTCTGTCGCGGAGAAAAAATCGACACCACAGCGACGGAATAGCGACAAAAATTAATACATGTTTATTATATAAATACATTAGTCGCTATGCCATTGGTTTTCTGTCGCTAATCGAGCGACAAAATTTGATCCGTCGCTATTTTACAGTATTTTTGTAGTGGCCGCAGTACCGAACAAGTTGCTCATGCACCCTACAAGCAATCTGGTGGGTTATCAGTATATTGAATGCACTGTGGGAAGACTTTCCGCCCACTCAACAAAACCAAACAAGTTCATTTAGTTATGTGCACCAACTATTTTTTGTCTTTCTAGTCTTGCCTTAGGATCAGTTTCATGGCATGTGATATAAAGCCTAACTCGTGTTGCGGATATGAAGTATCGCATAAATATGAGTAAATGTGGCACAACTTACCAATTTACCAATCGTCCTTCCTAGTGCATCGTGCACCTGTTCTCTAAGTGTATGATGTGTCGTGCATATGTTACTTGGCTCAAATCTAATGACTCGCACGCGGATTATCGCAATCGAGCCAAACTTAAATCTATATAAAAATATCATTGGCACTACAAGCTATTTTGGACATTTAGTAAGTCAACCTTTCCAAGTTAGGTGTGAACTACCAAGGAGCCTCGAAATACCCTGGTATGAAGCGTCACAACCGGATTCATCACACCTATACCTGGTGGTCGCGCAATACCCAAAAAATTCCTCCTAGGCTGACACGATTCCAGTGCCCCGGTGATCGTCTGAGGAATAATGTACTTGTGCACAAGTTGTTCTCGACCATGCAAGTCTTTTATTTATTATCTCTTTTTCTGATTATACGATGATGGTTGCAGCTCAGGTAGCGAGCCCGCTTCAAGCCATCCCGCTATGCACGTGCTAGGCTATTAGCACGGCTATATACACTTCTCATGTTTTTCTCTTATTCACAATATTTAACTCATATTTTATTATCTTATGTAGTTCCTAGTTCGGGAATTGCATTGGCGACCTAACGATTCCGAATACTTTCTATGTTTTAACTTTGTTTCGCGCAGAACGACTGTTTGATAGTCTTCCGGTCTAAACTGAAAGAAACATTTCTGTGTCGTGCATCTAGATCGTGGAATAATCTTATATATATATATATATATATATATATATATATATATATATATATATATATATATATATATATATTGAAAACATAAAAGAATTTGAGGGCTAGCATAAGGGGCTCTACTTACACAAATATGGAACGCATATGAGAGTGACTATCTCTAGTAACAAGTTATTATTTCCATGTTCTATACAAGTAACATAAGATGAGATTATTTTCTTAGCTATGTGGGTTCATCTCATTATTAGCACGCAACGAGTGATTTTGCCTAGCGACTAGCATGTATCATCCATGTTATTATGTGTGCAGGTTAAGCAAAGACGTGTTCATCGGAGCCACCCACCTGAACGAGGGCTTGCCTCGGCCGAGCGGTACTCCGAGCGAACCGCTGAAACTCCAAGTCCGGACGTCGTTGCGCCGTTTGAATCATCTTGCTGAACTGAGCGGAACGGACTGTTACACAGAGTCCCCTCTTCATATATAGATCTAGATCTTGAATCTAAACCTGCTCAAGATCTGTAATTTCTTTTTGGTTTTTGAGTATGCATGCCTCCTGGTGATTCAAGAAATGTTTCTTTCTTTTACTGTCCTTTTATTTGATAAAAAATGTGTTGGGTCTATCATCGAAACCTGATGTTTCTTTCAAGTTTGGATGTTCACTGAATCAAGTTTTCAAGTTTTGATATTTCTTTCTTTCACTGATGGGTCTATCTGAGATCTTTATGGCACTGGAGACCATCTCTATATTGCCCTGGTGTTGTACTGATAGCTAAGGCTTGAAGAACGAGATCTACGCAGCACCAAAGTCTCGATTCCTTGCCATCTCCTGGAAGTTTGGAGCCGTATTAGAGCAGCATACGCTCCTGAGCTACCTTTTGCTATCAGTTCTTCATGTGTCCCATTTTTAACAACTTGCTCTTGTTGGATCACAACAATTATATCAACATTCCTAATTGTCATTGATTTTTTTATAAGATTTTTTTCAGGCCCAGCCCACTGGCCCATTAAACCGACCGAAAATTGAACTATTCTAATTCGGTTCGGTTCGGTTCATTTTTGCAAAAAAGGTTCAACTTCGGTTTTTAAAATTGTTGTTTTCGGTTTGGTCAGTTTTCATAAAATCAGTTCGGTTTGAACCAAACCAATCCGGTGCTCACCCATAGTAACACTTGCTAGCTGTGAAGATTTTTTTTTCTTTCTTAAAAAAATATATGTTGTACCTTCACCATATATATATATATATATATATATATATATATATATATATATATATATTCAAAGTCTTAGATCGATATATGTGTTTTGGATGAGATCAGTATTGCCTCCACGTTTTTTAAATGATAAGTTTATGATTTATTATTCCACTTAAGGTTGCATTTTTTATTACATATTTTTTTGGCCTATTTCAGTATATATATGTTTCTGCATGCCGTTTCTCGCTTCTTGTGTCTGTTGGATATTCTCAGTCCATCGCTTTGACATATCTCAGTTGCACATTTTCGGACTTCATCATTAGCACCACAGTTCAAGAGTACGTCTATACTTGAACTTGTTGCTCAGTAATATGCTTCTAAATTATGAGAAGAACTATTCCACAGCTGGCCAAGAAAAGAGCATAAAAATCAGGCTTTATCAGAATATATATATATATATATATATATATATATATATATATATATATATATATATTCCTGCTATCTTTGTATTTCTATCCATCTCCATGATAGCATCCGTTGGATGTTGTTTAAGTCATTTAATTTTAACCGTTGAGTTTCAACTCAACGGTTAAGATTAAATGACTTAAACAACATCCAACGGATGCTATCATGGAGATAGATATGGATACACCATTTGCGGGGATACCGATCCCCTCTCTCTCTCTCTCTCTCTCTATATATATATATATATATAGAGAATAAGGGAGGTGAGATGGCACCTCACTCTAAAAACTAAGGTGGCGGTGACGTGGCACAATCTCAATCACACAAACGAGGGGAGGGGGTTAAGTACAAATTGTCAATTATGAAATGTGTGGTTGGGATTGTGCCACGTCACCGCCACCTTAGTTTTTAGAGTGAGGTGCCATCTCACCTCCCTTATTCTCTATATATATATATATATATATATATATATATATATATGCGATGATGATTTGTCCACGGTAATACGAATATATATATATATATATATATATATATGGGACGGATATATATATATATATATATATATATATATATATATATATATATATATATATATGGGACGGATCAAAAGACCCGTCTCTGGAGTCCCTTCGAAGTCTCGTCCCGTCCTGCGCCATCGGATCGCGGGGCCCGCGCGTAGGGCCAGTGCAATCCAACGGTGAAGAGCGACGGGGCTCCCGCGGGGCTCTGTATCCTCTCCCCCGCACCACACACACACACACACATATATATATATATATATATATATATATATATATATATATTACAGAAGAAGGGAAAAGAGAGAACAAACGATTTACTCCCTTCCCTAGCAAATGTACAGTTATAATGAACAAATAAATTAAAGAATAATAATAAGGAAAAATAGTACAGATATATTGCAATGATAAGTTTGTGATAGATTTGTAAGACAAATTTCTCGAGCTGAGTCAATCAATCAGTAAATCAATCTGCAGTGACTCAGCCTGGAGCAACCTCTCGTATAATTTTTGACAGGTTTGGGATGACACAACGCCGGATTAAGCTTGCAGTGGGCCACATCTCCATGCACGGCACTATATTTCAAGAACTTCCGCGCATTAACCTCCGCAACGAAGGACGCAAATGCTATCAGCAGTAGCACAGACCATGCACCAGCGGCGTTCTTAGCAGCAACCATATCTAGCTGATCAAAATTAAAGGATATGGACTCAAACAGTACGTAAATCTTTACGTAAAAATATTTTATTTCTCAGGAAGTTCTGACACCCCAAAATGATATATGACTCATATTTTATACTGAGAGAACAGCCAAATGCAGTTGTGTGATTCTGCAATCCTGAGGTTGCACGTGAAAAGAGGACTGATAAATAAGGAATACCACCATATCGGAAGAATATATATACTGTTGGTTGGGGTTGCGTTGGATTGGATGGCAAAAACAACAACTATCTGCACATAGAAACCAGAAAAAGGAAAGAAAAATGCAGATGCACTGAAAAGTGCATTTAGGGGTATTATTTCAGGAGGTACTTACATTCATAGGTATAGGATATATACCTTACATGGAAAATAAATCAAGAGTGACCATGCACTTCCAAATTGCACCTATATGCGATATAAAATCCATAAGGAAACATTCCTTGACGCTGAAAAAGATCAATTTGAAAGATCAACATATATGATACCAGATGCAGAAATTAAACAAAGGGATCAAAATAACAATATTCTCATTTGAACTAACCTCCAGCCATTGATGCTTCAACAGGAAGAACTTTAATACTCACTAGCTCCTTGATTCTTTCTCACTGAGTTTGGACTTCCAAACTATGAACACTCAATTTTTGATGGTGCAATATGTAGAAGTCTGAGTATCTAATTTTGGAACCAAAATCCTTTATATAGAAAAATGAGCTTTCCATCATGCTCTTGTTCATAATGTTGCCACTCTACAAAAAGTGATGATAATTGGTAACTTTTCTTAGGAATAGGAAGAGTTGGTAACTTTTCTTAGGAATAGGAAGAGTTGGAGCAAATGTTATGTGCCATAAACTAAGAGAATAAATGTGGTCAATCCAACAGTTACTAAGATTCTCCCACTTGGCCCATATTTTTAATCCAATGTATTATCTTAAAACCAACTATAATTCATATTAAAGTAATAAACACATGAATCATGACGATAGGTTATCTATATGATGAGTATTATCTTTCATGTATTACAATGCATTTATTTTTTAATATTATACTTTATGTCACAACGTAACTTAATGAATAAACCATATGTTCATTCTTGGTCCAATGAATAAATTTTCTTAAATTAAATAAAGTGCACATAAATATGAGAAAATATCACAATAAGAGAGTGGAGTTTGGAGATGGAGAGGAGAAAGAAAAGTAGGAGAAGAGAGAATATGAGAAAGGAGATTGCAGGGGCCTTAAACCCTAGGTTGCATCTCATGTCTATTTATATTGATATGCAATACACCCACAATTACTATTATACCCTCATATAATAAATAACAAAATAAAATAACTATAACACCCTCCCTCAAGCAGGAGCATATAGATCAGACATGCCCAGCTTGCTACATAAATCAGAAAATGGACCACGAGCAAGTAGTTTGGTGAGGATATCACCTAATTGATCCTCTGACCAAACATAAGGAGTGACAATCTATTTCTTCAGCAACAAATTATGAACAAAATGACAATCCACCTCGATATGCTTCGTGCGCTCATGAAACACTGGATTACTTGCGATAAATATTGCCGACTGATTATCACAATACATCTCTATCGGAATAGGAATCATAATTCCCATTTCATGAAGAAGAGACTGCACCCACATCATCTCAGAAGCTGTATGAGCCATCGCACGGTACTCGGCCTCTGCACTAGAATGAGCCACAACATTCTTCTTCTTACTATGCCACGTGACAAGATTGCCATCCACAAACGTATAATAGCCAGAAGTAGACCTCCTATCACTGCGCCTGCCTGCCCAATCAGCATCACTGAACCAAGTTACCGTAAGCAACTGGGAATGTTTGTACAACAAAACCTTTCCAGGTGCACCCTTCAAGTATCGAAGAATGCGAGAGATAGCCTCCCAATGTGGTTGCCTAGGGGCATGCATAAACTGACTAACTACTCCAACTGCATATGTGATGTCTGGTCGAGTAACAGTAAGATATATAAGTTTGCCAACCAAACGTCTATAATATCCAACATCCTCAAATAACTCTCCCCTGTCAGCATCAAGCTTGTCGTGATAATCCATAGGAGTCTCAACTGGCCGACACTCCAACATTCCAGTCTCAGAGAGCAAGTCTAGAACATACTTGCGTTGTGACAGATACACACCCTTCTTAGATCGAGCAACCTCGATTCCAAGAAGACCAAAATCCTTAGTATGAAACTGACGACTAAGGTAGGCCTTCAAGTCCACAATTCCAGCACGATCACTCCCAAATATAATAATATCATCAACATAAACAATCAACACGATAATACCTTCTGAGAAAGAATGAAAAAATATTGAATGATCTGATGTGGTACGCCGAAAGCCATACTGAATGAGAACTGAACTGAACTTGTCAAACCAAGCACGAGGTAACTGTTTCAGTCCATATAATGCTTTCTTCAATCGACATACGAGTTTTTTATTTTCTGCTACAATATATCCCGGTGGTTTATCCATATAAACCTCCTCCTGTAAGTCACTATGCACGAAATCATTCTTTATGTCCAGCTGATATATAGGCCATTGGTGATTAACTGCCACAGAAATAAAAATCCGAAATGAATTCAGCCGAGCCACTGGAGAGAAAGTCTCCATATAATCTACTCCATATGTCTGAGTATACCCTTTGGCAACCAACCGTGCCTTGAGGCGCTCAAAATAACTATCAGGGTGATACTTAACAGTGTACACCCATCTACAGCCCACTGTTTGCTTTCCAACATGAAGTGATGTAAGCTCCCAAGTCTGATTTTGATGTAAAGCATACATCTCCTCATCCATTGCACTTTTCCAACCAGAAGATGACATAGCCTCCTTGTAAGTTTTGGGAATAAAAATAGAAGACAATGAAACAGCAAATGCATAAAAAGATGATGAAGCACGGTGTAATAAAACATAGTTAGAAATGTGATGCTTATTCTTTGTGGTACAAAGGCGTTGGCTTTTTCTGAGAGCAATAGGAAGATCATCTGGATCTGTGGTGATGGGAGTATAAACCTTAGGCACGGAAGATGATGGGTTGAAGGCTGAATTCTGCAGAACCACTGGCCTGTCCTTGGATCTCTGATAAACCTGTAAATGGGGCATGGAGACAGAAATTGATTCAGGAATGACCGAAAGTGGTATGAAAGATATCAAATATGTTATAAAAGGAATACAACAGTCTCCTGAAGGAAAGAAAGGGATAGACTCAAAGAATGTAATATCCGCACTGACATAATATTTGCGTGACTGTGGACTGTAACAACGATAACCTTTTTGAGTACGGGAATAACCAAGAAAGACACACTTCAGAGATCTAGGAGCCAACTTATCTCGATTATGTTCCAAGTTATGAATAAAAGTGACACACCCAAACACTCGAGGAGATAAGGAAAAATGTGCGATATCTGTATGTAATATGGTAAATAAAACTTTGTTATTTAATACAGATGATGGCATGCTATTAATAAGATAACATGCAGTAAGAACGACATCTATCCAATACTGTTTAGGGACATGCATATTGAACATGAGAGTTCGAGCCACATCTAAAATGTGTCGATGTTTGCGTTCGGCTATACCATTTTGTTGAGATGTGTGGACACAACTGGTTTGATGAATCATACCACGATCAACACAGAAAATGTTCACAGAAGATTGAGTATACTCCAAAGCATTATCAGAACGTAGAATTTTGATACGTTTATCAAACTGAACATAGACTTCATTATAAAAGGCAGATAACACATTTGGAAACTCAGATCTTTCTTTCATTAAATAACACCAAGTCATTCTGGAATAATCATCAATAAAAATAATAAAATACTGAAATCCTTTCGAACTTTAGACTCTAGACAAACACCAAATATCAGAATAAACAAGATCAAAAGACTCTAATTGACGACTCTCACTACGACGAGGAAATGAACTACGGTGATGCTTGCCTAACTGACAAGCCTCACATTCAAGACTAGAAACATGACTCAAACTAGGAACAACTTTATGCAACTTAGCTAAAGACGGATGTCCAAAACGATAATGCCACTACAACGGAGAAGTAGAAACAGAAGTGAAGGCCTTTCCAGGTAGATCCAAGTAGTACAGTCCATCTTTTTCATTCCCCGAACCAATTATCTTCTTTGTCCTGAGGTCCTGAAAAACACACGAATTGGAAGAAAATATCACAAAACATTGAAGAGATTTGGTTAACTGGCTCACAGATAACAAATTAAATAGAAAATTAGGCACATATAATGAATCAAATAATGATAGTGATTGAGTAGGGTGAATGGCACCTTTCCCAAGCACAGAACGAGTAGACCCGTCAGCCAAGATAATATTATGTTTCATGGAACTACGATTATGAAAGATAGATGTTATACCAGACATGTGAGAGCTTGCTCCTGAGTCGATGACCCAAGAGGTGGATGGTGACTGGGTTGCCACAAAAGCAGGATTACCTATATGTGCCATGGTTGCAGTAGGTTGAAAGGTGGTACTAGCAAGCGCGTTCAACTTCTGGAGGATTTGTTGAAATGGAGATGAGGTATAGGACGTTAAAGTCTGATTGAAACCCGAAGTATCATCTCTGAGAGCAGAAGTGGTGACCTGGGACTACATATTTTCATCATGCACTTGATGTGCATATTCTGGTTTGCCCCACTTGTCCTAATAATGTTCTCCAAATTCGTCAAACTTAGTGTCTACAAGTCCAGAACGACGATACGAACCCAACAGAATATCCAGAACTGGATTTCGATGAGCCGATCACAAAATCGCCCGTCAAGTAGATTTTGTCAACGTTCTCAGAATTGAATCAAACTTGGGTCACAGGACCAACGTATTGCTACGAGTCGGATGACGTAAGTTTTATTTCGATACAACGTGCATACGCGAAGTTACAACGAGTTTCAGAACAGGGCCGATACGGGGTGTTGTCGACGGATACGCGTTGATTCATGTGTGCACGCACATCCAAATCAACTTCCGTGAAATCCTATACGTCCGTATTAACAGCGCGCACCTTTCGGTGAAGTCCGCACACGACCAAGTCGTCCCGTTTAACGGGGCACACTCGGTTCTGGGGAAAAATAGGGTAATTATTTTCCTAATTTTGGGTCGCAGTTTGCGATCGCCACAGGACGCAATATCCCGAACAAGTTGTACGGGTATCGAGAGGGTCACGCAGTTTACGCGTCACAGTAGACAGAACGAAAAATGGGATAGCGAGGAGAGAGAAACAGTCACCTGAACAGGGCTCCGAAGAAGACTGAAAACTCGTACTCGCGGGGCGGCGCGACGCGGCACGGCCGGCTAGAACACGGCGGCTAGGGCACGACGGGCCGCTGCTGCTGCTGGTCTTCGTCGTGGAGGCTCGGCGGCGCTGGAGTAGTCGAGGAAGCGCTGGATGACCGGAGGGGAGTTCGGCGGAGGAGGGGTCGGGGTTTGCCGGAGCTGGAGCGGCCGGGCTGGGTCGAGGGCAGCGGAGGCAGGGGAGAGTGGTGGCCGTGGCTGCTCGCAGTGGTCCAGATGCAGCGGGGAGCAGCGAGGTAAAGGCGGGGAGGCTCGGGCTGAGGATGATGGCAGCGTCGGAGGAGGAAGGTGGTGCTGGGGAGGAGTCGGGTGGTGGCTGAGGGTGAAGGGGGGTTGGTGGTTAGGGGTTTAAATAGGCCGGGGAGGGAGGAGAAGCGGCGATGGCGGTTGAGCGAAGGGGAGAGGAGGAGATGGCGGAGGCTGAGCGGCGGGGAACGGTCGCGAGGAAGCCGGAGGGTCAAGGCGGCGGAAACGGCCGGAGAAGACGATCGGGCGCGGCGGTCGTGATTCGCTCAGCTAGGTTTTGCTACATTAGCGGTTTCGGGTCGGGTTTAGATCCGACCAGACCTGCTAGGGTTCAGGGTTGGTTCACAAAGGCCAGTCTGGGTTGGTTCGGTTCAGAATTTAACCGGGTTTATTTTGGTTTATTAAAAATATTAATTTTTAGGTCTTTAAAAATGGTTCTGGGGTCCAATAAATTCCAGAAAAATTACCCTATGTCTAATTTTTTATTTTACACCAAAAAATCTTATTTTTATAATATTTTAATATTTAATAAAATATTTAAAATTTATTTAATTTCAAAATATCTTGATTTTAATTAGTGAAAAGTCACAGAAAATTCAGAAAAATTCTGAAAATTGATTTTTAAATTCTAAAAAATATGGGGGTTTACACCACCTGATCCATAAAGCAACCCCCACCTGATCCATGAAGCAACTCATGGTCGTCTCTCATGTCGCCAAAACTAGATCCATGAAGCAACCCCCACCTGGAGATCGACCAGCTATCATGGGACTGACATACTGACCATCAATCTTTGGCTCATCACCATTCATCACTTTGTCTCAACGAACCGAATCCTCAGTAATTCTCAAAGTATCTTGAAGCCCCTCCTCAGCAAGTTCCCGACGATCCAACTCCTGTCGAATACCCCTCGAGCCTCTATCCGATATATGTGTCCTTCCTTTACAACTCAGCGGCTTGAGCCTATACTGCCACAACATAAATCTCCTCGAGCCAGCTGTTGGGAACCCTTTGTAGGTATCCAATCTTTGTCCCCAATTAAACTGCGGCAGCTATCATCCGCTAGCCTCCCTACCGAAACCAAGTTGTAGCGCAAACTCGGTACATGTCACACATCTTTGAGAACGCGCTTCTCACCAAGCTTCGTTGTCAAGTGCACATCACCGATGCCTACAATTGCAGTCGTTCCCATATTTTCCATCTTCACACGTCCAAATATGTCGTCGTGGTATGATGTGAAGATCCTCCTATATGGAGTGGCGTGATACGATGCTCTCGTGTCCATGACCCAATCGCCATCATGACATATGCCACAAGGTTCCTCTGTGTCGGTTGCTGCGATGATGAGATCTCCCATAGCCGTGAGATCCTCTTGATCATCCTTGCCTTTGGCCTTCTCATCTTTGAGCTTAATGCAGTTCCTCTTGATATGACCCCTTTCACTATAGTGATAGCAGCCCTCCTTTTGGTCCATAGTCGCAAGATCCCGAGAACTCTCCCCTATCCTTTCTTGTGACTTGGGTCTTACCTTCCCGTAGGAAGCCACCATAGCAGACTCTTGCGACGATTCCACTTGCTTACTTCATATTTCCTCCTTCAACACGCTGCTTTTGACTGTCTCTATTATGGCAACTCCACCAGGCGCGAAGTTGCTCACCAACATCACCAATGTCTCCCAACTTTTTGGCTGAGAACTCAAAAGCAAAAGGGCCTGAAGCTCATCATCAATCACCATCTTCATCGCAGACAACTGATTGATAATACCCTGAACCTCGTTCAGATGTTGTGCTATTGGGCATCCTTCGTGTACTTCGAGTTAACGAGTTGACGAATCAAAAATGTCTTATTGCCAGTCGTCTTCCTTTCGTACAGCGAATGCAGCTTCTCCCACAATATTTTTGTCGAACTCTCCATGGACACGTGGTGAAACACCGAGTCATCCAGCCATTGGCGGATGAATCCAACGGCAAACGTGTCATGACCCGCACCCGATATAGGGGTACGAGAGCGTGGGTACGTCCAGCCTACGCCGCAGCATCGGCGGTAGAACGCTGTCTAGGTCTTGATGCTATCTAAATAATCTCACACGAGCATCCGACTCCATGAGGAGACACGGATACCACAATATAAAATAAACAATATACTCAATCACAACTACAGCACGATAAGATCTCAAAGAAACAAAATGCGATATCAGTCTAAAATAGAATAGTCTAACTCAAATAATAAATCCCAGTCTCAACAAAGTATGCCGGAGACAAATCCGGTACCAAAAATAGACAACTGAGAAACTAACTAGGTAACTAGTGATTCTGGCTAAACCTCCCGGAATCACGACTGCACTACTAATGTCCAAGACTGCAGCTACTCACCCTGTGGTCCACAAGTGTCAGATACCACTCCTCTAGGCATAGTCTGAAAAATATTTTCCAGTCAGGAAGGAGCAAAGTACATTCCTAAATAGCAGTTCTATATCAATGATATAAACTATGTAGCAGTATATAGATAGAAATATACAAGATGCATGTATATGTACGAGAAATATACAATAAAGGATATACTGGAAATACTGTAAGTAAATGCAGAAAAAGAAACAATATGTCAATGAACAAGAATACTATGACTAAGTGTGTGAGTACTAGCTTTAACATGTGATCGGCTTGGGAACTTGATCAGGCTGGTTACATATGATTAGCTATGATTCATGTAAGGTCAGGCTAACCGTTGGTTAGCTATGATGCATGTAGAGGTCAGGCTAATCACATGTAACAGCTATGAAGCATGTAATGGTCAGGCCGCACCCGACGTGAGATGTAGGGTGAGCTATGATGCATGTAGAGTTGGGTATGATCACATATCTACACTAAAATACTCCCACCCCGACTGGTATAGTAGATCCAACCATGGTACGCTATGGCAAGGGATTCCCTAGGGAGGTAGCAAATCTCTCCGGAAATCAGTATCTGTGCATGTACAAGATATCAATAAAACAAGACTTGTACAAGCTACACCATGAATAAGGAATAACATCTCATGACGAGATCAGTATACACCAATCCGTGTAACCATCGTGTCAAGAATATAGATATTTACACTAGATACAATGAACATAGGGGATATCATAAATAAGAAGCTAATCAGAGAATGTACTCGCATTGGGTCCTTAGCTGGTAAAACCAATGTCCTGTCCCAGAGTATCATTTGGAGGATCCAACAGTCCTATAAACATATAATAAATGTAACCTTGCATCAGATACTACACTAACACAACACAAGTGTATTGAACTCAGGGGCTATGCCAGGTATGATACTGGTCAACTAGGGTCATCTAGTAGACAGACATCTATAACACATTACACCTATTTAACTAACATATACATTAATGTATATATACATATATATTGATTTTGAGGATGTACTATATATATATATATATAGTATATACTAAGTGGAATTACACATATACCATATACGTATATATATACATATTTATACCAAAATAAATATGTATATGCTACACATACATATATACTAAAATACGTTTTTATTAAACATATACCAAAATAAATATGTATATTTATATTTATATATACACCAATTAATAATTACATACATATACTAAAAAAATATATATACATATATACCAATTTTATATATAGAAAATATATTAAGTATATACAAAATATATATATATATATATACATGTTACAATAATACATATACTAGAATACGTATATATATATATATATATATATATATATATATATATATATATATATATATATATATATATATATATATATATATATATATATATATAAATCATATTAAATATATATACATATACATATACATATACATATGCATATACATATACATTATGTATATGTATACATATACATACACACTATTAAATACATACGTATACATATACATATTAGACATTAACTAAATACACTTATACATATACATATATTAGTATATACACATATACGCACACATATACGTATATACGCATACACATACACCTACACACACATACGTATACAATTAAAGGAGGGAGAGGGAGAGGAGCTCACAGGGGGTTGGCCGGAGACCACTGGCCGGATTTGGGGTGGCTGCCGGGTTGCAGCAGGAGGAGGAAACACAGGAGGAGGAAGACGGGGTGCTCGCCGGAGTTGAGCAGAGGGATGTCGGGGTGCAGGCTGATCGGAGGGAGGAGTTGGTGCCGGAGGGTGCTGGAGAAGGCCGGGAGGAGCTCGGGTCGGAGTTCGTCGGGTGCAGGGGAGTCGGGTGTGGCGAGATGCGCTGGAGTGCAGCGCCGGAGGGAAGAGTATGGAGGAGGTTTTGAATTTCATGGTGGTGGAGATATGGTGGAGGGGGCTGGTAAAGGCGTTCGGAGACTGGTCGAGGAGGAGGCAGGGGGTGGCGAGTGCCTGGCCGGAGTCGGGAAGGTGGTAGATGGGGAAGAGGCTGGTGGTTGTGATGGCTATGGGGTTGACCGGTGTTCAGTCGGCAGGGGGTTGCTCGGAAAGAAGGTCGGGGTCGATGGAGGCTGCGGCAATGGCAGAGGCGGCGGCCTTGCTGGGCTGAAGGTGGAGCGGGGTCGGCCAGACGGATCTGTTCCGGCAATGGAGGAGCTGTGTATTGGAGGAGGAGGCCGGCGGCTAGTCGAGTGCAGGGGAACGGAGAAGCAGCGGGAATAAGGTCGTCTTGTGGTGGAGCAGCTCGGCTCCGGAGGGAAGCTCGACGGAGGAGTCTCGGATGAGTGGAGGGCCTAGTGGTGGAGAACGGGTAGGGGCCGCGGGAGTTGGACTTGGCCTGGTGGCCGCTCGGGAAGAGGCCGGGCAGGGGGAGATGGTAACAGTGGTGGTGGTGGTTTGATGATTCCCCCCCTCTCTTCAAATTCAAAAAAAAGAAGGATAAGAAGAAGAAGAAGAAGAAGAAGAAGAAAGGAAGAAAGAATGAAGAAAAATGTAAAGCCTACGGTTGGAGGCTTGTGAGGAGGTGGGGGTGTGCCTAGGTTTTGGGGATTAGGGCTTGTGATGGGACATTAAATAGGGAGAGGGTGTGTGGGAATGAATGGTGGTGATGGCTTCCATCTAGAATGGATGGCCATGATTTGATATAGAGAAAATTTATTATTCATGGAGAGAGTTGGTTGACTAGTCAAATGTTGGAATTCTCCATTTGGTTGAACCAATGAGGTGTTGACACATAATGTAATAATTGCAAATTAGCCCCCTTAAATTTGGGTATTTGCACAGACACATGAAATAATGAAATTTTGGGTGGGCGATTCGGTGTTTGGCATTTTGTAGGGTGAGAGGGCGTTGTGTGTGTTGTACGGGCTTAATTTGAAGGGTACTAGAATTAAACCAGGATTAACGAGATCAAACAAAATGGTATCCTCAATTTAATTAAAAATAAATGCAAGCTGTGTTCTAAAATTAATTAGGAGTACATGGGACCAAAATCAGGTCGGGTCATCAATATCATTACTGAAGAAGACTCAGAGCAGAATATTATCCTAATTTGGGTCGTACGAAAAATAGGTCAAGATTACCTCCAATTTCGATTGGAACGCACAACGATACAAAATTAGAATTTATTTAGAATTTAAATAAACATCTGCGACGATTATTGTGCGGCTAAAATGAAGCACAAGAGAGCATAGTTATGAGTTACAAAAATGGCAGAATGGAAGGTGGGCACGTCTAGGGCAATGTTGTAAAATTTGTTGGAAGGCAAAAGCTAGGGTAGCGCTCCAAATATCGAAGCAACGGCAAGGCACAATAATTAAATAAATTACGGTAATTAATTACTACCTCTAATATATATAATTCTAATTAATACAAATTAAACACAAAATCCTATAATTCGGACATGCGTTCGTCTAGTGGGCTTCTAGGTCAAGTCTACCAGCTCAGACCTTAATGGACACTGTAAATATTTAAATACACATCTCATACAATTATTTAAATTAAATACACATATCGAGAAATTATTTAATATAAATACCATAATATTAATAATTTATAAAAAGTCGAAAATACCCCTGTTTTCAGAATGTGGTAGTGACACTTCCGATCCAGTCGTTTTCAGTCTTCAGTAGCTTTGTCCGATGGCTTAGCATTGTCGTCCTCCAATGGACCATGCAAGTCCTTGCAGCAGAGTAGATCTTCCATCCTTGGCTTTCAAATCATCAAATTCTCCCATGTGAGGGTGATCATACAAGTGTTCATCTGCTCCGTAGACATAGTTGTCAGAACCAAAACCAGTAGCTTTGATACCAGATGTTGGAAATCGGACACGCCCTACAAGCGTTCCGACACCGTGGCTGAGAGTGCCCGCAGCGAAAACTTTAGGTCAACCCACCTGAGATAACCAATCCCTGTCTAACGAACACCAAGCACAGATAAAGACAAGTATATGACGGTGACTACGTCATCTGGACAAATTCTAATATTTATAACTCAGGTGAAATTACAAGATTGACAAAATCAATGTTGAACCCTTTGCCTTAATAGATTCAACCCCCTCACCACACTCAAGAAGAAAAGAAAGAGATTACAATTGAAATCAGTCACAAACCCGTAGCAATCTCCTTGAGCGAAGGCGACGACTCGTCGATCAGATCTCTTTCTTCTTTCTGTCTTGGATGACGAAGTCCTAAAAGCAAAGCACGAACTTTCTCTTATATTTTCTGTGGATGAGCACCCCGAATCTCCAACTTGTGATATTATTTGTGTCTCCACCCTCCTCCTATATTTATAGGATGAAAAATCCTATTTTAGGTCATAGTAGAATTTTCTAAATAGAAAACCTTAAAATAAGAATCATATTCCACCTAAAATAGTCAAACACTAATTATGGACGTATAAATATGGTAAAATTAAATATTTGATACAAATTTAAAATCTAATCAAATTTTATATTTAATGTAAAATTTTAAATTATATCAAATTAAATTTTTGGTCATATTTAAGCTACAAAATTCACCAAAACCAAATCGGATCCCAACCAGAGATAAATCCGTGATTTGAATAAATATGTCTGGACAATTCTGATCTGAACCCAAAGAAGAGGTCAACATGCTTTCCGATAGAGCGTGTTGTGATAATTACTTTACTCGTTCATTGATCATTCAACTCTGCCCATTCATTCAAGTCTCGATGAGAAGAACGATTAGAGACATCATAATCTGGTCAAATCGTTGAAACTTCACGGAAACTTTAACGTATAAATCATACTTTGTTGAAGTATTCTATCAACACAAACGTCTAGAAAAAATGCAGTAAGAACAAGAAACATTCTTATTAGTGAGTCCATAAAAAAAATGCAGTAAGAACAAGAAACATTCTTATTAGTGAGTCCATAAGCCATTAAACGTGTAGAATTTGTCTATATAAAGACCTCAAATTAATTCATCGTCTCTCAGCAATTAATCTACACTTGATTCTTGTCTACTCTCTTCCATGGAGGGAAGCCATAAGTTCAAAATGTCCATCTCCTTCTTTCTCTTCCTCCTCTTCCTTTCTGCCTATGTGTCTCCTGCCATTGGCAGAAAGAACAGAGTAGTCCCATTGTCTAGGCAGAACAATACCTCCACTTCTTCTACTTCTTCTGGCCTCAAGACCTACATAGTTCGTCTCCACCGAAGTTCCTCCACCGCGTCTTCGTCGAAAGACGACGATTGGGTCGAATGGTACAAGTCCTTCTTGCCCGCCGATACCGTAACCACAGACGAAGAAGGGAAGCCGACGTCGTCGTCGCGGCTGGTACATGCTTACAAGAAGGTGGTCACTGGCTTTGCAGCGAGACTGACTGAATCAGAACTAGAACAAATAAAGGAGAAGGACGAGTTCCTCCACGCCTTCCCGGACAGGCTACACCCCCTCCTAACCACCCACACATCCAACTTCCTGGGCTTGCACCGCAACGCCGCCGGATTCTGGAACGACTCGAACTACGGAAAAGGCGTGATCATCGGGGTGCTCGACACTGGGATCCTCCCCGACCACCCATCGTTCCGGGATGACGCAGGACTAACGCCGCCTCCGCCCTCCAAGTGGAAGGGCGTCTGCGAGTTCAACGCGTCGTCCTGCAACAACAAGCTCATCGGCGCGAGGAACTTCGTCAAGGGACGGTCTGCCATGGGAGCGTCCAACGACAACAAATTGGCGTTGCTAGCGCCTTACGACGACGACGGACACGGCACCCACACTGCCAGCACCGCGGCCGGGGCTTTTGTCGAAAACGCCAATGTGGCAGGCCAGGCCAACGGCACCGCCTCCGGAATGGCACCCTTAGCTCACATTGCTATCTATAAGGTCTGCGACGTCGACGTCGGTTGCGCAGATTCTGACATACTAGCCGGACTCGACGCTGCTGTCCTAGACGGAGTGGACATAATATCGTTGTCCCTCGGTGGATCCTCCGTCGCATTCTATGACGACGCGATCGCGATCGGTACATTTGGAGCCATAGAGAACGGCATCTTCGTCAGCTGCGCAGCCGGGAACTTCGGGCCAGAACAGGGCACATTGTCGAATGAAGCACCGTGGATCCTCACCGTCGGAGCTAGCACCACGGACCGCTCTATTCGATCGACTGTTCAATTAGGCTCAGGAGTCAAGTTCATCGGCGAATCTCTCGTCCAGCCGAGCAACTACGCTTTCCCCAAATTGCAGTTGATTTACCCTGGCTTCGCCGGGAGCTCCAACTCTTCTCTCTGCTTGAACGGTTCGCTCAACGGCATCGACGTGAAAGGAATGATAGTGCTATGCGACGACGGAGAGATATCTCGAGTGGCGAAGGGGTCGTTCGTCAAGAGCGCCGGCGGGGCTGGCATGATCATCGCAAGCGCAGAGCGTTCCGGATACATCCTCCGCGACGACGTCCACGTCCTCCCGACATCGCATGTCAGCTACTCCGACGGACTGACCATCAAGAGCTACATCAACCAAACTAATTCCCCCACTGCGTCGATTTCCTTCGACGGTACGGTCTTCGGAACGTCGCCCGCACCGATGGTTGCCGGCTTCTCCTCCCGAGGACCGAACCAGGCCGACCCGAACATCCTGAAGCCCGACATCACTGGCCCGGGGGTGAACATTCTAGCGGCGTGGCCGTTCCAAGTCGAATTAGCCACGAATGTAGCCTCCTCAACCTTCAACATCATCTCTGGCACGTCCATGTCCACTCCGCACCTCAGCGGCATCGCCGCGCTTCTGAAGAGCTCGCATCCCGACTGGTCCCCGGCCATGATCAAGTCCGCGATGATGACGACCGCCTACGCGAACGCCAACGATGGGAACTTCATCCCGGACCAGGCCATGAAGCCCGCAGACTTTTTCGCCACCGGGGCCGGACACGTAAACGCGTCGAGAGCCGACAACCCAGGCCTCGTCTACGACATCTCCTCCTCCGACTACGTAGCCTACCTCTGCGGCATTCCGGCCTATACTAACGCACAAGTCAGCACGATCGTCGGGCGTCGGGTTACGTGTTCGGGTATCGTCCCGATCAACGGGACTAGCTTGAACTACCCCTCCTTCATGGTGTTCTTGTCGGCCGCCAACGGATACACCGTGGCGGTGTCGCGGACCGTGACTTACGTTGGGGCGGGGAGCTCGAACTACACGGTGCAGGTGTCGTATCCGGTCGGGACGACTTCGGTGACGGTGAAGCCGACAACACTGTCGTTCACTAAGGTTAACGAGAAGGCGGAGTACACTGTCACATTCTTCGGCAATGTCAGCAGTGGGAGTGCTTCGTCTACTTCTTACTCTGAGGGGTACTTGACTTGGTCCTCGGATGATGACATTGTTGTCAACAGTCCGATAATGGTCGCCATTGGGTGAGAGTCGTGCTCCCATTATCCGTTTTTATATCCATCCTACTTAATTTTGCACATGTTGATAAATTTGGAGATTGTTAAATGAATAAGTGTTCTTCACCTTGTTGAAAAATATTAATAGATTTGGAAATTTTTGCTATAGCTTTCTTTGGGATAATGGTGCTCATGCATAACATTAATTTGTAGGGTTTTTTTTTTTTTTTTTTGAAAAGAATTCGGATGCATAATTATAATTTACAGGGTAATACATATTTGTATCAGCTTCGAATGCACCTTTAGCTACACAATGTTTAGTCAAATTGTGGGTTGATTTACCGACACATTTGTGTACGTGTCTTGAGCCATCTACTTCTTTAGCAACAACTATGTGCATTCTTCGTGGGATTTATTTACAAGTGATTGCTATAATCTTCAAGATGCTGTCCCGACTTAATATGAGGCCCATGAGACAGTGGCCTCAGGTCCAAAATTGTAGGGGACAAAAAATAAAATTTACAGTGTATATAAGCCCTCTATAATTTGGGCACTCTAAAATTCAAGTCTGGGCCAACCGGATAAGTGGACTTCGGCCGAGATTCCAACTCATAAAGATGAGTCCGGGCCAAAATCAAATTGTATGTCTAAAATAAAATTATATTGTATGCTTAAAGCAACGGATGTTCTAACAAGGAACTTTTTTAGGATTTTTTTTTCTTTGGTTGAGTGAAACCCAGCCGCCAAAATCAACTTTTTCTTCTTTTCCTTTGAGGAGAGACTTTGAATTATTTTTTATATATATAAACTGTACGTTTAAAGCCTTAAAGCAATGGAAAGATGTTCTTCTGGGATATACCTACGCAACTGAGATACGTGAAATACATCGTGCACCTCACGTAGCAAAGGTGAAAGGGCAAGACGATAACCCACATCGCCTAACCGATCGAAAATATCAAATGGCCCAACGTATCCCGGACTAAGCTTCCCGCGGACCCCGAATCTAATAACTCCACGGGTTGGCAAAATCTGCAAGAATACGTGGTCGTCGACACGAAACTCTAAAGGCCTATGATGCTGGTCTGCTCAGTGACGATGTCGTTCTTGTGCAACCCGAAGTTGCTCTCTGATCTGCCTGACAACTTCTACTGTCTGCGTGATCATTTTGGGGCCTAACATCTTCACTCACCAATGTCGTCAAGAGCCAACGGTGGTCTACACTTCCTGCCGTATAATGCCTCGAAAGGTGCATCTGAATACTGTCCTGATAACTGTTGTTATACGAATATTCCACTAAGTGAAGGCGATTCTCCTAAGATCCACCAAAGTCTAGGTTACATGCTCATAACATATCCTCAAGGTCTGGATCGTCCTCTCTGATTGTCTGTCTGTCTGGGGGTGGTACGTAGTACTGAATCTTAACCTGGTACACAATCTCTCGTGCAAGCTTCTCCAGAAATGAGAAGTGGACCTTGTATCTCGGTCGGACACTATGCTTACCGGTACGCTATGTTGCCTCACAATCTGTCACATATATAAATCTGTCAACTGGTCTGTAGACTGTCCCACTCTAAAGGGAAAAAATGTGTCACTTTTGTGAGTCGATCTACTATCACCCAAACTGCATCTTGACCAGTTGGGGATCTAGGTAAACCGATCACAAAATCCATGGTGATGTATTTCCACTTTCACTTTGGAATAGGAAGCGGCTACAATAATCATGCCGGTCTCTATTTTTCTGCTTTCACTTGCTGACATACGAGATATCGTGAAATGAATCGATCTCTCTCTCTTTTTATTCTGTTCCACTAAAAATATTGCTTGATATCATGGTACATCTTCGTACCTCCGGGATGAATAGAATACTGGGAACTGTGTGCCTCGGTCATCACTTCTTGTCGGATATCTACACTTGGCACACAAAGACGGTTCATAAACCTTATCGTTCCATACGCATGAATCATCAACTCCTTTGGAAGACCGGACTCACATTTTTTCCGTAGCTTCTGAATCTTCGGGTCCTCTACCTGAGCTATCTTGATTCTATTCACCAAAGTTGACTGGATTTGTAGGCTAGCAAGAACTGCTGCATCCTATGGAAGTACTATCTCGATTCCCATCTCTCGTAAGTCTTATAGAATGTACTTCTGAGTGGTCAACATGAATTCTCTACCTCTTCTACTAAGTGCACCAGCTACTACATTTGCCTTGCCTAGATGGTATTGAAGTTCCACGTCATAGTCTTTCAACAACTCCAACTACCTCATTTGTCTCATGTTTAAGTCCTTCTACGTGAATACATATTTCAAACTCTTATGATCTGTAAAGATCTCTACCCGATCGCCATATAAGTAGTGCCTCCATAGCTTAAGTGCAAACACTACTGCTGCTAACTCTAAATTACGAGTTGGATAGTTCTTATCGTGACCTCTGAGCTACCGAGAAGCATATGCTATCATTCTCCTCTGCTGTATCAAAACACATCCAAGTCCCTTGCCAAATGCATCACAATACACTGTGAATCCTCCGGAGCCTGCTGGGAGAGTAAGGATTGGGGCAGAGATTAACTTCTTCTTTAACTCTTCAAAGGCTATCTAGCACTCTGCTGACCACATAAATTTAACTTTCTTATGCGTCAATCGAGTCAAAGGTGCCGAGATCTTAGCAAAGTCTGATATAAATCTTTTGTAGTATCCTGCCAAGCCCAGGAAACTACGCACCTCCGTCACTGTCTACAGAACTAGCCAGTTCTCTACTGCATCTACTTTCTTGGGATCAACTGACACCCCTGCTCCAGAAGTAATGTGTCCAAAAAATGATATATGATTCGGCAAAAACTCATATTTACTAAGCTTCGCATATAACTGGTGCTCCCACAAGGTCTGTAGTACTATCCTGAGATATTTTTTGTGCTACTCCTCATTACGAGAATACACAAGGATGTTATCGATAAGTAATACCATAAATTGGTCTAAGTATGTCATAAAAATATGGTTCATCAAATCCATGAATATCGATGGAGCATTAGTCAGTCTGAATGACATAACTAAGAATTCGTAATGCCCATATCATGACATAAATATTGTCTTTAATATATCTTGCTCCTGAACTCGCACTTGATGATATCTTAAGCACAGATCTATCTTGGAGAAGATTCTTGCTCTGCTTAATTGGTCAAATAAATCATCAATCCTTGGCAATGGGTACTTGTTCTTCACTGTTACTGTATTCAATCGCCTGTAATCCATACACAACTGCGTCGATCTATCCTTCTTCTTTACCAATACCGCTGGTGTTCCCCACGGTGATCTACTATTCTGAATGAACTTCTTCGCCTTCAGTTCTTCCTCGTATCGATATAACTGATCAAGCTCTGATGGTGACATTGAGTATACCTTCTGGGACATTGCTTCTGCTCTTGGCATCAACTCTATACGAAACTCTACTTCTCTAACTGGGGGTAGTCCAGGAAGCTCATCGGGAAAGACGTCCATGAATTCTTCAACTATTTTAGGTATCAGATCATCTTTCATCGCTACTGTTGTGATTTACTTTTTATGCTGGTCTCCGACTATTCTGCTAAGAAAAAACTCTTCTAGACCAGGGACTCTAAACAACACTCTACCTTCATGAAAGTCTATCGTCGCTTGACTGTCTCTCAACCAGTCCATGCCTAAGATAACGTCAAAATTATCCATAGAAAATTTAATCAACTTTGCAGGTAATAAATGTCCACATACTATGATTGGACATGCAAAGCATACTCTACTAATTTCTACGATCCCATTGCCAGTGAGTATATTCAGCCTCTCTGGCAATGCCTCAAACTTTAATCCAATACGTGTCGCATATTGTGCAGATATAAATGAGTAAGATGCTCCTGAATCAATTAATGTTATGGTAGGAAAAGATGTAACAAGAACGTTACCTGCCACCATGTCACCTGACGCCATAGCTTCTTCCAAAGATAAGGTGAATGCCTGCCCTTGGCCTTATCCAGCTCCCTGTTACTGCCTTTTCTGGTGTCATTGTTGCGGTCTCTGTTGATCCTGCTACTGTTGTCGATACAATTTAGCTTGCGTCGACAACAGACGCTGAGCTACAGGTCGTACCGATACTGCTGGTCCTCCTCGCTATACTGTCCTTAGAGCTGGCAATACAGGAAACTGTTGTGCTGGCCCTCCTGGCCTCTGTATTAATGGACAAGTAGAAATCTTATGATCGGGGCTTCCATATCTCAAGCATATTCTATTAGCTGCCCGACAAACATCACGGGTATGACCTCCCTTGCCATAATATATACAACCCGTCGGCCCTCCCCGTCGATGTTGTTGTTGTTGCTGCTGCTGCCGAGTATGTGCTATCACTGTCGAGGTCACGGGCCTCCTTTGTGTCACATCATAGATGTGAATGTATCACTCCTCATTCTCGATATACGTATTTGGAACATATATTTCTTTGCTTATATTATTTTTTGCTTGCATAGTTAATTAGGTTGTATATCATGGAGATTAGACCAATTTTTTGGTTCACTTGGCTCTTGGTTTAATTATTGGGTTGGTTGATCATGAGTTGAACACATGGTCCAAACCTCAACCCTAGCTATATAAGATAACTTTTTTCTCTCTTTTCTCATTCTCTTATTTCTTCTCCTTCTTTTATTTCTAGGCAAGTATTGCATGACATGAAAAAACCCTATATTTGAATTCTTGCTCTTTTCTTGTATTTTATTAGTCTAATATGTGTACATTATGATTCTAAGCACTTTTAATACTTGGAGTTTTCGGTTTTTATAGATAAAATTTAGTATATCTGCATTTTGGCTAAGGGTTTTCTTGGGTTCCAATTTTTTTTTTGGTTTTGATCTATTAAAACATGGTATTTTAGAAAAAAAAATATGGTTGATGGAATTTTGAGCATTTTGGCTTTTGGTTCACTTGATTCAGAGTTGAAATAAAATTTTTATGGAGAAAATAATTTTTGATTTTGGAGATTTTCCGTCATGGCTGAACTTGCTATCTGGAGAAGATGAAGTTCGCATGCTGCCAGCATTCTATGTGGCCGAGTGGGACTCTTTGCCGCATATATCACCAGAATGCGTCCATCTTGTTGGATGCATGACTGATCATTACACAAAATATTCTGAAGCTAAGTGCTTGAAAAATTCCTAAGTGACAGAAATCTTTGTGTTTTACTTGCTGAATGAATGAGAAATTCGCTAAGTCCAAGAGACATCTATGCGAAAAGCAGAGCATGAGGCAAAGCATACTTATGGGCATTGACCTATGCAGCCTCTTATCTTCTGGACGCATAACTCCATTTTTCCCTTGTATATTTTTCTATAAGTTTGTCTTTTCCTTTCTGACACTTTATGACTTGTCACATCCATCGCATCAAGTCACTTCTCTGACTTGTAATTAATGACCATTACTCGGTACTTGTCCCAAAGAGTGGATTTTGCCTTAGTCTATGCGGCCAAACTCTTATGCGGCCTGGACCCCTATGCGGCACCGACCTCTATACGGCCTTGACCTATGCGATAATGATCCCATGCATCCCCGGTTCTTATGCGGCCCCATGTGCATATTTTATTGCTTGCTTGTAACTTGAACTAAGGCAAGATAGAAAGACCACATAATAAAGTGCATGCTTCACATAAACAACGTGTTGATTGGTATAGTTGGGTTAGCTCGCCTTCATCAATGCATTTTGATGTACTGACCCTCTTTACAATAGGTTTCCTGCGCCAACGCGATCCTGCAAGGAGCTAGAGAGACTTTCCAATCCAGTCCACCTACCAACACGCCCTGTTCGTGCCCTTGAAGCGTGATTTGAAGATCCAGGAGCTCGTGTTTATAACTTATGCAGCTCCGTGGCAAGGCGATAGCTTCGCCCAAATGTGTCTATAGATTTTGAATTTTTAGTAAAATGATGTAATGTATCAGACGACTATCTCATTTTACGTTTGCTTTTATAAGCTTTCAAGGCAACTTTTTGTACTTGTTCAAGAGTTTGTAAATGATGTTCATTATAAATAAAGAGAACTTTTCCTTGTTTCACTATTGTGTTTCAATTATCTGCATATACTGAATATGTGCTCGTTATATCAAATATATTGGCCTTATGCTTTGTGAAACCTAGGCACGCACGGTATCACACCCGGGGACGACTATCAATTTCACAGAATTGGGACGTGATACACATTACCCCCCACTTTGTACCGACGCTGTGCAAAATTTCCATCACAAGCGCCCTAGCAACACAGGAGGTAACAATGTGCCCAAGTATTACAATAACGGCAGATCTCAGGGCCATGATCCAGGGAAGAACCAAGGGCTGCCTTGTGCCTACTGCCACAGGCCAGGACACCATATCAGCGACTATCATTTTTGAAAAGGGGGATGCTTCGTTTGTGGTATGTTTGGCCACGTTGCTCGTGACTGTCGGGATCGCCCCAACGATCTTCCTCCGCATCATCCTCAACAACCACCATAACGTCCTCCACCTCAAAATTGGGGTCAAGCACCTCGAGCGAACCAGACAACACCGCAGAACGCTCAAGGCTGAGTCGATGCTCTGACTCGGAAAGAGGCGTTCGCTTCCAATACGGTGGTGTCAGGTATATTACTTTTCAATAATGTACCCGCTCAAGTATTGTTTGATTCTGGTGCTACATATAGTTTTGTCTCAGCAAATTTTGCCAAGGAACACAAGTTACCCCTGTCATCGCTAGGTCTTAATTTTATCGTTAGCACCCCGTCGAGCATGGACTTTCTAGCTCACTCAATTTTTTGGGATGGCTATATTTGCATCGTAGGAAGAAAAATATCACTCGATGTAATAGTTCTAGACATCCGGGATTACGACATCATTTTGGGCATAGATTGACTCGACGCTTGCTAGGCTATGATCGAATGTGCGAGAAAGCGACTTGTATTCCGTCTGCCTGGAGAGCCCAAATTCGTCTACTCGTGCAGTCAAGCGTCGGCAGCCTATATGGTAATCTTGGCAATGTCTGCTTGACGGATGATACATTCTGGATGTAAAGGGTACTTAGCGTCAGTTCGAGGCACTCAGCGAGATGGTGCAAACGTTGAGCGTGCTTCCGTTGTGGTAGAATTTTCTGATGTATTTTCGGATAAACTATATGGCATGTCGCCCGAACGAGAGATAGAGTTCACTAACGATACCTTTCCAGAGACCCGATCAATTTCCAAAGCTCCGTATCGAATGGCCCCTGCCGAACTAAAAGAGCTAAAGGTCCAGTTACAGGAATTGTTATATCATGGGTATATTCGTCCTAGCGTGTCTCCGTAGGGCACACCTGTATTGTTCATGAAGAAAACAAATGGCTCGATGCGGCTCTGTATAGACTATCCCAAACTGAATAAGACCACTATTCGAAACAAGTACCCCCTTTCCAGGATCGGTGACTTCTTTGATCAACTAGAAGGGTGGCGATATTTTCAAAAATTAATCTTCATTCGGGTTATTATCATATCAAGATCAAGCCAGACGATGTGTCAAAATCAGTCTTTCATAATAACTACGACCACTATGAGTTTTTGGTAATGCTATTCGGACTGACTAATGCCTCTGTTGCCTTCATGGAATTAATGAATCTTGTGTTCTGGCCATATCTTGACAAGTTTTTAGTAGTGTTCATTGATGATATCTTGGTGTATTCGAAGAACAGGGAGGGACATGAAAATAACTTGCGGACCGTGCTACAGATTCTTCGGGATAATAAGCTATATGCAAAACTGAGCAAGTGCGAGTTCTTGCTGAACAATGTATCTTTTCTCGGGCACATCATTTCTGCGGGAGGTATTTTAGTCAATCCAAAGAAAGTTAAAGTTATCGCCGAGTGGAAGCGACCTGCATCCGTCAGTAAAATTTGAAGCTTCCTCGGGCTAGCCGGCTACTACAGGCGGTTCGTTAAAGGCTTTTTCAAGTTAGCATCACCTCTGAATTGCCTCACTTAGAAGGGATTCACATTCAATTGGTCCATCGATTATGAAGCCTCATTTGAAGGGTTAAAGCAGCGTCTTACCTCAGCTCCAATACTTGCATTACCAGACGAGACATCGGAATTCTAAATAATTAGCGATGCGTTAGGGCATGGTTTAGGGCGTGTACTCATAAAGTGGGATAGATTGATAACCTACGCATCAAGGCATTTAAAGAAATATGAGAAATATTATCCTACACATGACCTGGAACTAGCGGCAATTATGTTCGTGCTAAAATTGTGGTGACACAACCTCTGTGTAGTGGCTTGCCGAATTTATACTGAATACAAAATCCTGAAGTACCTATTCACCCAAACGAACCTTAACCTACGACAGCGACGTTGGCTAGAATTGATCAAAGATTATGACTTGACAATCGACTACATGCTTGGCAAAGAAAATATTGTGGCAAATGCTTTTAGGTGAGTGTTTACGGGATCCTTGTCGTTGATCGCAGGTTACAAAGAGACTTGGAGGCAATAGGCATTAAAATTCGAATTCGATACCGCAGTGCGCGAGTTGCTCAAATGTGTTTTGTACCTAACCTTATAGAGAGAGTCACGTCTACTCAGAGGGACGACCCATTCCTAAAGAAAATACAAGAGAAGATTATAGCAGGAAAGGCGAAGGACTTTGCAGTGGACGAGAATGGAGTGTTACGAGTGAAGGAAAGGTTATGGTCCCCAATGACGCAAAACTCAAAAGGAGATTCTTACAGAAGTAAGCTATGCAGTCTACACAGTCCATCTCGGGAGCATGAAGATGTATAAAGACCTTCATACTGTCTTCTGGTGTCACGACATGAAGAAAGACGTGATGTGCTTTGTGTTGCAATGCATAACCTGTCAGAGGATAAAAGAAGAACATCAGAGACCGGTCAGGGAGATGCAGAATCTTACTAATTTGGAATGGAAATGAGAGCACATAAGCATGGACTTCATTATTGGCTTGCCAAAGACACAACGGAGGAACGACGTAGTCTGGGTCATTGTCGACCGGTTAACCAAGTCAGCGCACTTTATTTCCATTACAGTTACTTGGAGCATCGATCGCCTCACTCAGACCAACCTTGATGAGATAGTTCGACGGCACGGAGTGCCAGTTTCTAATATGTCAGATCGGGACGGACGATTCCTATCACGTTTTTGGAAGAGCCTTCGGTCAGCGATATGGACCAAGTTGAAGTTTATCTCATCCTAGCATCCTCAAATCGACGGCCAAATAGAACGGGTGAATCAGGTGCTTGAAAACATGTTACATCCTTGTGCAATCGATTCAAAGTCAAGTTAGGACATCAACCTACCATTGGTCAAATTTGCATACAATAATAGTTACCAGTCCAGCATCTAAATGGCTCCGTACGATGCTTTGTATGGGCGAAAGTGTAAGTCACCGATCTGCTGGGATAAAGTTGGGGAGCGTCAAATCCTTGGGTCGGAACTTGTCGAACAAATATTTAAAAAGGTTTGGTTAATCCAAGAGCGACTAAAAGTAGCACAAAGCTGACAAAAGAGTTATGCCGACATTCACTAACGACCTCTTGAGTTTTTCGAAGGCAACAATGTATTTCTAAAGGTATCGCCCATGCAAGGAGTCACAAGATTCAGAGTAAAGGAAAATTTAAGTCTGAGATTCATCAGCCCGTTCGAAGTTCTCAAGCGAGTCGTTCCAGTTGTCTATGAAATTGCATTGCCACCAGCCCTATCAGACGTGCATAATATCTTCTATGTCTCACAGCTTAGAAAGTACGTGCATGACCCAAGACATGTGGTAGATTTTGGTCAGCTAGATCTGCAGGCAGACTTGTCGTACGTCGAAGAGCCCATTCAGATCTTGGATCGGAAAGAGAAACAGCTCCGAAATCGTACAGTCCCGCTTTTGGGCATTCTTTGGCGGAACCATGCGATCGAGTAGTCGACCAGGGAACTAGAATCAGACATGAAGGAAAATTTTCCTTATTATTTTCTTAATGGTAGGTTCCATTCCTAAGTTTAGAGGACAAAACTTTTTATTAGTTCGTTAAGATGTAGTGCCCCGTTTCCCCTTTTCGGGGAGCGCGGCTAAGAAATATTTGGTATCGTTTGATCGAGACAGATTGAATCAAGATCATTTTCTCATTATGGATTGGTTTCTTTGGAATCAAATCCTACATTCAGCGGATCATGCCTCAATGAAGGATGCAGCGGCAAAGTCGCGAGGGCCTTTCCGTTGCGCTAATTTTTTGCTCGTTTTCGATGCTGCATGGTTTCTTTCTTATTGGTTTTGTTACTTGCGTTTTCTTGAACGGTTTTGATGGATTTTGTTGTCTTCATTCTTTGAATTTTATATTTCGTATCGAAATCTGGGAGACCGAGGTAAGAAGATATTGATCATCTGTTGATCTATGCAGGTGATCGTGTAGGCGACGCACGAGCGGAGTCCTAAAGATCTTCCATTTCTCTTCCCCGATTCACCAACTAGTGATTAGCCTTACTTTTGATTAGCTGGCTCTTCCTTCCAAGTTTGCACTCTTAATAACCTGACTCGTTTGAGCATTCCAATCAACGATACCATAATAATACAAATGAGTCAAAGATAATAAGAAGTAGACATGAAATACTGATGTTTATAACATAGAAATTACTATACGATCATATTGTTGCATGCTTGTCCACCATGCATGTATCTATTTTATGTTTCAGTTGTAGCTAGAACTTATTCATCTATAACTGTGCAATGAGTAGTATATAACTTGAAATATGATCACTTGAGCAGGTAGACTATGCTATCATACTGTGCTAAAGTAGTTATGTTCATTTTGATGTCTTGGAATACTGCATATGATATCTTAGTGCTTTAGACGTCGATTGGTCATGAACAACTTGTGCATAAAATATATGGTTTCTGTGAACGATCGTCGTAAAATCGGGGCTGATTTGTCCCGGACGGAATAACTGTTAGTCGTGCTCGCAACCTAACACGGGTGAGTCGAGAGTTTGTAGCGGGGCTCACTACCTACGCTGCAAGAATCATCGTCTACGCAGTCTATAATCCATGATGGCTCGTAATGGCAGTAATAAAATATGTATATTAAAACTGTGCAAGCTAACTATGTCTTCGTGGCAGAAAATATCATGGTAAGTTTTGTGCAGGTGATTCAGACGGTCCCAGAAAAAAGTCACCAAATGGTGGCATATTTTTGTTATGTCATTCCATTCTATCACATGTTTGTAAAATTGAACTAAGGCAAGATAGAAAGATCACATAATAATAATGTTGCATGTTTACATGAATACTGTATCGATTTGGTGTGTTGGGTTAGCTCACCCTCACCGATAATTTTTTAAGTACTGACCCTCGTTGCAGCAGGTTCCCCGAGCCAAGGCGACGCGGCAAGGAGCTGAAGCTTCCCCCCAATCTTTCACTGATCTGACACGAACAAGTATATATTCTCAAGTGGCTCGTACATACCCTTTTGAAGCTCTGAGACGATGGTGCAGACTCGTACCTAAGATTGTTTGTCTTTTGAATTTTTTAGTAAAAGATATAATGTATGGGTCGACTATCTAATTTTGCGTCCATCTTGTAAACCCGTGCGACACCCCTTTTACCTTTGAGTCAAGAGTTGTAACAAATATGTTGATTATCAATAAAAGAGAATTTTTCTTCATTTCAATGTGTGCTATTCTATTTATGTACTCTATTGTCATTATGTCTAGGCCTGCGGACGCGCCTTACGCTCGCACGACATCACGCCCGAGAAACGATTATCGATTTAGAAAACAATTAGGGCATGACACGTACAAGTTAGTGAATTTCTAGGGGTTTGATTAATCTATCCTAAGAATTTTTGTTAGATGTAATTATGGTTGTCTTAAAACAGAAAAATAGAACCTAGGTTTTCCCAATGCTTGAGATCTATAGTCGTCGGCATGCAAATCGATGCCAAATTTTAGGTCAAAAACTTTGTCTCAAACTAAATAGTTTTTAATATTATAGATTTGAAGGACTCATCGACGCAGTCACAACGGTATGCTTGAAATCACTATTTCAATTTATATGTGGGAGATACAGACATTTAACACAATTTGAGGAATGTACGTCTCGACAACAAATACTTATTATTTTGATAGTTTTTATCTATCAAAAGTTTAAAATAATTCCTAAAAGTTCTATACAAAAACTATAGTTTTTGGATTCAAGAAAAATCACAACTCTACTTTTTGATATATACTTTGGGATTTATGATTTTTAGAAAATTATACATGTAGTTTTGCATCACAACGAATTAGAATAATCAAATAAATTATATAAAATTATTCAAAAATTAATTAAAATCTAAAACAAATACTATATATCCTAAAATATTCGAGTGCCAGGATGGTGAAGATTAGAACACCGTCGACTTCCCTAAAATCTTTGAGTGCACCCACAAGCAGAAGAATGGTGGGAAGCTAGTAGACGATTGGGGTACTAAAACATATGTATGTGTCTATTCTTTTAATATGTAAGCTAGTTTCTTATATTGATTTTGACAATAAATTTTATTATATTAGATATTTAGAATAATTTTATCCTAACCCTAAAAATCCTAACCATAACCCCAACCCTAATCATAACTCTAACCCAAAAAACAAGAATTACAAAATAATTATTTTTGTTTTATATAAATATAGCAGACTTATATGACATTGGAGAGTTAGGCCTCTCAAGCCGCAGGGTGGGGGTGGGGGTGTAGGGGTTGGGGGCTGAGACTAGTTAACCATATACGCCACCTGGAAGGAACGATATGTAGGTACAAATTGTTGGAAGAGAAAAAAATGGCAACGTATGCGGTACTAGATCGTGACATCGCAGCCATCAATTTGCTCTAGAGCTCCTCCTTCACCTCCACATATATTATCATAGCCCGATACCTCCGGTGCTACTCCTCCTAGCATGCTTATAGTATGAAGCATATGTCGATGATGATGCACGACGTTCATAGGCAATATTATGCAAAGGATGACTCCTCCTCCTCCCGCTCTTGATGATACTGCTCCTACTGTTGCTCCTTCTTCGACGAGTCAGTCTGCTCCTCCGATTCCTTCTACTCCTTCTACGACTCCTGCTCCTGTCATTCCTGAGGCCAGGTAGCAAGCCTTAGCTACATTTATGCTGGAGTTTATGTGTAGCCAACAAAACCAGCCGTCGCTGCCACCACCTACATGATGATTTTTTTATGACTTTTGAGGGATGTATTTATACTTGTACTAATTTCAGTATTGTTGTACTGTGTAGGATATGATTGTGTGTTGGATATAGATCCATGTATTATTGTTGTACTATGTGTGCCTTTATCTTCATATGTTGGATATATATATGGATATGTGTTGGATATATGTGTGATGATGGATGTTTGGATATGGTGTTTTTATATATATTTCGTGTTAAAGGTTGTGTACGTATAACATAAAATATTTGATCATTGAAAAATATTCAAGTTAGCAACCGAAAAATGACTGACCTGCGATGAAAAACTAAATTTTTTTCATCAACTACCTAGCGATGGCAAGCGACAGATCAACGATTAATTTTTTTAGTCCCTATTATGATAATTTCTATCTGGTACAGAAAAGAGTATCATAGACAGTCGCTATTTTTGTCGCTAAGTTAGTCGCTGAAATAACAATAGTTATATTAGTCACTATCCCATCGCTTATAGTTTGTCACTAATTCTGCCACTAATTAGTCGATCCAGCAATGGATTTGTGACGGAAAATAAACAGCGACATATGAACTAGCGATACAATTTTTTTGTCGTTGTTCTATTGTTATCATTGTTTAGCGACGGAATATATCAAAATAGCGATGGAAACTTTTCGTCTGTTATAACGTGGGTTACTAAAGAGTTGGATTCCCACTTTGTATTTTAGTCCCACATTTTTTAGAGATTATTATTACGCCTTTATTGGGTTTTATAAACAAGGCCTTTGTCTCCCACTATGTGATTACACGAATAAGAGATATTCTCTCCTATTTTCTTCTTCCTTCTTCTACATTTATTCTAACATGTTATCAGCACGAAGCTCTAACGGGAGAAAATAAGAGAGAGCATCTTATTAAAGCCTCCATTTACGGATTCTCCACTTCGGTAATAGGTATGGTTATTTATGTTTATTTTTTCTGCATAAGCTTACCCTAGCCCCAGCCTAATGTCGATGTTTATACATCTTTTGGCATACCGCTATGGCAAAAAGAATAATTTTTATCCATTCATCTCACTTCTCTTAGTTAATTCTTATAACACTCCGATGTTAATCGCATATAGATCTCTCGGAGAGAACGCTAGAGTTATTCTTTATTTATTTATTTCTTTCTTTTTTATATGTTAATACATTCAGATCAAAACCATCAAAGATCTGATGACTATGAACATGAATTGTTTGGTCTATACATATAAGACTTCTGGAACATCATTGTTTGAAGCATACCATATGTGATATTTTTGAAAGACTTCTTGAACATAATCATTGTTCGAAGCATACCATGAACATCTAGTATTTGGTATTTACCTATGACTTCTGAAACATCATTATTCGAAGCATACCATAAACAAGATTTATTTGGTATAAATAGACTTCTGAAACATCATTGTTTGAAGCATACACCATGAACATGAATTATTTGGTAATTTACCAAGTTCTTATGTTAACTTTTATTATTAATTTAATACAACAATATGTCAAGCCTCACAAAGCATATTTTCAAGCCTTTAAACTTAGAAGGCCCGAACTTTCTCAACTGGAGATTGGATGCTGAATTATACATTCAAGCCAAAAGCTTAGGTAACGCAATTGTGGCTGATAAGCCAATATATGCACAAGATAAAGCGAAAACTTTAATTTTCCTAAGACATCATATTCATGATGATCTCAAGGCTGAGTACTTAACAGTCAAAAACCCCTTGGTGGTATGGAATTCTTTAGCCGAGAGATATGATCACCAGAAAATGGTCATACTACTAGGTGCACTCTATGAATGGCTCAATCTACATTTCCAAGATTATAAGACAGTTGCATCCTATAATTCAGCTATGTTCAGGATTACTTCATAATTAAAATTATGTGGTGAAGAAGTGACAGAGCATTCCATGCTAAAGAAAATATTTACCATATTTTATGCGACTAATATGACCCTACAACAGACGTATAGGGAGAGAAATTTTAAGAAGTATTCCAAAATCATTGTTGTCTTACTCGTGGCCGAGAAAAATAATGAGTTATTAATCAAAAACTACACTAGTAGGCCAACTGGGTCTGCACCAATTCCAGCTGAAGTGAATGCGGCTAGTGCTCGAAAAAATGTGACCAATACTAGGGGTCAAGGAAATCACAGAGTAGAGGGCATGGACGTCGTAGAAGCCAAAGAAATATTACAATCATAGTCCAAGGAACGTGACATAGTTCAAAAATAAGGGACTTAATCATCGAATAAACAATACCCAAATTTCCAATCCAGCTGCTCCAACTGATATTTGCAAACGTTGTGGAAGAGCTGGTCATTGGATACAAAACTGTCATACCTCACAAAAGAAAGTGGACGAGTATGAAGCCTCAAAGGGTGTGGAGACTAATCTCATGGAGGGTACAACACACATAAAGTTTAATGATTTCTTCCAAAATAAGGATGGAAACACAATTTCGGAAGACCAGTTCAACGTCATGATAGGCGAAGTCAATGAATAGTTATTGTATGCTTATATAAGTTTATTTATTTTTCACTTTGAATAAATTGATCATTATATGATCAATAGTCTAGTAGTTTAATTTCTTTGAAGTAGTTTCATTTAGATTTAGATCAAGTTATAATAATTGATAATATGCCAAGTTTAACCATTTAGTAGCATATTAATATATTATTAATTTTTTTAAAAGGTATAGACAATGATGATTGCATATGCTTGATAGATAGTGCAACAACTCACACTATATTAAAAACTAGAAAGTTTTTCACAACATATGCCTCAAACACTGCCAAGGTGACCACCATTGCTGGACCCGTACAGATTATAGAAGGTTATGGTAAGGCCGATGTTATGTTGCCAAATGGAACACACTTAGTCATTTAAAATACATTATTCTCTAGTAGATCTAATATAAATCTACTCAGCTTTAGAGATATTCGATAAACTAGTTTCATGTTGAAACCATGAACGATGATAGCAAATAGTATCTTTGTATCACCTCTAATGTTGGAAGAAATAATCTCACATTAGAAAAGTGCAAGTTAATCTCCTTGGGGCTATATCAAACTACTTTGAAGGTAGTAGATTCTATCATGACCCGCACCCGGTGTAAGGGTACAAGTCGGGAACAACGTCCAGCCTACGCCGCAGAATCGGCGGTAGAACGCTGTCTGGGTAATCTATCTATCAATATAATGAACCACCAACAATAATAATATACTCAATCATAGATCTACGATGGAACGTGTACGAATATGATAAAGAATATAATAGTCACATATAACTCATGAGTCTGAAATAATACATCAATGAGTCTGAAAGAAATACTAACAAAAATAAGCTGGAGACAAATCCAGTACAAGAATCTAAGAAGCTACTAAACTCGGGTCATCTGTCTCAGTTGGGATAAGTCCCTTCTGAACCAGAGTCTCTAACTCTAAACCCACAATATCCTGAGGTCCATAATATGTAGGGTACCAGTCCTCAGTGTCATCTGGAAAAAATATATCCAGTCAGAAAATGAGCATAGTACATCTCTAACAACAGTTCTAATCAATAATAAAAACTATGTAACAGTAAATTGATGTAAATATACAAGATGCACAATAGATACAATGAGATATATACAATAAGAAAATACTGAAATAAATACAATAATGAGCAATATGTCAATGAACAAGAATACTAATGACTAAGTGTGTGAGTACTATCTTTAACATGTGATCGGCTTGGGAATATGATACAAGATTTATAGCCTGGCTAATCATACGTGCGGTGTATGATTAACACTATACAAGATACAAGATGGGTATGATCACACATCTATACTACATACTCCCTACCCCAACTGGTATAATAGATCCAACCATGGTACGCTATGGCACAGGATTCTCCAGGAAGGTAGCAAGTCTCCCCGAGAATCAGTGTCTGTACATGTACAAGATAATCAATGAACTAAGACTTGAACAAGATACACCATATAACCAGGAATAACATCTCATGACGAGATCCGAATATACCAATCCGTGTAATCATCGTGTCAAGGAAACATGGATATCTACACTAGATACAATGAACATAGATGATATCATAAACGAGAAACTATTAGAGAATGTACTCGCCTGAAGTCTAATGAACAGTCTCACAGATGTCCGATACGGTGCCTCGAAGACCTAGATAGAACACAACATCAATACAAGGTTTCGGAAAAAAATAAGTTAAACTAGTCAACTTTTAGGTCAACAAGTCAACTCTAAGGTCAACTATGGTCAAACTATGGTAAACAATGTCAAACTATGGTCAACTACCTATTTCTAGATTGCAAAAGTCTAACACAAAGATATTGCGTTTAAATACTAAAGTCTAGGTCATAAACTACAACTTAGGGTACTAGGATACCGTATCTCTAGATACATAAAACAATAGGAAAACATCACGTATTAATATCAAATAATTTTTTTATTATATAAATCCTAATTATAAATATTAAATAGATACCTTGGTTTTGAACCAACTTGGTATCTCAACACTAAACTATAATATTGATACCCAAACCCAATACCTTGGGCATCCCCAATTACCTTGGTACTTACCTTGGTATCTCAAGGTAATACCCACTACTTTACTTATGCTAACTACCCTTAAATATAAAATATGCTACACTAATTATTATACATATAGTATACTATAATACAAGTAGCAATTAGGAACATATTTATAGATATATTAATTATCATATATATATAAATATACCTATACATATATATACATCTAATATATATTTAAACTGTCAAACTGTCGCTTAAGCCTTGACTGCTGTTGCTGAAAATCGTGGTTTCTTCTGATACTTTGCTAATTTAGTGACAGATTCCTGCTGCTGTCGCCAAAGCCATCGCTAAAGCCTCTGATACGGCTGCTGATACTCTGCCATTTCAGTGACAGATTCTTGCAGTTGTTGCTAACTGCTGTCGCTATAGGGTTGTTGCTTCTGTTATTGTTGTTGCTTTTCAGCGACGCTTGCTGTCGCTGCTGCTCTTGCGGCTGCTGCTGTCGCGACGCTCCTGCCCGCTATCACTAATATATATATATATATATATATATATATATATATATATATATATATAACCCACATAATATCTATACAATATGCATATAATACTACTAATAACTATACATACACCCATACATAGTAATATGTACAAAATACCACATAGTATCATACACATATATATATAGTAATATGTTAATAACAACATACGTACATATAAACATATACACCAAATAAAACATATATTATATGATTATAAATACATCTAATTATCTATTAACATATATATATATATATATATATATATATATATATATATATATATATATATACACACACACACATATAGAAGAATAGTTACATACAATATATACACATATAGAATATACATAGATACATAGATCTAAGACTCAATATTAAATAAATATATACACACAACATTATATATATATATATATATATATATATACATATATATATATATATATATATATATATATACATATATATATATATATATATATATACATATATATATATATATATACATATATATATATATACATATATATATATATAATTATACTTCTCCATGAAATAGGAACACAAAAGAATTAGATCTAAAATTAATTGCACACATATGGAACGTATCACTCCGTATTCCACTAGATCTAGGATACACATGCGACACGAGTCCACCACACATTGAAACATACTCCGAAGGACACGAGCAAGTAATATATATCATTTATGAATAATATGAAGAGTCAAATACAAATTTACGTGTCCGTGTCAAAATGTGACATGTTCAAAGTCCCGTGTCGGAGAAAAATCCCCAAATCAACACGTATCACCAAATTGTTGGGATACGACCTACACGTACCCAATTATGGATACGACACTAGCCCCAAACACACAAGCACATGCCAAATTGATCTATAGGACCAATTAACACACACAACAAATGTCAATCTCGGAATTCTCCCAAAATTGACACAAAAAGTACCATAACTTTCTCAATAGGCCTCCTATGAACACAAAACTAAATCCTATGGGTAGCCTATGCATATGGGTTGATTTCTCATGGTTAAATCTCAGATTTAGAACCTAATTTAAGAGAAAAAAACTTAATTGTACCTATTAGGAGATGGATTTCGAATGAAACCTCCAAATATGATAAAATTGGCCTCCAACTTGTAGATCCTTGCTCCTCTTTATAGATCCTTGCTTACTCCTTCTAGATCCTTACTTCACTAGTCTCCAATGGTGATTTAGGAATAAATTAGGATAAAATTTGGTAGAAAAATGAAGTAGGAATGGAGAAAATTGGTTAAGGTAAATTCTAGATCTAGTTTTGAAATGAAAAGAGGAGAGAAAAATCAATTCCCCCCTCTTTAATAGGCCGCCCCCCTCTACCCCTTTCTCAAGCTACTATGCAATGTCCATTATACCCCTTGGGGACTCTCATGAAGAAATAATTAAGGAAAAAAGCTTCTAGTCTAATAGTTTAATTAATTTTAATCCATCTCCTAATCAATGGGCTTTCTAATTAGGCTCAAATCTAACAATTAATACATGTTGGTCCATGAGTCTAAACTAAACTATTTAGGTCCACTAACACAAGTCTAAAATAAATAACTAACATCTAAAAATATTTAAATACTACAACAAATAATTATTTATCAAGCACAATATTTAATTAAATATAAAATTACTAAAATATTCTTTTCTAGAAAATGTGGTAGTGACAGATTCCCACCCCAACACTAGCAAAAGGCTAAAGGATCCAAGAAATATAATCTTTTGGCATGATAGATTGGGTCATCCAGGATCGACTATTATGTTGAAAAATATTATCAATAATACCAATGGGCATAATTTATCATACCAAAGTCTTTCTTTTCCTACTGAACATTTGTATGTAGTTTGTTCACAGGATAAACTCATTATAATACCTTCACTTATCAAAATAGCTTCTGAATCACCACAATTCCTTTAGAGAATAAACGGTGATATTTGCAGACCAATTGATACTGCTAGCAGACCTTTCAGGTATTTTATAGTTCTAATAGATGCTTTTAGTCGATGGTTAAATATTTTCTTACTCTCATCTAGATCCTCGTACTAATCAATGTGAAACTGAGGTACGAAAGATATTGCATCTACAAAAGATTGCAAATCAAAAGCCAGATGCATTTACTGATGCATTGTCACGCCCCAGTCCCAAAATACGTAGGACTAGGAATACGTAACATGCCAGCTACGCATTCGACCAGACTCTGGTCCGACTCGAATACGTATAAGCTGTACTATAATGGTCACTATCTAAATAATCAAGTAAATATAAATATTTATGTCTCAATCCATAATGAACATAATACACAAGAATGAGCTATATGTGCTAAAGTCGGCCACCCAGTAACACACAAACTCGAATAGACTCGAGAAGAAATATGAGTCTATAAAACTAGGCTACATCAGCTGTTGAATAAACATAATAAATAAATAACCAAAACTCTGGTAGAAATGATTTAAGTACCTGGTACCAATACCTGCAAGAAAAGCAACTGCATCAGCGACTCCAAAGGCTCCGTAATCGTCTATGCTGCAAAACTGGCAGGAGACCAGGTCCTTAGAGGGACGTAACAAGGCACAAAAATAGTATGCCATAGTATAACAGAAAGAAACAAGTGTAACGCTAGTATAATCTAGCATAACCAACTAACTGAGACACAACTTTGAAGACAATGTTTGACGCATGGACTGTCCAAATATAAAACCGTAGATCCGAATACAGAGACACACGGGGCGTACCGTAGCTCCGATCACAGAGTCACACGGGTGATACTACGATTTCGGATATAGGAACACTACATAAATAGGACAGATACATATATATAGCGCGTGCAGAGTAGCCCAAACGTCTAGTAACTGTCTTCCCCTCCCAAAGCGGTCAACGAGTGTTCGTTGAACCTGAACCTCTATCTAACAGTCTCGTCATACTGAAGTAACTATCAACAATCACGAACCTAAAGTGTCACGCCCCAGTCCCAAAAATACGTAGGACTAGGACACGTAAGCATGCCAGCCGCATGGATATGGCAACTCCAATATATGGAAACCAAAATTCACACGTATGCTATAATATGAATATCGATCCACAAGTGGTATAAACATATGTCACAAGTCACAGGGTACAATCTAAATCTCATCCACAAAAAATCAACATAAATAAATAACCAACGTCTATATAACTAGATCTCAATATAAGTATCTAAGGATGATAGTTGGATGAAAATAAATCCACTATCAACTCGAATGGAAAAGTACAACACAATATAAGAATACCAGCTAATAATCACGGGCTCGAAGAGAAGACATCCTCGAAACATATATAACCATCCGAATCTGCGCTCATGCGAATACTCAAGAACAGATACACTTTGAAAGGGACCAGGTCCTCAGAGGGACGTAACAAGATACATATAAGCAATCCAATTTGAATACAGTAAAATATGCATAATGTTTGAAAATATATAAGTATGCTATACAAGACAATCTCTATGAATGCAAATGAGGACAACTTTTTAACGTATAGACAAGGATAGGCTACTCGATCTACCTTACAACTCACACACTCGTCAGTGGACATCAGAAATTAACATACCGCGGGGGTAGCGACCAGCGAGACTCCAGAAATTGACATACCGCGGGGGTAGCGACTAGCGCGACACACGCCCGTAGTGCGAGCTATATACTACGGTTTACCAGAGATGTTAAAAGCCCATACGCCTAATGATTGTCCTCTCATGATACTAAGTGTCAAGTGGGTGTCAACATATCTAATATATAGTAATGACTGAAAGGAACTACATATGCAATAAATAACAGAAATACAATAAATATACAGAAATATACTAAGCATGCAAAATACTGTAAGCAATTTGGCAAGGTATCTTATCTGGCAAGAAAGCTGCAAAGTGTAACGTCCAGATGTCACGCACACAGGATCAGAAGCTATGGCCTCAGAACAAATATCTCCGAATGCTGAAATAGATATCACCAACATTCTCAGAATAAGCAAAATAGCTAGAAAGCACTTTCTCTTCGTCCAATTTGGACACATGGGCAAAACAGTAATTTAGGGTCAAAGTGGGGTCCACATGTGGCCCACTTTGCACCAAAAAGTGTGCCAAAGGTAAGGTCTCTAAATAAGACAAAATTATAGGTCAAACCTGTTCTAAATGTTAATACGAACTCAACGGTACATCCAATTTTGGATTCCGGTGAGCCGAACACAATTTTGCCCAAAAAGTCAACCGTAGGGCCCGTCAATTGGCAACTTGGTCAACAGTCTCAGATTTGCGTGAAAATTGGGTCACAGGACCAACGCGATACCACGAGTCCAGTGGTGCAAGTTTCGTCACAATCTGACGAGCGTGCTCCGTTTCATAACTTTTGGAAATCTAGAAAAAGTGTATTTTCGTGGTTTTCCAATAAATTTAATTCTAACTACAGCAGTTAATAATCTAATGTTAATTAATAGAAATTAAACTAGGTCAAGTAGTCTCCGTATATCAAAAAGAAAAATTAGATTTGGATCTCTGTGGTGGAAGATACAAATCCGGAAACATAAGTGGTCACCGCAGTTTTCTGCGATACCCAAAAATTATCATTTTCTGCCAACTTTGACGTTATTTTTGCCTAGGGTTACGCGCTATTCGAGGTCTACTATCATACAGGTATTGGAGAGGGTTAAGGGGTGAGCGTACCGGTGAAGACGGGATGACGTTTGGTTGAGCGAGGTGATGGAAAATAACGCTGGAACACAGGTACTTCGTTGTTTGAAACTGCAGCGCACGGGGTGCGCGGGGTCGCGGTCGTCGGGGTCGGGTTTCGGGCGGCTGGACGGCGGTCAGGCTACGGTGGCGGCTGCGGTCAAGCTGCGTTGGCGGCGGAGTTCAGGTCTAGATGGGAAGATGGAGAAGATTTAGGTTTAGGGTTTTGGTTGGCGGATGTGAATATATATATATATATATATATATATATATATATATATATATATATATATATATATATATATATATATATATATATATATATATATGAGAGATGGAAAGAAGGGGGCAGGTCTGTATGTATGGCGCGGGTCGGTTGGGAGAGTTGCTGCTGCTGCTTGTTCAAAAGGGTGTGGGCGCTGCTGTGCTAATAAAAGGGGGCGGGTGTGGGCTCACTAGCGGGTAGGTTTGCATATGATGGGTTTTGGGTAGTGTTAGCTAAGGATCCATTAGGAATATAAACTATTTTTCTATTCTTTTCTTTTGTAGTCTTTTTTTTCCTTTTCTATTTCTTTTCTTTCCATTTCTTTTTCTTTCTTTTTCTTTTATATATATATATATATATATATATATATATATATATATATATATATATATATATATATATATATATATATATATATATATATATAGATAAATATAGAATTATATTAACGCATACCATTAAGCTACTAGCAACTGCTCAAAGAGTCTCCTACATGAAATAAATTTGAAAAAATTCCTAATGGCCCCATACATCTCCTAAATTCACCAACACCTAAAATAAAAATTAAATAAAATCTATTTCTCCTAATTAGCCACTAAATACTATAATTAAATTAATAATTAATTAAAAAAATTAATAGTGTTTTTAGGATTAGGGGTTTTACATTCTACCCAACTTATAAAAATTTTGTCATCGAAATTAAAACTAAGCCACGATAGAATGTCAAGGGTGGTATAAGATTTGCATTGTTTAAAATGCAAGGCTAGGTTTAAAGGAGTGGGCGATGTTGCACGACCAAAATGTAGTACAAGGGAGCTTAATTATAAGTTGTACAAAGGTCAGGGTGGAAGATGGGCACGTCTAGGATAAAGGTGTGGCATTTGTAGGAAGGCAGTGGCTATGTAGTACTCCAATTATCGAAGCACGATATGGTGTGCAAAGTGATATAATTATTGCAAAAATAAAAATAAAAAAATACCGTGTTCTATTTCTAACTGGATTCAATCTAGCCTTAGTCTCACTATCTAAGCCAAGTAGGTCTAATTTTGGGTAAGGGTTTTACAATCTACCCAACTTAAAAGTTACCTATCTATCACCTAAGGCTATACATCTAGGAAACTATTCCTCAATTATTTAACCACGTTATTCAAAACTCAAGATTTTAACACCAAATATATCACCTATGATATGCCCTTAATCAATTATAAAAGAGTGTCACTAAGTCATGTGATTAGCCTTACGGGGTATATCTAGTATATCTAGTACTATCAGTGTGTCAACTTATACCAGCACGAGGTTTCGTCTTTCTGAAATAAGGGAAGACGGAGAGCAATAATAAAGAATTCAAGGTGAAGGTGATAGAATACAAGTACGAGGTTCAAAGAGATTAAAGAATTCGAAAAGAGAGTTGTCAGGACAGTTGTGGCTTGAAATCCTATTTTGGTAATTTTCTATTTACATGCTTGTACACTACCAGAAAAAGTCAAATTAGCGACGTCTAAAAACGTCGCTAAATAACCAAAAATCGTCGCTAATTAGGTTTAGCGACGTAATTAGCGACGTTTTAAAGCAGTCGGAAAACACCAAGTCGCTAAAACAAAAAACGTCGCTAAACGTCGCTATGCCGACGTTTTTTAGCGACTTTAATGTGTCGCTAAATTTAGCGACGTTTTGCGACGCCAAATCACTAAATAGCGACGTTTAGAAAAGTCGACGTTACACCGACGTCTTTAATGACCTGGCTATACTGCCATGTCAGCAATTGGCGACGTTTAGCGACGTCATTAGCAACGTCATTAGCGACGTCCTTAGCGACGTCCTTAGCGACATTTTACAGCGTCGCTAAGTAGCGACGTAATTAGCGACTTAAATTAACGTCGCTAAACATCGCTAATAACGTCGCTAATTTTTAAAAAAAATAAATTTTTTTTTCCAGAATCAAACATTGGTGATTCCCTGCAGTTTTACATCATCTTCATCATACACACCAACATGATTCAATCTAGTTAACTATATAATCCAATTAAATTAAAGACCACAAGAAGTATCAATCCAATTAAATATGGATAACTATATAATCCAATTAAATTAACTAAAAAATTAAAGACCACAAGAAGCATCATACATCATGTCTATTGTTGAAGTACCAATAATTCATAAATAATAATAAAAATAACTAGACTACTACGGATCTGCAGGAGGCTGACTAGCGGCGCGCTTCAAGGATAACAACTCCTCATACTCGTCCCGTGGAATCGACACCGATGTCGATGGAGAAGGCAGTGACGTCGGTGGCGGCCGTGCCCGCTCCAAGTCTGCGAGTCGCTGGTTGTAAGAATCCAGGGTAGATAACAGCCTCGTACTGCTATCACCCATTGAATCCTGCATCCTCGTCAGGTTCTCGCCCATCGATAGCTGTGACGCATGCATCCTCGTCAGCTTCTCGCCCATCGATAGCTGTGACGCCTGCAGCTCCATGATGTTGCGATCATTGGAGGCTCTAATATCATTTGTCAATTCTCGTAGCTCCGTCATGCTGCGGTCGAGCATATCCAATCGTGCGATAAGCATCGGATCGTCCGCCTGCGGCTGGGACCAGGACTGGTCCTCCATACTTCGCAGCAAGTCGTCACGGAGAGACACAATCTGACGGTCAACGGCCTCCTGGACTCTGGCCGACGACTGCGAAGGCTGCGACTGCGAGGGGTGTGTGGAATGCACAGCTGTCAGGGAGCCCCTAGATGACTGCGTCGCAACCAGGGCGCCATAGGAGCCCGTACCGTAGTACGTACCCCTCTGGAGACCACCAGCTGCGGTCACCCACAGGTCGTCCGCCGACGGAGATGGACCGGGCTGCGACGAAGCACCAGCCTCTCCAGGTGTAGGTGCACTAGCAGTCGCCTGCTCACGAAGCCTAAGATACTCGGCCTAGAAAAGGTTTGGAAACTCAATAATTGCCTAAGTTATATTAAAATAAACATAAAGTAAAGTAATACTTACATAGGTCTGTGAGGCCCTCTCATCAATGAGATTTCCGTCCTTGCGATGGGTGGCCAAGAAGACGGTCACCATGTTTGCATCCTCACCCCTCTGTACCTGTTAAAAATATATTTTTTATTACTAAACTTAAATATTTTTTCCAAGTACCATTTTATGGTACTTATATTAAAATAATATATTTTAAAAGAAAAAATATACCAAACGACGGAAATGTTCCGTCATCGGAATCGAGCCACCACACCACTTGGCAGCATTCTGCCTAGCCGCCTTGGCCTTCTTAGACCTTTCCTTGTAGCTCGGATCGTCGAATCTAGCCCTCATCGCAGTCCACTGCTCAGGCGTGATCCAACCTTAGATCGGTTTTTTAGCACGATCACGAGCCTTCTGGTCATCCAGAGCATCTCGGATAAGCTTGGCGGCAATGGTAGGAAAGAGCCGCTCGATCAACTCGGCCCGGTACGGAGGATAAAAATACGTTTGCTACAATAAATAATTCATTAAGTTAGCATCACGAATATGCATAAATTAGAGGATTTATTTAATATACTTTTACCTGGAAGTACGCAAACCAGAACGCCTTCCTCTCCTCCGGAGCCTCAGAGTAGTTGATCCAAGGGCCACCGTAGTTGTTTCTCAGAAATTGGCCCAGGCGTCTCTGAACCGACGATGGACGATATCTATACAGAAATAATAATTTAGATTACTGAAAAAGTCAATATACGATGAATAAAGAGAAACACAAATATATACTAAACCATCTAATTGACTTACTTTGTACCGTCGGCCCAAATCTCTGTCCTCGTCTCCTCCGGTGGTGCGCATGGAGGATCTTGCTGATGCTGGGACAACGTCGGCACGACCTCCTCTACATGCTCATCTGTCTCCATGGTTCCGTTAGCAGGAGGAACGCTGGACGAGGGAGTACTATCACGCCTGGAACTACTCGTCCCAGGAGTGATGTCACGCAACGTCGTCGCAGTCGGAGATGTGACTGCTCGATATACTGGAGTACTGGGCGACGATGATCCAGAACCAACAGTAGGCAGTACCGGAGTGGCACTCTGTCTACCTCGGGACCTGCCAAATCCTCCGCGTCGTCCTGTCATATCTGATAACAACATATGATGAATATAGAGAAATACAAATATATACTACATTCTACAGTCGAAATATGATACATATCTCAAAGCATTATACAGTCAAAATATAATACATATATTCGTTAATGTCAACATCTACTTCTACATGCAATATTTACAGTCCAAATATAGTTACATTCTACATGGAATATTTTATATTTTCAATCATCTTCAGAAAATTCATCTTGTTCGCCTTCCTCGTCCTGCTCTTCCTCTTCCTCGTCTTCACTTTCATCTACTTCGTCGTCCTCTCCGGATAATTCTACATCTTCTACATTATTACTCGTGTAATGAGTAACTTCCGTTGAGTCCACATCTAAAATATTTGTTACAAGAGGTAGATCGTCCTCCTGATAGGCTATTTCGTCAATGTCAAAGGTATTTCTAGCTTTAGTCTTGCATACTGCCCACCAATCCGACCTCGCTGTCCCCCGTCTAGGATAAGTTGTGAAGTACACGAGCTGAGCCTGACTTGATAGGACAAATGGTTCGTAGCCTTGATATCTACGCTTGTAGTTTATATCCACAAGGCCATGCTTGTCAATTTTCCAACCTTGATCTTGAATCGGATCGAACCATTCACACCTGAATAGCACGATATTAGCAGGTTCTGGGCCATAATTATATGTCAACTCCACAATCTCTCATAAGATGCCAAAAAAATCATTGCCCGGATTAACGTCTTTGTAGTTTGAAGATTTGATACACAAACCACTGTTTTTCGTGGAATCAAGATCCAGAAAGCTGTCTCTGATAGGAGCATTTGTTGACTTGAACCTGAACCCATTCACACAGAAACTTGGCCATATTTTTATGGCAGTAATTGGTCCCTTGGCTAGAGTCCTAATAGATTCAGTCTCAGGTGATATTAGACGATCGACCTAAATACCAAAGTAGCGATAGTAAGTTATTTGTTTTGCAAGTACAGAAATAAAAAGTAATTACCAAGCATCTTACATATGCGCTCAACCAAGAAGGAAAATGGCATCTCATATCTTGTTCTACTTCTTCGTCTGTTATGTAGGGTCTAACCGACCTCAACTCATCATTATATGTGCTGAAAAACAATGAAGCAACTGCTGATTAGTAGCATAATAGTATCTTATACTATTACATTGAGATGATGTAAACGTGGACGTTAATTACTTACCCCTCTAGCTTCCCCACTTCATCCTCGTCGCAATTGAGTAATATATACAATTGAGCAGCCCTTAGCTCATCATCATTCAAATATCTCTTCTTTATTTTTCCCGAGGGCTTTCCGGATGTATTAAATACTTTGAGTATTGCATTATTAGATTCCTGATATGCGTCATCGTTTCTGGGAGCTTTCGTCCTATTAGTAGCAACATGCGGATTGAAATACGTCGAGCAAAAGTTTGTAATCTCCTCGAGAACATAAGCTTTACAAATAGAGCCTTCAACCCGTGCCTTATTTTTTACCTTTCTCTTTAGGTGATTCAGATGACGCTTGAAGGGGTACATCCACCGATAACCGACAGGACCGCCAACACGTGCCTCATAGGAAAGATGAATTGGCAAATGCTCCATAGAGTCGAAGAATCCAGGAGGAAACACCTTCTCGAGCTTACATAGTGTTACCGCAATGTCCCTCTCTTGCTTTTCTAGACGATCGACGAGCAACTTAGTACAACAAAGATCTCTGAAGAATATGCTCAGCTCTGTCAATGGGTCCCAAACGACCTGCGATAAGAATTCCCGAAATGCAATCGGAATTAACCTCTCCATGAATACGTGACAATCGTGGCTCTTCATACCTACTAGTTTGTTCTCCTTGAGGTCGACGCATCTTTTCAAGTTCGACACGTACCCGTCTGAAAACTTTAGACCCTGAATCCACCTACAAAGTCTACCTTTATCCTCTTTATCCAGTGAGAAAACTGACTTAGGTTGCTTTAACTTTCCATTCCCCTCCTCTATCAAATGCAATGCAGGACGTCTACATATGTCTTCTAAGTCCAACCTCGCCTTCGGATTATCTTTCGTCTTCCCCTTTACATCCATTACAGTATTAATTATGTTATCAAACACATTTTTCTCGATATACATGACATCAAGGTTATGTCTGATCAGATTGGTGCTCCAATATGGCAGATCCCAGAATATACTCCTCTTCGTCCAGTTATGGGTGCGACCAAATACGTCACACTTGTACCCCTTAGCAGGCTCTTGGATAGCACTTGGTAAATCTTTTACCTCTTTCCATATCGTGCATCCGGGCCACCTTGGCGGTGGATTGGCCTTCTCCACAACTTCCGCACGAAAAGCATTCCGATTCCTCCGGTACGGATGATCGTTCGGCAAAAATTGTCGATGACAATCGAAGAAGCACGGTTTGCCTCCGTGTTTCAAACAGAAAGCCTGAGAACGGTCCATGCAATACGGACATGAGAGACGACCATGGGTGCTCCATCCCGATAACATTCCATAGGCCAGAAAGTCGTTGATGGTCCACATAAGTGCTGCCCTCATCTGAAAATTCTGCTTTCTAGAAACATCGTACGTGTTGGCACCAACTTCCCACAGCTGATTCAACTCATCTATCAAAGGCTGTAAATACACATCGATGTTCCTCTTCGGATTGTTCGGACCCGGGATAATAACGGTTAGGAACATATACGGAGTCTTCATGCACATCCAAGGCGGTAGATTGTACGGAGTGACAATCACAGGCCAACACGAATACTGGGAGCCCGAAAGTCCGAATGGGGTAAAACCGTCAAAGCAGAGCCCCAATCTGATATTACGCGCTTCTTCGGCAAAATATGGATACTCTCGATCAAAGTGCTTCCATGCTTCTCCATCGGATGGATGATCCAATACTCCTTCGATCTGTTTTTGCCTGTGCCAACTCATGTTTTCTGCAGTCTCCTTAACCATAAACAACCGCTGCAACCGCGGCGTCAAAGGCAAGTAGTGCATCAAATCGGTAGGCTTCCTTGCACCGACAGACTTTCCTCTAACAGTGGCCTTGTAGCGATCAGCACCACAGAATCTGCACGCATCTTCATCCTTGTCGTCTTTGTAGTACAATATGCACCCGTTGCAACATGTATCGATTTTTTCATATCCCATCCAAAGCGATCTCACCATCCTCTTAGATCGATAGAAGTCTTTAGGCAACTTTGCACCCTCGGGCAAGATCTCTATAATCAAATCGAGCAGTCGATTATAGCATTCTTGCGACATGTTAAAATCGGACTTGATGCTCAATAATCTTGTAACCACCTCCAACGGTGAATGATCCTCACAACCAGGATATAGTGGAGTCCTTGCATTCTCAAGCAACTCCATAAACTTTGCAGCATCGACATTCGGTGCCTCCTCAGCTGCATCATAATTATCCGGATTGAAACTAGGTCCCGCCGCATCATAATTGTCAGGATTGAAACTAGGCCCCGCCGCATCATAAACCATGTTCACCAACCCGTCGTCGTAAGCATCGTGGTCTTGGACATCCATATACGGCTCCACATAGGGCTCCGACTCCGATGCTAGAAATACAAGTTCTCCGTGCGCGGTCCACTGATAGTAATTCGGCGTAAAGCCCTTCGAGTATAAATGATATGTAACTTCCACTTCAGGATGATATTTCCTGTTGCGACATCTCACACACGGACACTTAATTTTGGTACCGTCCATGTATTGAGGGAACGCCTTTGCGAACTGCAGGAACTGCTGTACACCCTCAATGAATTTATCCCGCACACCGCACATGTCATCAGGATGACGGTTGTACATCCACGAACGATAACGCAGATAGTAATTCATATCCATTTCTAGAAACTTCTGCAAAATTGACAGTATGTATCATATAAATTATTACATGCAAAATTAACCGTACTATAAAAATCATAACTGATATAATACATATTTTCATTTATCAAAACTGCAGCTGCCCCCAACCCTATAGTACTATGAACTGCACTATAAGTGTGCAGTCAACACTACAAATAGTGTGTCATACTATAGAACTGCAGCTGCCCCCAACCACACTCCTAGGTCAGTGTCCGTTATGGGAAAAGCAGTCATGGCATTGCACTAAGGCACCTGGTGCTTGAACAATTTTTGCATCAAAAGTTTCCCAAGTACACGGGCTATTGCTCTATGAAATGGATAACCCCATGCATTGTGGCTGTACTCACTCACATTTACCGGCAGATTACTGCACTCCCTTTAGTAAAAAAACCTAACCCCCCAATATGAATGCTCAACCTTCACACCTATTACTTATTCTCTTTAACACATATATTCACTCAAACACCTGACTAATATACCTCTTTAAATCAGTCACCCACTGCTACTGCTTACCTTCTTCCTCAATATTTGATTACCCCTTATCCCGAGCCACACACTCATGTGTGCACTATAGTATCACTATGAATACCCAATCTTCTCTCAGATGTTGGTGTTATATCTGACACTTGCCCTCATGTCCTTCAAATCATACGAGTTCAAATCCCATCTCAAACACATCCACATCCTGCCTTGCACTAGTTGCTGACTGGCTCAGTAAGTTGCTGCACAAGGATGCAGTATTTATACTGTATTAGGACCCCCTCACACCTGCCTGCAGAAGCTAACAACCAACTATAATGCACCTAAACCTTAATGCACACTATGTTCAGCTGTGCAGTGCCTCCCCAAGTTGCCTGTTGCACATTGGGCTGATGTGCCTCAAGTCTCCCCCTGCTCACTGCTAGTAAGCAGTGCTCACTGCTGCTGTTACCTCTCTCGTAGACTTGGGCCAGTCGGCCCTAACCCTAACCCTAACCCCATGTCAACAAACCTAACCCTAACCCTAACCCTAGGTCCTGATCAGTGTCTGTGTCAGTGTGTGTGTGTGCCGTGTCTATGTCTGTGTCAGTGTCTGTGTGTGTGTAGTGTTTGTGTCAATGTCACATGTGTCATGTGAGAGAGAGAGAGAGAGAGTAGGGTTTACCGGAATAGGGTGGAGAGCCGGTCGACGGAGCGCGGGGGGGGGAGTTTTTTTCTTTTCGAATTTTTAGCAGATGGGGAAAAATAAAACCGAGCCCTAATTAACCAAATTTTAGCGACGTTTAGCGACGTCCAAGTAAAACGTCGCTAAATTAAATTTTAGCGACGTCAATGATGTCGCTAAACACGTTGCTAAATATTTTTAATAAAAAGGTCGCTATATACGTCGCTAAACATCGCTAAATTAGATATATTAGCGACGTTTAGCGACCTTAATTTAACTTATAGCGACTTAACTTTTAAAATCTTAATAAAAGTCGCTAAACATCGCTAAATGTCGCCATTTAGTGACGTCTAGCGACGTTTTAATAAGGAGTCGCTAATTATATATTATTAGCGATATTTCTTTTGACGTCGCTAAAATACGTCGCTAATAGCGCTTTTTCTAGTAGTGGTATCAGTACAGTTATGTAACCGATACGATATGTTAGACATGTCTAGGGGCAAGTATATTCGTCTACTACCATATATCTCAATCTACGTAAAGTAATCATGCGAAGAGCGAACCAAGCGCACTAAGGTTATCTAGACCTTAATACACCGATTCTGATTAGGCAATTGTATCATTGTGTGCACCTAATAATACATATGCCATGAGCAAGCTCGATAAAAGAATAAGCTTGCAAAAACTAGGCTATAATAGCAACATAAATCAAGGTAGTACAAAAAATATAAGTACGCTAGATTATGATGAGAGAAGTTACAGAGACACACGGGACGTACCATAGCTCCGAGCACAGAGTCACACGGGTGATACTACGACTTCGGATACAGGAACACTACATAAATAGGACAGATACATATATTTATATAGCGCGTGCAGAGTAGCCCAAACGTCTAGTAACTGTCTTCCCCTCCCAAAGCGGTCAACGAGTGTTCGTTGAACCTGAACCTCTATCTAACAGTCTCGTCATATTGAAGTAACTATCAACAATCACGACCCTAAAGTCATCCCAAAATCCAGTCATACTAACAGTATCATGATACAGAAAATCTGGCACGATGACGGTGTCTGAATGTCTCCTAGGGTTCTAGTGTAACCAAGTAGGTACATCAAGGTGTCGCGAACATCTAACAATCGTTACCAGATGTTACCAACGAACGTTTGCACCCGGTTATGACCCGGACGCTAAGTAACGATTCTGATCCAAAGCGCGCACAATGCATAGAATAAATAAATAAATATCTAAAAATTGAGATACAGGATGGCAAGGTATACTTGCCTGGAAGCAAGACGAAGATTCGAACTCGAACTCGCCAAGGAAGTAGCAGCTCAAGATGGAAACTGGAGCAGATGTCTTCAGATAGTGTCACAAATATCACCAATAGTTTCAAAATGAGTGAGATACTCAGAAACGCATATACATACGTCCAATTTGGACATAGTGACAAAAATATAGTTTTTGGTCAACACTGGGCCAGTAGACCCCGTCTTACACCGAAAAATGTGTTAGAGACAAAGTTCTCCAAATTTATTAAACTTAGTGTCTACGAGTCCAGAACGATGATACGAACTCAATGGAACATCCAGAACTGGATTTCGATGAGTCGATCACGAAATCGCCCATCATGTGGAACCGTGGCCCCACGAAATGACGTTTCGTCAACGTTCTTAGAATCAAACCAAACTTGGTTCACAGGACCAGCATAACGCTGCGAATCCGATGGCACAAGTTTTATTGTGAAACGACAGACACACACAAAAGTAGGACGAGTGTCAGAACATGCAGATACGGAGCTTTCCGACGGATACGCGTTGATTCTGGTGTGCACGCATATCCCAATCAAGTTCCGCAAAAGCCCACACATCCACGTTGATGATACGCGCCTTTCGGTGCAATCAGTACGCGCGAAGAGGTTGCTGGGACCAACTCCGTATCGGAAAGTATTATGGTTTTATAAAATAGTTTTCTCAAGAATTGCAACTTTAATTACTAAAAATAGAATGCAAACTAAAATATTCTAATTGAACACACCGCAACGGGGTTAAGTAGGGTTCATACCCGAAGAGTCGGTTCAAGGATCGGTTGCGCGAGGAGGGAGATATCGCTTCGTGAATCGGGGAGGTTAATCTTAGTTTCTGAACAAGGGTTCGAGCCATGGTTCCTCATGGTCGCAGGGAGGGGCTATGACGGCGGCGACTCGTGGTGGCAGGTCGATGGAAGTAGTGGCGGAGGAGGTGATGGCTCCGGCGATGCTTCGGTGAGGGCGTCAGGAAGGTCCTCCAGTCGCGACGAGGCTTCCGATATGGTGGCGAGGGCGTCGTGAATGCTGCTGTGGGTGGTGGTACTGCTGCATTGTGTGCTCCGGTGGGTGGCCGAGGGTGGTAATTAAGGGTGGAGTTGGTTGCGAGTGGTGAAGCTTGGCCGGAGGAGACTGCGGCGGTGGTAGTAGTGGGTATGGTGGTGTTGCGGGTGACTGGAGATGGTCGTCGAGGTGGTTGCAGGTGGAGGAAGGGAATAGGGTGGTCGTGCGGGTGGCTGGAGGCAGTGGCGAGTGAAAGTGGTGGTCGTGGTGGATCTCGCAGGAGTTGGCATGTTGTCGAGGGAATGTAGTGGAGATACGGGGGACATGGTCGACTGCAGCAGGTGGTGGCAGTTCGTGGAGGGACTCGGCCGGAGAAGGAGAAGCTGCGGTGAGATGATAATGGCGGAGGTGAAGATGTAGCAGCGGTTGCTCTGGTGGGACTCGACCGGTGCAGCGGGTGGCTCGGTCAGGGATTGACGCGATGTAGCAGCAGTAAGGCCCGACCGGTGCAGTGGGTGGAGGCTGAGGTGGTTCTGTAGCTGCTGGAGGGTGATGGCCGAAGTAATGGTGGTTCGTGAAGGTGAAGAAGAAGTGATGGAGAAGAAGAAGAAGAAATAAAGAAGAATGAGGAATGAAGAAGAGAAAGAGAGGTACTCGGCTGAAGTAGGGAAGAGGGAGGAGAGAGAGAGGGGGGTTTCTAGGGATTAGGGCTGGCACATTGGGAAAGGGGGTGGGGAGGAGTGATTATATAGGAGGTTGTGTGGTGGGGATGATGTTGCATTTTGAATGAAGGGCCAAGATGCAACATGAAGAAAGTGTTCAACAAAAGAGGAGAGAGAGAGATAATTGGACCGGTCATGAGAGGGAGGGGATTTCTTCATTGGCCTTGACTAATAGGGTGATGACCCCTAGCACCATATTTGCAAATAAGCCCCTTAACTTTTGGGTATTTGCACATAAATAAAAAGTGATGGAGATTTGGTGTAGAAAGTGGTATTTGGTGTTATGTAGGGTGACAGGGTGTTGTGTGTTTTGCATGGGCTTCATGAAAAGGGTATTGGGTTAAATCGGGGTTAAGTTAGGATTAGTCAAAGTTGGTATCCCCAATTTAATTAAAATAAAGTGTCATGTGTTCTTCAATTAAATGTGGGCACATGGGGTCTCAATTAGGAGTGACACAAAGGTCATGAGTGGTGTAGGCTTGGTGTCAGTCTTGTCCCCTTTAATTGGTTTGGATAAACGGGTTAAGTTTTTGTCCCAAAATTGATGGCAACGACAAGGTACGCGACATAGGATTAAAGAATTTATTTCGGGACTGGGAAGTTGTGCAATTAAATTAGAGCTCAAGGGATTATGTTTGTGAGTGACGAAAATGTCCAGCGCCTAGGTTGGCTTGTCAAATCAAGAGTGCAACAATTTTTTGGAAATTAAGGGCTATTGTTGGGCTCCAAATATTGTAATAACGGTAGGGTGCACTTAGGGTTTAAGTTAAAGAACCAGTCAACGTAGCCTAATTTTTAAACCTCAAACACCTGATGCTAAACAAAAATTTCTAACCATAACCATTCTACCAAAAAAAAGATTTTTTTTGAGGGGGTTTACATCCTTCCCAACTTAGAAGAATTTCTTCCCCGAAAATAAAAGTAAAGCACGAATGGGAGTTACGAGAATTTAAAAAGTAAACAGGTAATCGAAAGCAGTACGTAAGTTCGTACATCGGTCATCAAATAGATGCGAAAAATGCCGCCGAATAGAATCCTTGCGCTCCCAAGTAGACTCGTCTGGCGAATGATGCTTTCATGCAACCCTGACCAGTCGAATAGTCTGTTCCCTCAAAATATTCTCACTATAATTGAGTATCCCCACTGGCTGCTCTGTATATGATAAACTGGGCCCGAATGTAATCTCTGAATGATCGAGCACACGGCTAGGGTCTACCACGTATCTCCTTAACTGCGATACGTAAAATATGTCGTGCACTCCTTCTAATGATGGAGGCAATGCAAGACGATAAGCCACTTCGCCAACTCGCTCCAAGATGTCAAAAGGTCCGATGTACCTCAGACTCAGCTTGTCTCTGCCCTCGAATCTGAGGGTACCACGAGTGGGCGATATCTTCAAAAATACATGGTTACCTTCCTTGAACTCCAAAGGTCTGTGGTGCCCATCTGCCCAATGCTTCTGTCTGTCCTGTATTGCGCGCAGGTGGCCCTGAATCTGCTTTACTTTCTCCACTGTCTGTGTCACCAACTCTGGACCCAGTATCTGATGCTCTCCCACGTCACTCCAACATATCGGTGACCTATACTTCCTGCCGTACAGTGCCTCATAAGATGCCATCTGTATACTGGTTGGTAGCTGTTGTTGTAGGAGAATTCTACCCAAGTGTAGATGGTCCTCCCAAGATCCTCCAAATTTAATCATGCACACTCTCAGCTTATCCTCTAGTATCTGAATCGTGCGCTCTGATTGAACATCAGTCTATGGATGATATACAGTGCTGAACTTGAGACGAGTTTCTAGACTCTCCTGCATACTCCGCCAAAAATATGACATGAATCTGGAATCACGATCAGATACAATGCTGACAGGCACTCCATATAGTCGTACTATCTTCCTCATATACATGTCAGCTAATATTTCCGTGGGCTACCCAACTCTGAAAGGGCAAGAAATGTGCAAACTTAGTGAGTCGGTCTACCACAACCCAGACTGCATCCTTCCCGCTAGGGCTCCTCAGGAATCCTGTGATGAAGTCCATGGTAATGTGTTCCCACTTCCACTCGGGAATAGGAAGCGGCTGTAATAGTCCTGCAGTCCTCTGATGTTCGATCTTGACTTGCTGACAGACCAAACATCTCGCCACGAATCTCACAATCTTCCTCTTCATCCCATGCCACCAGTAGTGTTGTCTCAAATCTCGGTACATCTTCGTAGCCCCGGGATGAATAGAATAAATCGAACTATGGGCCTCGGTCATCAACTCCTAGTGTAGCTCGCCACTCAGAACGTATAGGCGATCTCCATACCTTAATGTTCCATCTTCATGAATCCGGAGTCCCGTCTGCATGTCGGTCTCTGTCCTCTCTCGCAGTCGTCAGAATCTCGTATCTGTAGGCAAGGCTGCCTTGATCCTCTCAACCAATGTAGACTGAACCTCTAGACTGGCCATCTGTCCATCCATGCCTGGCAATACAACCTCTATCATGAGCTCCTGAAGATCCTCTAACAATTGCCGCTGAGTCGTCAAAAAGTATGCCCTGGGCTTCCTGCTTAAGGCATCTGCTACTACATTCGCCTTGCCAGGGTGGTACTGCAACTCTATATCATAGTCTGTCATCAACTCTAGCCATCGCCTCTGTCTCATGTTGAGCTCCTTTTGAGTGTAGACATACTTTAGACTTTTATGATTGCTGTAAATCTCAACCCGCTCTCCATAAAGGTAGTGCCGCCATAGCTTTAGTGCAAATTTTACTGCAGCTAGCTTTAGATCGTGCGTCGAATAGTTCTTCACATGAACTCTCAGCTGTCTCGATCCATAGGCTATCACTTTGTCGTGCTACATCAGTACACATCCTAATCTGCTCCCAAACGTATCGCTATACACCACAAATCCTCCCGATCCCGAAGGAAGTGTCAAAATCGGTGTTGATGTTAGACGCTTCTTCAGCTCATCGAAAGCTGTCTGACACTCCTTAGTCCAAATAAATTCCTCGCCTTCACATGTCAACCGCATCATAGGCGCAGCGATCCTCGAGAAGTTTTTTACGAACCTTCGGTAATATCCGGCAAGTCCGAAAAAACTCCTAATATTCGTAACTGATGTTAGGGTAGGCCACGTCTCCACTGCAGCGATATTCTCCGGGTCAACTGATAGTCCATCTTCGGTGATTATGTGTCCCAGGAATGATACTCTATCCAAGCAGAACTCATATTTGCTGAGCTTGGCATACAGCCTCTCCTGCCTCAGCGTCTCCAACACGATCTTGAGATGCCTCTCGTGCTCCTCCTGCCACTTGGAATATACCAAGATGTCTTCGATAAAAACCACCACGAACTTATCTAAGTACTGGTGGAAAACCTTGTTCATCAAGCTCATAAATACTACTGGCGCGTTGGTTAAACCAAACGGCATGACTAGAAACTCATAGTGACCGTACTTCATCCGAAAAGCTATCTTCGAAATGTCCTCCCTTCGTACCTTGATCTGATGATAGCCGAATCTGAGATCGATCTTCGAGAATACACATGCGCCACTTGGCTGATCAAATAAATCATCGATGCGCGGCAAAGGGTACTTGTTCTTTATCATTATAATATTTAACGCCCTGTAATCGATACACAAGCATACCGTCCCGTCCTTCTTCGGTACAAAGAAGATGGGTGCTCCCCATGGAGAAATACTAGCACGAATGAAACCCTTGTCTAAGAGACCATCTACTTGGACCTTCAACTCAACCAACTCCTCTGGGGCTAGTCTTTAGACGGGGGAAGTAACTGGCTCAGCCCTGGGAGTCAACTCTGTAGTGAACTCTATCTCTCTGTCAGGTGGAAGACCTGGAAGATCCTCTGGAAACACGTCCTCAAGCTCTGATATTATAAAGTAAGGGTACACCGATTCACCTTCTGCAATGTGTGTCACTAAGGTAGATTGGACACCATGCTCTCGGGCTCCCCGAAGAAACTCAAACTCAGGGTGATCTGGTGGTCTAAATATAATGCTACCACGTCGGCAATCTAGTGTCGCGTAGTATTGGCTCAACCAATCCATGCCTAGGACAATTTCATAGTCGAGACTTAACCTCATAATGAATTCTCCCATTCTATTTATAACACCAATCCTCAAGAAAAAAAATTTCTTCCTTCCCTAATGTATAATTAATCTTCTTCTCAAATTTCTCCCTACAATTGTATTCCTCAAATTTTTTATTTCCGTTATTTATTGCTCCGAGTCATATGGTACAATTATAATAATGGTATCACCCAAGCACATGCTAGAATTCCTGGTATCAGATCATCATCTTCCAGGTGAGAGCCTAAAATTTTATCTTTTCCAGTTCATAATATCGTTCCTAGTATCGCTATTATATACTATAACTATTTTCTAGCATCTGGCTATGCATTTTCATAAATTATTCTAGAGGGTTTGGATCAATGATCTTTCTAGCTCCCAGTACTTCCCAAATCACTGCTATCTCAAGTAGGGTAGGGTTTTACCAGTTCTAGGAACATACTTCTAGGTCCAATTCTCTTGCTAACATTCTATACTAGTTCTAGAATCTAAAAAGAACCTATCAACTTACCATACTGAGGGTAACAATCTTCTCAGAAAATATTACATAAATCATGTCTTCTATCGTCTGACTACGATATTCTTCTGGAGGGAACCATCAGGCACAAGCATTCGTCTTTTCGAAATAAAATGAGATGAGAAACAATAATAACGATATTGATAAAAACTGATCGAATACAATTTGAAAGTCCAAGGGCGATAATCAAATACAAAGGGAGTTTTAAAAATCGATTATGGATTGAGATCATATTCAAAAATAACTCCTAAACTGCAGGCTCGTTTGGTACAGTAACGTAGCCAAAATGATTTGCTCTTAGAGCTGCATGGTCTACCACAAAAATATATCACACCCCAGTCCCAAAATACATAGGACTACGAATACGTAACATGCCAGCTACGCATTCGACCAGACTCTGGTCCGACTTGAATACGTATAAGCTGTACTATAATGGTCACTATCTAAATAATCAAGTAAATATAAATATCTATGTCTCAATCCACAATGACATAATACACAAGAATGAGCTACTTGTGCTAAAGTCGGCCGTCCAGTAACACACAAACTCGAATAGACTCGAGAAGAAATATGAGTATAAAAAACTAGGCTACATCAGCAGTTGAATAAACAAAATAAATAAATAACCAAAACTCTGGTAGAAATGATTTAAGTACCTGGTACCAATACCTACAAGACAAGCAACTCCATCAGCGACTCCAAAGGCTCCTTAATCGTCTATGTTACAAAACTGGCAGGAGACCAGGTCCTCAGAGGGACGTAACAAGGTACAAAAATAGTATGCCATAGTATAACAGAAATAAATAAGTGCAACGCCGGTGTAATCTAGCATAACCAACTAAGTGAGACACAACTTTGAAGGCAATGTTCGATGCGTGGGCTGTCTAAATATAAAACCGTAGCTCCGAACATAGAGACACACATGACGTACCGTAGCTCCGAGCACAGAGTCACACGGGTGATACTACGACTCCAGATATAAGAACACTACATAAATAGGACAGATACATATATATAGCGTGTGCAGAGTAGCCCAAACGTTTAGTAACTGTCTTCCCCTCCCAAAGTGGTCAACGAGTGTTCATTGAACCTGAACCTCTATCTAACAGTCTCGTCATACTTAAGTAACTATCAACAATCACGACCCTAAAGTCATCCCAGAATCTGGTCATGCTGACAGTATCAGGATACAGGAAATCTAGTACGATGATAGTGTCTGAATGTGTCCTAGGGTTCTGGTGTAACCAAGTAGGTATATCATGGTATCGCGAACATCTAATAATCGTTACCAGACGTTACCAACGAACGTTTGCACCCGGTTATGACCCGGACGCTAAGTAACGATTCTGATCCAAAGTGCGCAAAATGCATAGAATAAATAAATAAAAATATGAAAACTGAGATACAGGATGGCAAGGTACACTTGTCTGGAAGCAAGACGAAGATTCAAACCCGAACTCGCCAAGAAAGTAGCAGCTCAAGATGGAAACTGGAGCAGATGTCTTCGGGTGCTGTCACAAATATCACCAACAGTTTCAAAATGAGTGAGACACTTAGAAAAGCATATACATACATCCAATTTGGACACAGTGGCAAAAATACAGTTTCTGGTAAACACGAGGTCCACAAGTGGGCCCGTCTTGCACCAAAAAAAGTGCCAGAGATAAAGTTCTCCAAATTCATCAAACTTAGTATCTACGAGTCCAGAACGACGATACGAACCCAACGGAACATCTAGAACTGGATTCTGATGAGTCAATCATGAAATTGTCCGTCATATGGAACCGTGGGGCCTACGAAACGATATTTCGTCAACGTTCTCAAAATCGAACCAAACTTGGGTCACAGGACCAGCGTAACACTGCGAATCCGATGGCACACGTTTTATTACGAAACAATAGGCACACACGAAAGTAGGACGAGTGTCAGAATACACAGATACAGAGCTTTCCGACGGATATCATTGATTTCGGTGTGCATGCACATCCAAATCAAGTTTCGTGAAAGTCCACACGTCCACGTTGACGATACGTGCCTTTCGGTGCAATCGGCACGTGACGAGGTTGCCCGAATTGACGGAACCAACTCTGTATCGGGAAGTATCATGGTTTTATAAAACAGTTTTCTCAAGAATTGCAACTTTAATTACTAATAATAGAATATAAACTAAAATATTCTAATTGAACACACCGCAACAGGGTTAAGTAGGGTTCATACCCGAAGAGTCGGTTCAAGGATCGGTTGTGCGAGGAGGGAGATATCGCTTCGTAAATCGGGAAGGTTGAACTTAGTTTTTGATCACGGGTTCGAGCCGCGCTTCCCCATGGCCGCGGGGAGGGGCTATGACGGCGGCGGCTCATGGTGGAAGGTTGATGACAGTAGTGGCGGAGGAGGTGATGGCTCCGGCGAGGCTTCGGTGAGGGGGTCGGGAAGGTCCTCCAGTCACTGCGAGGCTTCCGACGTGGTGGCGAGGGCATCGTGAATGCTGCTGCGGGTGGTGGTGCTGCTGCGTTGGGTGCTCCGGTGGGTGGCCGAGGGTGGTGATCGAGGGTGGACTTGGTTGCGGGTGGCGAAGCTTGGCCGGAGGAGACTACGGCGGTGGTAGTAGTGGGTGCGGTGGTGCTGCAAGTTACTGGAGGTGGTCGTCGAGGTGGCGGCAGGTGGAGGAAGGGAAGTGGGTGGTCTTGCGGGTGGCTGGAGGCAGTGGCGAGTGAAAGTGGTGGTCGTGGTGGATCTCGCCAGAGTTGGTAGTATTGTCATGGGAACGTGGTGGAGATGCAGGGGACGTGGTCGACTGCAGCAGGTGGTGGCAGTTCATGGAGGGACTCGGCCAGAGAAGGAGAAGCTGCGGTGAGATAATGGTGGCGGAGGTGAAGATGTAGCAGCGGTTGCTCCGGTGGGACTCGGCTGGTGCAACGGGTGGCTCGGTCAGGGATTGATGCAATAGAGTAGCAGTAAGGCCTGGCCGATGCAGCGGGTGGAGGCCGAGGTGGTTCTGTAGCTGCTGGGGGGTGATGGCCGGAGTAATGGTGGTTCGTGAAGGTGAAGAAGAAGTGATGGAGAAGATGAAGAAATGAAGAAGAAGGAGGAATGAAGAAGAGAAAGGGAGGTACTCGGCTGAAGTAGGAAAGAGGGAGGAGAGAGAGAGAGAGGGGGGTGGTTTCCTAGGTTTCTAGGGATTAGGGCCGGCACATTGGGAAAGGGGGTGAGGAGGAGTGATTATATATGAGGTTTTGTGGTGGGGATGATGTTGCATTTTGAATGAAGGGCCAAGATGCAACATGAAGAAAGTGTTCAATAAAAGAGGAGAGAAATAGATGATTGGACCAATCATGAGAGGGAGGGGGTTTCTTCATTAGCCTTGACCAATAGGGTGGTGACACCTAGCACAATATTTGCAAATAAGTCCCTTAACTTTTGGGTATTTGCACATAAATAAAAAATGATAAAGATTTGGTATGGGAAGTGGTGTTTGGTGTTATGTAGGGTGAGGGGGGTGTTGTGTGTTTTGCATGAGCTTCATGAAAGGGATATTTGGTTAAATTGGGGTTAAGTTGGGATTAGTCAAAGTTGGTATCCCAATTTAATTAAAATAAAGTGTCATGTATTCTTAAATTAAATGGGGGCACATGGGATCTCAATTAGGAGTGACACAAAGGTCATGAACGATATAGGCTTGGTGTCAGTCTTGTCCCCTTTAATTGGTTCGGGTAAATCGGTTGAGTTTGTGTCCAAAAATTGATGGCAATGACAAGGTTCGCGACATAGGATTAAAGAATTTATTTCGGGACTGGGAAGTTGTGCAATTAAATTAGAGCACAAGAAATTATGTTTGTGAGTGACGGAAAAGTCCAGCGCTTAGGTTGGCTTGTCAAGTCAAGAGTGCAACAATTTGTTAGAAATTAAGGGCTATTGTTGGGTTCCAAATATTGTAACAATGGTAGGGTACACCTAGGGTTTAAGTTAAAGAACCAGTCAACGTAGTCTAATTTCTAAACCTCAAACACCTGATGCTGAACCAAAATTTCTAACCATAACCAGTCTTCCAAAAAAAAAAGCTTTTTTTTGAGGGGGTTTACATGCATCTAAAGTGATTAAATCATATATGCCCGCTGCAAATACGCCATCTCGAATTGATATCCCCGTAGAAAAAAATAGTAGAGTGACTAATGAATCTATTGCATGCCAGAAGCGTGGTAGACCTATAGGTTCGAAGGACTTAGTCCCTAGAAGGAGAAAATGCCCAAGTAACGCTCTTAAGGTGGTTACACATAACGTTCAAGAAGAGGTTATGAATGACAGATCCATACTCTCTGAAAACCCAAAAGAGGTTATTGTCTTAGAAAAGACACAAGCCCAAGAGGAGGCTCAGGTACCTGAAAGCAAAGAGATCTCTATGTTTTATACATATAAAAGAGAGGTATGGGCTCACAAAGATATAACAATAGATGAGATATTCTCATTCTCAGTAGCTACTGAAATATCTAAGGGCATTGATGACACTGAACCAAGTAGCATCGATGAATATCGACAAAGAAAAGATTGGCCAAAATAAAAGGATGTTATTCAAGCAGAATTGGATTCCCTTAATAAACATGGAGTATTCGGACCTATAGCACAAACACCAAAAGATGTTAGACCGGTAGGTTACAAGTGGGTGTTTGTAAGAAAGTGAAATGAAAAGAATAAAATCGCTCGATTTAAGACACGATTAGTAGCACAAGGTGTTTTCTCAGAGACTCAAAATTGATTACGAAGAGACGTATTCTCCCGTAATGGATGCAACAATGTTCCTTTATTTGATAAGTTGACAGTTGAGAAAAAGCTGGACATGAGACTTATGGACGTTGTAACAACCTATCTATATGATGATTTAGATAGCGATATCTATATGAAAATTTTAGATGGATTTAACCTACCCAACTCAAAATCTAAGAACATACATTCCATAAAACTAAGACATTGATTTTACGGTTTAAAATAATCCAAAATGATGTGGTACAACCGTCTTAGTGAATATATAAAAATGGAGGAATATGAGAATAATCCTATATGCCTATGTGTCTTCATAAAGAAATCTAAGGTGAGTTTCGCTATAGTTGCAGTATATGTCGATGACATAAACTTGACTGGGAAAAGACATAAAATTAATGAGACTACAAACTATCTGAAAAAGGAGTTCGAGATGAAAGATCTTGGAGACACGAAATATTGTCTCGGATTACAAATTGAGCATTACACTAATAGAAATTTAGTGCATCAATCCAAATACATAGAAAATATATTAAAATAGTTCAATATGGATAAAGCTCATCTCCTTAACACTCCAATGGTTGTTCGATCTTTAAATATCAACAAAGATCCATATCGTCCTAAGGACGACAATGAAATGATGCTAGGACCCGAAGTACTGTACCTTAGTGCCATTGGGGCATTAATATATCTATCATAATATACAAGGCCAGACATATCATTCTCTGTCAATCTGTTGGTTATATATAGCTCGGTGCCAACTCGCAGACATTGGAATGACATTAAATATGTGATAAGATATCTTCGTGGAACTACCGACATAGGATTATTTTATACTTATGGTTTATCTGATATCGCGAATCTAGTTGACTTTACAGATTTAGGTTATTTATCTGAACCCCATAAAGGTTATTCACAAACTGGATATGTGTTTCTTAATGGCATTGCGGCTTTTTTTGGCGTTCAACAAAACAGACAATGGTTGCTACCTCCTCAAATCACTCAAAAATATTGGCTCTCCACGAAGCAAGTAGAGAATGTATTTGGCTGAGATCATTGATTAAACACATTTGTAGCCCCTATTACCTTTTCCTACCACAGATACTCCAACTGTTATTCATAAGGATAATGTAGCATGTATTGCACAAATTCAAGGTGGATTCAATAAAGGAGACAGGACCAAGCTCATCTTACCGAAGTTTTTCTATACTCACGAGTTTCAGAAGAACTTTGATATTGACGTCCAACAAGTTCGCTCAAGTGATAATCTTGCAGACTTGTTCACCAAATCGTTATCAAAGTCAACTTTTCAAAAACTAGTTCATGGAATTGGAATATGACATCTTCATCAGCTGACTGTTCAGGATCAACATCATCAGGGGGTGATTGTTTTCAGGGGGAGATACATTTTGTATGAACTATAACACGTTGTACTCTTTTTCGTTAGTCACGAATTTTTTTTATTGGATTTTTTTCACAAGGTTTTAATGAGGCAACATTAAGCGTGTCCGACACCTATCTAAGTCATCCTAAAGATTGTACTCTTTTCTTTCACACAAGTTTTGTCCTAATGGATTTTTCTGACAAAGTTTTAACGAGACAATAGGCTTAGAGATGGTGGTCATCCAAAGGGGGATGTTATAACGTGGGTTACTAAAGGGTTGGATTTTTACTTTGTATTTTAGTCTCACATTGGTTAGAGATTATTTTTACACCTTCATTGGGTTGTATAAATAAGGCATTTGTCTCCCACTATGTGATTACATGAAATAGTGATCTTCTCTCCTATTTTCTTCTTCCTTGTTCTGCATTTATTCTAACACCGTCGCTATTTTGCAGTATTTTTGTAGCAATAGTGTCGTGGACATGTCATCATGCTCGTAATTGTTTGACCAAGTTGTGTCCGTACAACATAAATCATGATTCTTGTTTTCACGCCTAACATTTCCCTTTCTGCCTTCCCCACATCACCCATATGCATGTTTGTTGGAAAAACTTCTCTTTTTCGTTTTTAAAACCTATAAACAACAGAAAAATAAAGTTAATGTTACCAGCCTCTGGAGAAGTCGCACACGAAATAATGCTCATAGTGGTAAAATCTTCGTACTATCGATTTTTCTTCGTTGCACACAACAAGGAGAAAGTGACCCTGACTTAGCTTTGCCCAGAACAAGAAAACTGAAGAAGAGAACTTTGGAGGAGAATAGAAAATGAGAGAGGTTTCTCGTGAATGAGAGAAAAAAATAATTTTGTAGTCAGCAAAGAAGGTGAAAGGTCGAAATATATATATACAGTTTTAGGCACTAGCCATGAGATAATAATTTAATGGCCATTAAATAGGCAATTAAAGGAAAAGAATGAGATACACCTGTCTAAATGACAGATTTAGAATGACTTTGATTTGAATGAAATATACACATGTCTAAATGAAATCTTTAGAAAGAATTTGATTTTGAGTGAAATATACACATGTTTAAATGACAGCTAGAGGAGACAGAGGAGATTGGTTTTTGAATTTGAAATTAGTAGCAGCACCAACAGTTGGCATACTATGAATAGGGTAATGTTGGTGGTGAACAAGGAAACAACACACAGTGAAATGAAAGCTTAGGTGAAGAATTATGTTACTTTGTTTTATTAAACAGAGCCTATTTATAGGCCAAAATGACACAACAATAAGCAAAAGGAGTGGAGCAAAAAGCTCCTACAATCAATCTTATTCACATAAACCAAGTCATGACTCATAGAATGTGGCTGAGGACTAGGGACAGGGTTAACTCCATCAAATTACCCCCTTAACCCTGTTGCATTGACTTCACCTCCATGACACCGAGTCTACTTCTCAGCTCAATAAACTTGATGCATCCCAGTGCCTTGGTGAGTATGTTAGCAAGCTTTCCGTCAGTGTCGATGTGATCGACATCCACTTTGCCATTTTCAATGCATTCACGAATAAAATGAAACCGAGTGTCAATATGCTTACTGCGCTCGTGATGCACTGGATTCTTGCTCAGGGCAATAGCAGACTTGTTGTCCACCAGAAGCTTAACCTTCGATGGAGCTATTCCCTGGACTTCACCGAGCAGCTTGCTCAGCCACACAGCTTGGCATACCGCAGTAGACGCAGCAATGTACTCCGTCTCGCAGGACAAAAGTGCAATAATCTTTTGTTTCTGTGATGTCTAGGTAATGATACTGCCTCCTAGGAAGAAGACCATTCGGCTGTACTCTTGCGGTCATCAACATCTCCCGCAAGGTCGCTGTAGATGTAGTCGACCAGAGTAGGCGCTACCGTGTCATTCTTGTAGCTGCACCCGTAACTAAGAGTGCCTCGCACATAGCGAAGTATTTGCTTCACCGCAGTCCAATGCTGTGTTCCTGGATCCTCCATGAATCGGCTTACTATCCCCACTACATATGCAATATTTGGTCGTGTGTTGACCAGGTATCGCAGACTGCCGATGATGCTGTGGTATCGGGTCGCGTCCACAGCCTCGCCGCCGTTCTGCTTCCCGAGCTTGAGCCGGCTTTCCATCGGAGTGTGGCACGGGTTGCACGTACCCATACCAGCAACGTCCAGTATCTTTGCCGCGTAGCTAGCTTGGTAGAGTGTGATCTCACCACCAGCCTGCTTTACCTCGATCCCTAAGTAGTAGCTGAGGAGACCAAGGTCGCTCATTTGAAAGAGCTCATGCATCTGCGCTTTGAAATGATCAATGTCGTCGTTGCTAGTTCCGGTGATCACAAGATCGTCGACGTAGACGCCAACCAGCAAGTAAGAATCCGTGCCGCCCTTCCGGTACAGTGCATGCTCCATCTGACACTTCTCAAAACCGAGCGACGTGAGCGACGCGTCCAGCTTCGCGTTCCAGGCGTGCGGAGCCTGTCGTAGACCGTATAAGGCCTTCCGCAGTTTGAGCACTTTGTGCCCATTGTTTGTGTCGATAAAACCTGCCGGCTGCTGCACGTACACCTCTTTCGCGAGCTCCCCATTGAGAAATGTGGACTTTACGTCCATATGGTGGACAGGCCAGCCCTTGTGCGTGGTAAGAGCGAGTAACAGGCGCACCGTGTCCATCCTAGCCACTGGTGCAAATACCTCATCGAAGTCGATGCCCTGCCGCTGTGCGTAGCCCTTGGCTACCAAACGCGCCTTATGCTTGATGATGTTGCCCTTCGGGTCTTTCTTCACCTTGAAAACCCACTTGAGCCCGATGGCCCTATGTCCAGCCGGAAGTACGGCGAGCTCCCTAGTGTCGTTGTTGTGGATCGAGTTCATCTCGTCCTCCATTGCATGCCTCCAAGGTGCCTCGTCGAGTGCCTCCTCAACCGACGCGGGCTCCTCTGCTGCGAGCAGGCACAGCCCACTGTACTCGATGTCGCATGGTGGCGCCGCTTCGTAAACTTTGGCAACGGATTTGTACCGAAGAGGCACCCCCTCGGTGTCGTGCGACGCACCCGTCGGCGGTGTGACCCACCCGGAGCCTTTCGGTGAAGCTGGGGCTGGAGTGACTGGAGAGGCGGGCTCGATAACCTCCGGGTTTGTTGTGACCGGCTCTAGAGTGGCGACAGGTTCGGCGGCCGGAGTGACGATAGGTTCGGTAGTTTAAGTCACCGTAAAATCATGCCGCTCACCCCCGTCAGCTACATCCGTCCAGTTCCAGCGCCGGCCTTCCTCAAAGATGATATCTCGGGAAATGTGTAACCTGCGTGTGACTGGATTGTACACACGATACACCTTCGATCCTTCCTCGTAGCCCACAAACACCATTGGTGTAGCTCTATCAGAGAGCTTAGTCACTCCAGGGCCGATGTTCTTCACGTGCGCAACACAACCGAATGTGCGCAGGTAATGCACGTTCGGCTTGCGCTTCTTCCATGCCTGGTACGGAGTCATGCCCTGAAGGCTGCGCGTTGGTGACCGGTTGAGAATGTGCACCGCTGTCTTGACAGCCTCTCCCCAGAATGCGGCCGGCACAGACATGCTTTTCAGCAGACTGTGGGCCATCTCCACAACTGTTTGGTTATGCCTCTCCACCACGCTGTTTTGTTGCGTTGAATATGGCACGGTGGTGAAGTGTTTGACGCCGTGCTTTTCGCAGAAACTGGCAAATTCAATTGAATTGAATTTACCGCCTCGATCGGTGCGGAACTCCTTGAGCTTCAGGCCGCTTGTGTTCTCAGCCAGTGCCTTGATCTTCTTGAAAAAACGGAATGCCTCGTCCTTCGATCTGATCATTTCCAACCACATATATTTACTGTAATCCTCAACAATTAACAGAAAATATTTATTACCACCGTGAGTCGATGGAGTTATCGGGCCGCACAAGTCGCCGTGGATGAGCTCCAGCCCTTTCTCTGCGCGGTACGCCAATGCACGCGGGAACGGGGTCCTGTGTTGCTTGGCGAGCAAACAGCCCTCACAGAACTGCTCCACATGATCGATGTAGGGCATGCCTTCCACCATCCCCTTCGCCGTGCAGAGCACGAAAGTGCAGGTGCCCGTAGCGCCCGTGCCATCTCCACGCTGCATCGTCAGCCTTCGCGAGCAGAGACACAGGTGCAACCAAGTTCAGAGCCATGGTATACAATCGGTTGCTCGTCCGCTGCACTCGTGCCAGGAGTGTCCGTGACCTGTCGAACAGGCACAGCTCGCCTCCTTCAATGGATGTCTTGCACCCTGCCTCATCAAGTTGTCCCAAGCTTATGATGTTCATGCGCATTTTAGGTATATAATATACCTATGTGAGCGCGCGATATTCGTCGTTTCGGCATGTAAACAGTATCGTGCCGCGCCCATGGATCTCCACAGTGGACCCATCTCCGAACTTCACCGACCCCTTCACAGTCTCGTCGATGGAGGTGAGAAGCGCCTTGGAGCCCGTCATATGGTTGCTGGCTCCTGTGTCGAGGTACCAGTTGTTGTCATCCGTGGCTACCGGAGATACCCGCTCCTCATTTAGGAACACTCGTTGCACCCCCGTGCTCGGTGCGGCGTGCACTCTGGGTGCGTCGAGATCGTTGTCCGTCGCGGCTAGCAACAGTGCCGGCTGCTCCTCCTCGACTTGTACGATGTGCGCCTCCGCCACCTTCTCGCGGTCGTGTTTTGCCTTGCGACATTCCTTCGCCCAGTGACAAGGGATGCCACAGTAGCGGCATTCCCCCTTCCTTCTCACGCCAGAGCCACCCCAGCCACCGCTGGACGAGGGCTTGTCCGTGTTCTTAGCCTTCGGCTTGGAGTTTCCTTTTGACTTCTTTCCACCGCCCCCTGACGGTACACTGCTATTTTCTCTTTGCTTCTGCCGTGCCATCCACTCCTCTTCGGTGAGAAGCAGGCGACCACCGATAGAGCCGGAGTCTTCTAGATCGTTCCGCTCCTCCACAACGAACAGTCGGCCGCAGAGTTCTTCGAGCAACATGGTTTTTGTGTCAACCAATGACTCGATGGCGAGTGCCATTTGCTTGTACCGTCGAGGCACACACCTAAGAAGCTTGAGCACAGCCTTGTGCTCGGTGATTGGATCACCTAACACCTCCAGGTCGTTGACGATGGCGCCTAACCGCATGGCGAACGATTCGATCCCCTCGCCGTCTTTGAACGCCAGGTTGTCGAACTCGGTCCAGCGCGTCTGCGCCTTTGCCTCCCGGACGCGCTCTACACCGATGCGCATCGTCTTGAGCGTGTCCCATGCCATCTTCGCCGTCTCCATCACCGCCAAGGTGCGCACCAGCTCCGGCGGTACTCCGCGAAGGATTGCGGCGAGTGCGCGCCGATCGTCGCGAGGCTCGCCGATGCCAGTGTTCACCACATCCCACAAGCCTTGCGCCTGCAGCTGCACCTTCACGACCAGCGCCCAGTCCGAGTAGTTTGTCCGTGTGAGCAGTGGAGGATGCATCCATCTGTCATTTTCACGGACAACCCTCTCGACCAAGTGCATCTCTGTCTCGTCGCCTGTGTGCCTTGCCATGGGCAGCGATGTGGAAGACGATGTGCCGGTGTCACTACCTCCAGGAGAGCGCGGCATGTACTTGGGCATGAACAGATCAAAAGCTCGACCAACTCTGGCTCTGATACCAACTGTTGGTGGTGAACAAGGAAACAACACACAGTGAAATGAAAGCTTAGGTGAAGAATTATGTTACTTTGTTTTATTAAACAGAGCCTATTTATAGGCCAAAATGACACAACAATAAGCAAAAGGAGTGGAGCAAAAAGCTCCTACAATCAATCTTATTCACATAAACCAAGTCATGACTCATAGAATGTGGCTGAGGACTAGGGACAGGGTTAACTCCATCAGGTAATCTCCTACAAGATTGTATTCAATCCTGTATGCCTACGAAATCAATGTTTGGCACTTTCAAATTAAAGATTTCGAAGGTTTCTTATTGAAGAGCTTCCTAACTAATTATTCTTAATTTTCCTTAGGCCCTTAATATTAACCAGAGACATCATTAGCATTACAGGCTACAAAGTTCCAAAATTCTCAAGGGAAAAAAATAGAATATATACAGGTGACACTAACTATAGCTTGAAGAAAATAATCAGGCTCCAGCTTAACTTTAACTACAAGAGCAAACACAAATAATAAAAAAGTTGTTAATCTATTCTACTATATAACGAGGAAAGTAGGCTTCACCGTGAAAATTTTCTTTCCAAAAATACCCTTCATTATATTTACTAATTAAAAATAATACCTACAATAAATTTCAATGACAACCATTTAAGGGATGCATTAATATATTATAGAAATCAAAGAGTTCATGCTACTTGCTAAGTTTTTTAAGCTATTACCAAGAAATTCCAATGGTTGAACTCTTAACCTATATAATTAAAAACAACAAAGTTAAACCAACTCATCAAAATCATCCACTCCAAGATACGTGCAAAGCACGTGCATATATACTAGTATATCTTAATGAGGAATCAAACGAACCACGAACATTGAATTCATGCATGGGATCACATAATTAAGTAGAACAGATCTGCTGTCCCTTCAATATCCTGTCCAACTCTGTCCTTTTCTTTGTTATATGTGAACCATCCATCCTCGTATCTACTTTCAAACTCTATCCGAATCCACATATAATAGAAATAAAATATGCTTGGACAGAATAGAGAGGGAGACAACAGATCTGTTCTCGTAATTAAGAGAGCTAGCCTCAATGCCCAAGAACAACCAAATTCGCCCTCAACTCTTCGAACAAGCCATCTTCACCAGGGAAATCGCTAAAGCCGGAGGCCATCTCCGCGTTCTCTGGCCTCACCGGCACGACGGACTCCTCTTCCGTGTTGTTCGGACCGCGCGGGTCCGTGTCCTTGCCCGTCGCACTGGAGCTGTCGTCGGCCGCCTCGGATGTCCTCGCGAGAAGCGCGCACACGAGCAGGGCCAGAAGGAACAAGGCGCGGCGGGTGGAGGCCATTGTCGTCCTAGCGGCGGCGATATCTAGCTAGTCTCCGGTGGTCGTGGTGGAGTTGGAGCAACGAGTACTGAGGAATGGCAAGAGCTAGGGTTGGGTATCTATAATGAGATCGTTGATTCAACACATTCGTAGCTCCTATTACCTTTTCCTACCACTGATACTCCAACTATTATTCATGGGAATAATGTAGCATGTATTGCACAAATTCAAGGTGGATTCATTAAAGGAGACAGGACCAAGCTCATCTTACCGAAGTTTTTCTATACTCACGAGCTTCAGAAGAACTTTGATATTGACGTCCAACAAGTTCGCTCAAGTGATAATCTTGCAGACTTGTTCACCAAATCGTTATCAAAGTCAACTTTTCAGAAACTAATTCATGGAATTGGAATATGACATCTTCATCAGCTGACTGTTCAGGATCAACATCATCAGGGGGTGATTGTTTTCAGGGAAAGATACATTTTGTATGGACTATAACACGTTGTACTCTTTTTCCTTAGTCACGAATTTTTTTTATTCGATTTTTTTCCACAAGGTTTTAATGAGGCAACATTAAGCGTGTCCAACACCTATCTAAGTCATCCTAAAGATTGTACTCTTTTCTTTCACACAAGTTTTGTCCTAATGGATTTTTCTGGCAAAGTTTTAACGAGACAATAGGCTTAGAGATGGTGGTCATCCAAAGGGGGGTGTTATAACGTGGGTTACTAAAGGGTTGGATTTCCACTTTGTATTTTAGTCTCACATTGGTTAGAGATTATTTTTACACCTTCATTGGGTTGTATAAGTAAGGCATTTGTCTCCCACTATGTGATTACACGAATAAGTGATCTTCTCTCCTATTTTCTTCTTCCTTCTTCTGCATTCATTCTAACACCGTCGCTATTTTGCAATATTTTTGTAGCGATAGTGTCGTGGACATGTCATCATGCTCGTAATTGTTCGACCAAGTCGTGTCTGTACAACATAAATCATGATTCTTGTTTTCATGCCTAACATTTCCCTTTCTGCCTTCCCCACATCACCCATACACATGTTTGTTGGAAAAACTTCTCTTTTCGTTTTTAAAACCTATAAACAACAGAAAAATAAAGTTAATGTTACCAGCCTCTGGAGAAGTCACACACGAAATAATGCTCATAGTGGTAAAATCTTCGTACTATCGATTTTTCTTCATTGTACATAACATAAAGAAAGTGACCCTAACTTAGCTTTATCCAGAACAAGAAAACTGAAGAAGAGAACTTTGGAGGAGAATAGAAAATGAGAGAGGTTTCTCGTGAATGAGAGAAAAAAATAATTCTGTAGTCAGCAAAGAAGGTGAAAGGTCGAAATATATATATACAGTTTTAGGCACTAGCCATGAGATAATAATTTAATGGCCATTAAATAGGCAATTAAAGGAAAAGAATGAGATACACCTGTCTAAATGACAGATTTAGAATGACTTTGATTTGAATGAAATATACACTGTTTAAATGACAGCTAGAGGAGACAGAGGAGATTGGTTTTTGAATTTGAAATTAGTAGCAGCACCAACAGTTGGCATACTATGAATAGGGTAATCTCCTACAAGATTGTATTCAATCCTGTATGCCTACGAAATCAATGTTTGGCACTTTCAAATTAAATATTTCGAAGGTTTCTTATTGAAGAGCTTGCTAACTAATTATTCTTAATTTGCCTTAGGCCCTTAATATTAACGAGAGACATCATTAGCATTACAGGCTACAAAGTTCCAAAATTCTCAAGAGAAAAAAATAGGATATATACAGGTGACACTAGCTATAGCTTGAAGAAAATAATCAGGCTCCAGCTTAACTTTAACTACAAGAGCAAACACAAATAATAAGAAAGTCGTTAATATATCTTAATGAGGAATCAAACGAACCACGAACATTGAATTCATACATGGGATCACATAATTAAGTAGAACAGATCTGCTGTCCCTTCAATATCCTGTCCAACTCTGTCCTACCCATCCATCCTCATATCTACTTTCAAATTCTATCCGAACCCACGAATAATAAAAATGGAACATGGTTGGACAGAATAGAGAGAGACAACAGATCTGTTCTCGTAATTAAGAGAGCTAGCCTCAATGACCCAGAACAACCAAATTCGCCCTCAACTCTTCGAACAAGCCATCTTCACCCGGGAAATCGCTAAAGCCGGAGGCCTTCTCCGCGTTCTCTGGCCTCACCGGCACGACGGACTCCTCTTCCGTGCTGTTCGGGCCGCGCGGGTCCGTGTCCTTGCCCGCCGCACTGGGGCTGTCGTCGGCCCCCTCGGATGTCCTCGCGAGAAGCGCGCACACGAGCAGGGCCAGGAGGAACAAGGCGCGGCGGGTGGAGGCCATTGTCGTCCTAGCGGCGGCGATATCTAGCTAGTCTCCGGTGGTCGTGGTGGAGTTGGAGCAACGAGTATTGAGGAATGGCAAGAGCTAGGGGTTGGGTATCTATAATGAGAGAGAGAGAGAGATTATACGTACGTTGCATGTTGCAAGTGAGTGGTTTTATGACCAGGTCTTTAGGGCTTGTGCCTTAATTTAGAACATTTTAGTTTGATTGATGATCCATCAAGTAGAAATGAGAAGAAGTCTACTCCACAAAATGATGTACATGTCGCATTTAAATTTTCTGTTGACTCAAATCTTTTTGTTTGATTTACTTGCAGAGTCTTCTTTAATTTCTTTGTAATAAAATATAAATCTTGAATCATATATACTCTTATTTGGAAAAAGAAAAGGCTTAATTTTAACTCGATACATTCAACTATTCAAGTTTTTCAATCTCATTCACCTACACTAAAATAAGAGCATTATAATTTTAAACATAATTTCGTTTATGTATTTACATATAGACAAAAAAATTTACTAGATTTATTGTGAAAAGAGTTTACAATACCTACATATACATATGTCCCCATAACTGTATTAATTTAACATGTATAACACCTAAAATAAATATGTAAACTCATCTAAACATAAACATAATCTATATATTTGTAACCCTTATAACAAAATATGTATATTAGCCTTTATAATTTAAACATAGGAAAATATTTATATATACATACTCACAAATATATTACATATTTATAACATAGATATACAACTTACATGCAAAATATTTATATATACATACTCAAATCATCCATTTCCATTAAACCAATGGAAAGAACTGTTTCTGTGAATAACACAGAACATTCGCTTAAATTAATAAGTGAAGAAGACATTGGGCATGTTAGAGAAGCCTATAATTATGTTCACATAGGACTAATTCAAATTGCATTTAAACCTTTAACTCTACCAGGGTTAAATGCTTCAATGAATTCTACTGATAACTAAATCAGTCGAAATTGAACATTTTCATCAGAAATCCAATGATCTTCGCAGTGATGTTAATTTTAAAATTGTTGAAACAGATGCCAGTAATATATAAATATGATTTCTATACATATATATACATACAACTTCTATTCCATAAGATGCTTATATATATATATATATATATATATATATATATATATATATATATATATATATATGCAGAGTACCGCCAAAGCCTTCCCCTCCCCCCCCCCCAACATCGGATGGGAGGGGTCCGCAAGGGGTCCGTGCCGATCCAATGGCTAAGGATCGCAAGGCTCCCGCGGGACTCCGAAAAAAGGACTCCCGATTCGGACCATATATATATATATATATATATATATATATATATATATATATATATATATATATATATATATATATATATATATATATGGGTCGGATAGGGAGATTCGTTTCCGGAGTCCCGTCGAAGTCCCGTGTCCCTCGGCCGTTGGATAAAGAACTTATTACGATTATGTAAGTATAAAAAAATCTAGACACTATATTTATTTAATGCTTAATTATGATGATACATATATGTAGGGACATATACATACAAGAGTATATACCACCATCTAGTAATATATATAAAAATAATTTTTCACACATCATAATAATACAAAACTAGCTACTGCTATACATAATATTATTATTACAGCTTAAGTATCTATTAATAACATATTAGTTAATTAGATACAGCTAAAGCCCCAAAGCACTGAATTTATCTAAAGGATTTGGCACATTCTCTTAAACCAATTATTTACTGTAAATAGAATGAATGAGCTTGGCCCAAATAATCATAAACCAGTTATTAAGTCTAAATAAAGAATACAAAGGCTTAGGCTTTGGCCCGACCCGTAAACCTAAGGAAACAAACAGGGATTAGTAAAAGAGAGCCCGCAACACCAAGTTACCCCGCCTTCTTTCCAATAATCTCCTCCAAGGACAAAGGGGACCGCAACACCAAGTTACCCTATCTAGAAACCAACTTCTTGAACTCAAAGTGTGAAAACCTGAATGGATAGGAGTTCTGATTGTAGAGCTCCTGGTAGATACAAACCTCGTCATGGATACCATCAGCCCCAGTAATAGGTACCCGGTTAGGATCACCAACCCATGAATGGCATTTCGATTATGTCTAACTTTTACCGTAGTATGGAAGAATTTAGAGCACCTATCTCAATCTCTAAGCCAGTTGCATTTAACTCGCTGTCTAACTTGGACATCGTTTAAGAATCTTTTCTTGCGCAACAGATCTTGGAGGACAACCTTGTTTTTGTGTTGCTGGATTGAGATACTAGGAATTGTCGGCCTTAGGAATGACGTCATAGCATGCTATTGTTCACTCATCTGTCTTCTAGACAACCTTAACACATTGCGGCTTACTTCGGTATTCTGCAAGGTGCGGTTGGCCATGTCAGTCATCGTATTTACTCAGTATTCTGGGAGCGGAGCTTAACAAGATTTTCTTGGTGGCCCATGCATGTCTGTTTTCAGACTTGTGGGAGGACTCATCTTGTTAGAATCTCAATCCTCTACTTATCTTCGATTGAACTCCACTTGTAACATGTACTTATTGTTCTCCTTGAACTCCAAGCTTGCTTGATATAATTATTCCATTCTCGTCCCTTGTTGATATCCATGTGTCCTTATCCTTCAGGGACACTCCACCTTCTGAGGATTCCATCGCTCCAGCAGTTCCAGTAGTAGGCCAGAACCAGATTTCGTTATCAAGTCATAGTCAAGAGCCAGCAACCTCTCATCATCAGTTAGCCCCGCCAATCATACTAGGCCAACCAGTTCCACTAGTTCCCTTACCACAACCGGAGCAGTTAAGCTCGCATGCTATGTTAGAGATAATCAGCACCATGATGGTGACATAGCAGCTGCAACAACAACAGCTTCAGCTCTAGCAGAAAATGTTCCAGCTTTACCAGGAGTCCTAGCTAGGGCAAAATCGTACCATCCAACAGAATCTTCAGATGTTGCTAGAACTCAACAGGCATGGTTTGTCAGGAAAATTTCAAACCAAAGACTTGCGCTCGGATGGAGTAGAGATTAAAGAAGGACAATACCAGTCGTTCAGTAAGTCGGCATGTCTAGCACGGTCTATCGCAGAAGCATCGCTAGGACATGAGTATATAGTCAGGGGGACCACATCAACAACTGAGGGTCATAAGAGGAATCATGCACCCCTGTTAGACTCTTCATTTCAGCATCCATCACCAGTATCATCTTTCAGTCCTTCGTATCAGTGCCCGGAGGCTCCAGTCGTATGTTCATTATGCGGAAAGGCATGACACACCAGTATAACATGTCAGAGGGCTAATCACCTATGTCTTCTATATGGAGAACCTGATCATATGTTTTCTTCCTGCCCACGACTATCACCCGGACGACCAGCAGTACCCTAGATCTCGATACCATAATATCACCCACAACAGCACCCGATAGAACCAGAAGGGTGTACCTACTCTGGGAAGATGGAGCATTTTAGATCAGATTATTGGAAGGCAAATGGACGATGTTCTCAAGGTTCAGCTATAGGTCATACAGTTAAAAATTGCCCGTAATTGTCGCCTCAAGAACGACCAGCTACGCCCGGCATGCTATCTCTGACATTTCAGTCACCTCAATTTTTAAAATCTATAGTAGTAGACCAAAATAAGCCATTACTAATAGTACAGTCGTTGGCGCAACAACCTCTACCATCTCGAGCTCAGAGGTTCAGGAAGCGCAGAGCGTAGTTGTATGCACAGTTTCAGGGGTAGTTTTAGTATCCTATCCAGCATGAGGGTAGTACATCAAGGGTTGCAGGTAGCATCTTCATGATTTCATCTCAGATGTGTTATTTTTAGCCAGCTAGGCGTTGGTATTATATCTTGGGTTCTTGTCGATGGCCTTGTATTCTATTATGTCTGGAGTGCAACAGTTAGCTCGACTTATTCGACGAGTGGAGGCGAGTTTCTCGTCTAACTCTTCTTCATGCTTATCTCGTGATACGTGATGTCTATCATGTGTTCCGACTATGAAGGTATGTTCTGGATTAGAGTCATGTCCTCGGTATAGTCATTGGCACCGACTTACTGCTAGGCTTGGCTCTTATCTATTTTGTAAGTCAACAAAGGCAAGCGAGGACGAATTCTTATTTAACTGACTCAGGGGTGTATGCATTCATATGCCTCCATTCCCCCTGTATGCTACTTCTGTGCATTTATTCATTAATTATCTTTTACAGCTATCTTTTTTATTTTTAGTTATTTGCTTAGTGTAATCATTTGAATTATGATTTTATTTCTTAAGCTTTCTCGTGTGTTCCAGCTCAACAAACCTTGGTAAAATTTTCAGGACAAAATTTTTCTAAGAAGGGTAGAGATGTCACACCGATTCTAGATTTGGTATTTCTTGAATTTCTAGGATTTAATTTTTCCTGATAATGTATCCCTGCTATATTTATCATATTGGTTCCTATCATTTTATTTATTATTTTTTTTGTTGTTGAGAGAGACTACCCGAGACCAGTAGAATATCCATTGGCATTGCTATAGACCCGGTTTAGGATCTGCATGTAGAATTGATACCTGGTTTGGTTCATTTGATCGAACCCATGACTAAACCTCTTTCTCTCCTCTCTTAGTATATATATATATATATATATATATATATATATATATATATATATATATGAGATTTTCTCTCTCTCCTCTCTTTCTTCTTCATATTCTATTTTCTTCATCCTCCTCTCCCTCAAGCTCCCCCTACCCCTAATCCTAGGGAGAAGTTGTTGTGACTTGGACCATGAGAGATAGAGACAATGAGCCACCCAAGGCAAGTACATTTTGCTCAATTGTGAAGTCATAATTTTTTAGATTTTTTATATATGTTGTTTAAAAAAATATATTTGATAAAAAATGTTCTCCTTGAGTTGCAGATCATATTTAGTTATTGGAATTTTGGATTTTGATGTATCAATTTTTGTAGATCTGTTTTAAGTTTAGGGTTTTTGTGGGTTCTATGAGTTTTCCTTGGTTTTGATCTATTAAAACTTAATGTTTTTAAAAACTAGTTGTTCCTTATATTAGAGTATTTTATTTCGAGCATTTTGGCTTTTGATTCACTTAATTTGGAGTAAAAATAAAGTTTTTATGAAGAAAACAAATTTTTAGTTTTTTGAGTTTTCGTCCATAGCTGAACCTGCTGTTGGAGAAGACGAAGTCTTCATGCGGCCAGCGACCTATAAAGCAGAGAGCGTTATACGGCCCGAAAGGATTATGCGGCCTGAACTCATTGTCGCATACTGACAGCATGCGTCCATCTTGTTGGATGCATGACTGTACATCACACTAAGTGTTCTGGAGCTAATCCTTGAACTGCTTGTGTTTTCACTCGTTGAACGAATAAAAAAATTGCTAAGTCCAAGAGGGGCATCTATGCGGCAATATGAGCATTCGGCAAGCGAACTTATGCGGCATTGGCAATATGCGCCTCTTCTCTTTTGTCACATAACTCTGCTTCACCTTTGCACATCACTACTAGAATAAGCGGGATTAGCGACATTTTTTAGCGACTCCAAGTAAAAACGTTGCTAATTTAGCGACTCCATGTGAAAATGTCGCTAGACATCGCTAATTGGCGACATTTAGCGACGTTTAGCGACTTTTATTCAGTTTTTAAAAGATTAGTCGCTATAAGTTCAATTTAGGTTGCTAAATGTCGCTAATATGTTTTATTTAGCAACGTTTAGCAACATTTTTTAGCGACTTATATATTTTGGACATTTAGCGACGTCATTAGCGACGTTTAAGACGTCGCTAAATTATCGACTTCGTTATTGGCGTCGCTAAAATGTAGCTAAATTCTAAATTAGCGACGTCATTATTGATGTCGCTAAAACGTCGCTAAATTTTTTACTTAGGGCTGATTTCCCCCATTTTCTTCGATCTCTCCCTCTCCCTCTCCCTCTCCCAAATTTCAAACCCGCTCCGGCTCCTCCTTCCTCCCTCTGGTGACCCCTCCTCCCTCCGGCGACCCCCCTCGGCCGCATCCTCCCCCTCCGGCTCCCCTCCTTCCTCCGGCGCCCCTTCCTCCCTCCCGGCGACCCCCTCCAGCCGCGTCCCTCCCCCCCCGGCCGCGTCTTCCCCCTTCCTCCTCCTCCTCTCGGTAAACCCTAACTCTCTCTCTCTCTCTCTCTCTCTCTCACAGGACACACATGTGACACTGACACATACACGACACACACACACACATACATTGACATAGACACTGATCAGGACCTAGGGTTAGGGTTAGGTTTTTTGACCTGCGTCCTTGTGTTAACAGTGCGGAGATGGTGTATACTGGATCTTATGAGGAGTGTGCAAGAGTGAACACTGCTCTATGACAGTGTGTCCTTGTGTTAACAGTGCGTATATGTATTCTTAAGTAAGGTGTGTAGTGTTGTGATTAAATTGTAGATGTGAACTGTATTAGATGAGCGTCATGGTGTATCATAGACACCCGTGTGTCTGCAGCAAAGGGGATTCCAGTGTAGTATGTATCAGAGATTGGGTAGTTCTCTGTGTGTGTGCATAACTTAAACACGGTAACCTACAGTTTCCTGTGTGTATATTGGTATTCCAGTATGGTGTGTGGTCTGGATTTGTGCAACTGCTCAGAGCAGTAAGTGCAGTAGTGCCCTGCAGTATGTGCAAGACTAAAACTGCAGCAGTGGCATTTGAAACTGTGCAACCTGGCACATTGCTTCTGTGTTGAGGAACAATATTCCCTGCATGTGTGTATGTCTCTAAAGAGCCTGTGCAGTGCAAGAATCCCATGTGTGCATCAGTGCAGTAGAAGTCTGCAGCAGTGTCAAGGATTAACCACAGAACAGGGGTATCAATATGTGTGTGCACCTGCTATTTGAGTATAGAATTGTAGGAATTGAAGTATTATGGGTTTGAACTTAAGAAATGTGTTCAATATTAGCATATGAGAGGGTATGTAATATGTGCATTGATATGTGCCTGTCTAGTATATGTAGGTAGTGATGTGTATCATGTGATGGTGTCAAGAGTGCCTGTGTTAGTGTACAGACCTTGGGGGCTCTGTGCTGCAAACTGGTAGTGAGATGAGTGTGTTGTGTTCAGATTTTAAGTGCAGAAAATAGTGTAGCAATCAGTAGGCAACCGGTCAATACCCGACCCTTCTCTTATTGGAGAAGCTTGGATAATCGTGCTATAGATTTTACAAGAAAGCAAGCAGTGGATATATTCACTCCGAGGAAAGAAAGCAGAAACTTGAATCACATCAAAAAGTGTTGCTTATCAAATTCGTTTTGACTTAAAAATTCATTATCTTTTTTAATTTAATCCTACCATCTTATAATAAGCTTTAAAAATCCTAAACCAAGCATCCTGGCCTAGGCTAGGATTTGGGTTTGCTATAGTTACCAGGATCTAGCATGCTGCTGTCCTACAAAATATTATACCTATACTGGTGTGCACACACTCTGCACATGATCTAACATGCTTCTTTTATGTGACTTCAAATATAGATTACCTAGCCAACTAATTGTCAGCTTCTTCTTTAGAGAATCACACTGTATGTAATAATTTATATGATACATACTATCATTTTTGCAGAAGTATCTAGAAATATATATAAATTACTATCTGCATCATCGTTCGTGGATGTACAACCGTCATCCTGATGACATGTACGGTGTACGGGATGAATTTATTGAGGGTGTACAGCAGTTCCTGCAGTTCGCCAAGGCGTTCCCTCAGTACATGGACGGTACCAAAATTAAGTGTCCGTGTATGAGATATCGCAACAGGAAATATTATCCAGAAGTGGAAGTCACATATTATTTGTACTCGAAGGGCTTCACGCCGAATTACTATCAGTGGACCGTGCACGGAGAACTTGTATCTCTAGCATCGGAGTCAGAACCCTATATGGAGCCGTATATGGATCTCTACGACCACGATGCTTACGACGATGGGTGGGTGAACATGGTTTATGATGCGGCGGGGCCTAGTTTCAATCCGAACAATTATGATGCGGCGGGACATAGTTTCAATCCGGACAATTATGATGCAGCTGAGGAGGCACCGAATACCGATGCTGCAAAGTTTATGGAGTTGCTGGAGAATGCAAGGACTCCACTATATCCTGGTTGTGAGGATCATTCATCGTTGGAGGTAGTTACAAGATTATTGAGCATCAAGTCCGATTTTAACATGTCGTAAGAATGTTATAATCGACTGATCGATTTGATTATAGAGATCTTGTCCGAGGGTGCAAAGTTGCCTAAAGATTTATATCGATCTAAGAGGATGGTGAGATCGCTTTGGATGGGATACGAGAAAATCGATGCATGTCGCAACGGGTGCATGTTGTACTACAAAGACGACAAGGATGAAGATGCGTGCAGATTCTGTGGTGCTGATCGCTACAAGGCCATTGTTAGAGGAAAGTCTGTCGGTGCAAGGAAGCCTACCGATTCGATGCACTACTTGCCTTTGACGCCGCGGTTGCAGCGGTTATTTATGGTTAAGGAGACTGCAGAAAATATGAGTTGGCACAGGCGAAAACAGATCGAAGGAGTATTGGATCATCCATCCGATGGAGAAGCATAGAAGCACTTTGATCGAGAGTATCCACATTTTGCCAAAGATTCGCGTAATGTCAGATTGGGGCTCTCCTCTGACGGTTTTACTCCATTTGGACTTTCGGGCTCCCAGTATTCGTGTTGGCCTGTGATCGTCACTCCGTACAATCTACTGCCTTGGATGTGCATAAAGACTCCGTATATGTTCCTAACCGTTATTATCCCGGGTCCGAACAATCCGAAGAGGAACATCGATGTGTATTTACAGCCTTTGATAGATGAGTTGAATCAGCTGTGGGAAGTAGGTGCCAACACGTACGATATTTCTAGAAAGCAAAATTTTTAGATGAGGGTAGCACTTATGTGGACCATCAATGACTTTTCGGCCTATAGAATGTTATCGGGATGGAGCACCCATGGTCATCTCTCATGTCCGTATTGCATGGACCGTACTAAGGCTTTCTGTTTGAAATACGGAGGGAAACCGTGCTTCTTCGATTGTCATCGACAATTTTTGCCAAAGGATCATCCATACCGGAGGAACCGGAATGCTTTTCGTGCGGGAGTTATGGAGAAGGCCAATCCACCCCCAAGGTGGCCCGGATATACGATATGGAAAGAGGTAAAAGATTTACCAAGTGCTATCGAAGATCCTGCTAAGGGGTACAAGTGTGACGGATTTGGTCGCACCGATAACTGGACGAAGAGGAGTGTATTCTGGAATCTGTCATATTGGAGCACCAATCTGATCAGACATAACCTTGATGTCATGCATATCGAGAAGAATGTGTTTGATAACATAATTAATACTATAATGGAGGTAAAGGGGATGACGAAAGATAATCCGAAGGCCAGGTTGGACTTAGAAGAAATAAGTAGACGTCCTGTATTGCATTTGATAGAGAAGGGGAATGGAAAGTTAAAGCAACCTAAGTCAGTTTTCTCACTGGAGAAAGAGGATAAAGGGAGACTTTGTAGGTGGATTCAGGGTCTAAAGTTTCCAGACGGGTATGTGTCGAACTTGAGAAGATGCGTCAACCTCAAGAAGAACAAATTGGCGGGTATGAAGAGCCACGATTGTCACGTATTCATGGAGAGGTTAATTCCGATTGCATTTCGAGAATTCTTACCGCAGGTCATTTGGGATCCATTGACAGAGCTCAGCATTTTCTTCAGAGATCTTTGTTGTACTAAGTTACTCGTCGATCGTCTAGAAAAGCAAAAGAAGGATATTGCGGTAATACTATGTAAGCTCGAGAAGGTATTTCCTCCGGGATTCTTCGACTCTATGGAGCATTTGCCAATTCATCTTTCCTATGAGGTACGTGTTGGTGGTCCTGTCGGTTATCGGTGGATGTACCCCTTCGAGCAGCATCTGAATCACCTAAAGAGAAAGGTAAAAAATAAGGCACGGGTTGAGGGTCTATTTGTGAAGCTTATGTTCTCGAGGAGATTACAAACTTTTGCTCGACATATTTTAAACCGCATGTTGCTACTAATAGAATGTAAGCTCCGAGAAACGACGATACATATAAGGAATCTAATGATGCAATACTTAAAGTATTCAATGCGTCCGAAAAGCCTTCGAGAAAAATAAAGAAGAGATATTTGAATGACGACGAGCTAAGGGCTGCTCAGTTGTATATATTACTCAATTGCGACGAGGATGAAGTGGAGAAGCTAGAGGGGTAAGTAATTAATACATCCACGTTTACATCATCTTAATGTAATAGTATAAGATACTATTATGCTACTAATCAGCAGTTGCTTCATTGTTTTTCAGCACATATAATGATGAGTTGAGGTTGGTTAGACCCTACATAACGGACGAAGAAGTAGAACAAGAAATGAGATGCCATTTTTCTTCTTGGTTGAGCGCATATATAAGATGCTTGGTAATTACTTCTTAATTCTGTACTTGCAAAACAAATAACTTATTATCGCTACTTTGGTATTTAGGTCGATCATCTAATAACACCCGAGACTGAATCTATTAGAACTCTAGCCAAGGGACCAATTACTGCCGTTAAAATATGGCCAAGTTTCTGTGTGAATGGGTTCAGGTTCAAGTCAACAAATGCTCCTATCAGAGACAACTTTATGGATCTTGATTCCACGAAAAACAGTTGTTTGTGTATCAAATCTTCGAACTACAAAGACGCCGGATTGGTGGGTAGTATGCAAGACTAAAGCTAGAAATACCTTTGATATTGACGAAATAGCTTATCAGGAAGACGATCTACCTCTTGTAACAAATATTGTAGATGTGGACTCAACGAAAGTTACTCATTACACGAGTAATAATATAGAAGATGTAGAATTATCCGAAGAGGAAGACGAAGACGAAGTAGATAAAAGTGAAGACGAGGAGGAGGAAGAGGAAAAGGAGGACGAGGAAGGCGAACAAGATAAATTTTCTGAAGATGATTGAAAATAAAATATTTTGCCTGTAGAATGTAACTATATTTTGACTGTAGAATGTACTATTTTAAGGAATATATGTTTTATATTTTGACTGTAGAATGCTTTGAGATATGCATCATATTTTGACTGTAGAATGTACTATATATTTATGTTTTTCTATATTCATCATATGTTGTTATCAGGTATGACAGGACGACGCAGAGGATTCGGCAGGTCCCGAGGTAGACAGAGTGCTCCTCCGGTACTGCCTAATGTTGGTTCCGGATCATCGTCGCCCAATACTCCAGTATATCGATCACTCAAATCTCCGACTGTTGGGACGAGTAATTCCAGGCGTGATAGTACTCCCTCGTCCAGCGTTCCTCCTGCTGACGGAACCATGGGGACAGATGAGCATGTCGAGGAGGTCGTGCCCACGTTGTCCCAGCATCAGAAAGATCCTCCATGCGCACCTCCGGAGGAGACAAGGACAGAGATTTGGGCCGACGGTACAAAGTAAGTCAATTAGATGGTTTAGCATAATATATATTGTGTATTTCTTTATTCATCGTATATTGACTTTTTTGATCAAAATAAGTATCTCTGTATAGATATCGTCTATCGTCGGTTCAGAGACGCCTGGGCCAATTTCTGAGGAACAACTACGGTGGCCCTTGGATCAACTACTCTGAGGCTCCGAATGAGAGGAAGGCATTCTGGTTTGTGCACTTCTAGGTAAAAGTATATTAAATAAATTCTCTAATTTATGCATATTATATAACTTATCCGTGATGCTCACTTACTAAATTATTTATTGTAGCAAACGTATTTCTATCCTCCGCACCGGGCCGAGTTGATCGAGCGGCTCTTTCCTACCATTGCCGCCAAGCTTATCCGAGATGCTCTGGATGACCAGAAGGCTCGTGATCGTGCTGGAAAACCGATCCAAGGTTGGATCACGCCTGAGTAGTGGACTGCGATGAGGGCTAGATTCGACGATCCGAGCTACAAGGAAAGGTCTGAGAAGGCCAAGGCGGCTAGGCGGAATGCTGCCAAGTGGTGTGGTGGCTCGATTCCGATGACGGAACATTTTTGTTGTTTGGAATGTTTTTTCTTTTAAAATATATTATTTAATATAAGTACCATAAAATGGTAGTAGAAAAAATATTTAAGTTTAGTACTAAATAATATATTTTTAACAGGTACAGAGGGGTGAGGATGCAAACATGGTAACCGTCTTCTTGGCCACCCATGGAAAGGACAAAAATCTCATTGATGAGAGGGCCTCGTAGACCTATGTAAGTATTACTTTACTTTGTGTTAATTTTAATATAACTTAGGCAATTATCGAGTTTCCAAACCTTTCTAGGCCGAGTATCTTAGGCTGCATGAGTGGGCGACTGCTAGTGCACATACACATGGAGAGGCTGGTACTTCCTCGCAGCCCGCTCCAGCTCCGTCGGCGGACGACCTGTGGGTGACCGCAGCTGGTGGTCTCCAGAGGGGTACGTACTACTGTACGGTATCCTATGGCACCCTGGTTGCGACACAGTCATCTAAGGCCTCCCTGACATCTGCGCATTCCATACAGCCCTCGCAGTCGTCGGCCAGAGTCCAGGAGGCCGTTGACCGTCAGATTGCGTCTCTCCGTGACGAGTTGCTGCGAAGGATGGAGGAGCAGCCCCGGTCCCAGCCGCAGGCGAACGATCCGACGCTCATCGCACGATTCGATATGCTCGACCGCAGTATCATGGAGCTCCGGGATTTGATAAATGATATTAGAGCCTAGACAGACCGCAACATCATGGAGCTGCAGGCATCACAGCTATCGATGGGTGAGAGGCTGACGATGATGCAGGATTCAATGGTTCATGGCAGTACGAGGCTGCTATCTACCATGGATTCTTACAACCAGCGACTCGCAGACTTGGAGCGGGTAGGGCCTTCTGGTGCGCCTACATCGACACAGACTCCACCGACGTCACTGCCTTCTCTATCGACATCGGTGTCGATTCCACGGGAGCAGTGTGAGTTGTTCTTATCCTTCATGCGCGCCGGTGGTCAGCCTCCTGCAGATCCGCAGTAGTATAGCTAGTTGCTGGATATTTGTTTTTTTTATTATTTAGGATGGGATTGTATATATATATATTTGTCGTATTCTTTACGATAAGATTTGCTGGATGCTTTCTTTTCTTCCAATTTTATTATATTATTCATATTAAATATGTTATTTTACCGGTGTTGAGTGTTCAACCCAAGGGGGTTGGCAAACCCAAAAATTCAACGGAGGGTTGCTCCGGGTCTATTTGTACTAATTATGATTTAATAAACTGCAGGAATAATAGTTTAGACACAATTCAGAATTTTTTTTTATTTTTTTTTATAAAATTAGCGACGTTTAGCGACGTTTGCTAAATACGTCGCTAATTAGCAACGTTAATACACGTCGCTAATGACGTCGCTAAACATGTAGCTAAAAACGTCGCTGTACGTCACAAATTGCTGACATGGCGGTATTGCCAGGTCATTAAAGACGTCGCTGTAATGTCGCTATATAAGTTGCTAATTAGCGACGTTAATTAACATCGCTAATTAGTGACGCTGTGTCGCTAAACATCGCTAATTTTAGCGACACATTTAAGTCGCTAAAAAATATCGGCATAGCAACGTTTTTTCTTTTAGTGACTTGCTTTTTTCCGACTTCTTTGAAACGTCGCTAACTACGTCGCTAAATGTGATTAGTGACATTTTTTTGTCATTTAGCGACGTTTTTAAACGTCGCTAACTTGACTTTTTTTGGTAGTGCATCTTTTATGGTTTTGTCTTTTCTTCCTTACACACTTTATGGCATGTCACATCAATCACTTTATGTCACTTCACTGGCATTTCATTTATTGGCCGTCACTTCGATACTTGCCCCAAAGAGTAGACTTTAACCCTGAGCATGCGGCCAGTGGGTGCATGTGATAAATAAGTCCATGCGGCAAGTGAGCGCATGCGATAATAAGTCCATGCAGCTAGTGAGCGCATGCGGCAAATGAGTGCATACGACCAGTGGGTGTATGCTTCAAGTGAGTCCATGCGGCTAGTGGGCGCATGTATCCAGAAATTTTTGTGTGCATTTTGTGTTCCTTTTTATTATATTTCATTTAGTAATTTTCTTTTAGTGATTATTGTGGTATGCTTCCTTATGTCGATACAAGTTTATGTTACCAGACCAGTTTATGTACTATTTCACAATCCTCATGACACCGTAGAAAAATTGTGTATGAAAATCTATTGCATTTGGCATCGGGCAATCGAGTGTGACTATTGTCCAATGTATCGTGAGTCGCGGATACGATAACTCGTGAAAAGCTCGTTCCCTTGATCCGTCATTCTAGGAAAGTTCTCGAAAGTCCACGACTCGAGAACTTGAAATAATTTAAGTAATGATTAAATAAGATAATATTTACATAGATCATTGAAAGGGAAGAATATTGCGCTATCGGCTACCTCGATCGCTAAGGGCCCCATGCAGCATGGAACAACCCTACTAGGCAAGGGCTCCATGATTGACTAAGTTTACCCGTGCTGCGGCACTACAAGTTGTTGATTATCACGAGGTGGTTAAGCAAGGTTGGGGGAATAAGCAAGGTTTACAAAACATTTTTATGTTTACAAAAATCAGTTTCACTTACAAAATCTCTTTATGTTTATAAAATCAGTTCCATTTTACAAAAATCTTTTTGTTTATAAAACCAATCTCATTTACAAAAATTCACTTATATCTTCAAAAGCCAATTTATGCTTACATTATGTTGTGTTATGCTATCAGTTATCTGCTTTAGTTCCTTATCAGTCATTGTTTATGATGTGTACTATAAGTACTAGACAAGTGTACCTTGGCCATCCGGGTTAACTGCAGTACCGGTTGTAGAGATATTCTTCAAAGCATACATTTGTTAGTAACTAGATTTTTGATAACCCTAGTTAGTTAATTATAGCAAGCCGTAGGCATGTTTGGACGTGCAATGTTTGCCTATTCGTTAAGCTCGCCCTTTTAATTTATTCTTCGATGCGTGGTTACGGTGCTAAGTTCTGCTCGGGTATAGGTCTGCAACCCCGGTCTTTGTTTGGTTTAAGGGTTGTGGTCCCGATCCAGAGTAGTTTTTATGCTCTCTTGTCGCTCATCGCCTTACTTTCAGTTCTGCACTTATTATCAGTTCTTCCAGTATTATTCTTGAGACAAGTACGTTGGTACCGTACAAGTCTCGATTTGCTTTTATTTCTTATATGTCTCTTTTGCTTATGTTGTGATGTATATTCTCTATCACCTCGAGCTCCTTTATGGTATTTTCTGCTTGGGGTTCTGACCCCACTGGTTTTTTATGGCCATATTTTCCCGAGGAGACCCAGGATCCACCGTACTTCCAGTAAAATGGCTCGCACTCATACGACTGCGGCCGAAGCTCGCGAGTGGGTTTCCTTCTTTCACCCCTCGTCTAGATTACTTTATTTTATGGTGTTTAGTAAGGAGCAGTGTTAGCTCCTTATATTTTTGAGACTACGGTCAAGATGATGTATATGTTAGACCATGGCTGGTATATTTGATCATATATATTTAAACTCTGCTAGTGCAGCATTTTTTATTCACTAGCTTCATGATCATATGTGACATATAATTTGGGATACCTCTTTACTTTTATGTATGATATACTCTTATTTTTATGTTGCTGGATTGAGATACTAGGAATTGTCGACCTTAGGAATGACGTCATAGCATGCTAGAGTTCACCCATCTGCCTACTAGACAACCTTAACACATTGCGACTTACTTCGGTATTCTGCAAGGTGCGGTTGGCCATGTCAGTCACCGTATTTACTCAGTATTCTGGGAGCTGGACATGACAATGTAACACAAGTATCATGGACGTAGTAGACTCAGAGTAGATTATTAATATATATTAGGTTTCAAGGAACATGTCAAAGTTGTGTCTCCAATTTCGATTGGAACGAACATAGATGCAAAGTTTAGGTTTAAAAAAATTATATAATTGTGACAAATATTGTGCGATTAAAATAAAGCACCATAGAGTGTAATTATGAGTGACACGAAGGTCAAGATGAAAGATTGGCTTGTCTAGGTCAAGGGTGAAAATTTTGTTTGAAGGCAAAAACTAGAGTAGTGCTCCAAATGTCGAAGCAACGAAAAAGTGCATCCAGTGAATCAAAAATAAATAGATTTTAAATAAATCAAGAATAATTCTAAATTAATCCCTAAACCTATATTTTGGATCAGTGGGTTTACATCACCCCATTCCCCCAACCTTGCTTAACCACCTCGTGATAACCCTTCATATGAATTCAAGTATTGCTAAATTTGAAAGGCCTTCCTTTGATAACCAATAGTCCCGTCAATTTAATGACATTAGGAGAGTGGTCACTAGTACATGGGGGTAAGCATTCCGCCCGACACAATTGGAACGTGTCCAACCACCTCCCATTATAAACAGCGTGGTCCAGCTGGCAGACAATCCGGTTGGTGATCGTCTGGTTGTTCCAAGTCCAGATGTGTCTGGTCTTAGCCATACACTTGAGCCCAGATGATAAGAGATAATTTTGAAACTCTGAGAAAATCGCTTTTTGAACCGTCCGATCTCTTTTCTTCTCGTTAGCATATAAAGTAGCTTTAAAGGTCTCTCATAACAACCAAGGACCATTTGTCTGCAACAAACGTACTAGTAATAGTAATCTCTCTCCACTTATATATATATATATATATATATATATATATATATATACAGAAATTTTTTAATTTTATATTATGGAACCACTCGGTGTATCATGGGTTAGAGCATTTCTGTGTGTGTGTGTGTGTGTGTGTGTTTGTGTTTATATTATGGAACCACTCGGTGTATCATGGGTTAGAGCATTTCTGTGTGTGTGTGTGTGTGTTTGTGTGTATATATATATATATATATATATATATATATATATATATAACCAACAGAATGAGTCTCTTTAATCTTTTTATTTTTTATTTTTTATATGTATTTTATGTGTCCTACCCTCCGTATCTAGGCACTAATGGGAGGAGGGTAGGATTCGATCCCGTGACCTTTACCATGAGAGACTCCACGTCTAAACCGATAGACTAGACAGCTAGTACGGATGAGTTGCTTTAATCTGTACGTCGAATGTGCACCAACAACATCATATGATCTATTTCCTCAACCCAACTCTGATTCTCCATTGCCGACCGCGACTAAATTCGAAAAGAGAACATAAGTAACAATCAAGGATCATAAAATCTCTACTCTAAAACAATTTATTTGTATATTTTTTCCTTCGTAATTTCCAATCATAAGCTGCAGAAAATACTGAGTCTAGACTGGCATTCCAAAGCTATTTTTACAGCACATATGCAGTTGTCAGAAAATACATTCCAACCGCTATATAAACACTACTGGGAAATCAAAATCTTCTCCAACTCAGTATTTGAATCATGAACATCTCCTCCTTCCTCTAGATTCTTTGTTCTCTCTATGTGCAACATTTGTCCTTTCCAGCCTCCGCCAATGTACAGACCTACATCGTACACGTAAATTCTACTCCCACAACCCGAGCTGCCTCCTCGTCGTTGTCGGAGAACAAAATTCGGGCGTGGCACCTTTCTTTCTTTCCGGCTAGAGATGCTGCAGTGACAAGTAGCACAGAACAGGACGTCGACGACCCGCGAATTGTCTACTCGTATCGAAACGGCATAAGCGGCTTCACGGCAAGGCTCACCGAATCCAAACTCGAGGCCGTGGCGTCCAGAGACGGGTTCGACCACGCCTACCCGTACCAGACTTACGCGGTCCAGACCACGTACTCCGCGGCATTCCTCTGGCTCAACCGGAGCCTTGACAATTTCTGGCGCACGTACTCCGACTTTCTCCCGAACCACCCTTCCTTCTCCGACCGAACCATGCCCCCTCCCCCGCCCAAATGGAAGGGTGCGTGCAACTTCAACGCGTCCGAGTGCAACAACAAGTTCATCGGCGCAAAAGGGGCTCTCGCGAACCAAACGCGCCCGGCGAAGGCGACGACGACTCCTATTGACGTGTCCAGGCACCACCGCCGGGGGATTCGTCGACGTCGCGACGTGCTGGGCAATGCGCTAGGCACCGCGGCGGGGATGGCTCCCATGTCTCATGTGGCAATGTACAGAGTATGCTTAACCAGTAGCCGTTGCTGGTCTTCTGACATATTGCCAGGTTTCGATGCCGCGATCGCCGACGGAGTCGACGTGTTATTGATCTCCTTGGCGTCCAGGACGGAGAACCCGGCCTTCGACGACCCTTTATCGGTCGGGGCCATGGCGGCGGTAGAGAAGGGCCTGGGCATCTTCATCAACTGTGGGGCGGGGAACGACAGTCCGGAGGAGAGCTTGGTGCTGAACGACGCGCAGTGGGTGATGACAGTCGGCGCGAGCAAGAGGGACCGACGGATCAAAACCGCTGGGAGGCGTTCTCTATTTTCGTCGATCCTCATAAGCTGCCGACAGTAGCTATTACTTTCTCGGACCCGTCGAAGGTGAAAGCCTACATCGGCAATAAAACCACGAACGTCACGGCCATGTTCATTCCTAGAGGGACGGTTTTCGGGATGGGGCCGGCCGCCCCGATGGTCGCCGATTTCTCGTCACGGGGGCTGAGCCTGATCAGCAAGGGGATTCTGAAGCCGGACGTCCTCGGTCCTAGTGTCGACGTGCTCGCTGCGTGGCCTCTTCTTCCGGTCGGGCCTTCGTCCATCGCTTAAATGTTCAACGTACATCCCGACTGGCTACTCCGCACCTCAGCGGCATTGCCGCTCTGCTGAAGAGCGCATATCCCGACTGGTCGTCGGCTATGATCAGGTCAGCAAGGCCGGCCTTAAGCTCATTAGGACCGCAGGCAAACTTTCAAAATGATCGAAAATATATCATGTAAAAAATAAAAAATAAAAAATTGACACTAAGAATTGTTTTTTTGTCGAGAGGAAAATAACTCATTATATATACTAGTTCTATTTTAGATACAATATTATTAATATATTTAAATTTAAATTTATAACCGGTTCTGCAGGTTAGCAATTATGACGACGGCCTACACGACCAACACTGCTGGCGAGCCGATCGCCGACGAGGCGTTGAAGCCGACTAGCGCGTTCACTATGGGCGCAGGCCACGTCCACCAGGCGAAGGAGAACAACCCCGGCCTCGTCTACGACATAAAACCCGAAGACTACAGCGGAAACATGTGCGACATTCCGTTCACCGACGAACAGGTCTCCTTCGCGACGCGGCGCGAGGTCGACTGCTCCGGCGTGTGGAAGATATTCGATGCGGAGCTGAACAACCCATCCTTCTCGGCGACGTTGGGGCCGGAGAACAATTTTACGCGAACAGTCACTCGGACCATGACCAATGTCGGGGAGCCGAGCTCGAACTACGCTATCGAGATCGTGCAGCCGCTTGGGGTGGTCGTGACTGTGACATCCGAGAAGATGGATTTTGCGATGATAGCCAGAAGATCTGTCGCAACCTATACGGTGGAGTTCAGTCGAAGTGTCGAAAACGACGCTGAGGGCGTGCAGTACTCCGAAGGCTCTCTTACTTGGTTGTCATTGCTGGGGTTACAGTCTGGATTTGGTAAATTTTGGAGCCCAAATATGGTCAAAGATTTGATTTGATATAATTTTTAAATCTACATTAAATATAAGATTTGATTATATTTTAAATTTGTATCAAATATTTAATTTGACCATATTTGGACGTCCATAATTGGTGTTGGACTATTTTAGGTGTAATAAGATTCTTATTTTAAGGTTTCCTATTTAGAAAACATATTATGACCTAAAATTGGATTTCTCATCCTATAAATATTGGAGGAGGGTGGAGGCACAATATCACGCCCTAGTATCAAAATACATAGACGAACATGGTCACTATCCCATACAGGGTATTATACGTCGTACGACGATCACGATCGTAACTAGACAATGGAGTGTATGCTACAATCAAGTCTCATAGGGTCAAGGACTTCTATGTCTCAATCATTCAAACAAAAAATAATAATATAGAACACTTCAGAATAAGCAGCAAGGCGTCCCAAACGCCACATCAAAATATTCTTTAGAGATCTAGCGATACAGAATAATATGCCAGATGCAAGATCAAGGTATACATGACAGTGAGTCAGCTGCAGTCTGAATATATACAGTCATGTAAGGAGCTAGTGTCCAAATTTGCCGGCTAATAGGTGTCGGTTGGATAAACATCCAAAAGAATATAGTTTACAAAAGACGAGCAGTGAATAAAGGAACCCACTCGTTATCCTCGGCGGCCATGTTCCTGGTAAGTGCCATGAGTCAGGGGGAAGTACGTTGGATCCTCGGGTGCTGGCTCGAAACCTGGCCATGCAAAACCAGTGGGGTTAGACCCCAAACAGCAAGTACCACAAAGGAAGCACACGAAAAGAAGAACAAAATCCAAAGATTTAAATATATATAATAGTTCTGCGTCGTAGCGTTGGTCCATGGCATATCCTAACAAAGGCCCAACCCTACAACCAAACAAGGACAATGGTTGAATCCATCATACTATGAAAGTCAATTTTCCTAAGCTACTAACAGAATAATACAATCACATCCGAGTTCAATTAATAAAATTAGCCAAATGCTTGTACGGCTGGCTATTTGTGGAGTCTGAGATTTTCTCATAATAATGCATAATAAGTGTAGTGCCCCGTTCCCCCTATTCGGGGAGCGCGACTAAGAAATACTTGGTATCGTTCGATCGGGACAGATTGAATCAAGATCTTTTTCTCGTTATGGATTTGTTTCTTCGGAATCAAGTCCCATATTCAACTGATAGTGCCTCAAGAAAGAACTCGGCGGCAGAGTCGAGAGAGGCCTTTCCGTTGCGCTGGTTTCCTTGCCCATTTTCAATGTCGTTTGGTTGCTTTCTTATTGATTTTATGACTTGCATTTTCTTGAACGGTTTCGATAGATTTTATTGCCTTCGTTCTTAGGATTTCGTATTTTGTATCGAACCCTTAGAAACCAAAGTAGGAGATATTGATCATATGTTGGTGCGTGCAGGTGATCGTATAGGCGACGCACAAGCGGAGTCTTAAAGATCTCTCATTTTCTTTCCGAGTTCACCAACTTATGAGTGGATTTACTCGATTAGCTCCCTTCTTCCAAGTCTTCGTTCTAAATAAATTGACTCATTTGTGCATTCCGATCAAACGATACCAAAATAATAAAATTGAGTCAGAATAAAGAAAAAGTAGACTTGAAACACTAATAATGCTTGTCACACAGAATTCCAAACGATCACATCTATGCGTGCATGTCCGTTATACACATAACTATTTCATGTTAGTTGTAGTTAGAATCATTTATCTATAAATGTTCAAGGTATGGTGCAAAAAGGGAAATGTGATCATTATGCAAGTAGCCTAGACTATGAGAAATACACGAAGTTTATTTGCTTATATTGCTTGAATATGTGTTTCAATTGATAACTTAGTTGGTTGAAGAGGCATGGTCTCGGACAAACTTGTGCACAAGGTATGTCGTTCTACGAACGGTCGCCGAGGCACTGGGACCGCTTTGACCCGGGTAGAATAATTTGCTAGTGTAGTCCTAGCATTGGATGGGTCCGTACGTCCGCCGAAGGCTATCTACCCGAGGCGGAATGGCAGCCGACCCATCCCTCGTCCGACCAAGTGATTGCTATGTATATTTAAACTATGCAGACTAACTATGTCTTCGTGGCAGGGAAGGTCATGGTAAGTTTTGTACTGGTGGTTCAGACGGTACAGGTAAAGTCACCGAGCGGTGGCACATTTTATTATGTCATTTTGTTCTATCATATATATAAAGAATTAAACTAAGAAAAGATAGAAAGATCACATAAGAAAAATGCTGCATGCTCATATGAATTCGTTATAGATTTTGGTAATTTGGGTTAGCTCGCCCTTACCGGTACTTTTTGAAGTACTGACCCTCGTTGTAGCAGGTTCCCGGAGCCGAGGCGAATCAGCGAGGAGGTGAAGCTTTCTCCAACCCTTCTTGAATCAGTGGGCGTATTCGTGCTGTGACTTTTGAAGCCCAAGTACATACAAAAGAAAGGAGCTTGCACTTCCCTTTTGAAGCTCTTAGGCGATGGTGTTGACTTGCACCCAAGGTATTTTGTGTTTTCTGAAATTTAAGTAAAGGATGTAATGTATGGATCGGCTATCTCATTTTGTGTCCAAGTTGTAAGCCCGTGCGGTATCTTTATTACTTTGGGTCAAGAGTCTGTAAACAGATGTTCATTATCAATAAAGAGAACTTTTCTATGCCTCAATGTGTGATATCTTATTTGCGTACTCTGTTGCATTTATTCTAAAGTATATCATTATGCCTATGCCTTGTGCATGTGCGCCTTACGCGTGCACGACATCACATCCGGGGGACGATTATCGATTTAGCGAAAATCTGAGTCCAATTAATAATATAGAACATTTAATGAACTGTGTGTTCCGGCCGTATCTCGATAAATTTGTAGTAGTGTTCATTGATGATATCTTGATGTACTCAAAGAATAGAGAGGATCATGCAGAGCACTTGCGGACCATGCTACAAACTCTTTGGGACAACAAGCTATATGTGAAACTGAGTAAGCATGAATTCTGGCTGAGCATTGTATCTTTCCTCGGGCATATCATTTCTGCGGGAGGCATTTCAGTCGATCCAAAGAAAATTGAAGCCATCATCGTGTGGAAGCGGCCTGCCTCCGTCAGTGAGATTCGAAGCTTCCTAGGGCTAGCGGGCTACTACAGGCGTTTCGTGAAAGATTTTTCCAAATTAGCATCACCTCTGACCCGCCTCACACAAAAGTGAGTCGCGTTTGAGTGGTCCGCTGACTGCGAAGTCTCATTTGAAGAGTTAAAGCATCACCTCACCTCTGCCCCGTTACTTGCACTACCAGACGAGACCTCAGGATTCTAAATATTCAGCAACGCGTCAGGGCAGGGCTTGGGGTGTGTACTTATGCAACAAGATAGGGTGATAGCCTACACATCCAGACAACTGAAAAAGTACGAAAAATTATCCTAGATCTGGAACTAGCAGCAATTATTTTTGGCCTAAAATTGTGGCGATACTACCTTTATGGAGTGGCTTGCCAAATTTATATCGATCATAAAAGTTTAAAGTACCTATTCACCCAAACGGAACTCAACCTACATCAGCGACGTTGACTAGAATTAATAAAGGATTACGACTTGACGATGGACTACACACCTGGCAAGGGAAATGTGGTAGCAGATGCGTTGAGTCGGGTCTTTGCAGGATCCATGTCTGTTGATAGCAGGTTACAAAGGGACTTAGAAGAGATGGGCATCAAACTCTGAATTCGATATCGTGGCGCGAGGGTTGCTCAGATGTGATTTGTACCCAACCTGTTAGAGATGGTCACATCTACTCAGAGGGATGACCCATTCCTAAGGAAAATACGCGAGCAAATTCTAGCGGGGATGGCAAAAGACTTTGCGATAGATGAGAATGGAGTGTTGTGAGTTAAGGAAAGGCTATGTGTCCCCAATGACTCAGAACTTAGAAAGGAGATCCTTGCGGAAGCTCACTATGCAGCCTATACGATCCATCCCGGGAGCACGAAAATGTATAAAGACCTTCGCACTATCTTCTAGTGGCACGGCATGAAGAAAGATGTGGTACTCTTTGTGTCGCAATACATAACTTGTCAGAGGGTGAAAGCAGAGCATCAGAGGCCGGACGGAGAAATGCATAATCTTGCTATCCTGGAATGAAAGTGGGAGCACATACGTATGAATTTTATTGTTGGCTTGCCGAGGACACAACGGGGGAACGACACAATCTGGGTCATCGTCGATTGGTTAACCAAGTCAGCATACTTCATTGCCATCAAAAATACTTGGAACACTGACCGCCTTGCCCAGACCTACCTTGATGAGATAGTTCGGCTGTACGGAGTGCCAGTTTTTATAGTATCATATCGGGACGGACGATTCCTATCACGTTTCTGGGAAAGCCTTCAGTTAGCGATGGGGACCAAGTTAAAGTTCAGCTCAGCCTACCATCCTTAAACAGATGGCCAAACAGAATGGGTGAATCAGTTACTAGAAGACATGATGCGCCTCTGCGTAATTGATTCGAAGTCAAGTTGGGACGTCTACCTGCCGCTGGCCGAATTTGCATACAACAACAGTTATCAATCCAGCATCGAAATAGCTTCGTACGAGGCTTTGTATGGGCAAAAGTGTAGGTCACCGATCTGTTTGAATGAAGTTGGGGAGCGCCAAATCCTTGGGCCGTAACTAGTTGAACAAACAGTCCGGGCCGAAACTAGTTGAACAAACAGTCTAAAAGGGTCGATTGATCCGAGAAAATGGATTTTGTGATGATAGCTGGAAGATATGTCGTAACCTATACGGTGGAGTTCAGTCGAAGTGCCAAAAATGACGTTGAGGGCGTGTAGTACTCCGAAGGTTCTCTTACTTGGTTATCATTGTTGGGGGTACAGCCTGAATTTGGTAAATTTTGGAGCCTAAATATGGTCAAAGATTTGATTTGATATAATTTTTAAATCTACATTAAATGTAAGATTTGATTATATTTTAAATTTGTATCAATTATTTAATTTGACCATATTTGGACGTCCATAATTGGTGTTGGACTATTTTAGGTGTAATAAGATTCTTATTTTAGGGTTTCCTATTTAGAAAACATATTATGACCTAAAATTGGATTTCTCATCCTATAAATATTGGAGGAGGGTGGAGGCACAATGTCACGCCCTAGTATCAGAATACATAGACGGACATGGTCACTATTCCATACAGGGTATTATACGTCGTACGATGATCATGATTGTAACTAGACAAGGGGGTGCATGCTACAATCAAGTCTCGTCGGGTCAAAAACTTCTATGTCTTAATCATTCAAACAAAAAATAATAATATAGAACACTTCAGAATAAGCAGCAAGGCATCACAAACGCCACATCAAAATATTTTTTAGAGATCTAGCGATACATAATAATGTGCCAGATGCAAGATCAAGGTATACATGATAGTGAGTCAGCTGCAGTCTGAATATATACAGTCATGTAAGGAGCTAGTATCCAAATTTGCCGGCTTACAGGTTTTGGTTGACTAAACGTCCAAAAGAATATAGTTTACAAAAGACGAGCAATGAATAAAGGAACCCACTCATTATCCTCGGCAGCCATGTTCCTGGTAGGTGCCACGAGTCAGGGGAAAGTACGCTGGATCCTCGGGTGCTGGCTCAAAACCTGGCCATGCAAAACCAGCGGGGTTAGACCCCAAACAACAAGTACCACAAAGGAAGCACACGAAAAGAAGAACAAAACCTAAAGATTTAAATATATATAATAATTCTGCATCATAGCGTTGGTCAATGGCATATCCTAGCACAAAGGCCCAACCCTACAACAAAATAAGGACAAGGGTTGAATCCATCATACTATGATAGTCAATTTTTCTAAGCTACTAACAGAATAATACAATCACATCTGAGTCCAATTAATAAAATCAGCCAAACACTTGTATGACTGGCTATTGTGGAGTCTGAGGTTTTCTCATAATAATGCTTAATAAGTGTAGTACCCTGTTCTCCCTATTCGGGGAGCGCGACTAAGAAATACTTGGTATCGTTCGATCGGGATAGATTGAATCAAGATTATTTTATCGTTACGGATTGGTTTCTTCAGAATCAGGTCCCATATTCAACGGATCATGCCTCAAGGAAGGACTTGGCGGCAAAGTCGAGAGAGGCCTTTCCGTTGGGCTGGTTTTCTTGTCCGTTTTCGATGTCGTTTGGTTGCTTTCTTGTTGGTTTTATGACTTGTGTTTTCTTGAACAGTTTTGATGGATTTTATTGCCTTCGTTCTTAGGATTTCATATTTTGTATCGAACCCTTGTGTCACGTCTCAGTCACAAAATACGTAGGACTAGGAATACGTAATACGTCAGCCGTATGTATACGAACTCCAATATATAAAAACTATACACACACGTACGTTGTACATGAATATCCAATCCACTAGTGGTAATATACTGTCAACAAGTCACACGCAATTTATATCTCATCCACAACACAAAAAAAAATACGAAATAAATAACTGAATATCAAATAGAAAGTATCAAAGTATGATAGTCGGATGGAAACAAATCCACTGCAAATCGACTAAAATAAAACTACAAAAATTGAGAAGAGAATCAAACTCTAATATAAGATAAATGTCCAACAAGAAAGCAACTAGAATATCCATCAGCTGCGATGGATCAAAGATACTCTGAAGAAAAGACCTCCCTAGTCTGATAAGAAGGTCCGGTCCGGGTCCGTACTCCTGTGGATACTCCTGTCCGTCTACATCTGGAAAGGGACCAGGTCCTCAGAGGGACGTAATAAGATACATAATAACATGCCAATAAAGTACTGAAAAATAAATATCCAATGGGGTCACCTAACCGCCTAAGTGAATACAGTTTGAGAACAACTTTCCAACAAGTGGGCTATCTGGCCAAAATAGGATTGGCATGATTCTGTTGGAGATTCAGGGGCCTACAAAGCATGATGACTTTTGAACCTCAGAGACCGCCTGATAATATATAATATATAGTGGTCATCATGACCGCGCATCTCCGACGGAGCGTACGAGTTACACAAGAAAAGCGCAAAGGAGCACAAATGCCTTACTTGTTGTTCTCTCCATCCCATGCTCTAAGCATGTCACATCCATGGCACGATGATACCTCTAAATAACTGCCAGGTCTTCTAGCATGCAAAGTTTCTATCAACAGTTATCCCTATCCGTTGCACGACCTATACGTACCAGTGGCCAACCGAGTAAGCAAGTCTGTGTCCTACATGTGACTCATACTCGTGTAAGAATAGTGTCATGGCCAATTAAATATAAGAATGCCTCATGATAATGGGGTGGTCTCATAAGTAGGTCCATATGTATATACATAACAAAAACAGAATACGACGTCACCGTCATTACACCCAAGTTTCCTTGGACGCACAGTTTATATAGCAGTTTAAAATATATGAATTAAATAAATAGAAATAAGACATGTATGCATCATATGGAATGTAATCACAGTACAATGACAAGGTATACTTGCCTGGCAAGCAAACTGTATAGTGTAAGTGTCTAGTTGTCAAGGACACAAGATCAGAAACTAAGGCCTCCGAATAAACGTCTCCGGATGCTGAAATAAACATCACCAACATTTCAGGAATCAGCGAGATAGCTAAAAAATACTACCCTTTCATCCAATTTGGACACAGGGGCAAAACGGTAATTTTGGGTCAAAACGGGATCCACATGTGGCCCACTTTGCACCGAAAAGTGTGCCAGGGGTAAAGGTCTCTAAATAGGACAAATTATAGGTCAAACAACTCTAAATGTCAGTACGAACTCAACGGTATGTCCAATTTTGGATTTCGGTGAGCCGAACATAATTTTGCCCAAAAAGTCAACATTGGGGCCCGCAATAGGCGGCTTGGTCAACTATCTCAGAATTGTGTGAAAATTGGGTCACAGGACCAGCACGATACCACGAGTCCAATGGCGTAAGTTTTGCCGCATTTTGTTTAGCGTACAATAAATGGTATGATATTTTGTAAAGTCGCGATACACAAACTTTTTGTGGATACGAGTTGATTCCTACGCGCACACACGTCCGAATCAATTTTTGAGAAAGCTCACACATCTGGACATACCATACGCGCCTTTCAGTATAATTGGTACGCGATGGGGCGGTCCTGTTTGGCGGGACGCGCTTCGTATCACAAATTTTGAAGGTTCAAAAACAGGTTTTTCGTGATTTTTAACCTAGTTTAATTTTGTATATAATACCAAATAAAATAATATAATTGACAGAAAAAAATCTCGGTTATGTGGTCTTCACATAGCAAAAAGAAAATCTAAGTTCGGATCTCTGTGGCGGAAGATACGAGTCCTTAAACAGGGGTGGTTACAATAGTTTTTCTGAGATTAAAAGTTGTTGTTTTTCTCCAACTTGGTCTCAGTTTTCACCTAGGGTTACGCGCTGATCGACAAAAATTAATATACAGAGTTGGAAGAAGGATAGGTCATGAACATATCGGTGAAGACAGGGTCGAATTTGGTTACGAGATGGAGCAAAATCAATGCCTGAACAGGGGTATGCTGCAGTAAATTTCTGCAGGCGTACGCGGGATCTCGCGCTGCGATGAGCGATCTCCGACGGCGGCGGCGACAATCTCAGGGTCGACGGCGCCTCAGGGTAGTCGTGGAGATGGTAAGGGTTAGGGTTTAGGGTTTACAAGTTTATAAAATATAGAGAGAGAGGGGGAGAACCGAAGGGGGGTTGTATTCCGCGGGTCTTGGGGGTGTAGCGGGCTTAGAAAATTTGTTGTTGCTGCTGTCTTTTAGTAGTTTAGTTATTAGAGAAGTTTGTTTTGATTTTTTTTCTTTTTTTTCTTTTTTTTCTTTTCTTTATTCCATTCTTTCTTTTGTTTTCTATTCTTTTCTTTATTATAAATTACTTATATATATATATATATATATATATATATATATATATATATATATATATATATATATATATATATATATATATATATATATATATATATATATATATATATATATATATATAATCCAGAAAATTATATTAGTACATAAAAATAATCTTTCAACCGTCCACAAGGTCCCCTACATGAAATAAATTAAGGTAAAATAATAGTTGCTCCATAAATCTCTAAATGCATAATTACCTAGAAATAAAAATTTAATAAATTCTATATCTTCTAATTAACTAATAAATACTATAAATAAATTAATTAATTAATTAATCAATACGGCTTTTAAAATTAGGGGTTTTATATTCTACCCAACTTATAAAAATTTTGTCCTCGAAATTAAATCTAAGCCACGATAGAAAGTCAAGGATGGTATAAGGTAGAAATTTACAAATTAAATTCATACCTTGGTCTACAAATAGGTACAAAAAATGCTTGCGCATGTCTTTCTCGCGCTCCCAAGTGGATTCTCCTGGCGCTCCCTGCTTCCATGCCGCGCGGACCAAGAGAATCGACTGGTTCCTTAATACTTTCTCTCGACGATCAAGGATTTCCATGGGTTGCTCTTGGTATGACAAGCTCGACCCAATGGTTATCTCAGAATGGTCGAGAACATGACTGATGTCTGCCACATATCGCCTGAGTTGCGATACGTGAAATACATCATGTACACTCTCAAGTAAAGGTGGTAGCGCAAGTTGATATGCCATATCTCCCACTCTCTCTAGCATGTCTAATATACCTTGGGCTCAACTTGCCACGCCCTCCGAATCGAATGGTGCCTCTAGGATGAATAAAATACATCGAACTATGAGCTTCTGCCATCAGCTCCTGTCGAATCTCTCCATTGGAAACATATAGACGATCACCATATCGCAATATCCCATCCTCATGAATGTGCAATCCTGTCTGCTTTCCATCCTCTGTCCTTTCTTTCAATCTCCTGAATCCGGCGTCTGTAGGCAAAGCTGCCTTGATCCTCTCTACTAGTGATGACTGTACTTGTAAATTGGCTAATATCCCATCTGCTCCGGGTAATATCACTTCTATGCCAAGCTCTTGCAAGTCCTCCAATAATTTCCTCTACGTCATCAAGAAGTAAGCTGCTGGTTTCCGGCTTAACGCGTCTGCTACAACGTTAGCCTTGCATGGGTGATAATGTAGCTCTATCTCAAAATCCTTTATCAACTCAAGCCATCGACGTTGTCTCATATTTAGATCCTTCTGCGTGAAGACTTACTTGAGGCTTTTGTGGTCTGTATAGATCTCCACTCATTCCCCATATAAGTAATGTCTCCATAGCGTCAAAGCAAAAATAACTGCTGCAAGTTCCAAGTCATGAGTTAGATAATTCTTCTCATGCACTCGTAACTGTCTAGATGTATATGCAATCACCTTGTCATGCTGCATCAACACGCATCCCAAGCCTTTTCCTGATGTGTCACTGTAAATCACATAACCTCCTGATCCTGATGGAATAGTCAATACTGGTGCTGTGGTCAGTCGCTTCTTCAACTCCTCAAAAGCGGCTTGACATTCGTTGGTCCATACGAACTTTTGATCCTTGCATATCAACCGAGTCATAGGTGCTGCTGTTCTTGATAAGTTCTCCACAAACCGTCGGTAATATCCCGCAAGTCCAAGGAAACTTCTCGCCTCCGATGCTGATTTAGGAACTGGCATGTCTCGATTGTCAAAATTTTCTTTGGATCAACAGAAATACCATCTCCTGTAACGACATGTCCAAGAAATGAAACTCTGTCCAAAAAAAACTCATATTTACTGAGCTTCGCATATAACTGCTCTCTTCTCAAGGTCTCTAGGATGATCCGCAGGTATTTTTTGTACTACTCGTGGCTCTTCGAATAGACAAGTATGTCATCTATGAAGATGACCATGAACTGGTCCAAATACTGATAGAATACTCGATTCATTAAGTCCATAAAGATAGTTGGAGAATTGGTCAACCCAAATGGCATGACCAGAAACTCGTAGTGTCCATATCTTATCCTGAATGCTATCTTCGGGATGTCCTGCTTCCGTACCTTTACTTGGTGATATCCCGATCTCAAGTCTATCTTCGAGAACACCTTAGCTCCACTAAGCTTATAAAATAAGTCGTCAATGCATGGCAATAGGTATTTATTCTTCATGGTCACTGCATTTAAGGCTCTGTAGTCAATGCACATACGCACTGACCGATCCTTCTTTGGTACAAACAACACTGGTGCTCCCCAGGGTGATGCACTCGGTCGGATGAAACCTTTCTCCTCTAGTTCTTTCAACTGTGCCTTCAGCTCATCCATCTCATTCTTCGCCAATCTATAAACATGCGACGCTATGGGTGCTGCTCCCAGTGTCAATTCTATCGAGAACTCTACGTCTCTGTCTGGGGGTAGGCCTGGCAATTCCTCTGGAAAAATGTCTTAAAACTCTGAAATAATGGGGTGATAGATAACATCGTCCATTGCAAGCTGCACACCATCAAGGGCTTCTGTGGATCCTCGTGCAAACTCAAGTTCAGGCTGGCCTGGTACCTTAAAAAGAATAATTCCTCCAAAATAATCAAAGAAAGTGTGGTACTTGCTTAGCCAGTCCATTCCAAGCACAATAATAAAAGTTGGCATAGGAAGGACTAAGAGTCGGGCGTTCATCTCTCTGCCACGAATTACTATAGGACACGATCTACAAATTTGACTAATAGGTACAACTCTCCTCCGATGAGAATTCTAACACAACTAGGTAAAGGTGTAGTGGCAATATTGTGTTTGGCAATAAAACTAAAAGATATGAACGAGTGGGTGGCTCCCATATCAAATAATGTCACAACAGAAAAAGTAAAAGCAAGAGTAATACCTGCTATGACATCAATCTCCTGATCCAAGTCATCCACTTCTAGTGCAAAAGCTTGTCCGTTCCTCTGTGGTAATCCATGACTGGCCCTCGTGTACTGATCCTTCTGAGTAGGTAGCGGTGGTCCTCGCTAAAATCCTCCGGCTGCTGGGGGTCGAGGTGCTCCTGGTCTAGTCATCTGCTGAACTGGCTTCGGTGCGGAAAGTGCTAGCCTCTGTATTGGCGGTGGAATATCATTATCTGCTGCATTAGACAGTCTCTCGCCATATGTTATCCGGAACCATACCTCATACATTATCCCAAACGAGTCCGACAGTCTCTCGAAATATGCTCGCGTTTCCCACAATAATTGATGTAGGATTTCTTCAAAATCTGGTATGGTCCTGCTCTGTGCTGATGCTGTTGTTGTTGTGCCAAAGGACGTCTGATAGGCCCTCCTTGTTGTGTCCTTGTTGGTCCTTGCTGTATCCTTGCTGATCCTTGTTGTGTCCTTAGTTGAACTTATTTTCCCCTGTCGATGGTCTCTTGTAACCTAGCTTCTGTCAATAATTCGGCATAAGAGATCCGGGACTATGAGCTAGTGTAGTGTTGGAGCTCCTGAGTCAGTCCACGGTAAAACCTCTTAGCCTTTCCTAAGTCATTTGGTATCAGGACAGCGCCATATTTACTAAGGGGACTAAACTCTTCATCATACTCGTCAACTATCTTGTTTCCCTGCTCCAGATGAAGAAACTGATATACAACGCATCCCTGACAGTGTTCGAGAAGTAATTCCTCTCAAAGCACTCCAAGAATTATTTCCAAGTCTGGTACATACCTAACTGGCGCTCCATTAATTCCCACCAGTGATGAGCGTTACCATATAGTTGCGTCCTTATGCTTGTCATCCAAAGATCTGTAGGTAGCTGTGATGCTTCTAATAACTTTTGAGTATGGGTAATCTAATTTATAGTCTCCTCTGGACTCTCAGTGCCTTTGTACGGCTTGAGACCCATCTGTACAAAGTTCTTGACTGAACCAACTCTAACTCATGGTACTGGAACTAGTGCTTGAGCTGGTACAGTTGCCTGTGCAGCCATTCTCTCAAGTGCTGCTAGAAATTCTTGCCTCTGCTCTGCCGCTTGCTGCCTCTGCTCTATAGCTAGTGCGGCTACCTGTTGTCTCTGTTCCTGCATCATCATTTAAAAGAATTGGAACAACTGTGTCTGGCCATCCTGTGGTGCTGATGAAGCTGGAAGAGTCCTATTAGGTGAAGCAGAACGATCAGATGGAACTGGATTGTAAGTCTGTCCATCTGGCCCCGGAAGTCTAGGAGTCGTCGAGGTCTCTCCTCGAGTTTGGCCATTGACTCCTGGAGGTGTGTCGCCATCAGCGGCAGTACATCCACTACGCATATCCATCTCTCTGCAGGTGGTGGACGAAACAATTAGAAGAAGTACAGGAATCAAATAGGATACAAGCATTTAAATAGGATAGTTGAAAGGAAGGATGAGTTTTAGTCAAGCGTGGATGAGATCCTTATACTCTATTCCTATACGCAGGCTTGCTCGGTACAGTAATGTAACCGAGACAATATATTCTAGACCGGCATGGGCCACCAAAAAAACATGTCATGCCCCAGTCCCAAAATACGTAGGACTAGGAATACGTAACACGCCAGCCGTATGTATACGAACTCCAATATATGAAAACCATACACACACGAACGTTGTACATTAATATCCAATCCACCAGTGGTAATATACTGTCAACAAGTCACACACAATCTATATCTCATCCACAGCACAAATAAAGAAATAAATAACTGAATATCAAATAGGAAGTATCAAAGTATGATAGTCGGATGGAAACAAATCCACTGCAAATCGACTATACTAAAACTACTAAAAGAGAGAAGAGAACCAAACTCTAATATAAGATAAATATCCAACAAGAAAGCAACTAGAATATCCATCAGCTGCGATGGATCAAAGATACTCTGAAGATAAGACCTCCTCAGTCTGATAAGAAGCGTCCGGTCCGGGTCCGTACTCCTGTGGACACTCCTGCCCGTCTATATCTGGAAAGGGACCAGGTCCTCAGAGGGACGTAACGAGATATATAATAACATGCCAATAAAGTACTGAAAAATAAACATCCAATGGGGTCGCCTAACCGTCTAAGTGAATACAGTTTGAGAACAACTTTCCAACAAGTAGGCTATCTGACCAAAATAGGATTGGCATGATTCTCTTGGAGATTCAGGGGCCTACTGTAAAACCCCTAAATTCTGAAAACGGTTTTACTACTTATTTATATTAGTTATGAACTAAATAGGGAGAATATATTTTATTAGATTTATTTTGAGAAGTTTTCAGCACTTAAAGGATTTATGGAGCCATTATAAAAATTTTCTTAATTTATTCCATGTAGGAGACCTTTTGGACAGTAGCTAGCTTAACCGTATACACCAAATATAATTTTAGATATATATATATAATTTATTAAAATAGAATTTTCCATTGGATCAAACCTAAAACCCAAACCCAGAACCCGTTAACCTACCCATGGATAAAGTTAGAAATATCAGCAGCAGCTCATCACCCCGCGTGTACTTCTACGCGCGTAAACAGCAACAACAACAGTAACAAAAACAACCTCCGCGCGTAAAGTTTAAACCTACGCGTAAAGCAACCTCCGCGCGTAAACCAATTCTACCGCTTAAATCCTTTTACCGTGCGTAAAAAACCCTCTTATGACTCATCCCCTACCGCCTCTCTATCTATTCCTCAACCGAAACCTAAACCAATGGCAGACCAACCAAAACCTAAACCAATGGCAGACCAACCAAAACCTAAACCAATGAAAGGATGAAAGTAGTAGCAGCAGTAATTCTTAATCCCTAAGTTTTCCCACCGACTCCTTATCCCTATATATATTACAACACTTCACAAAACTCTAATCCCACTTCTTTCACCAAAACTTACACACATTATCAGGACGTACACTATACAAAGTCTTGCTCAGGCAAGTATACCTTGCCAAATTCTACTGTTTAAATTATAAATTATTGCATATATATTTCTGTTGTAAAATACATAAACTGTGTGCGCCTGATGTTGCCTCGAGTGCAGTCGACAAATATGTCGATACGTAGTATAACTGACTTAGATATTAGCAGACTCACCAACAGATGCGAGGGTATTCTGATATCCTCCTGGACCCTGACACTGGTACACGCATCACGATTGCAAACTCATGTTGGGATACGGGTTCGCGTACTCGATTAGCTACGGTGCGTGAAACACACATTACAGTTTAGCACGTAGTCAGGATTATCTAGAAAGTTGTGACTTGGCATATAGCTACGTGGTATGCACGTTGTGGATTCGACTTGTATATTCACATTGGGCAGAAAAGACAACTAGTAGGCGTATGGGACATCCACCTCCTTTATTGCAGATACCACACTCTTCAGAGTGATACGGACGTATATATACTTTGTAGATACCACGTCCCTTAGAGTGTTGGACGTTATATATATAGATACCTTATTCTTCGGAATGATGGATGTTGCAGATACCACACTCTAGAGGATGTTGGACGTTATGCTTACGCCTACCCATAAGTACCAAGGTTGTCTTTACAATTGCATACACTTAGATGGTTAGCTCACCCTTTATTTATTCAGTATTTATATATGGCATGCTTTTATGTATCTTGTTATGTCCCACTGAGGACCTGGTTTCCTTCCAGATTTAGATAAGGCGTACTATCCTACGGTGTATGGACCTGGGCAAGAGACGAGGTACTCATCCGAGGAGGAGTTAGAGGTGCTGCCGTCCGAGTTTCTCTGATCTTGAGTAGACTTGCCATGTAGAGCTGGAGCCTCTTTATCTAGATAGCCGATGCTCTATTCATGTTATATTTCAGCACTTTTATTTTAGTTTTTGTAATGGGTTTGTTTCCATCAGACATATCGGGTTTGTATTAAAAACTCATTTCAGACTTAGCACTTATATTCCAGTACTGATTTCAGTGTTCCTTGATATATTGTGGATGAGGTTAGATGTTACCTGTTATATGCTAGTACTAGACTTGTTAGTATTTTAGGACAGCGTAGCACGTCTCTTTGGGTCCAATAAATTGGGTTTTCCTTCGGAGACGTGTCAGCTGGCCAATGCAACGTGGCCTGGTTCTACATGATTTTGGGACTGGGACGTGACATGGTTTTAGTGGTGGCCCATGCAGGTCTAGAATATATTATTCTGGTTACATAACTGTACCAAATAAGCCTGCGTATAGGAATAGAGCATAAAGATCTCATTCACACTTGACTAAATCTCATTCTTCCTTTCAGTTATCCTAGGTTGGATAAAACAAGTTTTACGCCAGAAACCCTTAAACTATGACCAGACCCTTTATCCTTGTTGGCGTAAAAAGCCAAACTATGAAGAGACTGCCAACTTTACGCTGCAGTTATGACAACTACTAACCATGTTTTCGTAGTTTTCCTAATCCTGCGTATGACACGTCATGCAAGCCATGTAGAAAATTACCCCAGCGTAAACTTGATAACCAGCGTAGAGTAGCCAGAATAGGTGTAAACCACAAGGATGGTGATATAAGCGTATTAGTCATAATTTTATCTTTCCCAGTTATGACAAAGGAAAATCTCGTGCATTAAATGCAGAGATATGCCTCGAGCCCTGAGCAGGAAACAACATTTTACGTAACATCAAGGTTTTGTCTTATCCTGAGCGTAAAAACTTATTTCGGACTTGAGCGTAAAAGCTCATTACAATAGACAGCGTATTCAGAAGACTCAATCCTCCCTTGAGTGGTGTATTAAATATGTCACTAACCGACAACCTGGGTCTCTGTGCAGAAACATCATCACAGTCACCCTCTCGATTATCGTGCAGTACTTTTTGTCAGATGTCAGGTTTACTGAATTATCTGACAAATTCATCCAGGGAAAATAAAGAGTTCCTCGTACAAACCTCACGCTGCAATAAAAACAACGAATGTTAGATTTTACGCAAGTAACCCTTACGCACACAGATTTTTACGCAGACTTTACGCAGGAAGTATAACAGACTTTTTCACAGATAGCTCTGAAGTCTTGATTTACGCCAGATAGTGAATCTCTACTTTACGCCAGACAGCTTGAAACTCGGTGTTACGCAGACAATTTCAAAATCTCTATCTCTGCTTTACGCAGACAGTCTTGAATCCCTACTTTATGCGGACTATCTAGAATCTTGATTTTACGCGGACAGCTCTGAAGTCTTAAATTACGCCAAACTTCTTTGAATCTCTGTTTTACGCGAACGGCTTAGCAACCTATTTTTATGCAAACATTCTATTAAATGTTTGTATCCTATTATTTCTTTTCTCCCAGAAGTATGGATGTACCCAGTGGACACACAGATGATAGGGTTGACAAGGCAACAGACACCTCGCCTGATGTCAATAGAACTCCAACTACCCCGAGAGACCAGTCCCCGAGACGGACACCGGTTTATCCATCATACCTCTACAATGGTCCTACTCAGGAAGCTATACTAGCTCAGCAAGAAGGACAGACCTCCCAGGCACTAACACAACAAGCAGATACACCTTTGCCTCCACCCCCACCCTTTCCAGCCCTGATGCCACAACTAGAGGGATAGCCACAAATGTTCCAATTCTTTCAAGCCATGATGCAGACGTAATGGCATCAGACTGAGACCTTAAGGCAGAGCTTGATGACAGCTCTGGAGAGGACATCTATCCCAGCACCTGTCCAACCAGCTGGTACTATTCGAGGTTTTTGCCAAATGGGCCCAGAAACCTTTTCGGGCAGCGAAACTCCGGAGGAGATCTCAGATTGGGTCTCCAACACGGAGATGCTGCTAGAAGGTTCATAGCTCCACCCAGACCTTTGGATGACCTCAGTGAGGGTCCAACTCAAAGGCAACGCCCATTATTGGTGGGACTCCATAGAGCGCGGCGTTGGCAAGAACCAGACGTGGGAGCAATTCTTAGTGTACTTCAATGCGAGTATTTCCCGGCTATGGTCAGGAATGCTCTATACTCCCAGTTCCTACACTTGGAACAAGGAACTATGACCGTAGATGCCTACGACGCAGAGTTTAGTCGACTTAGTTTATTAGTGCCATCATGATACCTAACAAGCTGGAAAAGACCAGTAGGTTCCATCACGGCCTTACCCCCGAGCTACAAAGGTATACCACCACGCAGTCAAGATCTCTTATGAGGAGGTTCTTTCAGAGGCAAGAATCCAGGAGGTCATTGGCAGAGAAGCGAGACGCTCTAGCACAACCATACCAGCCAAAGCCCAGCCCAGAACAGGAGGGCCAATCCATCGTCCAGGAATGCAGGCACAAAGGACAGTGCCATATCAGCAGAAGGAGCTTCCGACTTGTCATCATTGTGGCAACAAGGGACACTTCGTCAGAGACTATCGGAAGAAGCTTGGACTGTGCATGATATGTGGAGCAAGTCAACACCTGGCCAGAGACTGCCCAAAATACAGAGAGGCAGCTTCCCAGAATGGACAAGGGCCAACAGCACCAGTCAAGAGGGTACTACCCCCGACTGGAGGTCAGCATCCCCTAGCACCCGAAGGATTTCAGAAAGGACCACCCTTGCCCCCATAAGAGGCTTAGTTCGACCGAGCCAGGAAGCAGGGAAGAGGGCAGAGACACGGACAAGCCTTTGCACTAGAAGCAGTTGCGGAGGAACCAGAAGGAGAAACTATCACAGGTGCCATTTTAGTTGCGTCAATACCTGCAACTGCATTATTTGATTCTGGCACTACGCTATCTTTTATATCTAGTAGTTTCATAGCTATGCATAGAGTAGCTACTTCTCCCTTGCCTAAGAGTTGGAAGATTCTTACCAGAGGAGGCATCGTACCGGTTACCAGTATTATTAGAACGTGCTCCATAGTCGTGTGTAGTAGGGAGATGAAAGCATAATTTTTAGTACTCCCGATGCCAAACTACGACGTTATTTTAGGCATAGATTGGTTAAGCCAGTACAATGCTATACTAGACTGCCGGAGGGGTAGCGTTACTTTTAGACCACTGAATCACCCGAAGTTCGAGTACATGAAGGGCACCATCGAGCGAGGAGTAGGCCAGACACCTAGAGCTTACATGGCTATAGAGACAGCTCCATCAGCTATTGTTGCAGAATTCGAGGATGTATTTTCGGAGGAGTTGCCAGGCCTACCACCTGATAGAGAGGTAGAGTTCATTATTGGGTTAGTGCCCGGAGTAGCACCGGTATCTTCAAATGTGTACCGGTTGGCAAAGAAGGAGCTAGACGAGCTGAAGCTACAACTAGAAGAGTTGCAGATCAAAGGATTTGTTCATCCTAGTGCATCATCCTAGGGAGCACCAGTGTTGTTTGTACCAAAGAAGGACGGAACATTCCGAATGTGCATTGATTACAGATTCCTTAATGCTTTGACAATCAAAAACAAGTACCCCCTGCCGCGAATTGATGATCTGTTCGACCAAATAACAGGATCAGTAGTGTTCTCAAAGATAGATTTGAGATCAGGCTATCATCAGGTAAAGGTGCGGAGAGAAGACATTCCAAAAATAACATTCAGGACTCGTTATGGTCACTACGAGTTCTTAGTGATGCCTTTTGGAATGACAAATGCACATGCCGTATTTATGAACCTAATGAACATAGTATTCCATCAGTATCTGGACCGGTTCATGGTAGTCTTCATCGACGACATCTTGGGATATTCAAAAAACCACGAGGAGCACAGAGAGCACTTGAGGCTAGTGTTAGAGACACTAAGGCGTGAGAGGCTTTATGCAAAACTGAGAAAATATGAGTTTTTCCTAAATCGTGTCACTTTTCTTGGATACGTAATCTCAGGAGATGGCATTTCGGTAGATCCAGCAAAGATTTCGTCAGTAGAAATGTGGCCGACACCTACCAACGTCTCAGAGGTGAGGAGTTTCCTAGGACTTGCCGGATATTACCGGAGTTTCGTAGAGAACTTTGCAAGGATCGCGGAGCCGATGACTCGCTTGACCCGCAAGGAGCAGGATTTCATCTGGTCAGAGGGGTGTCAGATAGCGTTCGACGAGCTAAAAAAGCGTCTGACTATGGCATCTATCTTAACCATACCTTCAGGATCCGAAGGATTCGTAATCTACAGCGATGCATCCAAAAAAGGTTTAGGTTGCGTCTTGATGCAACATGGAAAGGTTGTGGCCTACGCCTCTAGACAACTGAGGACCCATGAGAAGAACTACCCCACTCACGACCTGGAGCTTGCGGCAATCATCTTTGCCTTGAAGCTTTGGAGACACTATCTATACGGAGAACGAGTGGAGATATTCACTGATCACAAAAGCCTAAAGTACGTCTACACCCAGAAGGACTTGAACCTGAGACAAAGACGTTGGCTCGAGGTGATGACAGACTTTGAGATTGAGCTGCAGTACCATCCGGGAAAGGCCAACGTAGTAGACGACGCTTTAAGCAGGAGACCCATAGCATTCTTTTTGACTACCCAGCAACATCTATTAAATGACCTAGAACAGCTGGGTATAGAAGTCATTATGCCAGGAACTGACGGCCAGTTGTCAAGTTACCAGTTGTAATCAACATTGGTCGAAAGGATCAAGGCTGCCCTGCCAACAGATGCCAGATTCCAGAGGCTTCGACAAAGGACAGAGGCCAAAATCCAAACAGGATTACACATACACAGGGAAGGGACTTTAAGATATGGTGACCGTCTCTATGTTTCGAATGGAAAACTTTGACAAGAGCTGATGTCGGAAGCGCATAGCTCAACATACTCTATTCATCCAGGAGGCACGAAGATGTACAGAGACCTGAGACAGTAATATTGGTGGCATGGAATGAAGAGGGAGATAGCCCACTTTGTGGCGAAATGCCTGGTGTGTCAGCAAGTCAAGGCTGAGCATCAGAGGTCCGCAGGCTTACTCCAACCACTCACAATGCCGGAGTGGAAATGGGAGCACATCACTATAAACTTTGTTACGGGCTTTCCAAGGAGTCCTAATGGTCGTAATGCGGTATGGGTGATCGTAGATCGACTCACCAAGGCTGCCCACTTTTTACCCTTCAGAGTTGGGCAATCCACAGAGGGCTTAGCAGACATGTACATGAGAGATATTGTGCAATTGCATGGAGTGCCAGTTAGTATCGTGTCTAACAGGGATACAAGGTTCACATCTTACTTTTGGCGGAGCATGCAAGAGAGTCTTGGTACCCGCCTAAAGTTCAACACATCGTATCACCCATAGACAGATGGCCAATACGAGCGTACTATTCAGACACTGGAAGATATGTTAAGAGCGTGCATGCTTGATTTCAGTGGATCATGGAAAGACCATTTATATTTGGTCGAGTTTTCCTATAACAATAGCTATCAAGCGAGCATTTAAATGGCTCCCTACGAAGCACTATATGGGAGGAAGTGTCGTTCCCCAGTATGTTGGAGCAATGTGGATGAAAGACAGATTCTAGGACCCGAATTGATTGTTCGCACAGTGGAGAAGGTAAAGAAAATCCAAGGACACTTGCGAGCAGCGCAAGACAGGCAAAAATAATGGGCAGATCTTCATCGTCGTCCCTTAGAGTTTAAAGAGGGCGATCTTGTCTTCTTGAGGATATCACCCACCAGAGGCACCATTCGATTCGGAGGACGCGGTAAGTTGATTCCAAGATATATGGGACCATTTAACGTGATAGAGAGAGTGGGAGAAGTGGCGTATCGACTTGCGCTACTGTCGTGCCCCGATTCCGTGGAATCGATAGTCATCTCCCGGGCGTGACCGCCGTGCGGGCCTAGGTTGCGTACCGCACAAGGCTCAGTATTTTATTTTCGCATAGCGAGCACATATTCAGAGTACGCAGATTAAATGAACACAGATTTGAAGCATGGAAAAGTTCTCTTTTTATTGATAATATGAACATCTATTATAAACTCCTTGAACTGAGTCATAAGGATTTGCCTCTATGGGCTTACAAAAGTGTTGACATAAAATGAGATAGCAGTCCTGTATATTACATCCCTTACGAAACTCAAAATATAAGACCTTGCGTCGGAACGACGGCCTTGCCACGAAGCTTCATGATTGCTTGGTGGCTAGCTTCTTCTTCAAAATATTTCTTCTTCAAAATGCTTCAAAAGGTGGCACGGTCAAGGCGTGCCTATAGCTGGACTAGATTGGAATTTGTCTCCTGCTCTTCGCTTGGTTCTCCTTAGCGCGAGGAACCTGTTTCAACGAGGGTCAGTACATCGAAACGTACTGGTGAAGGCAAGCTAACCCAACTATATCAATCAACACATTTTTTTAATGAAGTATGCATATTTTATGGGTTTCTATCTTGTCTTAGTTCGTTTTACAGCAAGAAATAGATATAAAAATCATTGAAATAACCCGCCACCGTTCGGTGATATTTACCTGCCCGTCTGAACCACCTGCATAATACTTACCTTGCCTTCCCTACCAAGAAGACGCAAGTTAGTAGAAACAGGTTTAAATACATGAGGGGATCACTGGCACGTTGCCATAATGGACGAGCTAGTCTCGGGACGGAATGACGTGCGGCGCAGGGGACAGGAGGCGCCATAAGCCACTCCATCTGAAGCAGGCGACTATCATGAGTTCCGTCCGGATCGGATCGGTGCTAGTGCCCCAGCGACCGTCCGCAGGAACTAAGACCTTGTGCATAAGTTATCCGTGATCAATACAGTACACTAAGTTAGCATTCGAGGCAATACAGGACAATATCAGGCACAGGGCAATAACAGGGCAAGATCTACTTTTGCATAGTCTTCCTGTTGAGTTATTGCATTGAAGATGAGTTCTATACATAGCACAATTTTTAAGAAGAAATATATATTTTAATTTATATTTATGCATGTGATGAACATTTCAAACGAGCAAGCATGTTAGTAAGTAACCGTTCACAAGTTTTATTTGACAAGCATAATATAACCCAAGTCTATTCCATTATTATCTTGTAGTCTTTTAATTATTACTTGGTATCGTTTGATCGGGGCAAGCACGAATACAAGATTCTGATGTGAAGACTAGTAAGAAGGGCTAGCTAATCGGGTTGGTAGCCACTCACTTTAGTAGTTGGAAGGAAGAAGGAAAGAAGTGCTTTAGGAGTCTGTTCGAGCGGCGCCTACTGCTGGATCAACTGCATTGCCACGAACAACTGATCAATACTTCTTTCTCTCTTCTATTATCGAAATTGAAGTGCAGTTCAAAGAACAAAAATAATGAAATCCATCTAAACCGTTCAAGAAATCTCAAGCAAATTCGAAAACCAACTCAAGGCACAAAAGCAACAAGCGACAGCGAAAACTAGGCAACAAAAGAATGCAGCAGAGAGGTCCCTCCTGACTCTGCCGCTAAGTCGATCCCGGGGGCACGGTCCACTGAATATGGGAATCGATTCCGAAGAGACAAATCTATAACGAGGATGAGTTCTTGATTCAATCTATCCCGATCGAACGATACCGTCTTGTATTTCTTAGCCGCGCTCCCCGAATAGGGGGGACGGGGCACCACATCCTACCCAACTAATTGGAAGTTTCATCCCGAAACATAAGAATAGAACCTACCACTAGAAAATAATGAGGGGAACCTTTCCCTCATCTCTGATTCAAGCTCCCAAGTAGATTCTTCGACAGAGTGATTCCGCTAAAGCACGCGCACTAGAGGAACCGAACGGGTCCAAAGCAGCTTTTCTTTTCTATCCAAGATTTATACTGGTCGTTCTACATACGTCAAGTCGGCCTGGAGACTCAGTTGATCGAGGTCCACCATGTGGCTTGGATCGTACACATATTTCCTAAGTTGAGAAACGTAGAATATATCATGTACGTCAGATAGGGATGGTGGTAGAGCAATCTGATACGCAACTGTGGCAACCCGCTTTAGTATTTTGAATGGGCCGACAAATCTCGAACTTAGCTTTCCTCTTGCCCCGAACCTGCTGACACCTCGTATGGGCGAGACCTTGAGGAATACCCGGTCGCCTACTTGAAACTCTAGCGGTCTCCGATGTATGTCAGCGTAGCTCTTTTAACGGCTTTGAGCTACCTTTAATCTTTCCCGAATCAGCCGAACTTTCTGGACAGTTTGCTCCACGAGCTCAGGGCCAAGTATCTGCCGTTCACCAACTTTGTCCCAATAGATAGGAGATCGACACTTTCACCCGTATAACACCTCATACGGCGCCATTTGGATGCTTGATTGGAAACTGTTGTTGTAAGCAAATTCGGCTAACGGTAGGTGCAGGTCCCAACTAGTCTTCAAATCCAAGGCGCAAAGTCGCAGCATGTCTTTGAGGATCTGATTGACACGTTCTGTTTGGCCATCGGTCTGTGGATGGTAGGCAGAGTTAAACCTTAACTTCGTCCCCATTGCTGACTGCAGGCTTCCTCAGAAACGCGATATGAATCGACCATCTCGATCGGAGACTATAGATACGGGTACGCCATGGAGCCGAACGATTTCGTTGAAATATATCTGAGCCAGGCGGTCGGCACTCCAAGTAGACTTGATAGGCAGAAAGTGAGCTGACTTGGTGAGTCGATCGACGATAACCCATACTGCATCATGTCCCCGTTGCGTCCTTGGCAAGCCAACAATAAAATCCATCGTTATATGATCCTATTTCCACTCCGGGATAGCAAGGTTCTAGAGCTCTCCGCCTGGTTTCTGGTGCTCGGCCTTTACCCTCTGACAAGACATACAATGCGACATAAACTGCGCCATATCCCGTTTTAAGCCGTGCAACCAAAACGTCGTACGAAGATCCCGATACATCTTAGTGCTACCCGGATGAGAAGTATAACTAGTATAGTGGGCCTCCATGAGGATCCCTTTTCTGAGAGCCGTGTCGTTTGGAACGCACAATCTTCCCTTCACTTGAAGCGTCCCGTCCGTGCCTACCGCAAAGTCGGACGCCTTTCCTGCTGAGATAAGGGCATGAATCTTTTGCAGGAATGGGTCTTCCTTCTGAGCGGCCTTCACTTTTTGTAGCAAATCAGGTTCGAGGCGCAGTTGTGATACTTGCGCCCACTTCTTATATCTTATTTTTAGTGTAATGCCCAGTGATTCAAGATCCCGGCATAGCATATCGTTGATAGGCAAGCTCCCTATGAACACTCGACTCAGTGCGTCAGCTACTACGTTTCCTTTACCAGGCGTATATCTGATCATGATATCGAAGTCGCTAAGGAGTTCAAGCCATCACCGCTGCCGTAGATTCAAATCCTTTTGAGTGTACAAATATTTCAAGCTCTTATGGTCCGTGTAGATTTCACACGGCACGCCATAAAGGTAGTGGCGCAACAGCTTCAGCGCAAACACTACTGCAGCCAGTTCTAAGTCATGCGTCAGATAATTCTTCTCGTGAGGCTTTAGCTGTCTCGACGCATAGGCTATTACTTTATCCCGCTGCATCAGAACACATCCCAGTCCTTTACCTGATGCATCACTATATATTTTAAAGTCATCCGGTCCGTTCGGCAGAGTGAGAATTGGTGCACAAACGAGGCGCTGCTTTAACTCCGTAAATAAAGCTTCACAATCGTCCGTCCACATAAACTTTGTACCCTTCCGTGTGAGCTGAGTCAAGGGCGAAGCAATTCTAGCAAAATTCTGTATAAACCTACGGTAGTACCCTGCCAGTCCAAGAAAACTTCGGATATCGCTAGCTGACTTCGGATGTTTCCACTGCGTAATGGCCTCTACCTTCTTTAGATCAAATGAAATACCTTCCAAAGAGATGATATATCCCAAAAAGGCTATACTGTCTAGCCAGAATTCATATTTACTTAATTTGGTATACAGCTTGTTGTCTCGAAGGGTTTGCAGCACCATCCGCAGGTGTCCTGCGTGCTCATCCCTAGTCTTCGAGTACACCAAGATGTCATCGATAAAAACCACCACGAATTTATCGATGAAAGGCCGAAATACCCGGTTCATCAGATCCATGAATGCAGCAGGTGCATTCATCAGTCCAAACGGCATCACTGAAAACTCGTAATGTCCGTATCGGGTTCAAAAAGCAGTCTTTGGCACGTCTTCGGGCTTAATCTTCAGCTGGTGGTAACCTGAGCGAAGATCGACCTTAGAGAACACCGTTGCCCCCTGTAGCTGATCAAACAAGTCATCTATCCGTGGTAGAGGATATTTGTTTCTGATTGTGACCTTGTTCAATTCCCTGTAGTCTATGCAGAGGCGCAGAGTTTCGTCCTTCTTCTTCACGAAGAGCACGGGCGCACCCCAAGGAGACACGCTCGGATGGATGAACCCACGATCGAGTAATTCTTGAAGCTGACATTTTAATTCCCTCAGTTCTGCAGGGGCCATTCTGTACGGAGGTTTTGAGATAGGCTGTGTATTTGGAAATGTATCGATAGTGAATTCAATCTCTCAATCTGGCGGCATGCCGGGTAGTTCGCTCGGAAACACATCGGGGAACTCCGTCTCAACGGAAGTAGACTCGACGTTTGCGTAGTCCTGCCGTGTATCCCGAACCGACGCTAAAAATCCCCCGCAGCCTGTGTAGAGCATTCGCCGAGCAAATTTTGCCAAAATTACCATGCAGGCCTTGGTCGCATCTGTCGCTTGACTACTGGTGTAACAGAATTCAGCTTCTTCGGGCAGACGGAAAATGACTCGCTTTTCTGAACATTCAATAGTTGCCGCGCACGCGCCGAGCCAGTCCATTCCCAAAATGATATCGTAGTCCCGAATGTCTAGAACTAAGGCATCGAGTGACAACTTCTTCTCTCCAATACAAATGTAACCACCTTGGCATACCGAAAGAGCAGGTATTTTTGTACCAGATGGGGTGCTAACACTTAAATCTATATGCAATAGAGTCATTTCTATATCGTTCTCCGTGGCAAAGTTTATAGATATAAAGCTATGTATTGCACCAGAATCAAAAAGAACATGAGCAGGTATATTATTGAAAAGCAAAGTACCTGACACGACGGTATCTGAAGCTAGAGCTTCTTCCCGTGTCATGGTATAGACCCGTCCTTGAGCTTGATTATGCCCTTGCTGAGGCGCAGCTCGGTTGGCTTGGTTTGCCGTAGTCTGATTTGGTTGCTGAGGTGGAAGGAGCGGATAGCTGCTAATCTGGTGGCCAGGATCGCCGCATCTGAGGCAGGTGTCGAGCCGTTTGCGACAGACGTTCTCGGTGTGCCCTCTCTTGTTGCAGAAGGTGCAACGCTGCCCCTGATTTTCTCATTGTCGACCACAATTATTCTGACGCTTTGCAGCGTTGTTTCCTCTTTCGTTGCCTTGGCGTTTGTGATTAGTGGTTTGCACAGCGCCGGCGGTAACGTGACGATACTGCTGTTCGAGAGAAAGGGCATGGTTTAAGACTTCCCTTATCGTCTGATACTGCGGAACGACTACGTGTCCGTGGATGCCAGGACGTAGCCCTCCTTCAAATCGTCTGGCATGACTCGCTGCATCCGGTAGATAGGCACTAGCAAATTTGGCCAGTTTATTGAATTCTGCCGAGTATTGCTTAACCGTCATGCTGCCCTGCCGTAGTTGTACGAACTCGTTTTCTCGTTGACGGCGTACAGGCGGGGGTATAAACTCCTCCTCAAACGCGGCATGAAAAGTCGTCCACGCGATCGCCTCCTCTCCACGGCCAAGTTGAAGAGATCGTCGATGCACGTCCCACCAGTCGTGCGCATTGAGGCTAAGCTGTAATTGGGCACAGGTGATGCGCTTGTCTTCCGGCACTTCTAGGAGAGAAAATTGATCTTCAAGCTCGGCGAGCCAATCTAGGGCCACGATCGGGTCCTCAGTCCCATTAAATGGCGTGTTGCAGACCTTCTTAAAGTTGCCAAAGGTGAAGGCAGTCACTTCCCTTGTCCTTGGCACTAGCAGAGTCTCTACTTCAAGGATTGGTTGGTCCACCGGAGTCGCTGCTGTCGCTGCGGACTGGTTGGAGGCCATAGTCTGAACAAGTTGCTGCAGGGTATCTACCTGCTTTTGTTGGATTGAGAGTCGAGCCTCTAGATTGCTCTCGAACTTGGCTTGGCGAGCATCATCCCTCTGTCGTTGCGCTTCTAACATTTGCATCACCTGCTGAAGCGGATCTGATCGAGACATTCCCCGTTGGCTTCGAGAGCTAGCTGATGTGCCGGAGCTGCTCTCCTGAGCCTGTGTCTCTCCTGGTGCTAGCGCTGATGGTTGCGCTTGTGTCATTCCTTGAAAAGAAGGTAAATTACATCAGGATCATAAGGTATTATGGACTTATTGCATGAACGTATCTCATTTTGGCCTTAACGAGTTCAGGAGTTCGTACAGGAATTTATCGTTAAAGGGACTTTTCCAGTTCAAGAGTCAAAGGAACTTTGAAGCTGTGCTCTGATACCAACATGTCGCGCCCCGATTCCGTGGAATCGATAGTCGTCCCCCGGGCGTGACCGCCGTGCGGGCCTAGGTTGCACACCGCACAAGGCTCAGTATTTTATTTTCGCATAGCGAGCACATATTCAGAGTACGCAGATTAAATGAACACAGATTTAAAGCATGGAAAAGTTCTCTTTTTATTGATAATATGAACATCTATTACAAACTCCTTGAACTGTGTCATAAGGATTTGCCTCTATGGGCTTACAAAAGTGTTGACACAAAATGAGATAGCAGTCCTGTACATTATATCCCTTACTAAACTCAAAATATAAGACCTTGCGTCGGAACGACGGCCTTGCCACGAAGCTGCATGATTGCTTGGTGGCTAGCTTCTTCTTTAAAATGCTTCTTCTTCAAAATGCTTCAAAAGGTGGCACGGTCAAGGCGTGCCTACAGCTGGACTGGATTGGGGTTTGTCTCCTGCTCCTCGCTTGGTTCTCCTTAGTGCGGAGAACCTGTTTCAACGAGGGTCAGTACATCAAAATGTACTGGTGAAGGCAAGATAACCCAACTATACCAATCAACACATTGTTTTAATGAAGCATACATATTTTATGGGTTTCTATCTTGCCTTAGTTTATTTTACAGCAATAAATAGATATAGAAATTATTGAAATAACCCGCCACCGTTCGGTGACATTTACCTGCCCGTCTGAACCACCTGCATAATACTTACCTTGCCTTCCCTGCCAAGAAGACGCAAGTTAGTAGCGACAGGTTTAAATACACGAGGGGATCACTGGCACGTTGCCATAATGGACAGGCTAGTCTCGGGATGGAATGACGTGCAGCGCAGAGGACAGGAGGTGCCACAAGCCACTCCATCCGAAGCAGGCGACTATCATGAGTTCCGTCCATATCGGATCGATGCCAGTGCCCCAGCGACCGTCCGCAGGAACTAAGACCTTGTGCACAAGTTGTCCGTGATCAACGCAGTACACTAAGTTAGCATTCGAGGCAGTACAGGGCAATATCAGGCACAGGGCAATAACAGGACAAGATCTACTTTTGCATAGTCTTCCTGTTGAGATATTACATTGAAGATGAGTTCTATACATAGCACAATTTTTAAGAAGAAATATACATTTTAACTTATATTTATGCATGTGATGAACATTCCAAACGAGCAAGCATGTAAGTAAGTAACCGTTCACAAGTTTCATTTGACAAGAATAATATAACCCAAGTCTAATCCCTTATTATCTTGTAGTCTTTTAATTATTACTTGGTATCGTTTGAATGGGGCAAGCACGAATACAAGATTCTGATGTGAAGACTAGCAAGAAGGGCTAGCTAATCGGGTTGGTAGCCACTCACTTTAGTAGTTGGAAGGAAGAAGGAAAGAAGTGCTTTAGGAGTCCGTTCGAGCGGCGCCTACTGCTGGATCACCTGCATTGCCACGAACAGCTGATCAATACTTCTTCCTCTCTTCCATTATCGAAATTGAAGTGCAGTTCGAAGAACGAAAATAATGAAATCCATCAAAACCGTTCAAGAAATCTCAAGCAAATCCGAAAACCAACTCAAGGCACGAAAGCAACAAGCGACAGCGAAAACTAGGCAACAAAAGAATGCAGCGGAGAGGTCCCTCCTGACACTGCCGCTAAGTCAATCCCGGGGGCACGGTCCACTGAATATGGGAATCGATTCCGAAGAGACAAATCCATAACGAGGATGAGTTCTTGATTCAATCTATCCCGATCGAACGATACCGTCTTGTATTTCTTAGCCGCGCTCCCCGAATAGGGAGAACGGGGCACCACAGCTACCACCTTCACTTGAGATAGTATATGACGTATTCCATGTGTCACAACTCAGGCGGTATGTGGCAGACAACACTCATGTCCTCAACCATTCAGAAATTATCATTGGGCCGAGCTTATCATATCAAGAGCAACCCGTGGAAATCCTTGATTATCGAGAGAAAGTATTGAGAATCCAGTCTATTCCTTTGGTCCGCGTAGCATGGAAGCATGGCACACCAGAAGAATTTACTTGGGAACGCGAGGACAACATGCACAGACATTATCCAAACCTATTCGCAGACCAAGGTATGAAATTACCATATTAATTTATATATCTTCTACCATTCGTACTTTCTACCGTGACTTAGTTTTAATTTCGAGGGCAAAATTTTTATAAGTTGGGTAGAATATAAAACCCCTAAATTCTAAAAACGGTTTTATTACTTATTTATATTATTCATAAACTAAATAGGGAGAATAGATTTTATTATATTTATTTTGAGAAGTTTTCAGCACTTAAAGGATTTATGGAGCCATTATAAAAAAATTTCTAATTTATTCCATGTAGGAGACCTTTTGGACAGTAGCTAGATTAACCGTATACACCAAATATAATTTTTAGATATATATATATATATATATATATATATATATATATATATATATATATATATAATTTATTAAAATAGAATTTTCTATTGGATCAAACCTAAAACCCAAACCCGCAACTCATTAACCTACCCACGCGTAAAGTTAGAAATATCAGCAGCAGCTCATCACCCCGTGTGTACTTCTACGCGCGTAAACAGCAACAGCAGCAGTAACAAAAACAACCTCCGCTCGTAAATTTTAAACCTACGCGTAAAGCAACCTCCGTGCGCAAACCAATTCTACCGCTTAAATCCTTTCACCGCACGTAAAACAACCCTCTTATGACTCATCCCCCACCGCCTCTCTATCTATTCCTCAACCGAAACATAAACCAATGGCAGACAAACCAAAACCTAAACCAATGGAAGACCAACCAAAACCTAAACCAATGGCAGACTAACCAAAACCTAAACCAATGAATGGATGAAAGCAGTAGCAACAGTAATTCTTAATCCCTAAGTTTCTCCACCGACTCCTTATCCCTATATATATTACAACACTTCCCAAAACTCTAATCCCACTTCTTTCACCAAAACTTACACACATTATCAGGACGTACACTATACAAAGTCTTCCTCAGGCAAGTATACCTTGCCAAATTCTACTGTTTAAATTATAAATTATTATATATATGTCTCTGTTGCAAAATACATAAACTGTGTGTGCCTGAGATTGCCTCGGGTGCAGTCGACAAATATGTCGATACGTAGTATAACTGATTTAGACATTAGCAGACTCACCAACAGATGCGAGGGTATTCTGATATCCTCCTAGACCCTGACACTGATACACGCATCACAATTGCAAACTCATGTTGGGATGCGGGTTCGCGTACTCGATTAGCTACCGGTGCGTGAAACATACATCATGGTTTTGTATGTAGTCAGGATTATCTAGAAAGTTGTGACTTGGCATATAGCTACGTGGTATGCACGTTGTGGATTCGACTTGTATATCCGCATTGGGCGGAGAAGATAACTAGTAGGCGTATGGGACATCTACCTCCTTTATTGCAGATACCGCACTCTTCAGAGTGATACGGACGTATATATACTTTACAGATACCACGTCCCTTAGAGTATTGGACGTTATATATACAGATACCTCATTCTTCGGAATGATGGACGTTGCAGATACCACACTCTAGAGGACGTTGGACGTTATGCTTACGCCTACCCATACGTACCAAAGTTGTCTTTACAATTGCATACACTTAGATGGTTAGCTCACCCTTTATTTATTCAGTATTTATATATGGCATGCTTTTATGTATCTTGTTATGTCCCACTGAGGACCTGGTTCTCTTCCAGATTTAGATGAGGCATACTATCCCACGGTGTACGGACCTAGGCAGGAGACGAGGTACGTATCCGAGGAGGAGTTAGAGGTGCTGCCATTCGAGTTTCTCTGATCTTGAGTAGACTTGCCACGTAGAGCTGGAGCCTCTTTATCTAGATAGCCGATGCTCTAGTTTTGTTATATTTTAGCACTTTTATTTTAGTTTTTGTAGTGGGTTTGTTCCCACCAGACATATCGGGTTTGTATTAAAAACTCATTTCAGACTTAGCACTTATATTCCAGTACTGATTTCAGTGTTCCTTGATATATTATGGATGAGATTAGATGTTATCTGTTATATGCTAGTACTAGACTTATTAGTATTTTAGGATAGCGTAGCACGTCTCTTTGGGTCCAATAAATTGGGTTTTCCTTCGGAGATGTGTCAGCTGGCCAATGCCACGTGGCCTGGTTCCACATGATTTTGGGACTGGGGCGTGACACCTACAAAGCATGACATCTTTTGAACCTCAGAGGCCGCCTAATAATATATAATATATAGTGGTCATCATGACCGTGTATCTCCGACGGAGCATACGAATTACACAAGAAAAGTGCATAGGAGCCCGAACGCCTTACTTATTGTTCTTTGCATCCTATGCTCAAAGCATGTCACATCCATGATACGATGATACCTATAAATAACTGCCAGGTCTACTAGCATACAAAGTTTATATCAGCAGTTATCCCTATCCGTCGCACGACCTATATATACCAGTGGCCAGCCGAGTACGCAAGTCCGTGTCCTACATATGACTCACACTCGTGTAAGAACAGTGTCATGGCCAATAAAATATAAGAATGCCTCATGATAATGGGGTGGTCTCATAAGTAGGTCCATATGCATATACATAATAAAAACAGAATACGACGTCACCGTCGTTGCACCCAAGTTTTCTTGGACACACAGTTTATATAGCAGTTTAAAATATATGAATTAAATAAACTGAAATAAGATATGCATGCATCATATGGAATATAATCACAATACAATAGCAAGGTATACTTGCCTGGCAAGCAAACTGTATAGTGTAAGCGTCCAGATGTCAAGGACACAGGATCAGAAACTAAGGTCTCCGAATAAACGTCTCCGGATGCTGAAATAAACATAACCAATATTTCCGAAATCAGCGAGATAGCTAGAAAATACTACCCTTTCGTCCAATTTGGATACAGGGGCAAAACGGTAATTTCGGATCAAAGCGGGATTTACATGTGGCCCACTTTGCACCAAAATGCGTGTCTGGGGTAAAGATCTCTAAATGGGACAAATTATAGGTGAAAGAACTCTAAATGTCAGTACGAACTCAATGATATGTTCAATTTTGGATTCCGGTGAGCCGAACATAATTTTGCCCAAAAAGTCAACCGTAGAGTTCGCAAGTAGGCGACTTGGTCAACTTTCTCAGAATTGCGTAAAAATTTGGTCACAGGACCAGCGTGATACCACGAGTCCAATGGCACAAGTTTCATCATATTCTGACGAGCGTACAATAAATGGTGCAATATTTTGCAACAATCGCGATACGGGGACTTTTTGCGAATACGGGTTAATTCCGACGCGCACACGCGTCCGAATCAGTTTTTGCGAAAGCCCACACGTCTGGACATACCATACGCATCTTTCGGTGTAATTGGTATGCGATGGGACGGTCCCATTTGGTGGGACGCGCTCCGTATCATAAATTTTGAAGGTTCGAAGACAGATTTTTTGTGATTTTAATCCAGTTTAATTCTGCATATAACACCAAATAAAATAATGTAATTAAAAAAAAATCTCAGTTATGTGGTCTTCACATAGAAAAAATAAAATCTAAGTTCGGATCTCTGTGGTGGGAGATACGAGTCCTTAAACAGGGGTGGTTACAGCAGTTTTTCTGAGATTAAAAGTTATGATTTTTCTCCAACTTGGTCTCGATTTTCACCTAGGGTTATGCGCTGATCGAAGAAAACTAATACACAGAGTTGGAAGAGAGATAGGTTGTGAACATAACGGTGAAGACGGGGTCGAATTTGGTTGCGAGATGGAGCGGAAATTAACGCTTGAACAGGGGTACGCTACAGTGAATTTCTGCAAGCGTGCGCGGGATCTCGCGCGTCGTCAACCGGTCTCCGGCGGTGGCAGCGGTAGACTCCGGTCGGCGTCGGTCTCAGGGTCGGCGAAGCTTCAGGGTAGTCATGGAGATGGTAAGGGTTAGGGTTTAGGGTTTACAAGTTTATAAAATATGTATAGAGAGAGAGAGGGAGAACCGAAGGGGGGTTTGTATTCCGCGAGTCTGGGGGTGTAGCGGGCATAGAAAATTTGTTGCTGCTGCTATCTTTTAGTAGTTTAGTTATTAGAGAAGTTTGTTTTGATTTCTTTTTCTTTCTTTTCTTTTCTTCTTTTCTTTTCGTTATTCCATTTTTTTCTTTTGTTTCTTTTCTTTATTATAAATTACTTATATATATACACACACACACACACACACACACACACACACACACACATATATATATAAAATCAAGAAAATTATATTAGTATATAAAAATAATCTTTCAACCGTCCACAAGGTCTCCTATATGAAATAAATTAAGGTAAAATAATAGTTGCTCCATAAATCTCTAAATGCATAATTACCTAGAAATAAAAATTCAATAAATTATATATCTTCTAATTAACTAATAAATACTATAAATAAATTAAATAATTAATACGGCTTTTAAAATTAGGGGTTTTATACCTTGGAGACCGAAGCAGGAGATATTGATCATTTGTTGGTGCGTGCAGGTGATCGTGTAGGCGACGCACAAACAGAGTCTTAAAGATCTCTCCTTTTATCTTCCAGTTGACTAACTTGTGAATGGCTTTTCTCGATTAGCTTCCTTCTTCCAAGTCTTCATTCTAAATAAATTGACTCATTTGTGCATTCCGATCAAACGATACCAAAATAATAAAATTTAGTCAGAATAAAGAAGAAGTAGACTTGAAACACTAATAATACTTATCACATAGAATTCCAAACGATCACATCTATGTGTGCATGTCTGTTATACACATAACTATTTTGTGTCAGTTGTAGTTAGAATTTATTTATCTATAACTGTTCAAGGTATGGTGCAAAAAGGGAAATATGATCATTATGCAAGTAGCCTAGACTATGGGAAATACACGAAGTTTATTTGCTTATATTGCTTGAATATTTGTTTCAATTTATAACTTAGTTGGTTGAAGAGGCATAGTCTTGGACAAACTTGTGTACAAGGGATATCGTTCTACGAACGGTAGATGGGGCACTGGGACCGCTTCGACCCGGGTAGAATAATTTGCTAGTGTAGTCCTAGCATTGGATGGGTCCGTGCGTCCGTCGAAGGCTAGCTACCCAAGGCGGAATGGCAGCCGACCCATCCCTCGTCCGACCAAGTGATTTCTATGTATATTTAAACTGTGCAGACTAGTTATGTCTTCATGGCAGGGAAGGTCATGGTAAGTTTTATAGAGGTGGTTCAGACGGTACAGGTAAAGTCACCGAGCGGTGGCATATTTTGTTATGTCATTTTATTCTATCATGTATATAAAGAATTGAACTAAGAAAAGATAGAAAGATCACTTAAGAAAATTATTGCATGCTTATATGAATTCTTTATAAATTTTGGTAAGTTGGATTAGCTCGCCCTTACTGGTACTTTTCGAAGCGCTGACCCTCGTTGCAGCAGGTTTTCCGAGCCGAGGCGACGCGGCGAGGAGCTGAAGCTTTCTTCCACCCTTCCTGAATCAGTGGGCGTGTTCGTTCTGTGACTTTTGAAGCCCAAGTGCATACTAAAGAAAGGATCTTGCACTTCCCTTTTGAAGCTCCTAGGCGATGGTGCTGACTCGCACCCAAGGTATTTTGTGTTTTCTGAAAGTTATGTAAAGGATGTAAAGTATGGATCGGCTATCTCATTTTGCGTCCAAGTTGTAAGCCCGTGCGACATCTTTATTACTTTGGGTCAATAGTCTTTAAACAGATGTTCATTATCAATAAAGAGAACTTTTTTATGCCTCAATGTGTGATATCTTATTTGTGTACTCTGTTGTATTTTTTCTAAAGTATATCATTATGCCTAGGCCTTGTGCATACGTGCCTTACGCGTGCACGGCATCACGCTCGGAAGACGATTATCGATTTAGCGGAAATCGGGGCATGACAATAAGTATCCTCAGATCACGCCATTGTCGAACATGAGCTAACCAAGCCAAATAGATGAATATACAGGTAATTCACGAGTTGTACCAGTTTTTCGCCGGACTATTGTGCTAAAAATACGATATTAGCGGTTCGAATATTCCTATAGTAAAATAGTGTCTCAACATATTATAATAGGTCAGATATTGCACTCTACTAAGACAGATGGTATACAGTATCTGTGGTGGCCATCCCACAACGCAATTAGATTTGAATATCTGTGGGAAGGTTCGTTAGCATGATCTCGGGATACCGTTTTATCCCCATGTTACTGTCACGACCTGTACCCAAAAAATTGGGCATGAGTCGTGGGTACGTCCAGCCTACGCCGCAGCATCTGTGGTAGAATGCTGTCTAGGTCAACTATCTAGCTAACAATCTCACGCAATTAATATATAAACCTATCAAGATTTCAACTCCAAACGGAGGAGCAATATCATAATAATAATCACAATATACTCAATCACGAATCTAAGCACGATAAGATAACACAGAAGACTAACAACTAGAAATTCTAAACAACTGCTGCTAAAATACCACAACATCAATAATAATAATACAACAATATCCAAAATCATATACAATACAAGGTCTCAATCCAAAACTGGAGACAAATCCGGTGCTAAAAGCTAATAAAAATAATAACAAGGTCCTAGTAATCCCGGCTACCAACCCGAAAATCACTCCTAAACTAGAGGGTCCCTGTCTGCACCATCGACAGGCTGAGGTCCATAAAATATTGGACACCAATCCTCCGGATACTCTGGAAAAAATATGTCTAGTCAGGACTGGAGCAAGTACACCTCTAACAGCAGTTCCAATTAAATGATAAAAACTATAAAACAGTTGTAGCAAGTAGAAAGGTGAAGAAAATAAAGTATGAAACAATAAATATATATATCACTGGTGCATAAAGATAAAGATGCATGAATATCAGAGCAAGATAGTAAAGACTGCAGGATACAAGAAATCTAAACTAAGAGTAAGTCTGTGCACAAGAACGTGGAGTGAGTCCAGCATGAGATACATGTAATGAGTCAAGTCCAGAAACTATAAGTGAGACCAGCAAGAAATACAAGAGAGTCCAGACTATAAAGAATAAACTCGTGTCTTTAAAATACATGTTTCGACATATAAACGGCTAGGGGTAAGTACGGCTCACCGCGCACTGGGTGCGCGGCTGCTATCATTCCAGATTAGACCAGAGGGGGTGATTCCTGATGATTCCAGATAGGAATATTTACATGTCTACTCGAGTATTTTCCCGCCCCGACTAGTACAAGTAAATTCAAGATCCGATACGTAAATCAAGTATGAGTCCAGCCTGAAACATGAGTGATGCCTGTAGTGATGCCTGTAGGTGATGCCAGTAGGTGATTCCAGAATAGAGGCCAGAAACATGAAATATACGTGTCGCAAGTAAATAAATCCAGAAATACCAGTCCGTGTCCCGTGTTTTGCCAGAAAAATCAGATGATACTATACTAGAAGCTGAATCATAATAATCATCAGATAATAAAAACTATCAGAGAATGTACTCGCCTGACGTCCTGAGCAACTAGCGATCCGAACTGGTGTCACAAGGACCTATTACGAAAAGCAAGGATAAACAGGTTTCTAATGAGTTAAACTGATATAAAATAACTAAAAAATAGGCTTCTAGGGTCGTTCTAGGTCAAACGGGCCAAACCGGTAAAATCTGGGTCAAAAAGTCAACTCCGGGTCCAAAAAGTTAACTCTAGGTCCAAAAAGTCAACTTTGGATCAAAACTAGGTCAAAAGTTGACTTTGACGGTCAACCGGGTCAACTACGGTCAACTCTAGGTCAAACTAGGGTGCCCCTAAAATTCTAGGTCAAAACTAGGTCATTAAGCTAATAAACCCTCAAACTCGCCTCCTTGAGATACCGGGATACCCTCGGTATCCGATACCTCGACCTAGGCTATACGCCCCATCTAAACCCGCTAAAACCTATGCTAGCACGCATAATTATATACACATATACATAAAAACTCATCTCTAAACCTATTCCTAGGCAATTGTTCAAAAACTCCTCTCGAAACTCAATACCTTGGTATCTCAAGGTATTGAGATACCTCTCTAAACCCTCACTAACTACCCTTCTAACTAACTAACTAACTATGCTTATAGATATATACCTAGCTATATGTATAGGCTAATATATATATATATATATATATATATATATATATAACATATAAATATCTACATAACTATATGTATATATATATATTCACACATACACACATATACACATATCCCTCTCACACCTATACATATATATTTACCTAGCTATAACTATGCATATATCTAGCTATATGTACATATATCTATACATATAGATATATATCTATCTATCTAACTACCTATATATCTATCTATCTATCAATCTATATACCTATCTATCTATCTATCAATCTTTCTATCTATTTATCTATGTATCTATTTATCTAGATATCTATCTACCTAGATATCTATCTATCTATTCATCTATGTATCTTATCTATCTAGATATCTATCTACCTAGATATCTATTTATCTATTCATGTATCTATCTATCTATCTATCTATCTATCTATCTATCTATCTATCTATCTATCTATGTTTTATCTATAGATCTATCTATTTATAAATCTATCTATCTATCTATCTATCTATCTATTAATCTATCTATCTTATCTTTCTATCTATCTATCTTTCTATCTATCTATCTATCTAACTATCTATCTAATATCTATTTATCTAACTATAAATATATATCTTCCTCTCCCCCTAGCTACTAGCTGCTACTGCCGCTACCCCTGCAATGCAACACGCTTGCGCTCGCTGCTGCTGCTGCTAACATTGCTGCTGCTACTGTTGGAAGATGCTGCTGCTGCTGTGTGCACGCTGTACACAACACGTTGTGCGCTGCTCCCCCGCTGCACTGCCACACGCACACACACAAATACGCACACACAATCACACATACACAGACACACACACACACATATATATATATACAACTATATATATATATATACACACACACTAATACATATATACTTACACACACATATATACTTATGTATATAAGTACACACACACACAAACATACATATACACGCAAATATCTATATATATACATAAACACACTTATCTATATATATATATATATACACACAAACCCATATATACACACACACACACACACACACACACACACACACACACACACACACACACACACTCACAAATATATATATAATACACTCATACAAACACACACACACTCATATATATATATATATATATATATATATATATATATATATATATATATACACACACACAAACACTCACTCACACTCACACTCACACACACAAATATATATATATATATATATACACTCATACATATATAAATATACCTATATATATATATATATATATATATATATATATATATATATATATATATATATATATATATATATATATATATATATAACCAAACACACACACACGCTCACAAACACACACACACGCTCACAAACACACACTCACTCTCACACACCCTCACACACATACTCTCACACACACTAACACACACAACTACACACACATAAATATATATATATATATATACATATATATACCTATATAAACACAACACACACAACACACAATACAACACACAACGCCCTACCAACGCACGTCCAACGACCCCTACACGCACAAATACAAATATATATATATATATATATATATATATATATATAATATAATCCGAGAACTCTAGCACACACTCTCCAATGCTAACCCAACGCGCGCACGAGCCCGAAACAAAAAAATCGAGTCGAAATGGCCGTTCGGTCATTTCGACGAACACGTGGTGTGCGGTTCGTAAAACCTCCTGAAACGCACACCAAACAAACTCGGAATCGGCCCAAAATTTACCCACGGGTTCTAAACGATGTCTAGATCCTAGAAAAAATACTAACTCGTTGATTCTAGGCCCATGGCAAAAATACACACTCACATAGAATCGACGACGACAAAAACCCCAAAAATGCCCGAAACGCCCATTTCTCTGCGATATGACTTCACGTGTCCGAACGGAGACACGCACTAACCCTCAAGACATCCAACAACGTCTATCTAGGTCCTTCTAACCTAGGGCATCACCCAAAATTGGGCCAATCTCGGATTTTACCCGAAATTGACACAAAATCTAATGTCAAAGTCTCCAAACACAACCAAACTCGTTCCAACTTCCTTCCACGGGTAGCCTTAGGATCTAGGAAGGTTATAAACCACTAATTATACTATATAAGAGTAATTACAAGGGGGAAAATTAGGGTTTATCTCTTGGGAGTTGGAATCCCAAGCCAAAGTCTCCAAAAAGCCCCAAATCCACCACAACAAGCTTCCAAGCTTCCAATCCAAGCTCCAACACCAAATCTAAGCTCTATCCACCTAGTTTAGGGAAAAGTGTAGGGTTAGGGTTTGCATCCATGGAGAATAGAAGAAGAAAGAGAAGAAATGGAACACTTACTTGAAGTTGGAAGAAGGAAAGAAGAAGAAAGAGTGGAGAATGGAGAAGAAGAAGTGAAGAAGTAAAGAAGTGATGAAGAAGAGGGGGGGCTGCTGTGTGGTCGGGTCTGGAAATGAGGGGGAGGCCGGCCAAGTAAAGAAAAGGGTTTACACAATGCCAAAAGACCAAAATGCCCTCCCCTAACTTGGGTTTTGGGTTTGGGGTTCTGTCACGCCCCAGTCCCAAAAATACGTAGGACTAGGACACGTAAGCATGCCAGCCGCATGGATATGGCAACTCCAATATATGAAAACCAAATCCATACGTACGTTGTAATATGAATATAAAATTCACAAGTGGTATAAAATATAATACAAGTCACAGGGTAAAATCTAAATCTCATCCACCAAAATCATATAGAAATAAATAACCAGTATCTATGAAACTAGATCTCAATAAGAAGTATCTAAGGATGATAGTTGGATGGAAACAAATCCACTACCAACTCGAATATAAGAGCAAATACAATATGAGTACAACACCACAACACAATATAAGAATACCAGCTATCCATCACAGCTCGAAGAGAAGACATCCTCGGATCACATGTAACCATCCAAATCTGCGCTCCTGCAAATACTCAAGAAAAGATATACCTGGCAGCGGACCATGTCCTCAGAGGAACGTAACAAGATACAGAAAATATGAACCAATTTGAATACAGTAAACATGCATATGGTTTAAAAATAGATAAGTACGCTGTACATGACAATCTATATGAATGCAAATAAGGACAACTTTTCGACGTATGGGCAAGGGTAGGCTACTCGATCTAATCCTCACAACCTCACGCTCGTCAGTGGACATCATCAGCCGACATACCTCTGGGGTAGCGACCCTCGGACTCCATCAATCGACATACCTCGGGGGTAGCGACCATCGGACACGACCACCATAGTGCGTGCTAGTTACTATGATTTACCAGAGTGGTTAAAAGCCCATACGCATAATAATTGTTCTCTATGATACTAAGTGCCATGTGTGTGTCAACATATCTAATACATAGTAATGACTGAAAGAAAACTACACATGCAAGAAATATATAGAAATAAAATAAATAAAAAGAAATATAAATAGCATGCAAAGTACTGTAAACAATTTGGCAAGGTATCTTGCCTGGGGTCCTGCTGCTGGTATGAATCAGAGTCCAAGTCACAGTCCAAATAGCCTATGTATTACAAATTTATCACGTCAAAAGATAATTTATTTTAATTTATTTAATTCTGGAATAATTACTCTAAAATCCTATTTTAATCTTATTATTCTGATTTTTATGTTAATTCCTAAATTTTGTCCAAAGAAACTGAATTTTATCAACTCGAGACTCATGGCACGCAAATCGAGGCGATCTGTTGACCAAAAAGTCAACCGACACAAACTCAACTTTCATGCATGATTTCCTGTAGATTTCAGCATCAAAAATATGCTGGAATTTACAGCTCGTTCGAATTCAAATTCGTTTGGGAAGGCACATACAAATTTTATATTGTGCACCGATGGTTAAATTCTAACCTAGAAGTTCTACAGAATTAACAATATGTAAATACTTCGAAATAAATTCTGAGAAAAATATATGTCGATGATCTCGACATTAGCTTTCCGAAACTTTAAACGGTTCATGATTCTGATTCCTGGTTCTCCCGGAATCACGAAAATATCGAAACACGTCTATTTTCGGACATACTGTGCTCTACGAATTTTCCAGAATTTAATACTAATAATTTAGAAAAACAATTTATATAATCAGAAACCTAACCTCATTATCGTTCTAACAAAAAAAACTGGAGCGCGTTTGGAGTCCGGAGCTAGGCGATATCGTCTTTTTAATTTGTCATAACTAGTAGAAAATGAGACTGAATTTATGATGAATTTTGACTATTTTTTGGACGAAAAAGAGAGGAATTTGGGAAAAAAAAATATGAAGGATGAGGTATTTATAATGGTGGACACTACTTAATTAAATACGACTAGGATTGGTTAATTTGGATAGGATTATGATGAATTTAAATAAGGATATGATATACATTAAGTTGCTTTTCTAGTAGGTTCAGGATTTGAATTAATTTAAAGTAGAGTTTGAATCTATCTCAATAATTTATAATCTTGAATATAATTAAATATAATACAAATAATTTATAAAATCTTATTAATATCTATTAATACTAAATTAGCATCTATCTAATATTAAGACTATATATATCCAAATAAATCCTAATTAATTTCAAAAATCTAAAATAACCTAAAAAATGATTCTAAATAAATATTTATATAAGTAAATATATCAAGAAATTCATTTGCTAATTAAATAACAGAATACTCTAAAGAAATTCAATATCTATAATAATATAAAATATATACAAAATATCTATTTTGGGTGAGGGGGTTTACAATCTACCCAACTTACAAAAATTTCGTCCTCGAAATTAAAATAGAACATGGTTTCTCTCTATCTAATCTCACTTGATCACAATCTAAAAGAATTTACCTCAAGTTTAATAATGCAATTTCTATCCAACTTAGAATTTACCCATCTATCACATAAGGCTCTTACACTTAAGAAAATATTCCTCAATTTATTTTCTCATGTCATTCAATCCTCAAAACTTTAACACCAACTATATCATATGTGATATCCCTTAATCAATTATGAAAGATAGTCACCAAATAATGTGATTGGCCTATGGGGTATATCTTGTACTATCCGTGTATCACTTATATCCAAGCACGAGATTTCGTCTTTTCGAAACAAGGGAAGACGGAAAGCAACGAAAAAGAGTTCAAGGAGGGGTAATAGAATGGAAGTATGGGAATCAAAGTGTTTAAAGAATTCAAATGGAAATTGTTAAGACAGTTGTGGATTGAAATCTTAATTTGGTAATTTCCTATTCGCATGCTCACATCGGTACAGTTATGTACTTGATATAATATGCTTTGTCGTATCTAGAGGGTAAGTATATTTGTCTACTGGTCCACTATACATCTCAATCCACGTAAAATACTATTGCGAAGGGCGAATCAAGCGCATTATGGCTAGCTAGACCATAATACACTGATTCTGATTAGACAATTTGTATTAGTGTGGTTGATCAGGCCCCAATAACATATATGTCATGAACAAGCTCGATATAAGATTAAACTTGCAAAAACTAGACTATAATAGCAGCATAATTCAAGGTAGCACAGAAAATATAACGCTGGATTATGATGTGAGATGTTACAAAATAATTCAAGTTCGCAAAAGCAAAAACAACATAAGCAATAATAATAAAAGACTCTACAATCTCTACAGTTATCATACAACCTCCTTATCTAAGTCGCTAGTCGACCAAATAGGGCAAGGACCTTTAAATTCTATGGTCTGAATAAACACTGTCGTCTTTTGCTAGCATGCGATAAATATCATTCGGTTATACTTCAATTAATAGGTCAAAAGACTATGTGATACTAGGTGTCAAACATTATGGTAAAACTTCTAACTAACTCTAGTAGTGTCTATACTACTCTCAAGTCTTCTTAATACATCAAGGGGTAATGGTATAACAATCTAAAGATAAGGAATTTTAGGTTCACTAGATATTCTAAACTTAGTGGTGTGTCTATATTCTCGTTGTATTCTTAATAGGTGTGCTACTCTAATTATCATCCTAATAACAGGGGTTCCTATATTCTAGCAGAAGACTATACTCAAGGAACTATTAGGGAAGCACATGAATCAAGCAGAATACAATTGTTCAAAATAGAACAGATAGGAGGAGATGAATCACAGTCAATTGTGGATGAGATCCTATACTCTAGTCCTAGGTGCAGGCTTGTTCGGTACAGTAACGTAACCGAGACAATATGCTCTCGACCTGCATGGGCCACCACAAAAACATGTCACGCCCCAGTCCCAAAAATACGTAGGACTAGGACACGTAAGCATGCCAGCCGCATGGATATGGCAACTCCAATATATGGAAACCAAATCCATACGTACGCTGTAATATGAATATAAAATCCACAAGTGGTATAAAATGTAATACAAGTCACAGGGTAAAATCTAAATCTCATCCACCAAAATCATATAGAAATAAATAACCAGTATCTATGAAACTAGATCTCAATAAGAAGTATCTAAGGATGATAGTTGGATGGAAACAAATCCACCACCAACTCGAATATAAGAGCAAATACAATATGAGTATAACACCACAACACAATATAAGAATACCAGCTATCCATCACAGCTCGAAGAGAAGACATCCTCGGATCACATGTAACCATCCAAATCTGCGCTCCTGCAAATACTTAAGAAAAGATACACCTGGCAGCGGACCAGGTCCTCAGAGGGACGTAACAAGATACAGAAAATACGAGCCAATTTGAATACAGTAAACATGCATATGGTTTGAAAATAGATAAGTACGCTGTACATGACAATCTATATGAATGCAAATGAGGACAACTTTTTGACGTATGGGCAAGGGTAGGCTACTCGATCTAATCTTCACAACCTCACGCTCGTCAGTGGACATCATCAGCCGACATACCTCTGGGGTAGCGACCCTCGGACTCCATCAATCGACATACCTCGGGGGTAGCGACCATCGGACACGACCACCATAGTGCGTGCTAGTTACTATGGTTTACCAGAGTGGTTAAAAGCCCATACGCCTAATAATTGTCCTCTATGATACTAAGTGTCATGTGTGTGTCAACATATCTAATACATAGTAATGACTGAAAGAAAACTACACATGCAAGAAATATACAGAAATAAAATAAATAAAAAGAAATATAAATAGCATGCAAAGTACTATAAACAATTTGGCAAGGTATCTTGCCTGGGTCCTGCTGCTGGTATGAATCAGAGTCCAAGTCACAGTCCAAATAGCCTATGTATTACAAATTTATCACGTCAAAGGATAATTTATTTTAATTTATTTAATTCTGGAATAATTACTCTAAAATCCTATTTTAATCTTATTATTCTGATTTTTATGTTAATTCCTAAATTTTGTCCAAAGAAACTGAATTTTATCAACTCGAGACTCATGGCACGCAAATCGAGGCGATCTGTTGACCAAAAAGTCAACCGACACAAACTCAACTTTCATGCATGATTTCCTGTAGATTTTAGCGTCAAAAATATGCTGGAATTTACATCTCATTCGAATTCAAATTTGTTTGGGAATTATGGCACATACAAATTTTGTATTGTGCACCGATGGTTAAATTCTAACCTAGAAGTTCTACAGAATTAACAGTATATAAATACTTCGAAATAAATTCTGGGAAAAATATATGTCGATGATCTTGACATTAGCTTTCTGAAACTTAAAACGGTTCGTGATTCTGATTCCTGGTTCTCCCAGAATCGCAAAAAAATCGAAACACGTCTATTTTCGGATATACTGTGCTCTACGAATTTTCCAGAATTTAATACTAATAATTTAGCAAAAAATAATCAGAAATCTAACCTCATTATCGTTCTAACAAAAAAAACTGGAGCGCGTTTGGAGTCCAGAGCTAGGAGATATCGTCTTTTTAATTCGTCATAACTAGTAAAAAATGAGACTGAATTTATGACAAATTTTGACTATTTTTTGGACGAAAAAGAGAGTAATTTGGGAAAAAAAAATATGAAGGATGAGGTATTTATAATGGTGGACACTAATTAATTAAATACGACTAGGATTGGTTAATTTGGATAGGATTATGATGAATTTAAATAAGGATATGATATACATTAAGTTGTTTTCCTAGTAGGTTCAGGATTTGAATTAATTTAAAGTAGAGTTTGAATCTATCTCAATAATTTATAATCTTGAATATAATTAAATATAATACAAATAATTTATAAAATCTTATTAATATCTATTAACACTAAATTAGCATCTATCTAATATTAAGACTATATATATCCAAATAAATCCTAATTAATTTCAAAAATCTAAAATAACCTAAAAAATGATTCTAAATAAATATTTATATAAGTAAATATATTGAGAAATTCATTTGCTAATTAAATAACAGAATACTCTAAAGAAATTCAATATCTATAATAATATAAAATATACACAAAATATCTATTTTGGGTGAGGGGGTTTACAGGTTCCAAAAGCACTCAAACTAACTCCTAATCTCTCCAACTAACTAAAATATAATAATAATTCTAATCCCAAAAATAGGTCTCACAAGGGTGTAGGTTGGGTCGAACATGGGTCCACTAGGGTCTGACATGGGTCCAGGCTAGCCAAAACCCTAAAATAATCAATAGAAAAATAATACAACCATCAATTAAATATAAATATAATTAATTATAAATAATACACAATTAACCAAATTAAAATAAAAAAATATTCGGATTTGGAATTGGGGTAGTGACAAGCCTATCCTCCTTAGAAAATTTTATTCTCGAAATTTAAAGTCAATCGCACTCCCTCTAGGTCAAACCCCCAACAATCACAGTCAAGAAATTCTACCTAAACAACATGCAAGATCATGGTCCTACTGGTCGTGTTATCACAGTCTCAATCAGGGTCACTACACTATCTACCACAGCACAAAAAAAGTATAATATGTACTAATGAAGCACACCACAAGGAATGGAAAGGACAGAAAGAAGAACAAAGAGACAGACCTGCTAACCCGACACCCGTAGCATCGGCCTCCTCGACCGTCAACGCATAAGCCCTGCCCTGCTGGGGTATATCTCTCTGCTGGTGCGGGGCATGATACTGTGCCACAGATGGCCTAGCTCTAACTCTCTGATCCTGTGCTCCACCCAATGAAGGTGCAGTGGGGCAATCTCGTATCTGGTGAGCAGCAGATCCACAGAACAAACACACCTTCAGCCTACTCCTACAAACATCCCAAGTGTGTCCTGCCTTTCTGCAGTAGGCACAAGTGGGCACCCTCTGATCCTGACCCTGCTGCGCTGCCTTCTGCACATAGGGACGCTTAGCTGGTCCCGCACTGCCACTCGCACTGCCTGAATCATCCTTGTCTCTCTTGGACTTGAGCTCCAAGTCATCCTCTGCTCTCTGAGTGTCTCTTACTATCTGCTCGAAAGTCGCCTCGCGGTCGCTCCTAGTCAAAGACTGGACCGCCATGACCAAGCCCTTGTGAAACTTCCTCGCCTTTGCTGCCTCACTCAAGCCCTCCACGAATCTGCCAAGACGGCAGAACTCCACTACGTACTCGTCTACTAGCATGTTTCCCTGGACGAGTGCCTCGAACTGGCTCTCCAAAGCACTGAGCGCCACATCTGGAAAAAACTTCTCTTTAAAAAGCCTCTTAAAAGCCTCCCAAGTAAGCCCTGGTGCCGCAATTCTCATATCAGTGCGATACCATGTCAAAGCGAGGTCGAACATCTGACTGTCCGCTGCCTCTATCTGCATACTGTCTGAAATCTATGCCAGCCTGAAGATCCCCTCAATCTGCTCTATCTAGTCATCCGCGTACAAGATCCCTTCTGTACCCCAGAACTCCTTGGGCCGTATCCTCTGAAAGTCAATGATGTTGCCCGGCCTCGGGTGCTGAATTTGATCTGCCTGTGGCTGAATCTGTGCCACTCAGTCTACTGCCGTCATGGCCACCTGGTGGGCGTTCTCAATGCCCAGCCTCATCACATCCACCTGACGGTGCTGCGCGTCCATCATCTCCCTGAAGAATTTAAACAACTGTACATCATCTACTGGTGCAGGAAGTGGTAGAGGAACCACCGGAACGACTGGGGTAGTCCTCGGATCGACAAGTGGAGGAGGATCCCCAAGAGAAGCAGAAGCTCCCTCAACCGCAGGAGTGGCGAGTGGAGCGGTAGCAGCTGCCTGAATATGAGCTGGACGAAAGATAGCAGACCTCTCGGTGGCAACTGCTGAAACGGTACGATGGGATCGTGCCTTCGGAGGCATCCTGAACACAGATCAAAAGAAGTCAATACGGCGCAAGATTCGATATCATCAAAGAAGGACAGTAATATTTTAAAAGAAAACAATTTCAGAATAATTAGATTAGAATTGTTCATAGTCGTAATTGAGTACACTCTCATCCTAGATCCTAGATCCTATAGCAGGCTCGTAGCAGTACAACTAAATCATTGTACTACCATGATATCGCACTAATTGATAATCGAGACCTGCATGGGGCCGCCACCAAAAATGTGTCACGACCCGTACCCGAAAAATTGGACATGAGTCGTGGGTACGTCCAGCCTACGCTACAGTATCGACGGTAGAACGCTGTCTAAGTCAACTATCTAGCTAACAATCTCACACAATCAATATATAAACCTGTCAAGATCTCAACTCCAAACGGAGGAGCAATATCATAATGATAATCACAATGTACTCAATCACGAATCTAAGCACGATAAGATAACACAGAAGATTAACAACTAGAAAGTCTAAACAACTACTGCTAAAACACCACAACATCAATAATAATAATAATACAAGAATATCCAAAATTATATACAATACAAGGTCTCAATCCAAAACTGGAGATAAATTCGGTGCTAAAAGCTAATAAAAACAATAACAAGGTCCTATTGATCCCGACTACCAACCCGAAAATCACTCCTAAACTAGAGGGTCCATGTCTGCACCATCGACAGGCTAAGGTCCATAAAATATCGGACACCAATCCTCCGGATACTCTGGAAAAAATATGTCCAGTCAGGATTGGAGCAAGTATACCTCTAACAGCAGTTCCAGTTAAATGATAAAAACTATAAAATAGTTGTAGCAAGTAGCAAGGTGAAGGAAATAAAGTATAAAACAAGAAATATATATATCACTGGTGCATAAAGGTAAAGATGCATGAATATCAGAGCAAGATAGTAAAGACTACAGGATACAAGAAATCTAAACTAAGAGTAAGTCTGTGCACAAGAACGTGGAGTGAGTCCAGCATGAGATACATGTAATGAGTCAAGTCCAAAAACTATAAGTGAGACCAGCAAGAAATACAAGAGAGTCCAGACAATAAAGAATAAACTCGTGTATTTAAAATACATGTTTCGACATGTAAACGGCTAGGGGTAAGTACGGTTCACCGCGCACTGGGTGCGCGGCTGCTATCATTCCAGATTAGACCAGAGGGGGTGATTCTTGATGATTCCAGATAGGAATATTTACATGTCTACTCGAGTATTTTTCCGCCCCGACTAGTACAAGTGAATCCAAGACCCGACACGTAAATGAAGTATGAGTCCAGCCTGAAATATGAGTGATGCCTGTAGTGATGCCTGTAGGTGATTCCTGAATAGAGGCCAGAAACATAAAATATACGTGTCGCAAGTAAATGAATCCAGAAATACCAGTCCGTGTCCCGTGTTTTGCCAGAAAAATCAGATGATACTATACTAGAAGCTGAATCATAATAATCATCAGATAATGAAAACTATCAGAGAATGTACTCGCCTGACGTCCTGAGCAACTAGCGATCCGAACTGGTGTCGCAAGGACCTATTGCGAAAAATAAGGTTAAACAGGTTTCTAATGAGTTAAACAGATATAAAATAACTAAAAAATAGGCTTCTAGGGTCGTTCTAGGTCAAACGGGCCAAATCAGTGAAATCTGGACAAAAAGTCAACTCTGGGTCCAAAAAGTCAACTCTGGGTCAAAACTAGGTCAAAAGTTGACTTTGGCGGTCAACCGGGTCAACTACGGTCAACTCTAGGTCAAACTAGGGTGCCCCTTAAATTCTAGGTCAAAACTAGGTCATTAAGCTAATAAACCCTCAAACTCGCCTCCTTGAGATACCGGGATACCCTCGGTATCCGATACCTCGACCTAGGCTATACGCCCCGTCTAAACCCGCTAAAACCTATGCTAGCATTCATAATTATATACATATATACATAAAAATCCATCTCTAAACCTATTTCTAGGCAATTGTTCAAAAACCCCTCTCGAAACTCAATACCTTGGATATCTCAAGGTATTGAGATACCTCTCTAAACCCTCACTAACTACCCTTCTAACTAACTAACTATGCTTATAGATATATACCTAGCTATATGTATAGGCTAATATATATATATATATATATATATATATATATATAACACATACAAATATCTACATAACTATATGTATATATATATTCACACATACACACATATACACATATCCCTCTCACACCTATACATATATATTTACCTAGCTATAACTATGCATATATCTAGCTATATGTACATATATCTATACATATAGATATATATCTATCTATCTAACTACCTATATATCTATCTATCTATCAATCTATATACCTATTTATCTATCAATCTATCTATCTATTTATCTATGTATCTATTTATCTAGATATCTATCTACTTAGATATCTATTTATCTATTCACCTATGTATCTTATCTATCTAGATATCTATCTACCTAGATATCTATCTATCTATTCATGTATCTATCTATCTATCTATCTATCTATCTATCTATCTATTTATTATCTATAGATCTATCTATCTATCTATAAATCTATCTATCTATCTATCTATCTATTAATCTATCTATCTTATCTATAAATCTATATATCTATCTATCTAGTATCTATCTATCTAACTATCTATCTAATATCTATCTATCTAACTATCTATCAAATATCTATCTATCTAACTATAAATATATATCTCCCTCTCCCCCTAGCTACTAGCTGCTACTGCCGCTACCCCTGCAATGCAATGCGCTTGCGCTCGCTGCTGCTGCTGCTAACATTGCTGCTGCTGCTGCTGTTGCTGGCAGATGCTACTACTGCTGCTGCTGGCAGCTGTTGCTGCTCCTGCTGTGTGCACGCTGTACACAACGCGCTGTATGCTGCTCCCCCGCTGCACTGCCACACGCACACATACAAATACGCACACAGAATCACACATACACAGACACACACACACATATATATACATATATATACAACTATATATATATATATATATATATATATATATATATATATATATATATATATATATATATATACACACACACACTAATACATATATACTTACACACACATATACACTTATGTATATAAGTACACACACACACAAACATACATATACACGCACATATCTATATATATACATAAACACACTTATCTATATATATACACACACAAACCAATATATATATATATATACATACACACACAGATATATATATATATACACACACACACACACACACACACACACACACTCACAAATATATATATAAATACACTCATACAAACACACACACACTCACATATATATATATATATATATATATATATATATATATATATATATATATATATATATATACACACACACACAAACACACACTCACACACACAAATATATATATATATATATATATATATATATATATATATAACCACACACACACACACGCTCACAAACACACACACGCGCACAAACATACACTCACTCTCACATACCCTCACACACACACACACACTCTCACACACACTAACACACACAACTACACACACATAAACATATATATATACATATATATACCTATATAAATACAACACACACAACACAACACACAATGCCCCACCAACGCACGCCCAACGACCCCTACACGCACAAACATAAATATATATATAAAATATAATCCGAGAACTCTAGCACATACTCCACGAAGCTAACCCAACGCGCGCACGAGCCCGAAACTAAGAAACCGAGTCGAAATGGTCGTTTGGTCATTTCGACGAACAAGTGGTGTACGGTTCGCAAAATCTCCATAAACGCACACCAAACCAACTTAGAATCGGTCCAAAATTTACTCACGGGTTCTAAACGATGTCTAGATCCTAGAAAAAATACTAACTCGTCGATTCTAGGCCCGTAGCAAAAATACGCACGCACATAGAACCGACGACGACGAAAACCCCAAAAACCCCCGAAACGCCCATTTCTCCGCGACACAACTTCACGTGTCCGAACGGAGACACACACTAACCCTCAAGACACCCAACAACGTCTACTTAGGTCCGTTTAACCTAGGACATCACCCAAAATTGGGCCAATCTTGGATTTCACCCGAAATTGACACAAAACCTAATATCAAAGTCTCCAAACACAGCCAAACTCGTTCCAACTTCCTCCCACGGGTAGTCTTAGGGTTTAGGAAGGTTCTAAACTACTAATTATATTATATAAGAGTAATTACAAGAGGAAAAATCAGGATTTACCTTTTGGAAGTTGGAATCCTAAGCCAAAGTCTCCAAAAAGCCCCAAATCCACCACAACAAGCTTCCAAGCTTCTAATCCAAACTCTAACACCAAATCTAAGCTCTACCCACCTAGGTTAGGGAAAAGTGTAGGGTTAGGATTTGCATCCATGGAGAATAGAAGAAGAAAGAGAAGAAATGGAACACTTACTTGAAGTTGGAAGAAGGAAAGAAGAAGAAAGAGTGGAGAATGGAGAAGAAGAAGTGAAGAAGTGATGAAGAAGAGGGGGGGCTGCTGTGTGGTCGGGTCTGGGAATGAGGGGGAGGCCGGCCAAGTGAAGAAAAGGGTTTACACAATGCCAAAAGACCAAAATACCCTCCCCTAACTTGGGTTTTGGGTTTGGGGTTCCAAAAGCACTCAAACTAACTCCTAATCTCTCCAACTAACTAAAATAAAATATAATAATAATTCTAATCCCAAAAATAGGTCTCACAAGGGTGTGGGTTGGGTCGGACATGGGTCCACTAGGGTCTGACATGGGTCCAGGGTAGCCAAAACCCTAAAACAATCAATAGAAAAATAATACAACCATCAATTAAATATAAATATAATTAATTATAAATAATACACAATTAACCAAATTAAAATAAAAAAATATCCGGCTCTGGAAATGGGGTAGTGACAGTTACTATCACTTTTAGTTGCTTATTTAACCCTATATTGTGTTCGAAAATCTTAAGGCATGGTCACATGAGAATTTTTCTTAAGATATCGTACAAAGTACATGTATGCTAGATACGAATTCATGTAAGTTCAATCTGGATTCACTCAAGCGTGTATGCAATATTTAATAAATCAATATCCTAGCCACACTTTGGTATTTGACTCACATATCATACACGTGCTGGGAAAAATAGTTTATTTATAGTATCACGCGTTCAGAAATTTGGAGGCATTCTCGATAAATATCCCAAATATAACCACTTTAACATGTAACACGATATGTCGTACCTCAGCGCACATTAGATCAGGAACTTTATCAGGACAATAATAGTATCAACACAGATACAGTATTCGAGTCCAATTACCAATTCCTTGGTTCATATGAATCTTGATTATATTATAACACGAAACTTATGTCATGCACATAGCCGGTTAGTTACAATTCACTTAGTCTGGTTCACACAGAATATTTCAATCCAACATATATTCATGCCATGTATGAAGTCAATCTTAGCACATGGTCATGTCTAGCATAAGGTCTGGTTTCTAAGTTCATTCTTTCTTAGAATCATAACACAAGCAAATATCATGATCAACCACATAGAGGATGATAAGAATCATTCTAATAAAATGAGTGAACATGTAATGAAAGCACTACGTGCACTCATGGGGTCACTAAGGATAACATGCGCATGAAATTGTACGCATGAAGGTCAGGCGCATAAAGTTTCATGAACTACAAAAGGGATGACGCACAAACTCACAAAAATAAGATTGGCGCAGAAACTCACAAAAGTAAGGTTGGCGCACAAACTTATATAAACAAGTTTGACGCACAAACTCACAAAAGTAAGGTTGGAGCACTTTCTCAAGATAGTACGCGAGCTACAAAGGGTTGGCGTACTTTGTCAAGTTAACCAACACGGCACACTTAATAAAAGTGTGCGGGCAAGAATAAGGTATGCTTTCAAAGAAAGTGCGCGAACAGCTAGCTAAAAGACAAAACACACAATCTGAGGTCAAAGCTCAACAGTCGAAAAACTCGTCATTCGAGGAGCACACGAATCAGTAACAAAGAAATCGAGAAACCAAAAAAATCTTTGTCCCTAAGGAAACGAAGAGGGAAAAAAGTGTGCGAGCATACCAACATAAGAAAAGTGCACTGGCAGACGAAACATAAAAAAAGTGCGCCAGATTGCCAAAGCAAAAAGTGCGTTGACTGACTGTGGCGCACTTTCTTTTAGTTTTCTAGGGATAACTTTGATTGAATACGCAACAAAGTGCGTCAACTGAATTTTTCTCTCGAAAGTGCACCACTGACTCAAGGAGTGCGATTGACGCACTTTTGCTAGAAGACTGAGTATAGTATGATTAGTACGCACGAATAATTAGGACAGCACACCAATTCACCCAAAGTGAAACATACGTATTTATACACCAAAGGGGTTATCTTGCATAGTTTTTACAGAGCACTATTCTTCTTCTCCAGTCAGCCATTTTGGTATACGTATTGTATCAAGTTTCAGCGCTGAACTTTGCTGGACTCAAAAACAAGCACGACCAAAAGCAAAGTTACATAAATTATGGTACTCTACACTATGAGAAAATTAGTTTTGTAAAACATAAAGTTTTTGGAAGATCAAACCACAGGAAAACAAAAGTAAACCTATAGACCCAAACCTTGGTCCATGCAATTCAACCAATAAAATCAAGAACAACAAGTATTAAAGATGAATGGGTGCTCGGTCCCAACGATATGAGATAGAAATAAATAAAAAATATTAAGAACTAAAAGTATGCATAAATCCATGGTTCTTCTTCTCGTGCAAGATGTACTTGCCTACGGAGAGAGAGAGAGAGAAAACCTTAGGGAGAGAAATGGAAAGCAAAGATAATGAGAAGAGTGAGAGAAATAAGAATATATATGTTTAGGTTTGAGATGTGGATCGTTGGATCACTCAAGCCCATCTAAGCTACACATGCCACCAACCCAACTAAACCCACTCTCTCCACAACTCTCGGATCCGGTCTAAACAACGACCGCCAAAGTGCGCCAAGGAGAATATGCGCAAAAGTAGGCCAAAAAAGGAGGCTGACACACAAAGTATGCACAAAAGTGGAGATTCGAGGTGATCATCCACAAGAAAATTTAAGAGAGTTTGTGCTTTGCCCTTAGGGTTCTTCTCCATACAAGACAGAAGGAAGAAAAGATCTAATCGAGGATTCGTCAACTTCGGTTAGGTAAATTGTAAAACACCTAACCCTGGAAACGTATTAATTATGAGTTAAATAGGGAGAATAGATTTTATTAGATTTATTTTGAGAAGTTTTTAGCACTTTTTTATGGAGCCATTATAAATTTTTCCTAATTTATTCCATGTAGGAGACCTTTTGGACAGTTGCTAGCTTAACCATATGCACCAATATAATTTTTAGATATATATATATATATATATATATATATATATATATATATATATATATATATATATAATTTATTAAAATAGAATTTTCTATTGGATCAAACTTAAAACCCAAACCCGCAACCTGTTAACCTACCCACTCATAAAGTTAAAAATATCAGCAGCAACTCATCACCCCGCGTGTACTTCTACGCGCGTAAACAACAGCAGCCGCAGTAGCAAAACCAACTTTTCTTCTCCGTGCGTAAAGTTTAAACCCACGCGTAAAGCAACCTCTGCGCGTAAACCAATTCCACCGCATAATGCTTTTACCGCGCGTAAAACAACCCTCTTATGACTCATCTCCCATGACTCATCCCCCACCGCCTCTCTATCTATTCCTCAACCGAAACACAAACCAATGGCAGACTAACCAAAACCTAAACCAATGGCAGACCAACCAAAACCTAAACCAATGAAAGGATGAAAGCAGTAGCAGCAGTAATTCTTAATCCCTAAGTTTCCCCACCGACTCCTTATCCCTATATATATTACAACACTTCCCAAAACTCTAATCCCACTTCTTTCACCAAAACTTACACACATTATCAGGATGTACACTATACAAAGTCTTGCTCAGGCAAGTATACCTTGTCAAATTCTACTGTTTAAATTATAAATTGTTGCATATATATTTCTATTACAAAATACATAAACTGTGTGCGCCTGAGATTGCCTCGGGTACAGTCGACAAATATGTCGATACGTAGTATAACTGACTTAGACATTAGCAGACTCACCAACAGATGTGAGGGTATTCTGATATCCTCCTAGACCCTGTCACTGGTACACGCATCACGATTGCAAACTCATGTTGGGATACGGGTTCGCGTACTCGATTAGTTACCGGTGCGTGAAACACACATCACAGTTTAGCACGTAGTCAGGATTATCTAGAAAGTTATGACTTGGCATATAGCTACGTGGTATGCACGTTATGGATTCGACTTGTATATCCGCATTGGGCGGGGAAGACAACTAGTAGGAGTATGGGCCATCCACCTCCTTTATTGCAGATACCGCACTCTTCGGAGTGATACAGACGTATATATACTTTGCAGATACCACGTCCCTTAGAGTGTTGGACGTTATATATATACAGATACCTCATTCTTTGGAATGATGGACGTTACAGATACCACACTCTAGAGGACGTTGGACGTTATGCTTATGCCTACCCATACGTACCAAGGTTGTCTTTACAATTGCATACACTTAGATGGTTAGATCACCCTTTATTTATTCAGTATTTATATATGGCATGCTTTTATGTATCTTGTTATGTCCCACTGAGGACCTGGTTCCCTTCCAGATTTAGATGATACGTACTATCCCACGGTGTACGGACCTGGAGAGGAGACGAGGTACGCATCTGAGGAGGAGTTAGAGGTGCTGCCATCCGAGTTCCTCTGATCTTGAGTAGACTTGCCATATAGAGCTGGAGCCTCTTTATCTAGATAGCCGATGCTCTAGTCATGTTATATTTCAGCACTTTTATTTTAGTTTTTTTAGTGGGTTTGTTCCCACCAGACATATCGGGTTTGTATTAAAAACTTATTTTAGACTTAGCACTTATATTCCAGTACTGATTTCAGTGTTCCTTGATATATTGTGGATGAGATTAGATGTTACCTGTTATATGCTAGTACTAGACTTGTTAGTATTTTAGGACAGCGTAACACGTCTCTTTGGGTCCAATAAATTAGGTTTTCCTTCGGAGACGTGTCAGCTGGCCAATGCCACGTGGCCTGGTTCCACATGATTTTGGGACTGGGGCGTGACATAGTTTTATCGGTGGCCCATGCAGGTCAAGCTTATATTGTTTTGGTTACATAACTGTACCAAACAAGCCTGTGTATAGAAATAAAGTATAAGGATCTCATTCACACTTGACTAAATCTTATTTTTCCTTTCAACTATCCTAGGTTGGATAATACAAGTTTTACGCCAGAAACCCTTTACCCTTGTTGGCGTAAAAGCCAATTGACTGTCTTGTTGGCGTAAAAAACCAAACTATAAAGAGACTGCCAACTTTACGCTACGGTTATGACAACTGCTAACCACATTTCCATATTTTTCCTAATCATGCGTGTGACACGTTATACAAGCCATGTTAGAAACTACCCCAGCATAAACTTGATAACCAGCGTAGAGTAGCCTGAATAGGTGTAAACCACAGGGATGGTGATATAAGCGTATTAGTCATAATTTTAGCTTTCCCAATCATGACAAAGGAAAATCTCGTGCATTAAATACAGATATATGCCTCGAGCCCTGAGCAGGAAACAGCTTTTTATGTAACATCAAGGTTTTGTCTTATCCTGAGCGTAAAAACTTATTTCAGACTTGAGCGTAAAAGCTCATTACAATAGACAGCGTATTCAGAAGACTCAGTCCTCCCTTGAGTGGTGTATTAAATATGTCACTAACCGACAACCTGGGTCTCTGTGCAGAAACATCATCACAGCTACCCTCTCGATTATCGTGCAGTACTTTTTGTCAGATGTCAGGTTCACTGAATTATCTAACAAATTCATCCAAGAAAAACAAAGAGTTCCTCGTACAAACCTTACGCTGCAATAAAAACAATAAATGTTAGATTTTACGCAGGTAACCCTTACGCACACAGATTTTTAAGCAGACTTTACGCAGAAAGTATAGCAGACTTTTTCGCAGATAGCTCTGAAGTCTTGATTTACGCCAGATAGTGAATCTCTACTTTACGCCAGACAGCTTGAAACTCTGTGTTACGCAGACAATTTCAAAAATCTCTATCTCTGCTTTACGCAGACAGTCTCGAATCTCTGCTTTATGCAGACTATCTAAAATCTCGATTTTATGCAGACAACTCTGAAGTCTTACTTTACGCTAAACTTCTTTGAATCTCTATTTTTACGCGGACGGCTTAGCAACCTATTTTACGCAAACATTCTATTGAAAGCTTGCATCATGTTTGTTTCTTTTCCCCCAAAAATATGGACGTACCCAGTGGACACACAGATGATAGGGTTGACAAGGCAACAGATACCTCGCATGATGTCAATAGGACCCCGACTACCCCGAGAGACCAGTCCCCGAGACAGACATCGGTTTATCCATCATACCTCCATAATGGTCCTACTGAGGAAGCTGCACTAGCTCAGCAAGAAGGACAGACCTTTCAGGCACCAACACAACAGGCAGATACACATTTGCCTCCACCTCCATCCTTTCCAGTCCTGATGCCACAACTAGAGGGATAGCCACAAATGTTCCAATTCTTCGAAGACATGATGCAGACGCAATGGCATCAGACTAATACCTTGAGGGAGAGCTTGATGACAGCTCTGGAGAGGACATCTACCCCAGCACCTGTCCAACCAGCTGGTACTGTTCGAGGTTTTCGCCAGATGGGCCCAGGAACCTTTTCGGGCAGCGAAACTCCGGAGGAGATCTCAGATTGGGTCTCCAACATGGAGATGCTGCTAGAAGGTTCACAACTGCACCCAGACCTTTGGATGACTGCGGTGAGGGCCTAACTCTAAGGCAACACCCATCATTGGTGGGACTCCATAGAGCGCGACGTCGGCAAAAACCAGACGTGGGAGCAATTCTTAGTGTACTTCAATGCGAAGTATTTTCTGGCTACGGTCAGGAATGCTCTATACTCCCAGTTTCTACACCTGGAATAAGAAACTATGACCATAGATGCCTACGATGCGGAGTTAAATCGACTTAGTCGATTTGGTGCTATCCTGATACCTAATGAGCTGGAGAAGGCCACTAGGTTCCATCATGGCCTTACCTCCGAGCTACAAAGGTATACCACCACACAGTCAAGGATCTCCTATGAGGAGGTTCTTTCAGAGGCAAGAATCTAGGAGGCCATTGGCAGAGAAGCGAGGCGCTCTAGCACAACCATACCAGCCAAAGCCCAGCCCAGAGTAGGAGGGCCAATCCATCGTCCAGGAATGCAGGCACAAAGGACAGTGCCATATCAGCAGAAGGAGCTTCCGACTTATCATCATTGTGGCAAGAAGGGATACTTCGTCAGAGACTGCCTGAAGAAGCTTGGACTGTGCATGATATGTGGAGCAAGTCAACACCTGGCCAGAGACTGCCCACAACGCAGAAAGGTAGTACCCCAGAACGGACAATGGCCAACAGCACCAGTCCAGAGGGTACTACCCCCGATTGGAGGTCAGCATCCCCTAGCACCCGGAGGATTTTAGAAGGGACCACCCTTGGCCCCACAAGAGGCTTAGTTCGACCGAACCAGGCAGCAGAAAAGAGGGCAGAGGTACGAATAAGCCTTTGCTCTAGCAGCAGTTGCAGAGGAACCAGAAGGAGAAACTATCACAGGTACCATTTTAGTTGCGTCAATACCTGCAACTGCATTATTTGATTCTAGCGCTACGCTATCTTTTATATCTAGTAGTTTCGTAGCTATGCATAGAGTAGCTACTTCCCCCTTGTCTAAGAGTTGGAAGATTCTTATCGGAGGAGGCATCGTACCGATTACTAGCACTATTAGAACGTGCTCCGTAGTCGTGTGTAGTAGGGAGATGAAAGCACGATTTTTAGTACTCTCGATGCCAAACTACGACGTTATTTTAGGCATGGACTGGTTAAGCTAGTACAATGCTATACTAGACTGCCGGAGGGGTAGCGTTACTTTTAGACCACTGAATCACCCGGAGTTCGAGTACATGCGGGGCAAATCGAGCGAGGAGTAGGCAAGACACCTAGAGCTTACATGGCTATAAAGACAGCTCCACCAGCTATTGTTGCAGAATTCGAGGATGTATTTCCAGAGGAGTTGCCAAGCCTACCGCCTGATAGAGCGGTATAGTTCATTATTGAGTTAATGCCCGGAGTAGCACCGGTATCTTCAAATGTGTACCGGTTGGCAAAGAATGAGCTAGACGAGATGAAGCTACAACTAAAAGAGTTGCAGATCAAGGGATTTGTTCGTCCTAGTGCATCACCCTGGGGAGCACCAGTGTTGTTTGTACCAAAGAAGGATGGGACATTCCGAATGTGCATTGATTACAGAGCCCTTAATGCTTTGACAATCAAAAACAAGTACCCCCTGTCGTGAATTGATGATCTGTTCGACCAACTAACAAGAGCAGTAGTGTTCTCAAAGATAGATTTGAGATCAGGCTATCATCAGGTAAAGATGCGGAGAGAAGACATTCCAAAAATAGCATTCAGGACTCGTTATGGTCACTACGAGTTCTTAGTGATGTCTTTTGGATTGAAAAATGCACCTGCCATATTTATGAACCTAATGAACATAGTATTCCATCAGTATCTGGACCGGTTCATGGTAGTCTTCATCGATGACATCTTGGTATATTCAAAGAACCACGAGGAGCACGGAGAGCACTTGAGGCTAGTGTTAGAGACACTAAAGCGTGAGAGATTTTATGCAAAGCTGAGCAAATATAATTTTTTTCTAGATTGTGTCACTTTCCTTGGACACATTATCTCAGGAGATGGCATTTCGGTAGATCCAGCGAAGATTTTGTCAGTAGAAACGTGGCCGACCCCTACCAACATCTCAGAAGTGAGGAGTTTTCTAGGACTTGTCGGATATTACCGGAGGTTCGTAGAGAACTTTGCAAGGATCGCGGAGCCGATGACTCGCTTGACCCGCAAGGAGCAGGAGTTTATCTGGTTAGAGGAGTGTCAGATAGCGTTCGACGAGCTGAAAAAGCATCTGACTACGGCACCTATCTTAACCATACCTTCAGGATCCAGAAGATTCGTAATCTACAACGATACATCCGGAAAAGATTTAGGTTGCGTCTTGATGCAACATGGGAAGGTTGTGGTCTACGCCTCTAGACAACTAAGGACCCATGAGAAGAACTACCCCACTCACGACCTGGAGCTTGCGGCAATCATCTTTGCCTTGAAGCTTTGGAGACACTATCTATACGGAGAACGAGTGGAGATATTCACTAATCACAAAAGCCTAAAGTACGTCTACTCCCAGAAGGAATTGAACCTAAGACAAAGACGTTGGCTTGAGGTGAGGTCAGACTTTGAGATTGAACTGTAGTACCATCCGGGAAAGGTCAACGTAGTAGCCGACGCTTTAAGCAGGAGGCCCATAGCATTATTTTTGACTACCCAGCAACATCTATTAAATGACCTAGAACAGCTGGGTATAGAAGTTATTATGCCAGGAACTGATGGCCAGTTGTCAAGTTACCAATTGCAATCAACATTGGTCGAAAGGATCAAGGCTACCCTGCCAACAGATGCCAGATTCTAGAGGCTTCGACAAAAGACAGAGGCCGGAATCCAAACAGGATTACGCATACACAAGGACGGGACTTTAAGATGTGGTGACCGTCTCTATGTTCCGAATGGAGATCTTCGACAAGTGCTGATATCGGAAGCACATAGCTCAACATACTCTATTTATCCAGGAGGCACGAAGATGTACAGAGACCTGAGACAGTACTATTGGTGGCATGGAATGAAGAGGGAGATAGCCTGCTTTATGGCAAAATGCCTGGTGTGTCAGCAAGTCAAGGCTGAGCATCAGAGGTCCGCAGGCTTACTCCAACCACTCCCAATACCTAAGTGGAAATGGGAGCACATCACTATGGACTTCGTTACGGGCTTCCCAAGGAGTCCTAATGGTCATAATACGGTATGGGTGATCGTAGATCGACTCACCAAGGCTGCCCACTTTTTACCCTTCAGAGTTGGGTAATCCACAGAGTACTTAGCAGACATGTATATGAGAGATATTGTGCGATTGCACGGAGTACCAGTTAGTATCGTGTCTGACAGGGATACAAGGTTCACTTCTTACTTTTGACGAAGTATACAAGAAAGTCTTGGTACCCGCCTAAAGTTCAGTACATCGTATCACCCGCAGACAGATGGCCAGTCTGAGCGTACTATTCAGACACTAGAAGATATGTTGAGAGCATGCATGCTTGATTTCAGTGGATCATGGGAGGACCATTTATATTTGGTCAAGTTTTCCTATAACAATAGCTATCAAGCGAGCATTCAAATGGCTCCCTACGAAGCACTGTATGGGAGGAAGTATCGTTCTCCAGTATATTGTAGTGATATGGGTGAAAGACATTCTAGGACCAGAATTGATTGTTCGTACAGTGGAGAAGGTAAAAAAAAATCCAAGGACACTTGCGAGCAGCGCAAGACAGGCAAAAATAATGGACAGATCTTCATCGTCGTCCCTTGTAGTTTAAAGAGGGCAATCATGTCTTCTTAAGAATATCACCCACCAGAGGCACCATTCGATTCGGAGGGCACGATAAGTTGAGTCCAAGATATATTGGACCATTTAACGTGTTAGAGAGAGTGGAAGAAGTGGCGTATCGACTTGCGCTACCACCTTCACTTGAGGGAGTACATGACGTATTCCATGTATCACAACTCAGGCGATATGTGGCAGACAGAAGTCATGTCCTCGACCATTCAGAAATCACCATTGGGCCGAGCTTATCATATCAAGAGCAACCCGTGGAAATCCTTGATCATCGAGAGAAAGTATTGAGAAACCAGTCTATTTCCTTGGTCCACATAGCATGGAAGCATGGCGCACCAGAAGAATCCACTTGGGAGCGAGAAGACGACATACGCAAACGTTATCCAAACCTGTTCACAGACCAAGTTATGAGATTACCATTTTAATTTATATATCTTCTACTATTCTTACTTTCTACCGTAACTTAGTTTTAATTTCGAGGACAAAATTTTTATAAGTTGGGTAGAATGTAAAATCCCTAACCCTGAAAACGTATTAATTATGAGCTAAATAGGAAGAATAGATTTTATTAGATTTATTTTGAGAAGTTTGCAGCACTTAGAGGATTTATGGAGCCATTATAAATTTTTCCTAATTTATTCCATGTAGGATACCTTTTGGACAGTAGCTAGCTTAACCATATGCACCAATATAATTTTTAGATATATATATATATAATTTATTAAAATAGAATTTCCTATTAGATCAAAACTAAAACCCAAACCCGCAACCCGTTAACCTACCCACGCATAAAGTCAGAAATATCATCTCATCACCCCGCGTGTACTTCTACGCGCGTAAACAGCAGCAGCCGCGGTAGCAAAACCAACTTTTCTTCACCGCGCATAAAGTTTAAACCCACGCGTAAAGCAACTTCCGCACGTAAACTAATTCCACCGCATAATTCCTTTCACCATGCGTAAAACAACCCTCTTATGACTCATCCCCCACCTCCTCTCTATCTATTCCTCAACCGAAACATAAACCAATGGCAAACCAACCAAAACCTAAACCAATGTCAGACCAACCAAAACCTAAACCAATGGCAGACCAACCAAAACCTAAACCAATGAAAGGATAAAAGCAGTAGCAGTAGCAGTAGCAGCAGTAATTCTTAATCCCTAAGTTTTCCCACCGACTCCTTATCCCTATATATATTATAACACTTCCCAAAACTCTAATCCCACTTTTTTCACCAAAACTTACACATATTATCAGGATGTATACTATACAAAGTCTTGCTCAGGCAAGTATACCTTGCCAAATTCTACTGTTTAAATTATAAATAGTTGCATATATATTTCTGTTGCAAAATACATAAACTGTGTGCGCCTGAGATTGCCTCGGGTACAGTCGACAAATATGTCGATACGTAGTATAACTGACTTAGACATTAGCAGACTCACCAACAAATGCGAGGGTATTCTGATATCCTCCTAGACCCTGACACTGGTACACGTATCACGATTGCAAACTCATGTTGGGATGCGGGTTCGCGTACTCGATTAGCTACAGGTGCATGAAACACACATCACGGTTTAGCACGTAGTCAGGATTATCTAGAAAGTTATGACTTGGCATATAGCTACGTGGTATGCACGTTGTGGATTCGACTTGTATATCCGCATTGGGCTGGGAAGACAACTAGTAGGCGTATGGGACATCCACCTCCTTTATTGTAGATACCGTACTCTTCGGAGTGATACAGACGTATATATACTTTGCAGATACAACGTTCCTTAGAGTGTTGGACGTTATATATACAGATACCTCATTCTTTAGAATGATGGACGTTGCAGATACCACACTCTAGAGGACGTTGGACGTTATGCTTACGCCTACCCATACGTACCAAGGTTGTCTTTATAATTGCATACACTTAGATGGTTAGCTCACCCTTTTATTTATTCAGTATTTATATACGGCATGCTTTTATGTATCTTGTTATATCCCACTGAGGACCTGGTTCTCTTCCAGATTTAGATGAGGCGTACTATCCCACGGTGTACGGACCTGGGTAGGAGACGAGGTACGCATCCGAGGAGGAGTTAGAGGTGCTGCCATCCGAGTTCCTCTGATATTGAGTAGACTTGCCCTGTAGAGCTGGAGCCTCTTTATCTAGATAGCCGATGCTCTAGTCATGTTATATTTTAGCACTTTTATTTTAGTTTTTGTAGTGGGTTTGTTCCCACCAGACATATCGGATTTGTATTAAAAACTCATTTCAGACTTTGCACTTATATTCCAGTACTGATTTCAGTGTTCCTTGATATATTATGGATAAGATTAGATGTTACCTGTTATATTCTAGTACTAGACTTATTAGTATTTTAGGACAGCGTAGCATATCTCTTTGGGTCCAATAAATTGGGTTTTCCTTTGGAGACGTGTCAGCTGGCCAATGCCACGTGGCCTGGTTCCACATAATTTTGGGACTAGGGCATAACAGAAATTACTACGGGTTGGTGAGTGATTTCAATTGTAATATTTGTTATTCCTTCTTGAGTGTGGTGAGGGGGTGGAACTAATTAGGACAAAGGGTTCAACATTAGTTTTGTCAATCTTGTAATTTTATCTGAGTTATAAAGGTTGGAATTTGTCTAGGTGATGTAGTCTCCGTCATATACTTGTATTCATCTGTGCTTGGTGTTCGTAGATTGCTTGGTTATCTCACGTGGGTTGGAAAATGCTTCCGCAATGCACTCAACACGTGGTATCATAGCCAGGTTCTTATCGAGAGGGAAGGTGCAACTATGTTTACGGAGCAGATGAACACTCGTATGATCACCCTCTCAGGGAAGAACTTGGCAATTTGGAAGCCAATGATGGAGGATCTACTCTGGTACAAGGACTTGCATGGTCCGTTGGAGGGCGGCAGCGCAAAGCCTACGGACAAAGCTGTTGGAGACTAAAAACGACTGGATCGGAAGGCCGTTGGATTCATCCGCCAATGGCTGGATGACTCGATATTTTACCACGTATCCTTGGAGAGATCGGCAAAAGCATTATAGGAGAAGTTGTATTTGTTGTACGAAAGAAAGACGGCTAGTAATAAGACATTTTTGATTCGCCAACTCGTCAACTAGAAGTACACGGAGGGTGCCCTGGTGGCACAATATCTGAACGAGATTCAAGGTATCATCAATCAGCTGTCTGCGATAAAGATGGTGATTAATAATGAGCTTCAGGCCCTTCTGCTTTCGAGTTCTCTGTCAGAAAGTTGGGAGACAATGGTGGTGTCGTTGAGCAACTTCGCGCCTAGCAGAGTTGTCACGATGTCACGATGGAGGCAGTCAAAAATAGTTTGTTGAATGAAGAGGTCTGGCGTAAACAGATAGAATCGTCGCAGGAGTCTGCTCTGGTGGCTTCCTACAGGAAGGGAAGATCCAAGTCACAGGCGAGGACATGAGGGAGTTCTCGGGATCTTGTGACTGTAGACTGCAATGAGGGTTGTTATCACTGTGGCGAAAGAGGTAATATCAAGAGGAATTACATGAGGCTCAAATTTGAGAAGGCCAAAGGCAAAGACGATCAGGAGGATCTCACGCCTATGGGAGATCATATAATCGCAGCAACCGACGCAGAGGAACCTTATGGCATGTGTTATAAAGGTGATTGGATCATGGACACGGGAGTATCGTATCACGCTACTCCATATAAGAGGATCTTTATGTCATACTACGGCGACAGGTTTGAACATGTGAAGATGGACAACAAGGGGACAGCTGCAGTTGTAGGCATCGATGATGTGCACTTGATAACGGAACATGGTGAGAAGCTCGTTCTCAAGGGTGTGTGACATGTACCCAGTTTTCTTTACAACTTGGTCTCGGTAAGGAAACTGGCACATGATGACTATCGCAGTCTGTTTGGGGATAAAGATTGGATGCTTATGAAGGGTTCCAAACAGCTGGCTCGAGGAGATTTGTATTATGGCATGTACAAGCTCATGCCACTGAGGTGTACAGGCAGGCCAAAATACTGGATGGAGGCTCGAGTGGTATTCGATAGAAGGTAGATCGTCAAAAACTTGACTTGGAGGGGCTTCGAGATACTTTGAGGACTACGGAGGATTTGGTTCGTCGAGACAAAGCTACGAATGGTGATGAGTCAAAGATTAAGGGTCAGTCTATCGGTCCCAAGATAACTAGTTGATCTCCAGATAGGGATTGTTCCAAGAATCCAGTTTTAGCGACGGGTGGTTTGCCAAAGTTTCACGGATCAACATCGGTTTTAGCAGTTTAAGTCCATAGAGGAGATCAAGGTTTGCAGCAAACTCAATCTAAGGTGGGAGCATCATCATTCACACAGTCCAGGAGAAGTTGTGGGTCATCGATGACATGCACAGTATCACGTCTCGATTCCGAAGAACCGATAGTAGCCACGGGCGTGATGTCGTACAAGCCTATATTTTACTTGTACAAGGCAAGAAGATAGACAAGGCATGGTATATCTCAAAAAATAACGATATCACAGCGGAATTAAGTAGACAAATTGAACTCACAATGAATATAATAAAAAGCTTATCTTTATTGATAATGATAATTGAGTACATGGCTTATAGAAGATTTACAAGGCTCTCAAATACAACTGATACTTGGCCAATTGGCTTATATTAATATTTGCCGCATTGGTTTATAATCTCACTGATACAACTGAATTATACTGTTCCATATATTATGCCCTTTATAATAGAAGACACCTCCAATGGAAGAAGAGCTTATGTGCGCCCCAACAATGCTTTGATATCTCGTAATAGTTCCAGCCACTCCACAATGCTGAGTACCTGTGGATGCCCACAAACGTGGGTTATTACATATCGCGTACTGGTGAGCATAAACTAGCCCACTCGCCTAAACCGATACTAAGTATTCATGTGAAAAGCATGCATATTAACTTAGTGATCTTTCTATTAGAAACTAGGTTTATTTCAATGATTAGAGTATTCAGCAGCATAATAAAACATACTTTGGAAATAATAGTATACATTGAATATATATAAAATATGTACATATCGCTTAACAATGATTCTAACCAAAATCCTACTCATCGTCTTCCTACAAAACAAGGATTAGCCACAACATAATTCATACAAATCATTCTTACAGAGATAATGTTAAGCCTGCATAAATATTCTCGTTAGTATGCAGTCTTACTACATGAGGGTCATTGGTGATATGCTTTCGTACCTCGAGATGCCATATAGGACTTCGAAGGGCATACGAAGCATCATTCATGTGGTTGCGATCCCCAATGAATATCTTTTTTATACTCGGTGCTACCAAAGCACTATGTTTCCTCCTAGGCCGAACGATCCTGGTATATCTTGTTCTAGAAAACTTATCAAACCTTGTGCACAAGTTGCTCCTGACCATGCAACCTCTATGCAAATAAAATCTAAGCATAAATTGCATGGTAAAGAAATATAAGTAAAGCCTCGCATTATTGATCCTTCTTATTTTGCTCATTCTCATATCGGTTGGTGACCCATAGGTCCCAACTTACAGACCTTCTCGTGGCCCAGTGGTACCAAACCATAATTATACTCGCATATGAAGCATTTTCTTCATAGTTATTGTGCACTGATGCACTTATACCTGTATAGATGTTCAATATTCTATTCTCAGTATTACCAGCATGTGAAGTAGATTGCATAATATTACTTCTTTCTTATGGCAGACTTAATTACTTTATAGCATTCTTGTATCAATGGTACTAACAGTTTATTATTCATGTGTTTTATTAATTACAGCAGCATTGAACATAAGGCATCATTATCATTGTGTGGACTAGAGCAGTATATAGTTATGACATAAAGCAAAGCAACACTAGCATTCTTTTTATTGTGGCATGAAGGAGTAGAGGAGAAGGTATCATGCCCCGATCTCCCGCAGGTAATCGGCCGTCCCCGCCGGGCGTAAATCACTACGCCAATGCTCTCGCGGGACGATCGTTTCCATCGGGATGTGATACCGTACGTGCCTGGGATTGCGCCCGCATAAGGCAACATTGTTAAAGTTGTAGCTATCATCGAATCGATCGAGTACGCAGTGGAGGGACAGTGTTGCAAACAATAAATTCATCTGAGTATACAGGACAAAGATTAAGGTACGAGGTTCTCTGAATATAATGGCATTGTTCCATATATTATGTCCCTCTATACGAAAGTATCTCAAACAATCGATACGGCTCAAGGCATCGAAACCAGATATTCGGGTCCTGGGGATGAGGCACGACTGTCACTTCCTCGGACCATCCAACACCTGCGAACAAACAAACTGTTAGTGGGTCAGCACTTTGGAGAAAGTACTGGTGAGTCTAAAATCAACGAACATAAGCAACATTCACTAAAACCAACACTAAGATAATTATGTTATAAAATATTACATTACTAGCTTGATCTTTCTAGTTTTACCTAGGTTTTTTACATGCAGTACAGGAACAAAATCATATTACTTCTTTTTGGAAACATCTTTGAAATTATAGTTCATGTTCGATAGCATTCAAGCAGGCAAGACAAGCCGATTATTCTACTATCAGGGTATGTACAACGTGTCTCTTGAGCTATACTCAAAGACTCTAGGGATAATGGACCATCTAGGAACTATCCTTCTATCAAGAAAATAAGATGAACTATCTATATGATTTCGGTTTCCAAAAAACTCAGGATCAATGGTGATAATCCAGCTAACCAATGACTCTTTTATCTGATGTTATTAGCAGCTGTGACTCATGGTTGCTCTTCACTAACATTATAGCAGCCGGGACCAAGGTTTATCTCTGTACTAATAGTCATTGTCCAACCGATGCGAATGCATGAAACACTATCAGATAAACTTTATGATATAGACAAAATGAACAACCAGACCATCTATCTCTTCTCTTCTATCTCTGGTGCGGACTGACCGCCATCTCTGAATCAAGTTCAAGCATGAAGTAGTTCTATCAAAACATAAGCGATATGGAGACATGTTCAAGCAATCTCTTACTCTTTCTTATTAGCATAGCAATGGTTCTTCTATTGACAAGCATTCAAGTTCTAGCTAAGCATGCAGTTCTATTATTCATGCAACGGAAACAATAATCTTCTTAGCAACAGGCATTATAAAACCTAGATTCATTATTAAGGTGTGCAAGAATCAGAGAACGAAGTTCTGCCCACTCACCTAGATCAGTCATCTTCTGGTTCAATAAGGAGCTCTTAAGAAAGATGTCATTTTTGAGTCAGCAAACCGATATCTCTTGTACTGTCATGCCCCAGTCCCAAAAATACGTAGGACTAGGACACGTAAGCATGCCAGCCGTATGGATATGGCAACTCCAATATATGAAAACCAAATCCACTCGTACGCTGTAATATGAATATCAAATCCACAAGTGGTATAAAATGTAATACAAGTCATAGGGTATAATCTAAATCTCATCCACGAAAATCAAATATGAATAAAATAACCAATGTCTATGAAACTAGATCTCAATAAGAAGTATCTAAGGATGATAGTTGGATGGAAACAAATCCACTACCAACTCAAATAGAAAAGTAAATACAATATGAGTACAACACAATCAAGCCCAATATAAGTATACCAGCTATCGATCACGGCTCGAAGAGAAGACATCCACGAAGCATCTATAACCATCCAAATCTGTGCTCCTGTAAATACTCAAGAACAGGTACACCTGGCAGTGGACCAGGTCCTCAGAGGGACATAACAAGATACTTAAACATATGCCAATAAAGTACTGAAATAAATATTCAAAGGGTCGCCTAACCATCTAAGTGAATGCAGTTAAGAATAACTTTCCCCACAAGTGAGCTATCTGGCTGAAAACCTGGGATTTGGCATGGTTCTCTATTGGAGATCCAGGGGCCTAAAAAGGTACAACGACTTTCGAACGCCGGAGGCCCGCCTGATAATAATATAATATATAGTGGTCATCACCACCCGTATCTCCGACGGAGAATCCGGGCGCACAATAGAAAAAGTGTAAAGGAGCTCAAATGCGGTACTTGTTGTTCTCTCCACCCAATGCTCTAAGCATGTCATGTCTATGGCACGATAAACCTCTAATAACTGCCAAGTCCACTAGCATACAAAGTTTCTAACAGCAGCTATTCCTAACGCACGGCCCGTACGTACAGGAGGCCAGACCTGTCACGCAGTCCGTGATCTATATGAGACTCACACTCGTGTAACAACTGTGTCATGGCCAATGAACCTAATGGTGCTACATGATAATGGGGTAGTCTCATGAACAAGGTCAATGCAATACATAAATAAAAATATATCGTGACGTCACCGTCGCGAGCATTTTATATAACAATTAAAATATATGGACTAAAGACAGAAAATAAAGATGCGTGCAACATATGGAATAAGAATAACAGTACAATGGTAAGGTATACTTGCCTGGCAAGGAAGCTGCAATGTACCAATAACCTGCTCCCGATGTTGCACAGAACAACCCAATATCCAGCCGATTATAGATGTAGATTGATCTTCTCGGACCATTTGAGTATATCAGAGTAAACTTGATCACCACCTAAGTCCTCTCCAGGGGCACCTGCTGCTACCCTGATAATATCTTCAATTAAAGCAAAGTTCCCCATAATATCAACATGTGCACCACTCTGAGTTCCCCGACCTTCCAAGAGGTTAGCTGGAGGAGAATGAGAATACTCTCTAATGTAAGTCTTGATACTAGAAGGATTAAAATGGGTCTTTCCGCGCCATCCTTTTGCACACATATAATCTGCGCTTAGGACTGGCACGGTCTCATCTCCATTTACTAAGTACACACCACCTTGCAAGCAGTTACCATCACTTGCAGAGGCATCAATTTGAAATGGAATGTGGCACTCAGCTGAAGAAGAAGAAAGTTTGTAACATATGCTCTTTCTGTAGGAATTCCAACACCATACATAGAATATATCTCTATAACAGGAGCATCCGATAACTTTGTCTCCAAGGGATTTGACCAATATTTGTAGTGCATGTACTTTGGGTCATTCAAATCCTCAGCAATGCCATATGAGAAATGAGCACTTCCACGTTCCATCATCTTGGGAGCAACAAATTGAAGAAGATCCAGAACGGAATCTGCTGTATAGGCTTTATAATCAGCAATAGCCTTGATTCCACCCCAACCCAAGTCATCGTACTCTGTCCAAATATCACTACATGATGCATTTGAATGGGCAATGTTGTTTCCCTTAACAGCATCCCGAAAATCTATTTGTTCGATCTCTGATGAAGATTCTGCTACATCCTTCCCAAAAGATATGGTTCTTCCATAATTTGCTTGTTTTGCATGATGAACAGTTTTCTCTACATACCCTATCCTAGCCAAGTTTGCAATCAAGACTGCCCAAATAAAATAGCCAGGAGCAAAATAATCAGCCGCAATAAGTCCTGTGACAAGTCTCACTCTTATACTAGGAGGATCCAATCCAGTCTCATTGTCCAGAGACATATGCTCAACCCAGCATAAAGGCCTCTTGTAGACCTCACCGAAGGTTCCTCCGCATAGCCGCTTGCGGAACAACCCCTCGCCGCACTGGTGGCCCTCCCACAGCTCCAGCCCTCCCGTGACGATCCCCGGGATGAAGACGATGGGGTGCTTCGCCCGCAGTCCCTTCTTCTTCAGCTTGACCCCCGGGGTCCGGCAGGGGTCCGGTGATGGCCTCGGTGACGTACTGCGGGAAGGAGGCAGGCATCGCATTGTAGAGGAAGAGGAACATCCGCCATATGGAACACACGAGGCCGATCATCCAGCAGCATCTGTCCACGTACGACCATCGATGTCGCTCCTTCCTATTCGGAGGAGGAGGAGAAGGGGACTCGTCGTTGTCGTCGTCGTGTTTGGTTGCCTCGGTGCCCGTGTCGGTGTGGGGTTTGGGAAGGGTTTCCTCCGGCGGATGACCGACGACATGGCAAAATCCTAACCCTATTCCTGGCACTAACCCTAATTTTGGGACGGAGGAGAAGGGAAGGGGGTGAACAGGAAGCATCAGGGAGGGGTCGGCTGGATGCAAAAAAATAGATTTGGGTTTTTAGGTTTAGAAATCAATAAAGAAAAGGAAGAGAAAATATTGTATTTATATGTAAAGGAGTGGAAATTTGAGGTTGACCTAGATTTTGGTGTTTGACCTAGGTTTTGGACTTGTCAACATTCCTTGGGAGGGGCCTTGGGCTCACATAAGGGTGTTGGGAGGCCACAATTACATTGTTTAGAATGCAAGGATGGGGTTTAAAGTAAATGGGAGGTGATGTGCGCGTTGCACATCCAGAAAATTATGAAAAAATCCATGTGAAGGAAAAAAATAGGTTTCTTCACATATCGTCCAACGGTGGGGTGTCACGCCCCAGTCCTAAAATATTATGGAACTAGGCCACGTGGCATTGGCCAGCTGACACGTCTTCGAGGATATCCCAATTTAATGGATCCTAGCGAAGTGTGCTACGCTGTCCTAAATCTAACAAGTCTAATATATCAATAGGCAGTGTCTAATCTCATCCACAAACAACAAGTAAAATACTGAAATGAAAGACTGGAATATAAGGACATTGTCGAATGACATAATACAACTAAAATATGTCTGGTGGGAACAAACCCACTACAAAATGTGCTGATAGTCTGAAATAAAGTACTGATAAGGAAAGTGACTGGAACAACGGCTAACTAGGTAAGGAGCTCCAGTCATAGGCGGAAGGCCTACCAATCTGATCAGGGGTACTCTGATGGAAGTACCTCCAGCTCCTCGTCAAGAGCAAACCTCATCTCCACACCTGGGCCATAAACTGTGGGATAATAGGCCTCGTCCAGATCTGGAAGATAACCAGGTCCTTAGAGGGACGTAACAAGATACAATATGCATGCTGGATATAGTACTGAAATAAAAGTAAAGATGGGGTGTGCTAACCATCTAAGTGAATGCAATATAAGGACAACCTAGGAACGTATAAGTAGGTGTAGGCATAACGTCCAACGTCCTCTAGAGTGTGGTATCTGCAACGTCCATCATTCCGAAGAATGAGGTATCTGTATATATATAACGTCCACACTCTAAGGGACGTGGTATCTGCAATGTATATACGTCCGTACACTCCGTAGAGCGCGGTGTCTGAATATAAGGAGTCACCGGATCTATGGTTCCTCTGGATACCATAGAATCCGGTGGGGGTATCCCATACGTTTGTCAGTTGTCCTTCCCGCCCAATGTAGATACGCAAGTCGAATGCACGACTTGAGTGTACCGTATCTAGATGTCAAGTCTCAATTAACTATATTATTCTAGAATACAAGCTAGTCCATTATGCATGTCGTACGTACCGATAGCGAATCGGGTACGCGGACCCGCATCCCAATATGAGTGTACCATCACGATACGTGTATAGTGCCATGGTCAAGGAGGATATCAAAAATATCCTCCCAGTGGGTGAGTCAGCTAGCAACTAGGACATGTACACTACTCATCGACGCAATGTCGACCGCACCCAAGTCATTCTCGGTCGTGCACAGTTCATGTATAATTGAAATATTTAACATTTAATTTTAAAGCAGTAATCCAGCAAGGTATACTTGCCTGTCCCGGGTAGCTGCGAAATCCAAAGCCCTGCTCATGATGCCTCGGCAGTAGTGTCCAGCAATCCTATATAGGATGTAGTAATGACCAAATTAGTCGCTACAATAGCACGACTTAGACACACTGTTCGTATCTACAACTGACATAGGGTCGGGACTGTTTATACATATAGTTTACACTAGTATATACATAAACACTAAATCATATTTAATTATATTAAATAATATATATGTTTAGGAGTACAAAAATAGTACTTAAATTAATTAGTATATACTAAATATACACACAGTAAATATGTATACATAATTGGGTAATATCTAATTTCATATATATATACATATATATACTTAGATAGAAAATATATACATAAATTTATATATATACAACATAACAAGAGTGTATAAAATATATATACATACATGTAGGTATCTATATATATATACATGTTAGAGGGGTTAATACGTATAAGTATTCAATACATACTATTATACACATAATATCTCTTAATTTCCAAAAATATAATTAAACTCAATATATTTATATTTTATATTTTTCATATAACAAAAATATACATACATACATACATACATACATACATACATACATACATACTTATGTATAAGTTCCTAATATGAAAATATAATATAAAAATTTGTATTATATTACATATAATAGAAATTCACAGAAATTATCATTTAACCATGATTTATATTAATTTTATACTATCCTCGTATAATACCATATACATATATATATATATATATATATATATATAATTTTTAAAGTATCTAAATATAATATATGTATACATTTATACACATATATATTTATTAATACATAATAATTCATAGTATTTATTATTAAAATATAAAACAGTATATAAGGTATAATTACATAAAATACCTATTATACAGAAATATATATATATAAGTATTAATTAGTATACTGAAACGTATACGTACATACATGCATTTAGATATTTTTATTGGTATAACAAATATATATATATATATATTATAATTTATATAATACTAAAAATAATAAATATATATATAATACGGTACTTATACAGATGGTATAAATACACAATTTAATTAATACAGAATATTATTCTTAATATACGAAAATACGTATAATAATACCTAAACTAACCTAATACCCATGCACCTAGAAATACACCTACAATTAAGGATAAATATACATAAAATAATGTACCTGGTCGATGCTCGGATCGAGGGGGTCACGGTGGTCGACCGTCGCCGGAGGGGGGTGGCCGGACGGCGCTCCGGCGTCGCGCGGGGAGAGACGGGCAGCAGCAGCAGTTAGCAGCTAGGTGGCTGCTGCGGGGGCGAGCACGAGTGGCTGAGGCGTCGATCGACGGCGAGGCTCGGCGGGGAGGGAGTGGACTGGCCGGGGGACCGTTCGGCAGAGTTTGGCGGTCGGCGGTGCTGTGGTGGCGGAGCACAGTGTGGTCGGGTGGTCGGCCTTAGGTGCGGGAGGGAGTAGCTCGAGTTGGTGATGGGGTTGCTGGAGGGGGCTGCCGGCGGCCAGACGGCGGGGGGCGGTGGTGGAAGGTGGGGGAGTGGTCGGCGAGGGTGGTCGGGTCGGTGTGGGGGCGGCCGGAGTTGGCGGTTGGCCGGTAGGAGGCGGCGGGTGAGGGAAGGCTGGTTGGGGTCGGGTTGTGTAGTAGTTTAGGAAACTAGAGTTTTTCTAGGGTGCCTTGATTTGTGTGCCTCCCATGTAGTGTAAATTAATGTATAAATAGGAGAGAGAGTGAAGGGGGGCCGTCTTGGGGTTAGGGCCGGCTGTAGGAGGGTTTTGGAGAGTTGGGGAAGCTCCTACATGTTGAGGGAAGGGCTAGGATTTAGTCATTTGAAATGTAGGGCCATGATGTGCCCTACATAAAGTGATGTAAGTACATAGGAAAGGGGGGAAATCAAATGCATACGGTTGGTCATGACCATTTCTTTTCTCCATGATGGTTTGGGCCAATGAGAGGGGGACACCTCATTGCAATTTTGCAATTAGGCCCCTGACAATTTGGTATTTGCACAATTAATTAGAATTAGGGATTTAATGTAAACAAACACCATGTTTGGTGTTCTTCATTGGACCATGATGGTGTTTGGTGTTTTGTATGAGGCTTGTGGGTATGGATGTGGGTTTGGGTTGGAGTTGGGTCCAATTTAATTTAGGTTAGGTCACCACATTAATTAATTCCTAATTAATGTAACGGTGTTTCTAATTTAATTTAATTAAAAACCGGAAGTCTAAATTTGGTTGGACAAGGGTCTTTGGTGTAGTAGGCTCAGTGTACAATATTATCGTGATCTGGGTTGGTCAAAACTGGTTAAGGTTGGGTCTCAATGTCAATTGGAACGGACAGCGAACGTAATTACGCAATTTAATTAATTTGCGCACGGACGTTTGCAACGACTTTTGTGCGACTAAAATCAGGCACGAAAATTGGTATCCGGGGTTTGTTCTAGGTTCAATATGATGGGTTTACGTGTCTAGGTCAAATATATGGAATTCGTTTTAGGGCAACAGCTGAGGTAGTATCCTAAAACAATAAATCATTGCACAAGTATTATAATACTATATATTAAATCTTAATTAATTTAGGTTAACCCTAATTAGGCTAATTAAACTAGTAAATCCTAATTTCTGGTCGAGAGGGTTTACAACATACCCTCCTTAGAGCATTTCGTCCTCGAAATAAAAACAAACATATAGAATAACTGTTGAATGAAATAAGTACTATCACATACCTAGGCCTTCGAAGAGATGGGGAAAACGTTGTCGAATATCGTCCTCTCGTTTCCAGGTTGATTCACCTGGTGCATGATGCCTCCATGCGACACGAACTAGAGGGATAGTCTGGCCTCACAGTACCTTCTCGCTTCGGTCTAGGATCTCTACCGGCTCCTCCTGGTATGATAAGCTTGGACCAACGGTGATCTCCGAGTGGTCAAGCACATGACTCGGATCCGGTATGTATCTCCTCAGCTGAGATACATGAAAGACGTCGTGAACTCCTTCTAGTGTCTGTGGCAAGGCCAATCTGTAAGCAACTTCTCCGACGCACTCTAGCACATCGAAGGGTCCGATGTACCTCGGACTCAGCTTCCCTCTGCCTCCAAATCTGATAGTTTCTCTGGTAGGTAAAATCTTCAGGAACACATGTTCTCCAACCTGGAACTCTAAGGGTCATCGATGCACATTAGCCCAATGCTTCTGCCTGTCCTGTGCTGCTCGTAGATGCCCCTGGATTTTTTTACCTTCTCCACTGTATGGACGATCAACTCTGGCCCTAGAATCTGTCTCTCGCCTACATCGCTCCAACATACTGGGGATCGACACTTTCTACCATACAATGCCTCATAGGGAGCCATCTGAATGCTCGCCTGATAGCTATTGTTATAGAAAAATTCGACCAAGTGTAAGTGGTCCTCCCATGAACCGCTGAAGTCAAGCATACATGTCCTCCAGCGTCTGAATGGTGCGTTCGGATTGTCCATCTGTCTACGGGTGGTACGAAGTACTGAACTTAAGACGGGTACCAAGACTCTCTTGCATACTCCTCCAAAAGTACGATGTAAACCTCGTATCCCGGTCAGACACGATACTGACTGGCACTCCATGCAATCGTACAATCTCCCTCATGTACATGTCTGTCAAGACTTCCATAGATTGCCCAACCCTGAAGGGTAAAAAGTGGGCAGACTTGGTGAGTCTATCTACGATTACCCATACCGTATTGCGACCACTAGGACTCCTCGGGAAACCCGTGACGAAGTCCATGGTGATGTGCTTCCATTTCCACTCCGGTATCGGGAGCGGTTGAAGTAATCCGGCAGACCTCTGATGCTCAGCCTTGACTTGCTAATACACCAGACACTTACCCACGAAGCGAGCTATCTCTCTCTTCATCCCGTTCCACCAGTAATACTGCCTCAGGTCTCTGTACATCTTCGTGCCTCCTGGATGTATAGAATAGGTCGAACTGTGTGCCTCCGTCATCAGCTCCTGGCGTAGCTCTCCATTCAGAACATAGAGACGATCTCCACATCTCAAAGTCCCGTCCTCGTGTATACGCAGTCCCGTCTGTATCCCAGCCTCTGTCCTCTGTCGAAGCCTCTGAAATCTGGTGTCCGTCGGCAAAGCGGCCTTGATTCTTTCCACCAATGTCGATTGCACCTGGAAACTTAACATCTGGCCGTCTACTCCGGGCATAATGACTTCGATACCCAACTGTTCTAGATCTCTCAACAGATGTTGTTGGGTAGTCAGGAAAAATGCTAAGGGCTTCCTGCTTAAAGCATCGGCTACCACATTAGCCTTTCCCGGATGGTACTGTAGCTCAATCTCGAAGTCTGCCATCACTTCGAGCCAACGTCTCTGTCTCTGGTTCAGATCCTTCTGTGTGTAGACGTACTTCAAGCTCTTGTGATCGGTGAATATCTCCACGCGCTCTCCGTAAAGGTAGTGCCTCCAAAGCTTCAAAGCAAAGATCACTGCGGCAAGCTCCAAGTCGTGGGTGGGATAGTTCTTCTCATGGGTCCTCAGCTGTCTAGAGGCATAGGCCACAACCTTCCCATGCTGCATCAAAATGTATCCTAATCCTTTCCCGGACGCATCGCTATAGATCACGAATCCTCCGGGTCCAGAAGGTATGGTCAAGATGGGTGCTGTAGTCAGACGCTTCTTCAGCTCGTCAAATGCCGTCTGATACTCCTCTGTCCAGGTGAACTCCTGATCCTTGCGGGTCAAGCGGGTCATCGGCTCTGCGATCCTTGCGAAGTTCTCTACGAACCTCCGGTAATATCCGGCAAGTCCTAGAAAACTCCTCACCTCCGTAATGTTGGTAAGGGTTGGCCACGTCTCTACAGATGAAATCTTCGCGGGATCCACTGAAATGCCATCTCCCGAGATAACGTGTCCAAGAAATTAGACATGATCTAGGAGAAACTCGCACTTGCTCAGCTTGGCATAAAGCCTCTCTCGTCTCAGCGTCTCTAGCACTAGCCTCAAATGCTCTCCGTGCTCCTCGTGGCTCTTCGAATATACTAAGATGTCGTCGATGAAGACTACCACGAACTGGTCCAGATACTCGTGGAAGACTCGGTTCATCAGGTTCATAAACACAGCAGGCGCATTTGTCAATCCGAAAGGCATCACTAGGAACTCGTAGTGACCATAACGAGTCCTAAATGCTGTCTTTGGAATGTCCTCCCTTCGCACCTTCACCTGATGGTATCCCGATCTCAAGTCGATCTTCGTGAACACTACTGCTCCTGTCAGCTGGTCGAACAGATCGTCAATTCGCGGTAGAGGGTACTTGTTCTTGATAGTCAGAGCATTAAGGGCTCTGTAATCAATGCACATCCGGAATGTCCCGTCCTTCTTTGGTACAAACAGCACTGGTGCTCCCCAGGGTGATGCACTAGGACGAACGAATCCCTTGATCTGCAACTCCTCTAGCTGTAGCTTGAGCTCGTCAAGCTCCTTCTTTGCCAACCGGTACACATTTGATGATATCGGTGCTGCTCCAGGTATTAGCTCGATGGTGAACTCCACCTCTCTATCAGGCGATAGGCCTGGCAACTCCTCCGGGAAAACATCATCGAACTCTGAAACGATTTCTGGGGGTGCCGTCTCCATCGCCATATAAGCTCCAGCTGCATGTCCTACTCCTCGCTCGATGGTACCTCGCATAAATTCGAACTCCGGTTGTCCTGGCAGTCTAAAAGTAACGCTACCCTTCCGGCAATCTAGTACGGTATTGTACTGGCTTAACCAGTCCATACCCAGAACTACGTCGAAAGCTGGCATTGGGAGTACCAATAATCGCGCTCTCATCTCCCTACCACAAACTACTACTGAGCACGTTCTAATGGTGTTGGTAACCGGTACGATACCTCCTCCGGTAAGTATTCTCCAACTCTTAGGTAAAGGGAAGGTTGCTACTCTATGCATTGCTACGAATCTACTAGATATAAATGACAGTGTAGCTCCAGAATCAAACAGTGCAGTTGCAGGTAATGATGCAACTAAAATTGTACCTGCTATAGCCTCTCCTTCTGGTTCCTCCTCAATAGATGCTAAAGCAAAGGCTTGCCCGCGCCTCTGCCCTCCTGCCTGCTGGCGGGCCTGGTTGAAGTGTGCCTCCTGTGGAACCAAGGGTGGTCCTCTCTGCTGTCCTTCGGTAGCTGGTGGACGCTGTCCTCCTGCTGGGGGTGGTATCCTTAGTGGTGCTGCTGGTGGCCTCTGTCCAGTCTGGGGTGCTGCGTCTCTGCGCTGGGGGCAGTCTCTAGTAAGGTGCTGGCTGGCTCCACAGACCATGCAGAGCCCGAGCTTCTTCCTGCAGTCTCGGATGACGTGTCCCCTCTTGCCACAGAAGTGACAGGTCGGAAGCTCCTTCTGCTGGTATGGCACTGTCCTCTGTTGCGCCTGCGCTCCTGGGCGGCGAATCGGTCCTCCTGCTCCTTGCTGGGTCTTGGCTGGTACGTTCGCGCTAGAACGTCTCTCTCCCCCTCCTCCTATAGCCTCCTGGATCCTTGCCTCTGATAGAACCTCTTCATAAGAGATCCTTGCCTGGGTAGTAGTGTACCTCTGCAGCTCGTGAGAGAGGCCATGGTAGAATTTCCTGGCTTTCTCCAGGTCATTGGGGATCAGGGCTGCTCCAAATCGGCTGAGTCTGTTGAACTCTCCGTCGTAAGCGTCCACAGTCAGGTTCCCTTGCTCCAGGTGCAGGAACTGAGAGTACAGGGTGTTCCTCACCGTAGCTGGGAAATACTTCGTGTTGAAGTGCTCTAAAAATTCCTCCCAAGTCTGCTGTCGGCCAATGCTGCGCTCTATAGAGTCCCACCAGTGATGGGCATTGCCTGTGAGTTGGGCCCTCACCGCGGTCATCCAGAGATCGGGGTGTAGCTGCGAACCCTCTAGCAGTATCTCGGTGTTGGAGACCCAGTCTGCGATCTCCTCTGCTGTCTCCTTGCCCGAGAAGGTATCCGAGCCCATCGTTCTGAAGCCTCGTACAGTGCCGGCTCACTGGACAGGTGCAAGTGCTGGTGCTGGTACTGGTGCTTGGGTAGGTGCCCTCTCCAGTACTGCCATCAATCCCTGTCTAAGGGTCTCTGTCTGCTGCATCTGGGCCTGCATCATCATCTGGAAGAACTGCATCATCTGGGGCTGTCCCTCCGCTGGTGGCATTTGAGGTAGAAACGATGGAGGTGGTGGAAGCGGTACCTCCGGCTGTCTCCTTGGGGTCTCCTCGGGTGCCGACCTCTCATACTGCGGCATCGGTGTCGCCCTCGAGGTCTGCCCCTCGAAGTACTGCCTCGGAATCGTCTGCGATGCCTGGCCCTTTGGCTGCTGTGTCTTCTCGTCGGGAGAGACCTGATGCCAGTGCATTATCGGGGCCTGAGGGATCACCTGTGCCTCTGGCTGCTGCTGTCTGGGTAGTCCCTGTGTCGTATCCTCCCTCGGTGCTGCAGGTGGTACTATGGCACCGAGTATCTCACGTCGGCTCCGAAGGTTCATCTCGCTGTAAGAGATGGAACTTCATTAGAAAGAGTACGGAATAAATCAAACAGGATGCAAATATATTACAATTCGGAAGAGGTTCAAAGACGTAATCAAGTGGATGAGACCTAGTAATTTCTATCCTATTGCAGGCTCGCTGGGCGCGTTTCCATACCACAAGCGATAGATGTTTTGTGTTTCAGACCTGCATGGGCCACCACTAAAACCATGTCACGCCCCAGTCCCAAAATATTATGGAACTAGGCCACGTGGCATTGGCCAGCTGACACGTCTTCGAGGATATCCCAATTTAATGGATCCTGGCGAAGTGTGATACGCTGTCCTAAATCTAACAAGTCTAATATATCAATAGGCAGTGTCTAATCTCATCCACAAACAACAAGTAAAATACTGAAATGAAAGACTGGAATATAAGGACATAGTCGAATGACATAATACAACTGAAATATGTCTGGTGGGAACAAACCCACTATAAAATGTGCTGATAGTCTGAAATAAAGTACTGATAAGGAAAGTGACTGGAACAACGGCTAACTAGGTAAGGAGCTCCAGTCATAGGCGGAAGGCCTACCAATCTGATCAGGGGTACTCTGATGGAAGTACCTCCAGCTCCTCGTCAAGAGCAAACCTCGTCTCCACACCTGGGCCGTAAACTGTGGGATAATAGGCCTCGTCCAGATCTGGAAGATAACCAGGTCCTTAGAGGGACGTAACAAGATACAATATGCATGCTGGATATAGTACTGAAATAAAAGTAAAGAGGGGGTGTGCTAACCATCTAAGTGAATGCAATATAAGGACAACCTAGGAACGTATAAGTAGGTGTAGGCATAACGTCCAACGTCCTCTAGAGTGTGGTATCTGCAACGTCCATCATTCCGAAGAATGAGGTATCTGTATATATATAACGTCCACACTCTAAGGGACGTGGTATCTGAAATGTATATACGTCCGTACACTCCGTAGAGCGCGGTGTCTGAATATAGGGAGTCACCGGGTCTATGGTTCCTCTGGATACCACGGAATCCGGTGGGGGTATCCCATACGTTTGTCAGTTGTCCTTCCCGCCCAATATAAATACGCAAGTCGAATGCACGACTTGAGTGTACCGTATCTAGATATCAAGTCTCAATTAACTATATTATTCTAGAATACAAGCTAGTCCGTGATGCATGTCGTACATACCGATAGCGAATCGGGTACGCGGATCCGCATCCCAATATGAGTGTACCATCACGATACGTGTATAGTGCCATGGTCAAGGAGGATATCAAAATATCCTCACAGTGGGTGAGTCAGCTAGCAACTAGGACATGTACACTACTCATCGACGCAATGTCGACCGCACCCGAGTCATTCTCGGTCGCGCACAGTTCATGTATAATTGAAATATTTAACATTTAATTTTAAAGCAGTAATCCAGCAAGGTATACTTGCCTGTCCCGGGTAGCTGCGAAATCCAAAGCCCTGCTCCTGATGCCTCGGCAGTAGTGTCCAGCAATCCTATATAAGATGTAGTAATGACCAAATTAGTCGCTACAATAGCACGACTTTGACACACTGTTCGTATCTACAACTGACATAGGGTCGGGACTGTTTATACATATAGTTTACACTAGTATATACATAAACACTAAATTATATTTAATTATATTAAATAATATATATGTTTAGGAGTACAAAAATAGTACTTAAATTAATTAGTATATACTAAATATACACACAGTAAATATGTATACATAATTGGGTAATATCATAATTTCATATATATATACTTAGATAGAAAATATATACATAAATTTATATATATACAACATAACAAGGGTGTATAAAATGTATATACATACATGTAGGTATCTATATATATACATGTTAGAGGGGTTAATACGTATAAGTATTCAATACATACTATTATACACATAATATCTCTTAATTTCCAAAAATATAATTAAACTCAATATATTTATATTTTATATTTTTCATATAACAAAAATATACATACATACATACATACATACATACTTATGTATAAGTTCCTAATATGAAAATATAATATAAAAATTTGTATTATATTACATATAATACAAATTCACAGAAATTATCATTTAACCATGATTTATATTAATTTTATACTATCCTCGTATAATACCATATACATATACATATATATATATATATATATATATATATATATATATATATATATATATATATATATATATATATATATATATATATATATATATATAATTTTCAAAGTATCTAAATATAATATATGTATACATTTATACACATATATATTTATTAATACATGATAATTCACAGTATTTATTATTAAAATATAAAATAGTATATAAGGTATAATTACAGAAAATACCTATTATACAGAAATATATATATATAAGTATTAATTAGTATACTGAAACGTATACGTACATACATGCATTTAGATATTTTTATTGGTATAACAAATATATATATATATATATATTACAATTTATATAATACTAAAAATAATAAATATATATATAATACGGTACTTATACAGATGGTATAAATACACAATTTAATTAATACAAAATATTATTCTTAATATACGAAAATACGTATAATAATACCTAAACTAACCTAATACCCATGCACCTAGAAATACACCTACAATTAAGGATAAATATACATAAAATAATGTACCTGGTCGATGCTCGGATCGAGGGGGTCACGGTGGTCGACCGTCGCCGGAGGTGGGTGGCCGTACGGCGCTTCGGCGTCGCGCGGGGAGAGACGGGCAGCAGCAGCAGTTAGCAGCTAGGTGGCTGCTGCGGGGGCGAGCACGAGTGGCTGAGGCATCGATCGACGGCGAGGCTCGGCGGGGAGGGAGTGGACTGGCCGGGGGAGGGTTCGGCGGAGTTTGGCGGTCGGCGATGCTGTGGTAGCGGAGCACAATGTGGTCGGGTGGTCGGCCTTAGGCGCGGGAGGGAGTAGCTCGAGTTGGTGATAGGGTTGCTGGAGGGGGCTGCCGGCGGCCAGACGGCGGGGGGCGGTGGTGGCAGGTGGGGGAGTGGTCGGCGAGGGTGGTCGGGTCGTTGTGGGGGCGGCCGGAGTCGGCGGTTGGCCGGTAGGAGGCGGCGGGTGAGGGAAGGCTGGTTGGGGTCGGGTTGTGTAGTAGTTTAGGAAACTAGAGTTTTTCTAGGGTGCCTTGATTTGTGTGCCTCCCATGTAGTGTAAATTAATGTATAAATAGGAGAGAGAGTGAAGGGGGGCTGTCTTGGGGTTAGGGCCGGCTATAGGAGGGTTTTGGGGAGTTGGGGAAGCTCTTACATGTTGAGGAAAGGGCTAGGATTTAGTCATTTGAAATGTAGGGCCATGATGTGCCCTACATAAAGTGATGTAAGTACATAGGAAAGGGGGGGAAATCAAATGCATACGGTTGGTCATGACCATTTCTTTTCTCCATGATGGTTTGGGCCAATGAGAGGGGGACACCTCATTGCAATTTTGTAATTAGGCCCCTGACAATTTGGTATTTGCACAATTAATTAGAATTAGGGATTTAATGTAAACAAATACCATGTTTGGTGTTCCTCATTGGACCATGATGGTGTTTGGTATTTTGTATGAGGCTTGTGGGTATGGATGTGGATTTGGGTTGGAGTTGGATCCAATTTAATTTAGGTTAGGTCACCACATTAATTAATTCCTAATTAATGTAACGGTGTTTCTAATTTAATTTAATTAAAAACTGGGAGTCTAAATTTGGTTGGACAAGGGTCTTTGGTATAGTAGGCTCAGTGTACAATATTATCGTGATCTGGGTTGGTCAAAACTGGTTGAGGTTGGGTCTCAATGTCAATTGGAACGGACAGCGAACGTAATTACGCAATTTAATTAATTTGCGCACGGACGTTTGCAACGACTTTTGTGCGACTAAAATTAGGCACGAAAATCGATATCCGGGGTTTGTGCTAGGTTCAATATGATGGGTTTACGTGTCTAGGTCAAATATGTGGAATTCGTTTTAGGGCAACAGCTAAGGTAGTATCCTAAAACAATAAATCATTGCACAAGTATTATAATACTATATATTAAATCTTAATTAATTTAGGTTAACCCTAATTAGGCTAATTAAACTAGTAAACCCTAATATCTGGTCGAGGGGGTTTATATGGGGACACTAAAAGGCATTTTTGCATAAAAGTCCCCCAACAATTGGAAAATTGCACAAAGGCAAAAATTAAATTTAATTAATTAAATCAAAATGCGCATGATGTTCTAGAATTAATTAGGAGTACATGGGATTAAATCAGGCGGGACACAATTGTCAGGGACGTAAAGGGAAAAGTGTAGAATATTAATAAAATTCGGTTTGCCCAAAATGGTCAAGATTGTGTCCTCAAAATTGATTGGGACGCACAAGGGTACAAAATTGGAATTTATTTTGAATTAAGAAATAACGTCCGCGACATTTATTGTGCGGGTAAAATATAGCATCAGAGAGCAATATTATAAATTGTACAAGATCAGAATAGTAGGCGGACATGTCTAGGATGAGGTTATGAAGTTTGTTGGAAGGCAATGGCTAGTGAGGTGCTACAATTATAGAAGCAACGGTAGTGTGCGCTACGCGATATAAATTATTTCATAATTAAATAAATGCCGTGTTCTAATTCTAATTGGGTTCAAACTAGCCCTAATTTCACTATCTAAGCCAAGTAGCCCTAATTTTGGGTGAGGAGGTTTACAATCTACCCAACTTAAAACAATTTCATCCTCGAAATTAAACTAGGGTAGGGTTTCTCTCTCTAACCTCACTTGATTATAGTCTAAAGAATTCTCCTTAAGTTAACATTGCAGATTCTACCCAACTTAGAATTTACCCATCTATCATCTAAGGCTATACATCTACGAAGGCTATGTCCTAAATTATTTAATCATGATATTGAATCCTCAAAGTTTTTAACACCAAACATACCATCTATGATATTTCCTTAGTCATTTATAAAATGTAGTCATCAAACAATGCGATTGGCCTGTGGGGTATATCTAGTACTCTCTGTGTATCAAACTTATACCAAGCACGATGTTTCATCTTTTCAAAATAAAGGAAGACGGAGATCAATAATAAAGAGTTCAAGGGCGCGGTAATAGAATAGAAGTATCGGGATCAAGGCGTTTAAAGAATTCAAATAGAAATTGTCAAAGCAGTTGTAGATTAAAGTCCTATTTTGATAATTCCTATTCACATGCTCGTATTAGTACAGTTATGTAACTGATACGATATGTCAGACAAGTCCAGGGCAAGTATATTTGTCTACTAATCACTACATATCTTAATCCACGTAAAGTGGTGTTACGAGGGGCGAATTAAGCGCACTAAGGTTAGCTAGACCTTAATATACTGATTCTGAAATGTATTCATGTGTCGACCCACTAATACATACGTCATGAACAAGCTCGACAAGAAATAAGCTTGCAAAAACTAGGCTATAATAGCAGCATAATTCAAGGTAGCACAGAAAATATAACGCTGGATTATGATGAGAGAAGTTACAAATAATTCAAGTTCACAAAAACAAAAACATAAGCAGTAATAATAAAAGACTCTATAATCTCCACAGTTATCATACAACCTCCTTGTCTAAGTCGCTAGTCGACCAACTAGGGATAGGACCTTCCATTCCTATAGTCTAAATGTTATCTTCTTATGCAAGTCTAAAGTCGGTGTCATTTGGTTATACTTCACCAATGGGTTAAGAGGACTGTGTGATACTAGGTGGCGAGGCAGGTTACTCAACTTAGAATAATAAATTAATACGCTAATGCCTTAAAAGAAAATGTAGGAATTCCTATTAAGGTTTACAAGAAGGGGTCTTCGTGCTTATTAGAGTATCCTATTATATAAGTCATGGCCTTAGTCACAGTGCTCATAGAACATGTGTCAATGGTAGGGATAGGAGAGTTACTAGCCGTTTAAAGGGAAAGGGATCTAACTTGTATCGAGGTGGGGGTACAAATTACATGATTTAACTCTAAGGAATAATAATCACAATCTAATTGAACAACTCAACTATCAGGTTCTAGCTACAAAGTACACAATTCAAATTTCAAGATTACAATTATGACTATAGCAAACTATATATCCTATCGTAGAGTATGATCACTTGGTCTATGATCAGAGGTGGCAAATGGCACGAGTTAAAAGATGAAGAAGAGAAAACATGATTAGTCGTCGCACGAATAACGAGCGCTAGGGTTTCAGAGGAACAATATATGAAATAAAATAGAGAGGCTATAGATAATGTCAAGGTTTCCTAAGGGGAGATGCTACGCTACACTCTGTGTTTGCGGTATGATCAAGAAAATACTATATTCAATGCTCTTGGCTTCCTAAGGTGCTGTCTACTAATAATAAAGACAATGATCTAAGTTTATAGTTCTAATATTATCTAACTATGAAGGTTAGGTTCAGTCCTAATTTTAAATTTTGGTTTTCTATTGGTTCCTCAATACTAGGGTCAAACATCATGGTAAGACTTTTAACCAACTCTAGTTGTATCTATACTACTCACAGGTCCTCATAAAACATCAGGGGTAATGGTAAACCAATCTAAAGATAAGAAATTATAGGGTTCACTAGATATTCTAAACTTAGTGGGGTGTCTATATTCTCGTTGTATTCTTAATAGGTGTGCTACCATAATCTTCATCCTAATAACAGGGGTTCCTATATTCTAGCAGGAGGCTATACTCAAAGGACTATTAGGGAAGTACATGAATTAAGCAGGATACAATTATTCAGATAGAATAGATTGGAAGGAAAGCGAATCATAGTCAATTGTGGATGAGATCCAATACTCTAATCCTATGCGCAAGCTTGCTCGGTACAGTGACGTAACCGAGACAATATGCTCTCGACCTGCATGGGCCTCCACAAAAATATGTTACACCCCAGTCCCAAAAATACGTAAGACTAGGACACGTAAGCATGCCAGCCGTATGGATATGGCAACTCCAATATATGGAAACCAAATCCACACGTACGCTGTAATATGAATATCAAATCCACAAGTGGTATAAAATATAATACAAGTCACAGGGTATAATCTAAATCTCATCCACAAAAATTAAATATGAATAAAATAACCAATGTCTATGAAACTAGATCTCAATAAGAAGTATCTAAGGATGATAGTTGGATGGAAACAAATCCACTACCAACTCAAATGGAAAAGTAAATACAATATGAGTACAACACAATCAAGCCCAATATAAGTATACCAGCTATCGATCACGGCTCGAAGAGAAGACATCCACGAAGCATCTATAACCATCCAAATCTGTGCTCCTGCAAATACTCAAGAACAGGTACACCTGGCAGCGGACCAGGTCCTTAGAGGGACATAACAAGATACTTAAACACATGCCAATAAAGTACTGAAATAAATATCCAAAGGGTCGCCTAACCATCTAAGTGAATGCAGTTAAGAATAACTTTCCCCACAAGTGAGCTATCTGGCTGAAAACCTGGGATTTGGCATGGTTCTCTATTGGAGATCCAGGGGCCTAAAAAGGCACGACGACTTTCGAACGCCGGAGGCCCGCCTGATAATAATATAATATATAGTGGTCATCACCACCCGTATCTCCGGCGGAGAATCCGGGCGCATAATAGAAAAAGTGTAAAGGAGCTCAAATGCGGTACTTGTTGTTCTCCCCACCCAATGCTCTAAGCATGTCATGTCTATGGCACGATAAACCTCTAATAACTGCCAAGTCCACTAGCATACAAAGTTTCTAACAGCAGCTATTCCTAACGCACGGCCCATACGTACAGGAGGCTAGACCTGTCACGCAGTCCGTGATCTATATGAGACTCACACTCGTGTAACAACTGTGTCATGACCAATGAACCTAATGGTGCTACATGATAATGGGGTAGTCTCATAAATAAGGTCAATGCAATACATAAATAAAAACATATCGCGACGTCACCGTCTCGAGCATTTTATATAACAATTAAAATATATGAACTAAAGACAGAAAATAAAGATGCGTGCAACATATGGAATAAGAATAACAGTACAATGGCAAGGTATACTTGCCTGGCAAGAAAGCTGCAATGTACCAATAACCTGCTCCCGATGTTGCACAGAACAACCCAATATCCAGCCGATTATAGATGTAGATTGATCTTCTCGGACCATTTGAGTATATCAGAGTAAACTTGATCACCACCTAAGTCCTCTCCAGGGGCACCTGCTGCTACCCTGATAATATCTTCAATTAAAGCGAAGTTCCCCATAATATCAACATGTGCACCACTCTGAGTTCCCCGACCTTCCAAGAGGTTAGCTGGAGGAGAATGAGAATACTCTCTAATGTAAGTCTTGATACTAGAAGGATTAAAATGGGTCTTTCCACGCCATCCTTTTGCACACATATAATCTGCGCTTAGGACTGGCACGGTCTTATCTCTATTTACTAAGTACACACCACCTTGCAAGCAGTTATCATCACTTGCAGAGGCATCAATTTGAAATGGAATGTGGCACTCAGCTGAAGAAGAAGAAAGTTTTTAAACATATGCTCTTTCTGTAGGAATTCCAACACCATACATAGAATATATCTCTATATCAGGAGCATCCGATAACTTTGTCTCCAAGGGATTTGACCAATATTTGTAGTGCATGTACTTTGGGTCAGTCAAATCCTCAGCAATGCCATATGAGAAATGAGCACTTCCACGTTCTATCATCTTGGGAGCAACAAATTGAAGAAGATCCAGAACAGAATCTGCTGTATAGGCTTTATAATCAGCAATGGCCTTGATTCCACCCCAACCCAAGTCATCGTACTCTGTCCAAATATCACCACATGATGCATTTGAATGGGCAATGTTGTTTCCCTTAACAGCATCCCGGAAATCTATTTGTTCAATCTCTGATGAAGATTCTGCTACATCCTTCCCAAAAGATATGGTTCTTCCATAATTTGCTTGTTTTGCATGATGAACAGTTTTCTCTACATACCCTATCCTAGCCAAGTTTGCAATCAAGACTGCCCAAATAAAATAGCCGAGAGCAAAATAATCAGCCACAACAAGTCCTGTGACAGGTCTCACTCTTATACTAGGAGGATCCAATCCAGTCTCATTGTCCAGAGACATATGCTCAACCCAGCATAAAGGCCTCTTGTAGACCTCACTGAAGGTTCCTCCGCATAGCCGCTTGCGGAACAACCCCTCGCCGCACTGGTGGCCCTCCCACAGCTCCAGCCCTCCCGTGACGATCCCCGGGACGAAGACGACGGGGTGCTTCGCCCGCAGTCCCTCCTTCTTCAGCTTGACCCCCGGGGTCCGGCAGGGGTCCGGTGATGGCCTCGGTGACGTACTGCGGGAAGGAGGCTGGCATCGCGTTGTAGAGGAAGTGGAACAGCCACCATATGGAACACACGAGGCCGATCATCCAGCAGCATCTGTCCACGTACGACCACCGATGTCGCTCCTTCCTATTCGGAGGAGGAGGAGAAGGGGACTCGTCGTTGTCGTCGTCGTGTTTGGTTGCCTCGGTGCCCGTGTCGGTGTGGGGTTTGGGAAGGGTTTCCTCCAGCGGATGACCGACGACATGGCAAAATCCTAACCCTATTCCTGGCACTAACCCTAATTTTAGGACGGAGGAGAAGGGAAGGGGGTGAACAGGAAGCATCAGGGAGTGGTCGGCTGGATGCAATAAAATAGATTTGGGTTTTTAGGTTTAGAAATCAATAAAGAAAAGGAAGAGAAAATATTGTATTTATATGTAAAGGAGTGGAAATTTGAGGTGGACCTAGATTTTGGTGTTTGACCTAGGTTTTGGACTTGTCAACATTCCTTGGGAGGGGCCTTGGGCTCACATGAGGGTATTGGGAGGCCACAATTACATTGTTTAGAATGCAAGGATGGGGTTTAAAGTAAATGGGGGGCGATGTGCGCGTTGCACATCCAAAAAATTATGGAAAAATTCATGTGAAGGAAAAAAATAGGTTTCTTCACATATCGTCCAACGGTGGGGACACTAAAAGGCATTTTTGCATAAAAGCCCCCCAACAATTAGAAAATTGCACAAAGGCAAAAATTGAATTTAATTAATTAAATCAAAATACGCACGATATTCTAGAATTAATTAGGAGTACATGGGATTAAATCAGGCGGGACACAATTGTCAGGGACGTAAAGGAAATAGTGTAGAATATTAATAAAATTCGGTTTGCCCAAAATGGTCAAGATTGTGTCCTCAATTTCGATTGGGACGCACAAGGGTACAAAATTGGAATTTATTTTGAATTAAGAAATAACGTCCGCGACGTTTATTGTGCGGCTAAAATATAGCATCAGAGAGCAATATTATAAATTGTACAAGGATCAGAATAGTAGGCGGACATGTCTAGGATGAGGTTGTGAAGTTTGTTGGAAGGCAATGGCTAGTGAGTTGCTCCAATTATAGAAGCAACGATAGTGTGCGCTACGCGATATAAATTATTTCATAATTAAATAAATATCGTGTTCTAATTCTAATTGGGTTCAAACTAGCCCTAATTTCACTATCTAAGCCAAGTAGCCCTAATTTTGGGTGAGGGGGTTTACATGTACATAGTGCCTACGCGGAGCGGGGCACTAAAAACTTACCCACCAAGAAAAAATTTTATCCTCGAAACTTCAAGGAGAAACATTCGATATCCAGAGCAGCGATAGTCCTCATCCCTCACCATCCTCAATCGAAAACTCTAGCAAACCACAAGCACGAAAACACAACTCTCAAGCAACAAATCAAATCTAGAAAAAATTTGCACGCATCTATGAGAATATCTATGGACATATTATATGGAACTCTCAACTCAGCAACGATATCAATGCACAAGGAATCATCATATAAGAACAACAGCAAATTGGGCGTAAGGCCAAAGGATCGAGTTGCTCTGACACCAATATGTCATGTCCGAGTCTCCTGTAGGTAATCGGTCGTCCCCGTCGGGCGTGAATCATCGTGCCAGCGCTCCCGCGGGACGATCGTTACCATCGGGACGTGATGTCGTGCGAGCTTGGGATTGCGCCCGCACAAGACAACATCGTTAAAGTTGTGGCTATCATCGAATCGATCGAGTACGCAATGGAGGGACAGTGTTGCAAACAATAAATCCATCTGAGTATACGGGACAAAGATCAAGGCACGAGGTTCTCTGAATATAATGGCATCATTCCATACATTATGTCCCTCTATACGAAAGTATCTCAAACAATCGATACGGTTTAAGACATCGAAACAAGATTTTCGGGTCCTGGGGATGAGGCACGGCTATCACTTCCTCGGACGATCAAGCACCTGCGAACAAGCAAACTGTTGGCGGGTCAATACTTTAAAGAAAGTACTGGTGAGTCTAAAATCAACAAATAGAAGCAACATTTACTAAAACCAACACTAAGTAATTATGTTATAAAATATTATATTAATAGTGATCTTTCTAGTTTTGCCTAGGTTCTTTACATGCAGTACATGAACGGAGTCATATTACTTCTTTTTGGAAACATCTTTGAAATCAGAGTTCACGTTCGATAGCATTCAAACAGGCAAGATAAGCCGATTATTCTACTATCAGGGTGTGCGCAGCGTGTTTCGTGAGTTATACTCAAATACTCTAGGGACAATGCACCATCTAGGATCTATCCTTCTATCAAGAAAATAAGATAAACTATCTGTATGATTTCGGTTCCCGAGAAACTCAGGATTAGTAGCGGTAATCCAACTAACCAATGACTCTTTTATCTGATGTTATTAGCAGATGTGACTCATGGTTGCTCTTCACTAATATTATAGCAGCCGGGACCAAGGTTCAGCTCTGCACTAATAGCCATTGTCCAACCGATGTTAATGCATGAAATACTATCAGATAAACTCTACGATGTAGATAAAATGAACAACCAGACCATCTATCTCTTCTCTTCTATCTCTGGTGCAAACTGACCGCCATCTCTCTGAATCAATTTTAAGCATGAAGTAGTTCTATCAAAACACAAGCGATATGGAGACATGTTCAAGCAATCTCTTATACTTTCTTATTAGCATAGCAATGGTTCTTCTATTGACAAGCATTCAAGTTCTAGCTAAGTATGTAGTTCTATTATTCATGCAACGGAAATGATAATCTTCTTAGCAACAGGCATTATAAAACTCATATTTATTATTAAGGCGTACAAGAATCAGAGAACAAAGTTTTGTCACTCACCTAGATCAATCATCTTCTGGTTTAACAAGGAGTTATTAAGGAAGATATCATTTTTGAGTCAGCAAACCGATATCTCTTGTACATAGTGTCTATGCTGAGCTGGGCACTACAGAAGGGACAGATCCATTCACTTATATAAAAATATTATTTTCATTCCATGATCCCATATTTGCCTACGATCCCTCAAGAATGATCCGACGTAATGTACAATCTTCTAACTTAGCATAATCATACATTTGAACCACGTCGTATAAGATATCTCATCCTGCCAAGTTAAGCAATACAGCATCATCACTCTAAGCATCTCGATTTTTTATACCATGTGTATTCTCATCGGTCTGATCCATCTATAATTCCAGCATAATGCCTTTCCACGGAGCGGGGCATTACATAATATACCACTCAGAAAAAGTTTTATCCTCGAAACTTAAAGAAATAACTCAATTCACCATATCACTTAAGTCACCCCACGAAAATATTCTACGCCAGTTGTAGTTCAACATACCATTTCAATCTCTTGTCAATATGCTCATTCATGAATCTCGTATTCTTATGCATTCAATTCCACCATCTCGTTTTTTCCTAAATAATTTGTTTATTTTCCACAGTTCACCAATATTCTCCTGCCGCTCCATTTGAATTTTGTTTACCACTTTGTAAACCCCCAAATTTTTTGAAATTTTTTAAAAAATATTTTCGGGAATTTTTAGTAATTTTTAAATAATTAAAATAAATATTCTTCTGAATTACTATTTTTAAGTATTAAAATATTATAAAAATAATATTTTTGGGTGTAAATAGATAGAATGCCATCAAATCATAGTAAGTCGGCTATCTCACTGTGAAAGGCAACTCCTAGCTCTAAGAACCAATCTTACTCTTGAAGAGCAGAAAGCTTAAATCAATAGACTTACAACAATTTTTTTGGATTTTATTGGACCCCAAAACTATTTTTAAAAGACCTAAAAATTAATATTTTAATTAAACCAAAACAAACCAAAATAAACTGAACCAAACCAACCGGTTTAATCCTGAACCGAACCCATCCTGAACCGGACCCAAACCCTAGCGGGTCGGGTCGGATCTGAACCCGCTAACCCGACCCGCTATAACCCGACCCATAACTTATTGGATCGGATCCGGATCCTAAACCCAAACCCGCAACCTGAAACCCGACCCTTGCTACAGTAACCGTAGCTTTTCTTCTTCCCGCCAACGCCGCTGACCGATCGCCTCCTCTGCTGACGGTTACGCCTCCCCGCGGGCGTTCCGCTGCCTCGCCTCCATCTCTCTGCCTCCCGCGCCTCTCCACCTCCCTAACTGCTGGTCGGCCGCCCCTTATAAAACCCGCCACCGACCATCACCCCCATCACCATTTTCACCACCGCCAACCACCAGCGCCTCCACCGCCTCTCCGCCACTTTTCCGAGCACCCTCCGGTGATACTCCGACGGACCCCGAGCCCCGCCGCCGAGCCACGCCGCCGAAACCCTTCCTGAGCAGCCCCAGCAATCACAGCTCTGTCGCCGCCGCCGCTGTGTCCGTCGCGCCTCCCTACGTATGCAAAGCACAGTCATCTCCGACGCCTCGTTCCGGTAAGCATTACTCGCTCTTCGCTGCCTCTTTTTTCGTTCTGTCTGCTATGACGTGTAGACTACGTGACCCTATCGATACCCGTACAATTTGTTCGGGGTATCGCATCCTGTGTCGGTCTCAAACTGTGAAGTAAAAACAGGAAAATAAATTCCCTTTTCAGAAAATTCAGAAATTGTCCCGAACTTTCCAATTCACAACCGTTTTGCGACTATACTGTGTAATGTTTTCAAAATTGGCTTGAACAGTAATTTAGACCAAATGACCAAGTTTTTAATCCTATTTTTAGTTCAATTTATTGTGTTGTAATTTGTATTTAATTCGAGGGTGAAAATGACCAAAATATTGGTTATTTAAATACCCTCATTTTCTCGGAACTGGGTGCGCCCTGCTAAACGGGAAGACTTGATCGTGTGCAAACTTCATCGAAAGGTGTGCGCCGTTAATACGGACATGTGGGATTTTGCGAAAGTTAATTTGGATGTGCATGCACACCGAAATCAACCCGTATCCGTCGACAACACCCTGTATCGGCCATGTTCTGAAACTCGTTGTAACTTCGTGTACGCTCGTCATTTTAAAACGAAACTTGCGCCATCGGACTCGTAGCAATATGCTGGTCCTGTGACCCAAGTTTGGTTCGATTCTGAGAACGTTGATAAAATCCTGTATCGTGGGCCCCACTTGACGGGCGATTTTGTGATCGGCTCATTGGAATCCAGTTCTGGATATTTCGTTGGGTTCATATCATTGTTCTGGACTTATATACACTAAGTTTGACAAATTTGGAGAACATTGTCTCTGGCACATTTTTCAGTGCAAAGTGGGCCACATTTGGACCCCGCTTTGACCAGAAACTGTCACTTTTGCCCCTGTGTCCAAATTGAACTTATGGACACGCAATTCTAGCTATTTGATATCTTTTGAACCTGATGGTAATGTTTATTCCAGCATTCGGAGGAGTGTCTGCAGATTCCGCTGATACCGGAGCAGCTGTTGGTATCCAAACCCCAAGCAAGTGTACCTTGCCAATCTTGCAGTAATTGCTACATGTTATTTTCTTAATTTATTTATATGTTGTATCTGTTCAACCTAGGACCGTGTGACATTACTTAACGTCCGAATAATATTCAGGTGTCAATGACGTACGCGGAGTTGTGTAACGTCACATAGAGATGGATATCGAAACCCTATATATATTACGTGCTTGTCTCGTCAAGTACGTCATACCACAGGACACCTGACACTATTCATGAGACAGAATCTTTCTGAGATATTCATGGTGATTCTGTATAGGCTACAGGATTTGTGACATAGATTTTATATACATAGCTATCATATGACTTGCTGTATTAGATATGATCTTGTGTGACATGGACATAAGACGTTGTGGACATAAGATGTGTGATTACATTAGGTGGGGAGAGACACACAGGCTACAGGCTAATTATATATATAAAACCCTTACTAATGCAGTGCTCAAGACTCTAAACCTGAGCTTGACCCATTATGTGATATCACCGCTACCGGCTCCCCGACACAGAGCTTGTAGTGGTCTCAGCTTGAGTTCTAGTGATGCTCTCAACTTGCATATCACTTAGCTAGTTATATAGTTTGTCCTATTGATTCATTTATTATTGCACTACATTTATTTGGCTTGAGTTATTCTTGTACCTTGCTATGTCCCCTGAGGACCTGGAATCCGGATTATTTCTCCAGGTTTAGCAGAGGAGATCTATCCCGAGGTTTACGGAACAGGAGCAGGCATTAGAGCAGTACCAGAACCCGAGGACAAGGTGATCGCCGAGGATTTCTCCTGAGTATTTGCTTTATCTATACTCAGTATTTGCTATTGCTATACTCTTTATTTCTTTTCTCTTGACTGATGTATCAAACTCATTATCGGGTTGTTCCCCAAGATATGTATATTTTGAGACTTGATGTTGCTTTATATTTCATATTGATTGTTTTCATTTCTGTGGATAAGATTAGTACCATAGACCCTTATTGTTGTATTACAGCTTAAGTACACCCTGATGGGTCCATTAAATTAGATTTGTCCATCGGTATGAGCTGTTGGCCATTGCCATGTGTCTAGTCTCTCGATATTTTGGGACTGGGGCGTGACATGGTTTTTGTGGTGGCCCATGCAGGTCAACGACTAAATTGCTTCGGGTTCAACTTAGGAACTGAGCAAGCCTGCGATAAGGATAGTATAAGTTATAGGATCTCATCCACTTGATTGAATCATTCTTGATCTCTATATCGGATTTAAATTTCTTGACTTGCATCCTGCCTTGATTCCTCTGTGCGCCTCTTATAGTTTATTTTGGATGCAGAGTAATGGATCCACAAGAAAACGATGAGACTCCTGCAGGATCACCACGAGGTTCTATGGTAACCAACGAAGATGAAGTAACACTAGTGGATGGAGGTCAATCAGCATATCAAAGCAGTCAAGCCAATCAGCATACTTCAAGGTTCCGGCGTGATGATATCCCACCTCTGCCACAGTTCACTCCACCGATGCCTATTTTTCCACCAGGGCAGGCTATGGACGGACAACAAATATTTTAAATATTCTACGCAGTGATGCAAGCCTAGCAGAAGGTTCATCAAGAAACCCAGCAAAGTCAAGCGAAAAAGTTCTTTAACGGACTTAGCTCTGAGCTACAGAAGTTAATCAGCTCCGTTGTAACTACTTTAGATACGGACGTTCTTGCTGCAGCACGGCCCATGGAGTGCATCACCAGAAGAGAGTCCAGCCAGAAGCGGTCGCATGCATTAGCACCAGACCAAGCACAACAGGAAAGAGCTGCAAATAGACCATAGATGAATCCACCACAGAGAGTATTTACTCCACTAGCACTAGTCCTTCCTACTTGTCACTATTGTGGCAAGGTAGGCCATCTCGCTAAAGAATGCCGACTCAGATTGGGATTATGTCTAGCTTGCGGATCTAAATAACATTCGATAAGTGATTGCCCTGAACGTCGAGAGAAAGCATTGATGATTCATCAACCAGCCACATCAACACCAACCAGAGCATCACAAGAGGAGTCTACAAAGCGACAAGAGATAACTCCACCACCGAGAGCAGCACCAAGAGCCTCATTTCTTTTTACTTGTCACTACTGTAGCAAGGTAGGCCATATTGAGAATGAGTGCAGACGCAAGTTGGGATTATGCTTGATTTGCGAATCCAACCAACATTTAGCCAAGGATTGTCCTGAGCATCAAGATGGAGCACTAATGGTAAACCAACAAGCTTTACCAGCACCAAGGCCAGCCTATCCACTATTAGGAGCAACACAAATGGGAGTTGAAGGAGTCATACAACCAGCTCCGGGAGGATATCAGCCGAGGCCACCCTTGGCACCACAAGCAGTACTCTTCCGGCAGGCCCAGCAACAGCAGAGGGCACCACAGCAAGGACGCGGACAAGCTTTTGCGATGACCATGGAGGACGCGCAGACCCGTGGAGTAGCCAATGCGCATAAGATTTAAGTTATTCATATATGTCTATTCCTAGTAATGCTTTAACACATGCCTGTTAGTTTATTTTCTTAGCCTTAACCTGGTATTTTGAACTTGTTAATAATTGATAACCTAGTTTTTCTAAGCTGTAGTTTTCTTTGCTCTAACTAGATTTCCTTCACTCTTAAATTACCTAACTTTCATTGTCTAGGGAAATACTTTATTCTTTCCCTAGGTGTTTTGCTTAACACTCATCATTCGATTTCTTCTTGATCAAGATTCTTTGTTTGTGTGTCGTGCTTCAAACATATTTTGCAACCGTATCATCTCTTCTGACCGGTTATATTTTGTTATTCTTTGATTGCGAGGACACAATCCTCTTAAGGGGATAGATTGTAAACCTTCAGTTTTTTCAAAATTTTTAAAAATAAATTTTCAAAAAAATTTAGTGATTTTTAAATAATTAAAATAAATGTTCTTCTGAATTATATATTTTTAAGTATTAAAATATATATTAAAATATTATAAAAATAATATTTTTGGGTGTAAAATAAATAATTAGACTTACAGCAATTTTTTTGGATTTTATTGGACCCCGAAACTATTTTTAAAAGACCTAAAAATTAATATTTTAATTAAAACAAAACAAACCAAAATAAACCGAACCAAACCAACAGGTTTAATCCTGACCGAACCCATCCTGAACCGGACCCAAACCCTAGCGGGTCGGGTCGGATCTGAACCCGCTAACCCGACCCGCTACAACCCGACCCATAACTTATTGGATCGGATCCGGATCCTAAACCCAAACCCGAAACCCGACCCTTGCTACAGTAACCGTAGCTTTTCGTCTTCCCGCCAACACCGCTGACCGATTGTCTCCTCCGCCGACGGTTACGCCTCCTCGCTGGTGTTTCGCCGCCTCGCCTCTGTCTCTCCGCCTCCCGTGCCTCTCCACCTCCCTAACCGCCGGTCGGCCGCCCCCTATAATAATACCTAAACTAACCTAATACCCATGCACCTAGAAATACACCTACAATTAAGGATAAATATACATAAAATAATATACCTGGTCGAAGCTCGGATCGAGGGGGTCACGGTGGTCGACCGTCGCCGGAGGGGGGTGGCCGTACGGCGCTTCGGCGTCGCACGGGGAGAGACGGGCAGCAGCAGCAGTTAGCAGCTAGGTGGCTGCTGCGGGGGCGAGCACGAGTGGCTGAGGCGTCGATCGACGGCGAGGCTCGGCGGGGAGGGAGTGGACTGGCCGGGGGAGGGTTCGGCGGAGTTTGGCGGTCGGCGGTGCTGTGGTGGCGGAGCACAATGTGGTCGGGTGGTCGGCCTTAGGTGCGGGAGGGAGTAGCTCGAGTTGGTGATGGGGTTGCTGGAGGGGGCTGTCGGCGGCCAGACGGCGGGGGGCGGTGGTGGCAGGTGGGGGAGTGGTCGGCGAGGGTGGTCGGGTCATTGTGGGGGCGGCCGGAGTCGACGGTTGGCCGGTAGGAGGCGGCGGGTGAGGGAAGGCTGGTTGGGGTCGGGTTGTGTAGTAGTTTAGGAAACTAGAGTTTTTCTAGGGTACCTTGATTTGTGTGCCTCCCATGTAGTGTAAATTAATGTATAAATAGGAGAGAGAGTGAAGGGGGGCTGTCTTGGGGTTAGGGCCGGCTATAGGAGGGTTTTGGGGAGTTGGGGAAGCTCTTACATGTTGAGGGAAGGGCTAGGATTTAGTCATTTGAAATGTAGGGCCATGATATGCCCTACATAAAGTAATGTAAGTACATAGGAAAGGGGGGGAAATCAAATACATACGGTTGGTCATGACCATTTCTTTTCTCCATGATGGTTTGGGCCAATGAGAGGGGGACACCTCATTGCAATTTTGTAATTAGGCCCCTGACAATTTGGTATTTGTACAATTAATTAGAATTAGGGATTTAATGTAAACAAATACCATGTTTGGTGTTCCTCATTGGACCATGATGGTGTTTGGTGTTTTGTATGAGGCTTGTGGGTATGGATGTGAGTTTGGGTTGGAGTTGGGTCAATTTAATTTAGGTTAGGTCACCACATTAATTAATTCCTAATTAATGTAACGGTGTTTCTAATTTAATTTAATTAAAAACCGGGAGTCTAAATTTGGTTGGACAAGGGTCTTTGGTATAGTAGGCTCAGTGTACAATATTATCGTGATCTGGGTTGGTCAAAACTGGTTGAGGTTGGGTCTCAATGTCAATTGGAACGGACAGCGAACGTAATTACGCAATTTAATTAATTTGTGCACGGACGTTTGCAACGACTTTTGTGCGACTAAAATCAGGCACGAAAATCGATATCCAGGGTTTGTGCTAGGTTCAATATGATGGGTTTACGTGTCTAGGTCAAATATATGGAATTCGTTTTAGGGCAACAGCTAAGGTAGTATCCTAAAACAATAAATCATTGCACAAGTATTATAATACTATATATTAAATCTTAATTAATTTAGGTTAACCCTAATTAGGCTAATTAAACTAGTAAACCCTAATTTCTGGTCGAGGGGGTTTACATGGGGACACTAAAAGGCATTTTTGCATAAAAGCCCCCCAACAATTGGAAAATTGCACAAAGGCAAAAATTAAATTTAATTAATTAAATCAAAACGCGCACGATGTTCTAGAATTAATTAGGAGTACATGGGATTAAATCAGGCGGGACACAATTATCAGGGACGTAAAGGGAACAGTGTAGAATATTAATAAAATTCGGTTTGCCCAAAATGGTCAAGATTGTGTCCTCAATTTTGATTGGGACGCACAAGGGTACAAAATTGGAATTTATTTTGAATTAAGAAATAACGTCCGCGACGTTTATTGTGCGGGTAAAATATAGCATCAGAGAGCAATATTATAAATTGTACAAGGATCAAAATAGTAGGCGGACATGTCTAGGATGAGGTTATGAAGTTTGTTGGAAGGCAATGGCTAGTGAGGTGCTACAATTATAGAAGCAACGGTAGTGTGCGCTACGCGATATAAATTATTTCATAATTAAATAAATGCCGTGTTCTAATTCTAATTGGGTTCAAACTAGCCCTAATTTCACTATCTAAGCCAAGTAGCCCTAATTTTGGGTGAGGAGGTTTACAATCTACCCAACTTAAAATAATTTCATCCTCGAAATTAAACTAGGGTAGGGTTTCCCTCTCTAACCTCACTTGATTACAGTCTAAAGAATTCTCCTTAAGTTAACATTGCAGTTTCTACCCAACTTAGAATTTACCCATCTATCATCTAAAGCTATACATCTACGAAGGCTATGTCCCAAATTATTTAATCATGATATTGAATCCTCAAAGTTTTTAACACTAAACATACCATCTATGATATTCCCTTAGTCATTTATAAAATGTAGTCATCAAACAATGCGATTAGCCTGTGGGGTATATCTAGTACTCTCTGTGTATCAAACTTATACCAAGCACGATGTTTCATCTTTTCAAAATAAGGGAAGACGGAGATCAATAATAAAGAGTTCAAGGGCGAGGTAATAGAATAGAAGTATCGGGATCAAGGCGTTTAAAGAATTCAAATAGAAATTGTCAAAGCAGTTGTAGATTAAAGTCCTATTTTGATAATTCCTATTCACATGCTCGTATTAGTACAGTTATGTAACTGATACGATATGTCAGACAAGTCCAGGGCAAGTATATTTATCTACTAATCACTACATATCTTAATCCACGTAAAGTGGTGTTACGAGGGGCGAATTAAGCGCACTAAGGTTAGCTAGACCTTAATATACTGATTCTAAAATGTATTCGTGTGTCGACCCACTAATACATACGTCATGAACAAGCTCGACAAGAAATAAGCTTGCAAAAACTAGGCTATAATAGCAGCATAATTTAAGGTAGCACAGAAAATATAACGCTGGATTATGATGAGAGAAGTTACAAATAATTCAAGTTCACAAAAACAAAAACATAAGCAGTAATAATAAAAGACTCTATAATCTCCACAGTTATCATACAACTCCTTGTCTAAGTCGCTAGTCGACCAACTAGGGATAGGACCTTCCATTCCTATAGTCTAAATGTTATCTTCTTATGCAAGTCTAAAGTCGGTGTCATTTGGTTATACTTCACCAATGGGTTAAGAGGACTGTGTGATACTAGGTGGCGAGGCAGGTTACTCAACTTAGAATAATAAATTAATACGCTAATGCCTTAAAAGAAAATGTAGGAATTCCTATTAAGGTTTACAAGAAGGGGTCTTCGTGCTTATTAGAGTATCCTATTATATAAGTCATGGCCTTAGTCACAGTGCTCATAGAACATGTGTCAATGGTAGGGATAGGAGAGTTACTAGTCGTTTAAAGGGAAAGGGATCTAACTTGTATCGAGGTGGGAGTACAAATTACATGATTTAACTCTAAGGAATAATAATCACAATCTAATTGAACAACTCAACTATCAGGTTCTAGCTACAAAGTACACAATTCAAATTTCAAGATTACAATTATGACTATAGCAAACTATATATCCTATCGTAGAGTATGATCACTTGGTCTATGATCAGAGGTGGCAAATGGCACGAGTTAAAAGATGAAGAAGAGAAAACATGATTAGTCGTCGCACGAATAACGAGCGCTAGGGTTTCAGAGGAACAATATATGAAATAAAATAGAGAGGCTATAGATAATGTCAAGGTTTCCTAAGGGGAGATGCTACGCTACTCTCTGTGTTTGCGGTATGATCAAGAAAATACTATATTCAATGCTCTTGGCTTCCTAAGGTGCTGTCTACTAATAATAAAGACAATGATCTAAGTTTATAGTTCTAATATTATCTAACTATGAAGGTTAGGTTCAGTCCTAATTTTAAATTTTGGTTTTCTATTGGTTCCTCAATACTAGGGTCAAACATCATGGTAAGACTTTTAACCAACTCTAGTTGTATCTATACTACTCATAGGTCCTCATAAAACATCAGGGGTAATGGTAAACCAATCTAAAGATAAAAAATTACAGGGTTCACTAGATATTCTAAACTTAGTGGGGTGTCTATATTCTCGTTGTATTCTTAATAGGTGTGCTACCATAATCTTCATCCTAATAACAGGGGTTCCTATATTCTAGCAGGAGGCTATACTCAAAGGACTATTAGGGAAGTACATGAATCAAGCAGGATACAATTATTCAGATAGAATAGATTGGAAGGAAAGCGAATCATAGTCAATTGTGGATGAGATCCAATACTCTAATCCTATGCGCAAGCTTGCTCGGTACAGTGACGTAACCGAGACAATATGCTCTCGACCTGCATGGGCCTCCACAAAAATATGTCACACCCCAGTCCCAAAAATACGTAAGACTAGGACACGTAAGCATGCCAGCCGTATGGATATGGCAACTCTAATATATGGAAACCAAATCCACACGTACGCTGTAATATGAATATCAAATCCACAAGTGGTATAAAATATAATACAAGTCACAGGGTATAATCTAAATCTCATCCACAAAAATTAAATATGAATAAAATAACCAATGTCTATGAAACTAGATCTCAATAAGAAGTATCTAAGGATGATAGTTGGATGGAAACAAATCCACTACCAACTCAAATGGAAAAGTAAATACAATATGAGTACAACACAATCAAGCCCAATATAAGTATACCAGCTATCGATCACGGCTCGAAGAGAAGACATCCACGAAGCATCTATAACCATCCAAATCTGTGCTCCTGCAAATACTCAAGAACAGGTACACCTGGCAGCGGACCAGGTCCTTAGAGGGACATAACAAGATACTTAAACACATGCCAATAAAGTACTGAAATAAATATCCAAAGGGTCGCCTAACCATCTAAGTGAATGCAGTTAAGAATAACTTTCCCCACAAGTGAGCTATCTGGCTGAAAACCTGGGATTTGGCATGGTTTTCTATTGGAGATCCAGGGGCCTAAAAAGGCACGACGACTTTCGAACGCCGGAGGCCCGCCTGATAATAATATAATATATAGTGGTCATCACCACCCGTATCTCCGGCGGAGAATCCGGGCGCATAATAGAAAAAGTGTAAAGGAGCTCAAATGCGGTACTTGTTGTTCTCCCCACCCAATGCTCTAAGCATGTCATGTCCATGGCACGATAAACCTCTAATAACTGCCAAGTCCACTAGCATACAAAGTTTCTAACAGCAGCTATTCCTAACGCACGGCCCATACGTACAGGAGGCTAGACCTGTCACGCAGTCCGTGATCTATATGAGACTCACACTCGTGTAACAACTGTGTCATGACCAATGAACCTAATGGTGCTACATGATAATGGGGTAGTCTCATAAACAAGGTCAATGCAATACATAAATAAAAACATATCGCGACGTCACCGTCTCGAGCATTTTATATAACAATTAAAATATATGAACTAAAGACAGAAAATAAAGATGCGTGCAACATATGGAATAAGAATAACAGTACAATGGCAAGGTATACTTGTCTGGCAAGGAAGCTGCAATGTACCAATAACCTGCTCCCGATGTTGCACAGAACAACCCAATATCCAGCCGATTATAGATGTAGATTGATCTTCTCGGACCATTTGAGTATATCAGAGTAAACTTGATCACCACCTAAGTCCTCTCCAGGGGCACCTGCTGCTACCCTGATAATATCTTCAATTAAAGCGAAGTTCCCCATAATATCAACATGTGCACCACTCTGAGTTCCCCGACCTTCCAAGAGGTTAGCTGGAGGAGAATGAGAATACTCTCTAATGTAAGTCTTGATACTAGAAGGATTAAAATGGGTCTTTCCGCGCCATCCTTTTGCACACATATAATCTGCGCTTAGGACTGGCATGGTCTCATCTCTATTTACTAAGTACACACCACCTTGCAAGCAGTTATCATCACTTGCAGAGGCATCAATTTGAAATTGAATGTGGCACTCAGCTGAAGAAGAAAAAAGTTTTTAAACATATGCTCTTTCTGTAGGAATTCCAACACCATACATAGAATATATCTCTATATCAGGAGCATCCGATAACTTTGTCTCCAAGGGATTTGACCAATATTTGTAGTGCATGTACTTTGGGTCATTCAAATCCTCAGCAATGCCATATGAGAAATGAGCACTTCCACGTTCTATCATCTTGGGAGCAACAAATTGAAGAAGATCCAGAACAGAATCTGCTGTATAGGCTTTATAATCAGCAATGGCCTTGATTCCACCCCAACCCAAGTCATCGTACTCTGTCCAAATATCACCACATGATGCATTTGAATGGGCAATGTTGTTTCCCTTAACAGCATCCCGGAAATCTATTTGTTCAATCTCTGATGAAGATTCTGCTACATCCTTCCCAAAAGATATGGTTCTTCTATAATTTGCTTGTTTTGCATGATGAACAGTTTTCTCTACATACCCTATCCTAGCCAAGTTTGCAATCAAGACTGCCCAAATAAAATAGCCAGGAGCAAAATAATCAGCCACAACAAGTCCTGTGACAGGTCTCACTCTTATACTAGGAGGATCCAATCCAGTCTCATTGTCCAGAGACATATGCTCAACCCAGCATAAAGGCCTCTTGTAGACCTCACCGAAGGTTCCTCCGCATAGCCGCTTGCAGAACAACCCCTCGCCGCACTGGTGGCCCTCCCACAGCTCCAGCCCTTCCGTGACGATCCCCGGGACGAAGACGACAGGGTGCTTCGCCCGCAGTCCCTCCTTCTTCAGCTTGACCCCCGGGGTCCGGCAGGGGTCCGATGATGGCCTCGGTGACGTACTGCGGGAAGGAGGCTGGCATCGCGTTGTAGAGGAAGTGGAACAGCCACCATATGGAACACACGAGGCCGATCATCCAGCAGCATCTGTCCACGTACGACCACCGATGTCGCTCCTTCCTATTCGGAGGAGGAGGAGAATGGGACTCGTCATTGTCGTCGTCGTGTTTGGTTGCCTCGGTGCCCGTGTCGGTGTGGGGTTTGGGAAGGGTTTCCTCCAGCGGATGACCGACGACATGGCAAAATCCTAACCCTATTCCTGGCACTAACCCTAATTTTAGGACGGAGGAGAAGGGAAGGGGGTGAACAGGAAGCATCAGGGAGGGGTCGGCTGGATGCAAAAAAATAGATTTGGGTTTTTAGGTTTAGAAATCAATAAAGAAAAGGAAGAGAAAATATTGTATTTATATGTAAAGGAGTGGAAATTTGAGGTCGACCTAGATTTTGTTGTTTGACCTAGGTTTTGGACTTGTCAACATTCCTTGGGAGGGGCCTTGGGCTCACATGAGGGTGTTGGGAGGCCACAATTACATTGTTTAGAATGCAAGGATGGGGTTTAAAGTAAATGGGGGGCGATGTGCGAGTTGCACATCCAAAAAATTATGGAAAAATCCATGTGAAGGAAAAAAATAGGTTTCTTCACATATCGTCCAACGGTGGGGACACTAAAAGGCATTTTTGCATAAAAGCCCCCCAACAATTAGAAAATTACACAAAGGCAAAAATTAAATTTAATTAATTAAATCAAAATGCGCACGATGTTCTAGAATTAATTAGGAGTACATGGGATTAAATCAGGCGGGACACAATTGTCAGGGACGTAAAGGGAACAGTGTAGAATATTAATAAAATTCGGTTTGCCCAAAATGGTCAAGATTGTGTCCTCAATTTCGATTGGGACGCACAAGGGTACAAAATTAGAATTTATTTTGAATTAAGAAATAACGTCCGCGAAGTTTATTGTGCGGCTAAAATATAGCATCAGAGAGCAATATTATAAATTGTACAAGGATCAGAATAGTAGGCGGACATGTCTAGGATGAGGTTGTGAAGTTTGTTGGAAGGCAATGGTTAGTGAGTTGCTCCAACTATAGAAGCAACGATAGTGTGCGCTACGCGATATAAATTATTTCATAATTAAATAAATGTCGTGTTCTAATTCTAATTGGGTTCAAACTAGCCCTAATTTCACTATCTAAGCCAAGTAGCCCTAATTTTGGGTGAGGGGGTTTACATGTACATAGTGCCTACGCGGAGCGGGGCACTAAAAACTTACCCACCAAGAAAAAATTTTATCCTCGAAACTTCAAGGAGAAACATTCGATATCCAGAGCAGCGATAGTCCTCATCCCTCACCATCCTCAATCGAAAACTCTAGCAAACCACAAGCACGAAAACACAACTCTCAAGTAACAAATCAAATCTAGAAAAAATTTGCACGCATCTATGAGAATATCTATGGACATATTATATAGAACTCTCAACTCAGCAACGATATCAATGCACAAGGAATCATCATATAAGAACAACAGCAAATTGGGCGTAAGGCCAAAGGATCGAGTTGCTCTGACACCAATATGTCACGTCCGGGTCTCCTGTAGGTAATCGGTCGTCCCCGTCGGGCGTGAATCATCGTGCCAGCGCTCCCGCGGGACGATCGTTACCATCGGGACGTGATGTCGTGCGAGCTTGGGATTGCGCCCGCACAAGACAACATCGTTAAAGTTGTGGCTATCATCGAATCGATCGAGTACGCAACGGAGGGACAATGTTGCAAACAATAAATCCATCTGGGTATACGGGACAAAGATCAAGGCACGAGGTTCTCTGAATATAATAGCATCATTCCATACATTATGTCCCTCTATACGAAAGTATCTCAAACAATCGATACGGTTTAAGACATCGAAACAAGATTTTCGGGTCCTGGGGATGAGGCACGGCTATCACTTCCTCGGACGATCAAGCACCTGCGAACAAGCAAACTGTTGGCGGGTCAATACTTTAAAGAAAGTACTGGTGAGTCTAAAATCAACAAATAGAAGCAACATTTACTAAAACCAACACTAAGTAATTATGTTATAAAATATTATATTAATAGTGATCTTTCTAGTTTTGCCTAGGTTCTTTACATGCAGTACATGAACGGAGTCATATTACTTCTTTTTGGAAACATCTTTGAAATCAGAGTTCACGTTCGATAGCATTCAAACAGGCAAGATAAGCCGATTATTCTACTATCAGGGTGTGCGCAGCGTGTTTCGTGAGTTATACTCAAATACTCTAGGGACAATGCACCATCTAGGATCTATCCTTCTATCAAGAAAATAAGATAAACTATCTGTATAATTTCGGTTCCCGAGAAACTCAGGATTAGTAGCGGTAATCCAACTAACCAATGACTCTTTTATCTGATGTTATTAGCAGATGTGACTCATGGTTGCTCTTCACTAATATTATAGCAGCCGGGACCAAGGTTCAGCTCTGCACTAATAGCCATTGTCCAACCGATGTTAATGCATGAAACACTATCAGATAAACTCTACGATGTAGACGAAATGAACAACCAGACCATCTATCTTTTCTCTTCTATCTCTGGTGCAAACTGACCGCCATCTCTCTGAATCAATTTTAAGCATGAAGTAGTTCTATCAAAACACAAGCGATATGGAGACATGTTCAAGCAATCTCTTATACTTTCTTATCAGCATAGCAATGGTTCTTCTATTGACAAGCATTCAAGTTCTAGCTAAGTATGTAGTTCTATTATTCATGCAACGGAAATGATAATCTTCTTAGCAACAGGCATTATAAAACTCATATTTATTATTAAGGCGTACAAGAATCAGATTTATTATTAAGGCGTATTAAGAAAGATATTATTTTTGAGTCAGCAAACCGATATCTCTTGTACATAGTGTCTATGCTGAGCTGGGCACTACAGAAGGGACAGATCCATTCACTTATATAAAAATATTGTTTTCATTCCATGATCCCATATTTGCCTACGATCCCTCAAGAATGATCCGACGTAATGTACAATCTTCTAACTTAGCATAATCATACATTTGAACCACGTCGTATAAGATATCTCATCCTGCCAAGTTAAGCAATACAGCATCATCACTCTAAGCATCTCGATTTTTTATACCATGTGTATTCTCATCGGTCTGATCCATCTATAATTCCAGCATAATGCCTTTCCACGGAGCGGGACATTACATAATATACCACTCAGAAAAAGTTTTATCCTCGAAACTTAAAGAAATAACTCAATTCACCATATCACTTAAGTCACCCCACGAAAATATTCTACGCCAGTTGTAGTTCAACATACCATTTCAATCTCTTGTCAATATGCTCATTCATGAATCTCGTATTCTTATGCATTCAATTCCACCATCTCGTTTTTTCCTAAATAATTTGTTCATTTTCCACAGTTCACCAATATTCTCCTGCCGCTCCATTTGAATTTTGTTTACCACTTTGTAAACCCCCAAATTTTTTGAAATTTTTTAAAAAATATTTTCGGGAATTTTTAGTAATTTTTAAATAATTAAAATAAATATTCTTCTGAATTACTATTTTTAAGTATTAAAATATTATAAAAATAATATTTTTGGGTGTAAATAGATAGAATGCCATCAAATCATAGTAAGTCGGCTATCTCACTGTGAAAGGCAACTCCTAGCTCTAAGAACCAATCTTACTCTTGAAGAGCAGAAAGCTTAAATCAATAGACTTACAACAATTTTTCTGGATTTTATTGGACCCCGAAACTATTTTTAAAAGACCTAAAAATTAATATTTTAATTAAACCAAAACAAACCAAAATAAACTGAACCAAACCAACCGGTTTAATCCTGAACCGAACCCATCCTGAACCGGACCCAAACCCTAGCGGGTCGGGTCGGATCTGAACCCGCTAACCCGACCCGCTATAACCCGACCCATAACTTATTGGATCGGATCCGGATCCTAAAACCAAACCCGCAACCTGAAACCCGACCCTTGCTACAGTAACCGTAGCTTTTCTTCTTCCCGCCAACGCCGCTGACCGATCACCTCCTCTGCTGACGGTTACGCCTCCCCGCGGGCGTTCCGCTGCCTCGCCTCCATCTCTCTGCCTCCCGCGCCTCTCCACCTCCCTAACTGCTGGTCGGCCGCCCCTTATAAAACCCGCCACCGACCATCACCCCCATTACCATTTTTACCACCGCCAACCACCAGCGCCTCCACCGCCTCTCCGCCACTTTTCCGAGCACCCTCCGGTGATACGCCGACGGACCTCGAGCCCCGCCGCCGAGCCAAGCCGCCGAAATCCTTCCTGAGCAGCCCCAGCAATCACAGCTCTGTCGCCGCCGCCGCTGTGTCCGTCGCGCCTCCCTGCGTATGCAAAGCACAGTCATCTCCGATGCCTCGTTCCGGTAAGCATTACTCGCTCTTCGCTGCCTCTTTTTTCGTTCTGTCTGCTATGACGTGTAGACTACGTGACCCTATCGATATTCGTACAATTTGTTCGGGGTATCGCATCCTGTGTCGGTCTCAAACTGTGAAGTAAAAATAGGAAAATAAATCCCTTTTCAGAAAATTCAGAAATTGTCCCGAACTTTCCAGTTCACAACCGTTTTGCGACTATACTGTGTAATGTTTGAACAGTAATTTAGACCATATGACCAAGTTTTTAATCCTATTTTTAGTTCAATTTATTGTGTTGTAATTTGTATTTAATTCGAGGGTGAAAATGACCAAAATATTGGTTATTTAAATACCCTCATTTTCTCGGAACTGGGTGCGCCCTGCTAAACGGGATGACTTGATCGTGTGCAAATTTCATCGAAAGGTGTGCGCCGTTAATACGGACATGTGGGATTTTGCGAAAGTTAATTTGGATGTGCATGCACACCGAAATCAACCCGTATCCGTCGACAACACCCTGTATCGGCCATGTTCTGAAACTCGTTGTAACTTCGTGTACGCTCATCATTTTAAAACGAAACTTGCGCCATCGGACTCGTAGCAATACGCTGGTCCTGTGACCCAAGTTTGGTTCGATTCTGAGAACGTTGACAAAATCCCGTATCGTGGGCCCCACTTGACGGGCGATTTTGTGATCGGCTCATCGGAATCCAGTTCTGGATATTTCGTTGGGTTCATATCATTGTTCTGGACTTATATACACTAAGTTTGACGAATTTGGAGAACATTGTCTCTGGCACATTTTTCAGTGCAAAGTGGGCCACATTTGGACCCCGCTTTGACCAGAAACTGTCACTTTTGCCCCTGTGTCCAAATTGGACTTATGGACACGCAATTCTAGCTATTTGATATCTTTTGAACCTGATGGTAATGTTTATTCCAGCATTCGGAGGAGTGTCTGCAGATTCCGCTGATACCGGAGCAGCTGTTGGTATCCAAACCCCAAGCAAGTGTACCTTGCCAATCTTGCAGTAATTGCTACATGTTATTTTCTTAATTTATTTATATGTTGTATCTGTTCAACCTAGGACCGTGTGACATTACTTAACGTCCGAATAATATTCAGGTGTCAACGACGTACGCGGAGTTGTGTAACGTCACATAGAGATGGATATCGAAACCCTATACATATTACGTGCTTGTCTCGTCAAGTACGTCATACCACAGGACACCTGACACTATTCATGAGACAGAATCTTTCTGAGATATTCATGGTGATTCTGTATAGGCTACAGGATTTGTGACATAGATTTTATATACATAGCTATCATATGACTTGCTGCATTAGATATGATCTTGTGTGACATGGACATGAGACGTTGTGGACATAAGACGTGTGATTACATTAGGTGGGGAGAGACACACAGGCTACAGGCTAATTATATATATAAAACCCTTACTAATGCAGTGCTCAAGACTCTAAACCTGAGCTTGACCCATTACGTGATATCACCGCTACCGGCTCCCCGACACAGAGCTTGTAGTGGTCTCAGCTTGAGTTCTAGTGATGCTCTCAACTTGCATATCACTTAGCTAGTTATATAGTTTGTCCTATTGATTCATTTATTATTGCACTACATTTATTTGGCTTGAGTTATTCTTGTACCTTGTTATGTCCCCTAAGGACCTGGAATTCGGATTATTTCTCCAGGTTTAGCAGAGGAGATCTATCCCGAGGTTTACGGAACAGGAGCTGGCATTAGAGCAGTACCAGAACCCGAGGACAAGGTGATCGCCGAGGATTTCTCCTGAGTATTTGCTTTATCTATACTCAGTATTTGCTATTGTTATACTCTTTATTTCTTTTTTCTTGACTGCTGTATCAAACTCATTATCGGGTTGTTCCCCAAGATATGTATATTTTGAGACTTGATGTTGCTTTATATTTCATATTGATTGTTTTCATTTCTGTGGATAAGATTAGTACCATAGACCCTTATTGTTGTATTACAGCTTAAGTACACCCTGATGGGTCCATTAAATTGGATTTGTCCATCGGTATGAGCTGTTGGCCATTGCCATGTGTCTAGTCTCTCGATATTTTGGGACTGGGACGTGACATGATTTTTGTGGTGGCCCATGCAGGTCAATGACTAAATTGCTTCGGGTTCAACTTTGGAACTGAGCAAGCCTGCGATAAGGATAGTATAAGTTATAGGATCTCATCCACTTGATTGAATCATTCTTGATCTCTATATCGGATTTAAATTTCTTGACTTGCATCCTGCCTTGATTCCTCTGTGCGCCTCTTATAGTTTATTTTGGATGCAGAGTAATGGATCCACAAGCAAACGATGAGACTCCTGCAGGATCACCACAAGGTTCTATGGTAACCAACGAAGATGAAGTAACACTAGTGGATGGAGGTCAATCAGCATATCAAAGAAGTCAAGCCAATCAGCATACTTCAAGGTTCCGGCGTGATGATATCCCACCTCTGCCATAGTTCACTCCACCGATGCCTGTTTTTCCACCAGGGCAGGCTATGGACGGACAACAAATATTTTAAATATTCTATGCAGTGATGCAAGCCTAGCAGAAGGTTCATCAAGAAGCCCAGCAAAGTCAAGCAAAAAAGTTCTTTAACGGACTTAGCTCTGAGCTACAGAAGTTAATCAGCTCCGTTGTAACTACTTTAGATACGGACGTTCTTGCTGCAGCACGGCCCATGGAGTGCATCACCAGAAGAGAGTCCAGCCAGAAGCGGTCGCATGCATTAGCACCAGACCAAGCACAACAGGAAAGAGCTGCAAATAGACCATAGATGAATCCACCACAGAGAGTATTTACTCCACTAGCACTAGTCCTTCCTACTTGTCACTATTGTGGCAAGGTAGGCCATCTCGCTAAAGAATGCCGACTCAGATTGGGATTATGTCTAGCTTGCGGATCCAAATAACATTCGATAAGTGATTGCCCTGAACATCGAGAGAAAGCATTGATGATTCATCAACCAGCCACATCAACACCAACCAGAGCATCACAAGAGGAGTCTACAAAGCGACAACAGATAACTCCACCACCGAGAGCAGCACCAAGAGCCTCATTTCTTTTTACTTGTCACTACTGTGGCAAGGTAGGCCATATTGAGAACGAGTGCAGACGCAAGTTGGGATTATGCTTGATTTGCGAATCCAACCAACATTTAGCCAAGGATTGTCTTGAGCATCAAGATGGAGCACTAATGGTAAACCAACAAGCTTTACCAGCACCAAGGCCAGCCTATCCACTATTAGGAGCAACACAAACGGGAGTTGAAGGAGTCATACAACCAGCTCCGGGAGGATATCAGCCGAGGCCACCCATGGCACCACAAGCAGTACTCTTCCGGCAGGCCCAGCAACAGCAGAGGGCACCACCACAAGGACGCGGACAAGCTTTTGCGATGACCATGGAGGACGCGCAGACTCGTGGAGTAGCCAATGTGCATAAGATTTAAGTTATTCATATATGTCTATTCCTAGTAATACTTTAACACATGCCTGTTAGTTCATTTCCTTAGCCTTAACCTGGTATTTTGAACTTGTTAATAATTGATAACCTAGTTTTTCTAAGCTGTAGTTTTCTTTGCTCTAACTAGATTTCCTTCACTCTTAAATTACCTAACTTTCATTGTCTAGGGAAATACTTTATTCTTTCCCTAGGTGTTTTGCTTAACACTCATCATTCGATTTCTTCTTGATCAAGATTCTTTGTTTGTGTGTCGTGCTTCAAACATATTTTGCAACCGTATCATCTCTTCTGACCGGTTATATTTCGTTATACTTTGATTGCGAGGATACAATCCTCTTAAGGGGGTAGATTGTAAACCTCCAGTTTTTTCAAAATTTTTAAAAATAAATTTTCAAAAAAATTTAGTGATTTTTAAATAATTAAAATAAATGTTTTTCTGAATTATATATTTTTAAGTATTAAAATATATATTAAAATATTATGAAAATAATATTTTTGGGTGTAAAATAAATAATTAGACTTACAGCAATTTTTTTGGATTTTATTGGACCCCGAAACTATTTTTAAAAGACCTAAAAATTAATATTTTAATTAAAACTAAACAAACCAAAATAAACCGAACCAAACCAACAGGTTTAATCCTGACCGAACCCATCCTGAACCGGACCCAAACCCTAGCGGGTCGGGTCGGATCTGAACCCGCTAACCCGACCCGCTACAACCCGACCCATAACTTATTGGATCGGATCCGGATCCTAAATCCAAACCCGAAACCCGACCCTTGCTACAGTAACCGTAGCTTTTCTTCTTCCCTCCAACACCGCTGACCGATTGCCTCCTCCGCCGACGGTTATGCCTCCTCGCTGGTGTTTCGCCGCCTCGCCTCTGTCTCTCCGCCTCCCGTGCCTCTCCACCTCCCTAACCGCCGGTCGGCCGCCCCCTATAAAACCTGCGACCGACCGTCACCCCCACCACCATTTTCACCACTACCAACCACCAGCGCCTCCACCGCCTCTCCGCCACTTTCCCGAGCACCCTCCGGTGACATGCAGACGGACCCCGAGCCCCGCCACCGAGCCACGCCGCTGACACCCTCCCTGAGCAGCCCCAGCAACCGCAGCTCCGCCGCCGCCGCCACTGTGCCCGTCGTGCCTCCCCGCGTATGTAAAGCATAGTCATCTCCGACGCCTCGTTCCGGTAAGCATTACTCTCTCCTTGTCGCCTCTTTTTTATTCTGTCTGATGTGACGTGTAGACTACGTGACCCTCTCGATACCCATGCAATTTGTTCGTGGTATCGCGTCCTGTGTCGGTCGCAAACTGCGACGTAAAAACAGGAAAATAAATCCCCTTTTCTGAAAATTAAGAAATCGTACCGAACTTTCCAGTTCACGACCGTTTTGCGACTAACCTGTGTAATATTTTCAAAATTGTCTTGAACAGTAATTTAGACCATATGACCAAATTTTTAATCATGTTTTTAGTTTAATTTATTGTGTTATAATTTGTATTTAATTCGAGGGTAAAAATGACCAAAATATTAGTTATTTAAATACCCTAATTTTCTCGGAACTGGGTGCGCTCCGCTAAACGGGATGACTTGGTCGTGTGCGAACTTCATCAAAAGGTGCACGCCGTTAATACGAACGTGTAGGATTTTGCGGAAGTTGATTTGGATGTGCGTGCACACCGAAATCAACGCGAATCCGTCGGCAACATTCCGTATCGGCCATGTTCTGAAACTTGTAGTAACTTTGTGTACGCTCTTCGTTTCAAAAAGAAACTTATATCATCAGACTCGTAGCAATACGCTGGTCCTGTGACCCAAGTTTGGTTCGATTCTGAGAACGTTGACAAAATCCCATATCGTGGGCCCCACGGCTCCACTTGACGGACAATTTTGTGATCGGCTTATCAGAATCCAGTTCTCGACATTCCGTTGGGTTTGTATCGTCGTTCTGGACTTGTATACACTAAGTTTGACGAATTTGGAGAATATTGTCTCTGGCACATTTTTCGGTGCGAAGTGGGCCACATGTGGACCCCGCTTTGACCAAAAACTGTCACTTTTGCCCCTGTGTCCAAATTGGACTTATGGACACGCAATTCTAGGTATTTGATATCTTCTGAACCTGATGGTAATGTTTATTCCAGCATTCGGAGGAGTGCCTGCAGATTTCGCTGATACCGGAGCAGTTGTTGGTATCCAAACCCCAAGCAAGTGTACCTTGCCAATCTTACAGTAATTGCTACATGTTATTTTCTTTATATGTTGTATCTGTTCAACCTAGGACCGTGTGATATTACTTAACGTCCGAATAATATTCGGGTGTCAACGCCGTACGTGGAGTTGTGTAACGTCACATAGAGATGGATATCGAAACCCTATACATGTTCCGTGCTTGCCTCGTCAAGTACGTTATACCACAGGACACATGACACTATTTATGAGACAGAATCTTTCTGAGATATTCATGGTGATTCTGTATAGGCTACAGGATTTGTGACATAGATTTTATATACATAGCTATCATATGACTTGCTGCATTAGATATGATCTTGCGTGACATGGACATGAGACGTTGTGGACATGAGACGTGTGATTACATTGGATGGGGAGAGACACACATGCTACAGGCTGATTATATATATATAACCATTATTAATAAGGTGCTCAAGACTCTAAATCCGAGCTTGACCCATTACGTGATATCACCGCTATCGGCTCCCCGACATAGAGCTTGTAGTGGTCTCAGCCTGAGTTCTAGTGATGCTCTCAACTTGCATATCACTTAGCAAGTTATATAGTTTGCCCTATTAATTCATTTATTATTGTACTGCATTTATTTGGCTTGAGTTATTCTTGTACCTTGCCCCTGAGGACCTGGACGAGGTGATCACCGAGGATTTCTCCTGAGTATCTGCTTTATCTATACTCAGTATTTGCTGTTGTTATACTCTTTATTTTTTTGTCTCTTGACTGTTGTATCAAACTCATTATCGGGTTTTTCCCCGATATATGTATATTTTGAGACTTTGTCACACCCCAGTCCCAAAATACCGAGGGCTAGACACGTGGCAATGGCCAGCAGCACACACTGATGGACAAACCCAATTTAATGGATTCATCAGGGCGTACTTAAGCTGTAATACAACAATAAGGGTCTAGATATACTAATCTCATCCACCGAAATGAATACAATAATATCAGAATCATAAAGCAAGATCAATCTCAATAAAATATAAACTCGGGAAAATAACCCGACAATGAGTCTGATACATCTGTCAAGATACAAGAATAAGGATAACTACAGCCAATACTGAGTATGGAATAGTATATACTCAGAAGATACCCTCGGTGATCACTCGTCTACTGGATCTGGTACTGCTCATGTACTGTATAACTCTGGGTGGATCTCCTCTGCTAATCCTGGGAACATAATCCGGATCCAGGTCCTCAGGGGACATAGCAAGGTACAAAATAATTCAAGCCAAAATAATGCAATGCAGAGAATAAATGAATAAATAGGGTAAATATGTAACCATCTATGTGAAGTACAAGTGAGAACATCACCAGTACTCAGGCTGAGACAACTACAAGTTCTGTGTCGGGGAGCCGGTAGCAGTGATATCATGTAGTTGTCTAGCTCGGAGAGAGACTGAGACGCCGGCATAATATAGTCAACCTGTAGCCTATGTGACTCTCCAGCAATAAATGAAACAATAGGGAAACACTAAATAACCAGCTAAGTGATATGCAAGATGAGAGCAGCACTAGAACTCAGGTTGAGACTACTACAAGCTCTGTGTCGGGGAGCCGGTAGCAGTGATATCATGTGGTCGTCTAGCTCGACGAGAGACTGAGACGCCGGCACAATATAGTCAACTTGTAGCCTGTGTGTCTCTCCCCACCCAATGTAATCATATGTCTCATGTCCATGATGTCTCATGTACATGTCACGCACGATCATAGCTAATGCAACAAGTCATATAATATCTATGAATATAATGTCTATGTCAAATCCTGCATCCTATACAGAATCACCATGAATATCTCAGGAAGATTCTGTCTCATGAATAGTATCAAGTGTCCTGGGTTATGGTGTACTTGATAAGACAAGTACGAGAATGTAAAGGGTCATGAATGTCCATCTCTAGATGACGTTACACAACTCCGCGTACGGTGTTGGCACCCGACTATTAATCGGACGCTAAGTAAGTCACACGGTCCTAGGTCAAGCATGCACAACAATATAAATGAATCAAGGAAAATATGTAATAAGACTGCAAGTTTTGGCAAGGTACACTTGCCTGGGGCTTAAAAACCAACAGTTGTCCCTATATCAGTGGATCCTGTAGGTACTCCTCCAAAAGCTGTAATAAATATCACCAACAGTCTCAAAAAATATCAAATAGCTAGAAACGCCTGTCCTTAAGTTCAATTTGGACATAGGGGGCAAAAATAATATTTTCTAGTCAAAGTAGGGTCCACATGTGGGCCGCTTTGCACCGAAAAATGTGTCAGGGGCAAAGGTCTCCAAATTCGTCAAACTTAGTGTCAACAGGTCCAGAACGATGATACGAACCCAACGGAACTTCCAGAATTGGATTCCGATGAGCCGATCACAAAATCGCCCGTCAAGTAGAGCCGTAGGGCCCACGATAATCGATTTTGTCAACGTTCTCGGAATCGAACCAAACTTGGGTCACAGGACCAGCGTATTGCTACGAGTCTGATGGTACAAGTTTTGTCTCGATCCGACGTGTGTACACAAAGTTACAATATATTCCAGAACAGGCAGATACGGGGCATTGTCGGTGGATACGCGTTGATTCCGGTGTGCACGCACATCCAAATGAACTTCTGCGAAATCTCGCACGTCCGTATCAATGGCGCGCACGTTTCAGTGAAGACCGCGCGCGACCAAGTCATCCCGTTTGGCAGGACGCACTCAGTTCCGGGGTGAAACAGGGTGTTGGTTTTCCTGTTTTTGGATCGCGGTTCGCGATCACCACAAGGCGCGACGCACCGAGCGGGTTGCACGGGCATCTAGGGGGTTACACAGCCTACGCGTCACAACTGAAGGAACGGAAAACGGAGCAACGAGGAGAGAGAACGGGTTACCTGAATAGGGCTTCATGGAACGGGATTTCTCGTATCGGGGTCAAGTCTGCCGTGTCCGGTCACTGTGTCCTGGGTTAGGATTTAGGGTTCTGCTGTGTCGGATCCTGCTGTGTCCGTGTCAGCGGGGCGGCCGAAGATGCGATCCGTCGTGGTGGTTGATGGTTCAGGGTGCGAGTTATCTTCGACTCCGACGGAGAAAAGAGAAGTCGAGCGAGGAGTTCAGTGGTTCAGGCGATCGAAGTCGTGGGGCTCCGGCAGGTCTCCGGTCGTCGAGGGCGGTAGAAGGAGAGGCAGGGTGCGGCATTCGATTGAGGGCAGCGGGTCAGCATTCAGGCGACGGCGGGTGGCTCCGGTTCAGCGAGGGATCCGGTCAGGGGAGGACAGCGGGGAGGTGGAGACTCGGGTTGTCGGAGACGAGGATGGCGATGGTGGTGTGGTGTGCTCCAGCGAGGTTGGCGATGGCAGAGGAAGAGGAAGGAGAGATGGAGGAGGTCTGGTGCTGGGTGGCCGTGATGGCAGTGGGGTACTGGTGGTTTGGCTGTACTCCGGCCGATGGGGAAATCCGGCCAGTGGGTGGAGGAGGAGAGGACAGGGAAGAAGAGGGGTTCGTGGTGGTGTTGGGCTGCACGGCACGACGAGGCTGAGGGTGAGGTGGTGGTGTTCGTCGAGTGTTCGACGACGGGGATGGGGTGACAGGCGGAGGTCGAGGGAAAGGCAGGGTGCAGGGGGATGAAGGAGGAGATTAGGTTTCCGACGGTCGGGTTTCTGGAGGAGGAAGACGAGCGGTGGACGGGGTTCTGGTCGAGGGCGGCTGAGGGTGACCGGAGCAGAGCTGCGGGCGGAGGAGAGGAGTTTAGTCTAGGTTTCCGGCGGCGGAGCGAGGAGTCCGAGGTGTTTTATAGCCACCGGAACAATAGAAGTCGGTTAGGATTAGGTTTTAGGGTTCAGGCCGGGTTTCGGGTCCGGGTTGGGTTCACTTTGGATCCGATCCGACCGGTTAGGAGCGAGTTTTGGTTCAGTTCGGTTCACCATGGTTTGGTTTGGTTTATTTAAAATAAACCGGGTTCAGTCAGGGTTTATTTTGGTTTAATTATAAATTGGTTTTTAGGGCTTTAAAAATGCTTCCGGAGTCCAATAAATTCACAGAAAATTACCCTATGTCCAGTTTTCTATTTTACACTAGAAAATGTTAGTTTCATAATATTTGAATATTAATTAATATCATTTAAAAATTATTTAGTCACAAAATACCTTAGTTTTAATTTTCAAAATTTTCAGAAAAATTCTGAAAAATTGTTTTTAAAAATTTTGAAAATCAGGGGCTTACAATCTATCCAACTTATAAAAATTTCGTCCTCGAAATTAAAATTAAGCCATGATAGAAGTCAAGGATGGTCTAAGATTTGTATTGGTTAAATGCAAGGCTAGGTTTACCGGTGTGGACGATGTTGCGCGTTGCACATTCCAAATATCATGAAAAATCCATATGAGCGAAAAATAGGTTTTTTCATGTGTCATGTCCAATAGTGTGAACACCTAAATGCTCTTTTGCATAAAATTGCCCAATAATTGGAAAATTGTACAAAGATGGAAATTGGGTGATGGTCACGTCTAGGATAAGGGTGTGGAATTTGTAGGAAGGCAGTGAATAGTGAAGTGCTCCAATTATCGAAGCAATGGTAAGGTGCGCCAAGTGATACCATGTTGTAAAACTAAATAAAAATACCGTGTTCTAGTGGATTCGAACTAGCCTCAGCCTCACTATATAAGCCAAGTAGGTCTAATTCTTAGGTGAGGGAGTTTCACAATCCAGCCAACTTAAAACAATATCATCCTCAAAATTAAAATAAGGCATAATTTGTTAATCATTCATGTACATAAGGCAAGTCAATCGCAATCTCCTTGCGATAATAAAATCCTAATCATATCCATTGCAATCACTTCAAGGTTAAGATGATCAATGTTCCAATCAAAATTCAACCTATGGTTATCTCTTCTCATTTTTTTCAAATTATCCATATCCAAATTTAAATTAAATCCATATAACATCTTCAAGATTTAAATACGCAATTAAATTTTTTTTACGATCTCCAACTATCATAATTTCCTCTAGAAGTAATCTGAGTCCAATATTATTTCCATTTTCACTTATAAATTTTTGTATGCTTCAACTTTTTAAATTCCATTCACATCCTCAATATTTCAAATAGGTAGTCCAACCATCAAATTTTAATTCTTAATTCCAATCATCAAATTGAAAAATAATTTAAATGCAGTCCACCAATGTTCAAGTCTGAAATTCTATATTTTTATCCTCTAAATTCAAATTGATGATTTTACCTTCATTATTCAAAATTTAAATCATGTACCTAAGGTATAAATATTGGGTCCTCAATATCAAGATTTTAAAATTCATTAATCCTCATCATCTTGGTCATTCTCCTAAAATCTTCAAAATTAATATGGCTTGAACCTCTCCTAATCTAATCTTACTCGATCACAATCTAAAAGAAATTCCTCTCGAGTTGACAATGCACAGCTACCCAACTTGGAATTTATCCATCTATCACATAAGGCTATATACTTTAAGAAAATATTCCTTAATTTATTTACTCAGGTCATTCAATCCTTAAAACTTCAATGCCGATTATATCATATATGATATGTCCTTAATTACGAAAAAATAATCCTCAAGTATGTGATCGGCCTATGGGGTATATCTAGTACTCTCTGTGTATCAAACTTATACCAAGCACGAGGTTTCGTCTTTCCGAAATAAGGGAAGACGGAAAACAATAATAAAGAGTTCAAGGGAGAGGTAATAGAATAAAGTATCGGGATCAAGGCGTTTAAAGAATTCAAATGGGAATTATCAAAGCAGTTGTGGATTAAAATCCTATTTTGGTAATTCTTTGTTCGCATGCTCGTATTAGTACAGTTATATAACCGATACGATATGTCAGACATGTCTAGGGCTAGTATATTTGTCTACTAATCACTACATATCTCAATCCACGTAAAGTAGTTATACGAAGGGAGAACCAAGCGCACTATGGTTGATCATACCGTATTACACTGATTCAGAAATATATTATTGTGGGCCTCCCCAATAATACTTATGTCATGAACAAGCTCGATAAAGAGTAAGCTTGCAAAACTAGGCTATAAAATAGCAGCATAAGTCAAGGTAGTATATGAAATATAAGTACGCTAGATGATGATGAAAGGAGGTAAAAATTATTCAAGTTCACAAAACAAAAACAAAATAAGAAACATTAATAAAAGACTCTACAATCTCTACAGTTATCATACAACCTCCTTATCTAAGTCCCTAGTCGACCAAATAGGGGCAAGAACCTCTAAATTCTATCGTCTGAATAAACAATGTCATCCTTTGCTAGCATGCGATTAATGCCATTCAGTTACACCGCCTCGATGGGTCAAGTGGACTATGTGGTACTAGGTTGTGAGGCATACTACCCAACTTATAAGATTTAAACTAATACCATGACAGTCTTAAGAGGATCCTGCAAAATAACCTTGCACATGTAAATAAAACAGAAACTCTTATTAGGGTCTCCTATTGCATTATATAGGTAAGGGTCACCTTAAGTCTTAATCATAGTGCTCATAGAACATGTGTCAATAGAGAGAATGGAAAGGTTATTAGTCTCAAGGGAAAGGGAATATAACTTGTATCGAGGTGGGGGTACAACTTACGTGATTTAATACTAAGGGATAATCATCGGGTCACAATCTACAAGATTAACTCAAACTTATCGAACTCTAACTACCAAGCACAAAATTTTTAAATTCAAGACTACAGCTATAATCCTTAGAAAACTATGGGTCCTTAACAAGGAATAAAATTACTTGGCCTGCTATCAGAAGTGTCAGGTGGCACGAATTGAAAGATGGAGGAAAGAAGAACATATTTTAGTCGTTGCGCATTAGCGAACGTTAAGGTCGCAGATGAACAACATAGGAAATTGAAATATGGGGCTCTAGATAATATTATGGTTTCCTAAGGTGAAGGTGGCGAGCAATTCTTCGTGTTTGAGGTATGATCTCATGGGGAATGTTATACTCGTTGCTCTGGGCTCCCTGAGGTACCGTCTGCTAATATCACGACACGAACCTATATCCTAACACTATCTCCTATGCACATTAGGTTCAGTTCTAACATTCGATCTCGGATTTCTATTGGTTCCTCAAGACTGGGGTCAACATTAGGGTCAAATCTCTATCTAGCTCTTAGCAGTGCCTATACTACTCTTAGGTCATTCATGACTATAACAAGAAATAATGGTAAATTATTCTATAGGGGAGGGAAGCTAGGGTTCATTAAGCGTTCTACTTAGGGGTGTGTCAATATCCTAGCTGTACTCTTAATAGGGAGTTTATCCTACTTATCATTCTATCAACAGGGACTTCTATATTCTAGGAGAAGGCAACACTCCATGAACTAATGAGAAGGCACATGAATCAAGCAGGATGTAATTATTCAACGAAATGGATTGAAAGGAGGATGAGTCAAGTTTGTTGTGGATGAGATCCTATATTCTAATCCAAGGTGCAGGCTTGCTCGGTCCCTAAGTTAAAATCGAACGATTTAGTCGTAGACCTGCAAGGGCCACCACAAAACCATGTCACGCCAAATTCCCAAAATACCGAGGGACTAGACACGTGGCAATGGTCAGCAGCACACACTGATGGACAAACCCAATTTAATAGATCCATCAGGGCGTACTTAAGATGTAATACAACAATAAGGGTCTAGATATACTAATCTCATCTACAGAAATGAATACAATAATATCATAATCATAAAGCAAGATCAATCTCAATAAAATATAAACTCGAGAAAATAACTCGACAATGAGTCTGATACATCTGTCAAGATACAAGAATAAGGATAACTACAGCCAATACTGAGTATGGAACAGTATATACTCAGAAGATACCCTCGGTGATCACTCGTCTACTGGATCTGGTACTGCTCCAGTAACTGCTCCTGTTCCTGCTTCTGCTCCTACTAATGCTCATGTACTGTATAACTCTGGGTGGATCTCCTCTGCTAATCCTGGGGACATAATCCGGATCCAGGTCCTCAGGGGACATAGCAAGGTACAAAATAACTCAAGCCAAAATAATGTAGTGCAGAGAATAAATGAATAAATAAGATAAATATGTAACCATCTATGTGAAATACAAGTGAGAACATCACCAGTACTCAGGCTGAGACTACTACAAGCTCTGTGTCGGGGAGCCGGTAGCAGTGATATCATGTAGTTGTCTAGCTCGGAGAGAGACTGAGACGCCGGCATAATATAGTCAACCTGTAGCCTGTGTGACTCTCCAGCAATAAATAAAACAATAGGGAAATACTAAATAACCAGCTAAGTGATATACAAGATGAGAGCAGTACTAGAACTCAGGCTGAGACCACTACAAGCTCTGTGTCGGGGAGCCGGTAGCAGTGATATCATGTGGTCGTCTAGCTCGGCGAGAGACTGAGACACCGGCACAATATAGTCAACCTGTAGCCTGTGTGTCTCTTCCCACCCAATGTAATCATACGTCTCATGTCCACGACGTCTCATGTACATGTCACACACGATCATAGCTAATACAACAAGTCATATAATATCTATGAATATAATATCTATGTCAAATCCTGCATCCTATACAGAATTACCATGAATATCTCAGGAAGATTCTGTCTCATGAATAGTGTCAAGTGTCCTGGGTTATGGTGTACTTGATAAGACAAGTACGAGAATGTAAAGGGTCACGAATGTCCATCTCTAGATGACGTTACACAACTCCGCGTACGGTGTTGGCACCCGACTATTAGTCGAATACTAAGTAAGTCACACGATCCTAGGTCAAGCATGCACAACAATATAAATAAATTAAGGAAAATATGTAACAAGACTGCAAGTTTTGGCAAGGTAGACTTGCCTGGGGCTTGAATACCAACAGATGTTCCTGTATTAGTGGATCCTGTAGGTACTCCTCCAAAAGCTGTAATAAATATCACCAATAGTCTCAAAAAATATCAAATAGCTAGAAACGCCTGTCCTTAAGTCCAATTTGGACACAGGGGCAAAAAAGATATTTTCAGGTCAAAGCGGGGTCTACATATGGGCCGCTTTGCACCGAGAAACGTGTCAGGGGCAAAGGTCTCCAAATTCGTCAAACTTAGTGTCAACAGGTCCAGAACGATGATACAAACCCAACGGAACTTCCAGAATTTTATTTCGATGAGCCGATCACAAAATCGCCCGTCAAGTGGAGCCGTAGGGCCCACAATACGCGATTTTGTCAACGTTCTCAGAATCGAACCAAACTTGGGTCACAGGACCAGCGTATTGCTACGAGTCCGATGGTGTAAGTTTCTTCTCGATCCGACATGTGTACACAAAGTTACAACGTGTTCCAGAACAGGCAAATACGGGACGTTGTCGGCAAATACGCGTTGATTCCGGTGTGCACGCACATCCAAATCAACTTCTGCGAATCATGTACGTCCGTATCAATGGTGCGCACGTTTCGGTGAAGACCGCGCGCGACCAAGTCATCCCGTTTGGCGGAGCGCACTTAGTTCCGGGGTGAAACATGGCGTTGGTTTTCCTGTTTTTGGATTGTGGTTCGCGATTACCACAGGACGTGACACACCGAGCGGGTTGCACGGACATCGAGGGGGTTACACAGCCTACGCGTCACAACTGACGGAACAGAAAATGGAGCAACGAGGAGAGAGAACGGGTTACCTGAACAGGGCTTCATGGAACGGGGTTTCTCGTATCCGGGTCGAGTCTGCCGTGTCCGGTCACTGTGTCCTAGGTTAGGGTTTAGGGTTCTGCTGTGTCAGATCCTGATGTGTCCGTGTCAGCGGGGTGGCCGGAGATGCGATCTGCCGTGGTGGTTGATGGTTCAGGGTGCGGGTTATCTTCGACTCCGGCGAAGGAAAGAGAAGTCGAGCGGGGAGTTCAGTGGTTCAGGCGATCGAAGTCGTGGGGCTCCGGTAGGTCTCCAGTCATCGAGGGCGGTGGAAGGAGAGGCAGGGTGCGGCGTTCGATTGAGGGCAGCGGGTCAGCATTCAGGCGACGGCGGGTGGCTCCGGTTCAGCGAGGGATCCGGTCAGGGGAGGACAGCGGGGAGGTGGAGACTCGGGTTGTCGGAGACGAGGATGGCGATGGTGGTGTGGTTTGCTCCGGCGAGGTTGGCGATGACAGAGGAAGAGGAAGGAGAGAGAGAGAGAGAAGGTCTGGTGCTGGGTGGCCGTGATGGCAGTGGGATGCTGGTGGTTTGGCTGTGCTCCGGCCGATGGGGAAATTCGGCCAGTGGGTGGAGGAGGAGAGGACAGGGAAGAAGAGGGGTTCGTGGTGGTATTTGGCTGCAGGGCACGGCGAGGCTGAGGGTGAGGTGGTGGTGTTCGTCGAGTGTTCGACGACGGGGATGGGGTGACAGGCGGAGGTCGAGGGAGAGGCAGGGTGCAGGGGGATGAAGGAGGAGATTAGGTTTCCGGCGGTCGGGTTTCTGGAGGAGGAAGACGAGCGGTGGACGGGGTGAGGGTGACCGGAGCGGAGCTGCGGGCGGAGGAGAGGAGTTTAGTCTAGGTTTCCGGCGGCGGAGCGAGGAGTTCGAGGTGTTTTATAGCCACTGGAACAGTAGAAGTCGGTTAGGATTAGGTTTTAGGGTTCATGCCGGGTTTCGGATCCGGGTTGGGTTCACTTTGGATCCGACCCGACCCGTTAGGAGCAGGTTTTGGTTCGGTTCGGTTCACCATGGTTTGGTTTGGTTTATTTAAAATAAACCGGGTTCAGTCAGGGTTTATTTTAGTTTAATTATAAATTGGTTTTTAGGGCTTTAAAAATGCTTCCGGAGTCCAATAAATTCACAGAAAATTACCCTATGTCCAGTTTTCTATTTTACACTAAAAAATATTAGTTTCATAATATTTGAATATTAATTAATATTATTTAAAAATTATTTAGTCACAAAATATCTTAGTTTTAATTTTTGAAAATTTCAGAAAAATTATGAAAAATCGTTTTTAAAATTTTTGAAAATCAGGGGGCTTACAGACTTAATGTTGCTTTATATTTCATATTGATTATTTTTATTTCTGTGGATGAGATTAGTACCATAGACCCTTATTGTTGTATTACAGCTTAAGTATACCCTGATGGGTCCATTAAATTGGGTTTGCCCATCGGTGTGAGCTGCTGGCCATTGCCACGTGTCTAGTCCCTTGATATTTTAGGACTGGGGCGTGACCCACTTCGCCGGGATTGTACATACATTTCAGGCATCCCCAAAATATAGTTCACTCAACCAATGCTAATGGTTAGAGAAATCAAACGGCTACAAATGTACCTTCATTCCTCATTACTGATCACTTAATGATTTTGGTCAAGATGTTCCCTAACATCGATTTTTCATAACTCCAAGTTCTTTCAACACTCACTCAGTCAATCCCATCGATATCCTTTCAACATATTGCAATCAAATTTCGGTCTAAGAACTTCTCAATATTCACCATCATCCTTCAGGTCTTAACATCTGCACAATTCTTTTATCTCGCTCATAGTGTTCCCTCATATAACTGTTGCCACAATCACTATCTTTCAATCCGTCAACTATAAAATTTTTAAGGGACTGGCCAAGTTAGGCAATTAACCCAAGAACGATACTTTAATCATTCCAAACAAACCGACCATAACATAATTTCTATCACTTCATATTTTAATATTCATTCTTCCAATGCCAATTTTGCCATTCCCATCTCTAATGAATAATTTGACCTGTCATCACTTTGTTTTGATTCATCCAACTTTGATTAATTATATTAAGAATATCACCTGCCTTCTTTTTATTATTATCCAAATGTATTTACAATCATTCTGATAGTTTCTCAATATTCTATTCCTTTCATTCAACTTCTAGCAGCTTTTTTCCAACATTAGCTGTGTTCAAATTCTAATGAATCTAGAGTTTCCTTTTTGAACATATCACGGTCCATGCCATAAAAATTTATTATAGTTCGATGATCATAATCCGTCCAGTACAACAGTCGTATTAGCCACACCGTATATCAAGTTTCTCTTCCAACGTATAAATTTTCTATCAAAAATTTCGAGCGACAATTTTCTTTTTTTATCCCAATTTATTCCTCACCACAACTTGATTCCAAAAGAATCTATTTCAAGAAATCCAACCAACCGAATCCACTATTGATTTTCCATTCCAATTGAGGCAATCAAATCCATCTTTTATAACCGTCAATTCCCAAATTTGCTCATTCAACATTTTAACCATTCCAACTCGACTTGTTATTTCGAAACACTGATACTCAATCTCGCAACCAACTATTCAAACATCGACTGTACATAGGCTGACTCACAACATACACTATTCGAGTCTCATATGATGTTACATTATCTATGCAACATCAATAGGGTCATCATATGGGTCTCCGACAACCAACATAACTCTTCGGTCAAGTCTCTAAGTCTAGCTATACCGACAACTAAATCTAGTGTTCATAGGAAACTCATCTTATGCTAGGCAGCTGATAGGGACCATACTAATCTCTCTTCTTAGGGCAACTAAAGTCTGACAAGGCTAAGGGACTTCTATCCAATCATATTACCAACTCAAACCACAAATGCACTACCATTAACCTACCCGCAAATAAGGGACATCCAACATTCTGGGTCAGGTCTATTTATCCACGGTAATTCTCTTAAGTGTCTACCTTAATTAAAGGTTCATTCTAAACTTACCCCAACCAACAAGGTCAATTTAGAACTACACGCTCAAATCCCATATCCATCAAGTAAATCACCAACCTTCAAATTTTGAATTGCTATCACATATTTCAACTTCTGATTTCATAGTTATTCTCTAGTTATACCAACATATCACTCTTGATTCTCATGCGTCTGATTTATCTATGGGATAAGGCAACTAACCCAAAATCAAATTCTGATCGATCATATTTACTAGTATATTATTCATGATCCTTGCTCTTAATTTCTTTCCATTCATATTATGTATTCGTATGTTCAGTATCACCCAAATAATTTATAACCGACAATATCACCCAACCAATATATATTAAAAATATCTTTCTTTCGATTCATTCCGTCCAACATACTTTTTGCCAACTTTATTTTGATAAGGTCAACTTTTATTCGCATTAACCATTAATTTAATTGCATCACCTCATCAATGTCCCATATATTTTGTCTCGCTAAGCCACATTCAATAATTATTCACGAATTTGATATATTGGTTAAACTACGAATCTAGAAATCATCCAACGTTAATAATTTGATAAATTATATCCGCCAATCAACTGTTACCCAAGCGACTAAGGTTTCTGCCAACCAACTGTTATTGATGCGATAAAACTTTTCGTCGATAGTATTTATCCCAACGTGCTCGACCTCAATCTTTATTTATATTTTATCCATCGAAGTCTCTTGAAAAACTTTCATCTATTGCCATACAATAAGAGTCATCGATTAGTTACTTGCAATCCCAAAAGTTCATATGATGATTAAATATTATTTGCTTGTGATTTTCAATCAGTTCCAACCAATCTCACTGGATATACGATCCAACTTGTTTACCGATAGAACATTCGATCATCAATGCTAAAATTTGAAACTTTCATCCAGCCTATTTAAGCCACCATCTAACTATATAATCCAACTCGTTGTTACCAGCTAAGACATCCATCTCATATATTCTCACTTTCTTGCTACCCCATGTAGAATTAAGCTATCGAGGGTCTAATATTGACAACTTAAATCCAACTATCAAGGGTCCGATGTTGATATACAATCCAAAATACCTATGCGATACTCGTACCGCATACAATAAGTCTTCATTCCCGACTAAGTCTCGGCACTGCCCAATTCTTACTGGTAGGCTCAATATCATCACTTATGGAAGGGTCACTGCACATGCATCACTAAGAGGGTAGAGGCATATACCACTCAAAACGAAGCCATTTTTTGACTATCACACCATTCTTATACTGATCCAACATCCATCCCGCACTACCTTCACATGGTAGCATTGCATGCTGTAACATGATTCTCATACTCAGATATAAAATACAATCCCGCCATCGCATATGAATCAACTCAGCTTTACTGTTAATTTTGTCACCCCCACGTTTCCGATTAGGGGTATTTTTGTCTTTTCATAATTAATGTGTAAATGATTGCATAATATTTAATTATATTTAATAATTGTAATTTTAATTGATTGTTGTGCCTTACCGTTGCTTCGATATTTAGAGCGCTACCCTAGCCTTTGCCTTCCAACAAATTTCACAACCTTGTCCTAGACATGCTCGTCTTCCATTCTGACCCTTGTGTAACTTATAATTATGTTCTCTTGTACTTTATTTTAGCCGCATAATTTTTATCGCAGACGTTTATTTTAATTCTAAATAAAATCTAACATTGTATCATTGTGTGTTCCAATCAAAATTGGAGACACAATCTCGACCCATTTGGTGCAACCCAAATTAGGGTAATATTCTATTCTGAGTCTTCTTCATTCATGGCACTTCCGTCCCACTTAATTTCAGTCCCTTGTACTTCTAATTAATTTTAGAACACCAATTGTATTTATTTTTAATTAATTAAATCATAAATCTAATTTTGTGCAATTTTCTAATTGTTGGGCACTTTTGTGCAAAAGTGCATTAAGGTGTCCGCCCCTTGGACACGACACGCAAATAAACCCATTGTTCTCTTTCATGTATATTTTTCCATAATTTTCAGGAGTGTATAATTTAACATCAACCCCTTGAAACCATGGCCTCCAAACCCTTAAACTAATGCAATTCTAGCAATTTTATTGAACCCATTCGAATCCTAGCCCATTAAAATATCTCTATAACAAGCCAAGGCCTTTTTCCTAGTGTTGACCAAAGTCAAATAATAGGTCAACCCAAAACACCACATGTGTATAAATATCCTTTCTTTTTCCTTTTCTCTTTTTCTCAACCTAAACTATACACAGCCGATTGTTCCCCTTTCCCTATTCACCCTTCTTCTTCATCTCTCATCTCCATCCCTAAACCCGCCGGAGTCCCTTCACCCGCCGGAGCTCAGTCTCGTCGGAGATCTCCACACCACCTGCTCTCGCCTGAACACCCCGGTGAACCGCCTGATCCCAGTCGAGCCCGCCGGAGTCGTTCTCTCCCCGCCGCGGTTGTACTCCCCACCGTTCCCGCTGTACTTGACTCCCTCAACCATCGCCGGAACCACCCCACTGCCAACTCTCCACGACTGAACGTCGAAGTCTCGACCGGATCCACCAGTCTGAAGCCGGAGAGCACCTTGTCGACCCCGCTGCACCCTGAGCCGAGCATCCCCGCTGTCCCTGAGCCCCGCCTGGATCCCGACTCGACCGGAGCTCGCCTGAGCAGCGATCCCCGACCCCGCTGCACATCCCAACCTCCCTCTCCTTCAACCCGCCCCCACACGACGGCCAACTCCATCGCCTGAACGCCTGCAACCACCCTTATCACCTCCACCACCACTCTAAACCACGACCTTCTTCCCTGCCTCCTCCTCGACACCACTGCTCCCAGCTACCACCACCGTCCAGCAGTTCTCCCCTCGACCTCCTCTCCCTCCGGTCACCCTCCCCTCGATTGAACCACCACGCACCACCAGCACCTTCGTCATCATCACCTTCACCTCCATCATCACCTTCGTCGTCATCAACGTCGTCGTCAACAACGTCGTCATCAACATCGGCATCACCGCTCTCGTGCACGCGCACAGGTTCGAGTTCTTCCCCTTGCATATACGTACGCGTATACGTATTTTGATAGGTGTATGTATATAATGGGTATGTATATACTACTTATTAATATATATTTAGTATGTACGTATTTGGTATATATATATATATATATATATATATATATATATATATATATATATATATATATATAGCATACGTATTCAATGGTATATGTTAGTATGTATGTATGTATGTATGTATGTATGTATTAGTATAGGTATTTAGTATATGTTAATATATATTTAATTGGTATATATATATATATATAGTACGTAAACTTAATTAGTGTATATACAATATATATATTGCATACGTAATTAATTGGTATATATATATTAGTATTAATGTATATGTTAGATAATAATATGTATAATATATATATGTACTAGGTGACCCGAGTGTAACCACGGATACCCCGTAGTTACATTGACCTATGACCATGTAATATGTTAGCAGACTGCCATATGTACACCGACGTACTGGCAAGACCCGTATCATTGACTGTCTATCTTGTACAGCAATTACAGACGCGACACCCGCGCAATTAGACGCACACTTGACCCTAGTTGACCAGTGTCATACCTAGCGTAGCCCTGAGTTTAGTGTATTTATAATTGTGTGTTAGAGTAGTGTCTGATGCAATATTGTATTATTTAATGATCTCTATAGGACTGTTGGATTATTTAGACAAGACCTCGTATATCGGACATTGTTATTGCCAGCAGCAGGACCCCAAGCGAGTACATTCTCTAATAGTTTCTTATTTATGATATCCTATATGTTCATTGTATCTAGTGTAAATATCAATATTTCTCGATACGATGGTTACACGGATTGGTATATCCGTATCTCGTCATGAGATGTTATTCCTTGTATATGGTGTATCTTGTACAAGTTTTATTTCATTGTTTATCTTGTGCATGTACAGACACTGATTCTTGGGGAGACTTGCTACCTTCCTAGAGAATCTCGTACCATAACGTACCATGGTTGGATCTATTATACCAGTCGGGGGTGGAGAGTATTTTAGTGTAGATATGTGATCATACCCTTCATGTACAAGTCTCGTTCACATGTTAGTGTTGGTCATACACTGCACGTATGACTAGTCAGGCTCGTACTCGTGTACAAGTTTCCAAGACGATCACATGTTAAAGCTAGTACTCACACACTTAGTCATAGTATTCTTGTTCATTGACATATTGTTCCTTCCCGCATTTATTTACAGTATTTCCAGTATTTCCTTTATTGTGTATCTCTTGTACATATATATGCATCTTGTATATTTCCATCTATTTACTGCTACATAGTTTATATCATTGATGTAAAACTGCTGTTAGAGATGTACTTCGTTCCATCCTGACTGGAAATATTTTTCCAGACTGCGACTTAGAGGAATGGTGTCCGACACATTATGGACCAGGTATAGATGCAGACTACACACCAGAGATCTAGAGGAGACACTACTTGCGGCTGTTTAGACAGTATTTATTTTATGCGTTGAGACTTATGTGAGGTTTATTTTAGTTTATGTTTAGACTTATTCTTAGTTATGTTGAGACTTGTGGAGATTTTATGTTGGACATCTAGACTGTGATTTATCTTTATTTTGAGACATGGTGCTTGACTATGTCATTCTTCTTATCTTTTATCGTGCCCTTATACTCTTATAGTGGTTGTGATTGAGTTTACATTATGAGATATTGTGAGATGTATATTGTCCTCCTTATGGAGATTGATATCATTGTCAGGTTGTGAGTTATATTAGTTTTATTGTGACCTAGACAGTGTTCTACCGTCGATGCTGCGGCGTAGGCTGGACGTACCCACGCTCTCGTGCCCCTATACCGGGTACGGGTCGTGACAAATTTCCTCTATTGAATTTACTCATGCACAATTCTTACTGATTACAGTACACATATTAATTTCTTTCATTTCCATATACAAAATATTAATCACAAGTTAGTTATCTATGGCATCGAATCATTATTGGATTCTTAGTATCATTTACAAATCAAGAATCACAACAAATAGGGCATTATAATATTTAGGCTCATTGTATGGTACATTCAGTGAGTGTAGCCAAGAGGTCAAATATTTTTTATTACGGAAGCACATTCAAACAATAGCGGAAGCAACACAGAACGATCACAGATGCAAATTAAATAATCGCAGAAGCAACTTTGAATACTCGTAGAAGACAACTTTTAATACGCACTGAGGCGACTGTAAGTAATCGCGGAAGAGACTTTGAACAATCACCAACGCAACTTTGAGTATCCACAGATATATCTTTGAGTAATCGTGGAAGCAACTTTGATTTAGAACTTGCCGAGTCCAAGGACACATAAACCGTACTCTAATACCAATTTCTCATGCCCCGATTCCGAAGAACCAAAAGTAGCCATGAGCGTGATGTCGTACAAGCCTATATTTCACTTTTACAAGACAAGAAGATAAACAAGACATGGTACATCTCAGAAAATAATGACATCGCAGCGGAATTAAGCAAACAAATTGAAGTCACAATGAATATAATGAAAAACTTCTCTTTATTGATAATGATAATTGAATACATGGCTTATAAAAGATTTACAAGGCTCTCAAATACAACTGATACTTGGCCAATTGGCTTACATTGATATTTATCATCTTGGCTTACAATCTCACCAATACAACTGAATTACAATATTCCATAAATTAAGCCCTTTATAACAAAAGATGCCTCCAATGGAAGATAAGCTTCTACGAGCCCCAACAATGCTTCGATGCCTCGGAACCGTTACATCCACTCCCCAATGCTGAGTATCTGGGGATGTCCACAAACGTGGGTCAGTACATATCGCGTTCTGGTGAGCAGAAACTAGCCCACTCGCCTAAACCGATACTAAGTATTCATGTGAAAAGCATGCATATTAACTTAGTGATCTTTCTATTAGGAACTAAGTTTATTTCAATGATCAGAGTATTTAACAACATAATGAAACATACTTTGAAAACAACAGTATACATTGAATATATATGAAATATATACATATCGCTTAACAGCGATTCTTACCAACCACCCACTCATCGTATCCCTACAAAACAAGGATTAGCCATAACATAATTAATACGAATTATTCTTACAGAGATAATGTTAAACCTGCATAAATATTCTCATTAGTATGCAGCTTAACTACATGAGGGTCATTGGTAATATGCTTTCGCACCACGAGGGACATGCCATATAGGACTTCGAAGGACGTACGAAGCAACATTCATGAGGTTGCGATCCCCAATGAATGTCTTGTTTATACCCAGTGCTATCAAAGCACTATGTTTTCTCCTAGGCCGAATGATTCTGGTGCCCCGATGTATCTCGTTCGAGGAAACTTACCAAACCTTGTGCACAAGTTGTCCCTGACCATGCAACGACTATGCAAATAAAATCTAAGCATAAATTGTATGATAAAAAAATATAAGTAAAGCCTCATATTATTGATCCTTCATGTTTTTTTTATTCTCATATCGGTTGGTGACCCGTAGGTCCCAACTTACAGACCTTCTCGTGGCCTGGTAGTACCAAACTACAATTATACTCGCATATGAAGCATTTTTTTCATAGTTACTGTGCATTGATGCACTTATGCACTTATACCTGTAAAGATGTTCAATGTTCCATTCTCAGTGTTACCAACATGTGAAATAGATTACATAATATTACTTCTTTCTCATGGCAAACTTACTTTAGAGCATTCTTGTATCAATGGTACCGACAGTTCATTATTCATGTGTTTCATTAATTACAGCAGCATTGAACATAAGGCATCATTATCATTGTGTGGACTATAGCAACATATAGTTATGACATACAACAAAGCAATACTGGCATTCATTTTATTAGGGCATGAAGGAGTAGAAGAGAAGGGACAGATCCACTCACTTATATAAATATTATTTCCATGCCACGATCCCACATTCGCCTACGATCCCTTAAGAATGATCCTACGCGATGCTCAGTCTTCTAACTTGGTATAATCATACATTCGAACCTCGTCGCATAAGATATCTCATACGGCCAAGTTAAGCAATACAACATCATCACACCAAGCATCTCAATTTTTTGTACCACTTGTATTCCCATCGGTCTTGTCCATCTATAATTCCAGCATAATGCATTTACGCGGAGCGAAGAATTACACACAGTGCATAATATTCTGCTCGAGGACGCTAGTGTATGGTGGAGCTTCAGGTTCGGACACGAAGGTGGGCAGATTCAGGAGTTCGAATCTTGGGAGAATCACACCGTCCGCTTGGTTGGGCAAGCCAAGGGTGAAGAAGCTCGTCGGAACATTAACACATTTCGGTGGAAGACGAAAGTCGGAGACAGGCAGCCAAGACTCACGGTAAGCCTGATTGTCATGGACTTCGATCTTGACCGTGTCATTGATATCGGCAGGATCACATTGGTGCAGGAGGCACTACGCATGGCAGATAGCGTTGACGTGACGGTCGAGGAGCTGGAGACGACAAAAGATGCAAGGCAGCTCGGGGGATCTGAGATCGGTGGCATAGGAGAGCAAGAACTTTATCGCAGGACGCCAGGCATGGAGTCCAGTTAAGGAGCCATGGGGTCAACAGCCTCTCATCGGACTGGAGGGGAAGATTGATGAGGTCCAGTCTGAATTTGGTAAATTTTGGACCCCAAATATGGTCAAAGATTTGATTTGATATAATTTAAAAATCTACATTAAATGTAAGATTTGATTAGATTTCAAATTTATATAAAATATTTAATTTGACCATATTTGGATGTCCATAATTGGTGTTGGACATTTTAGGTGTAATAAGATTCTTATTTTAGGGTTTCCTATTTAGAAAATCCTATTCTGACATAAAATAGGATTTCTCATCCTATAAATATAGGAGGAGGGTGGAGGCACAAAGTATGCACAAAGGTGGAGATTCGATGTGCTCGTCTACAAGAAAATATAAGAGAAAGTTCGTGCTTTGCTCTTAGGTTTCTTCTCCATACAAGACAAAAGAAAGAAGAGATCTAATCGAGGAGTCGTTAACTTCGGTTAGAAAAATTGCTGCGGGTGGTTGGTGAGTGATTTCAATTGTAATCTTTGTTGTTCCTTCTTGAGTGTGGTGAGAGGGCTGGACCTATTAGGACAAAGGGTTCAACATTGGTTTTGTCAATCTTGTAATTTCATCTGAGTTATAAAGGTTGGGATTTGTCTATGTGACGTAGTCACCACCATATACTTGTCTTCATCTGTGCTTGGTGTTTTAGATTGGTTGGTTATCTCATGTGGGTTGGCAAATGCTTTCGCAACGCGCCCAACAGTTATCCGACAGGACTATTGCGGTTAGAAATACAATTGTAATTGCCTTCCGGTGAAGGAACGTTGTGCAATGTTTTGGTGTTTTTTTCGACAAATATGTTTTTAGAATAAGGACCTGTCGCTCTTACTAAGACCATTGTCCATCTCCAATGGAAGTTTCTATCTACCTCTAGAAATTTTCGTAGAAATTCTCCATCACTAAGTAGCACACAATGCGACACCTGGGACAACCCAACACCCTGGAGCGACCTGTCAGTTCTGTAAAAATTGCATAGCACAACCATTTGATTATTTCACCAAACAGATACTTATAAACCTCAAGAACAGATACTTATAAACCTCAAGAAGCTCAAGATCATAGTACCAAGATATAGTCGATATCGATACGTTTTGTCATATTCTGGTCCGATATTAATCGTTACCACTATCAACTGATGTCGGCATTGAGGTCTTTCTCCGAGTCAGTTCGGTCGAGAAAAATTGAACAAAAAAAAGGATAGAACAATAGAAAAGTAGTGTCAACACAACGATTCATTGAATCAACAATATTATAGTGTGTATCAATATGATTCTGTACCCTCCTTGCCTCTAAAAACTTCATAACTACTTACTATTGCCATACAAAACTTATAGCTAGTGACTATGTTATCTTTCTGGGGTTCTGCGAGTTGATCCTCTTGAACCCCAGCCTGAGCCGCGGCCTCCTCCTCCTCCTATTGGCCGGTCTCGCTCCCCCTCTCCTCCTGAACCTCTGCCACCAATGCACCTTCGTCGCCCCGAGCCGATGCTGCACCTTCTTCTTCTTCCTCCTCTTCATCCCCCATACGTGCCGGATTAGCCCTTCTAGAAGTGCGTGGAAATACCCATGCGGCCCCTTCCGAGCAGGCACACGTGCTACCGCCGCCGCCTTCGCCTGCTTTCCGCCCTCCTCTCCGCCCTTCTGGTGCAGAATTCCGCGTAAGTACTTCCACGGCGATCTGTGGTCATTCGATCCGCCTTGAACAATGTTGTTGGCGCCGTCGTGGATGTGGTGGTGGTGGTGATGGTGGTGGTGGAAGATGATCGCTAGCTTGTTCTTGAGCCTCTTTAGCCGTCCCTCCTTGTTCTCCGGCTCGACTTTTCTTTGTGGCGGGCCCACCTCTCGATGTCGGCTCGGCGTCCAGGTGCCCGGTCGTACCGGCATCCTCCTACTTGTCGGTTTCTTTGATGACGACGACGAAGAAGAAGAATAGCAGGACGTCCTACTACTCGACGAAGTTAGACTGACTGATCCGTAAGACTCGTAGACATGTTTAGTTGTACATTTTGCACAACTCGAGGCATTGCTCGTTCTTCTTCGGTGTCCCTTACGATCCATCCGGCTCTTGCCACGTTCAGGCTTGGCTCTGACCTTGAGTATCTTCTCGCTCCGCTTCGAGTGAGTCAGCTGGCGATCGACTCGGCCATCGATACGAGTCTGACCCGTGTCCTTCGCATCCACCCGGGCACGCTTCTGAGCTGGGACCGGAACCACTGCCAGAAGATCACCGTTGCAGGTCTGACGTGTCCTCGTATCGACGGTCAGATCGGGTGAGGCCTTGATCCGGTGGTCCCTGGTACTCCTCAGTTTCGACGAGGAAAGGTTAGAAGCGCGGTTGTGATCAAACTGACGGTGATGTTGGAGTTGGAGTTGCAGTTTCTCGTGTGAACTTCTAGTAGACTTCATCGATGCTTGTCGCTTCACGTCCAGTTTGCTGTTAACTGGGCTTGGATTTTGAGTTATTTGCTGCTTTGCTACTGGAAGATGCTCCGGTTTACTTGTCATGGGCTTGTCATGGTGCATGGCTGCCGGATGGCAATCCTGTAATTTCTTTCGAGGGGTCGTCTCTTCGTGGAGTCCGTCCTCAAGAGAGATTTTGGGTTCACTTGGATGCGTATCGGAAGGAGTATCATACACAACCTGCAAGAAAAAGGAAGAAATGATACGTAAATAAATTTGACGACGGAGTTTTATTTCATCCTATGCCGGTGGATCAAATAAGTGTACCAGCCTATGTTGCAAGGACACGACACTAAGGATGCACGACTCAGACACGGAACCTATTTTGGTGTGTCCTAGTGTAATTTCGAATATCTGGATTGTGTCCTATACGTGTCCGACACGACATGACCCATATTTGTGAAGTGTCCGTGCTACCTTGCTACCAACAGTTTCTGAAATTCTAAGACATGTCCCTCTAAGGAGAATCATATGCCTAGGGTCTTAAGCTGGGAAAGAGTACTAACACAAAACCGCTGGAGTAGTTAATTTCATCTATCTGGCAATCGATGTAAATAAAACTTAATTTAACTGATACTGTAATAAAAGGGTTAAAACTGAGCAATATATACATATATATATACAGTTATATACCTTTGTTGACCTTAGTTTGGACGACGAACGGTCATGATCATGCTCGCGATCAATCTGACGGTAACGATTACGGTGCAGCTTCCCGTGCGAACTTCTGGTTGACTTTATTGAGGTTTGCCGCTTCATGTCCAGCTTAGTTGGAAGTGCACTTGCCTTTCGAGATATTTTTGGCTCTGCCACTGAAAGACGCACCGGTTTCATCGTCTCGGGCTGGTTAGGAGTGGTATACACTTCCGGGCCAGTAGACTTGGGCAGGTCATGGTGCACTTCTGCTGGATGGCATTCCGGTAATTTGTCTGCATTGACGGTCTCTTTCTGGAGTTCGATACCGGAGGGGGGAGTGCTTCCAGGATTAGAGAACACAATCTGAGGAAGAATATGATTCTCTGTGACAAATAGTGTGATATAAAGAGTAAGACATGAGCATGTATGTATATATATATACATTGGTTTGAGATTGGAGAGCTTGGTGAGTGGCACCATCTAAGAGCTTCTTCAGTAGACGTCTGGATTTCTCATCCAACTGAAAGGAATTGACAAAATTTGACATAAAATGTACTGAATAGCAGTAAACTATCACAAAAATAGTATTGGACTATAATGAATGCACTGTCTGTGAGATGAAGATAGCACAGACACTCTGTGCCATATCCACTTCGCGTCATAAACACTCCAAATTTCACTAGGCTCACACCAGAATCAATGTCGTATCCAATCCATGTCGCCATGCCCATGTCGGTTGTATCATGTTTGTGTCATGTTATGTTGGGCATGACATAAACACACCAAATTACACCGACACATCAAAAGCAACGCCATATCTGTGTCGCCATATCTATATCATTCATGTCGTGTTTTTGTCTGTGCATCATAGATGGCCTGGGAGGCTTTTATCAAACCAAGTGAACTTAAAGGAAGACCAAACATGGTTTGTTTCTGCAAAAATATACAATTACACCATCATGACCTCTTAGGCAGTCTATTATGTCATAAATCTGAATCTCTCCCAAAAGAAGAAATGGTACTTAGCCAAATGGATAAGCAAAGGCGTATGTGACTCAATTAGGCAGATTTCTCAAGGAGAAGTATGATAGAGATTCCAGTGCCACAATGGCCCCACTAGTGCACGACGATGAGAGTAGTGAAGTCCAATAACAGATGACACAAAATTTTACCTTCCTAGGACCTCCAGGTCGAGGTAAAGCATAATGCTAGGCACTCTACACTCAAGACTTCAACAAAATGGAAAACTATCAGCATTCTATCGAGCAGAGATTTTTCGACTATTTTGGCCAAGAGGGATAAGTGAGATTTTTTTCCCTGTCTACTTCTATCATTTGATTGGAAAGCAATAAGCATCTCGGATAGAAAAGATGAACCGAGCCGACACTGGTTACGACACAACTAGGCGAGCACTAAAGCTTTGAAACTGAGTCCTCGTGGTCTTGCCACAAATAGGGTTTGATTTGCCACAACGGACTCAAGTTTGTTACCCAAGTTTGTGAAGGTTCAAAGTATCGGTATCGGAATCAGTATCGGACCATTCATATGAGTATCGGAATCGGCGGTATCGGTAGTATCGGCGGTTTCGGATCGGAGTATCGAATTTTTTGGTATCTAAAAAAAATAACTATTAGTAAATTATTAACATTTTAGAAAATATATAAAATACATTTATACATAATTTTAAGTATTTCCAGTGTTGTTTCTTAGTATTTTTGAAATTGAATGAAATAGTAGTCACCCTTGTCGATTGATTTACATGTGATAGATAAGTTTTTCTCTTTTATATGCTTTTACAACCTTACTATGCATTACACCCTTACTAATTGGTCTTTTTCATTCAATCAGAAAAGAGATATCTAATGTCGGTATTGGTCGATATCGGATCAGGACATGCCAAACTATATCGGTATTGGTCGTATCGGACCAGTATCGGCCAATACTGCAAACTATGTTGTGCATGCAAAATTCAGAAATCAAACATTGAATGGAGGTTCTTTCCTACCTCCATAAGAACCTTGTAGGATTGGTAACGCCGGTCCACCTATAGGATAAATGAGATAAGGTGGCTTGAAATTGTGATGTGTGTCTCACATCAACTTGGTTGCATTACATAAAATGATATATGGATGGTCATAAAATAAATAAGCGTGAGAGCCAAATGGAGAAAGCTTGGGGTAATAGTTAGTCCCATATGATGAGGACATGTTCAGGCATTCATATATGGTATGGGGTTAGTGCTTGATTTAATAAGAGGTTCCGCCATCACAACAGGATTATAACTTCAACCCAAAAGGATTAACCCTGTTTGTGGCTTGGCTTAAAAGTTTATTTAACCATATATACTCCCCTTTCTTCATTTATCTTTTCCTTGATATATCTGCATAATTTCCCCTTTTTTGGTTGTGAGGATTTGAGTCACATAACCCAACAAACCTCGCATTTGAATCCAATATAAACCCAAAATTCATGACAATCAAAATTCAGGTGATCACCTGGCAGTCCGGGCAACCAATCAGTGGCACGAGATGATCAGCCCAGTAATCCGGTAACTTATCATATTATGTATAGTAACTAACCTGGCATCAAATAAACGCCCCACCTGTGTCATGAAAGAAAATCTCTAGCCCACCATAACCCATGTAGGGCTGTACTCTAACTTAGGTGTGACTCCATGGAAAGCTCAAGTGGATTGGACAACCTTGGTGCCAACATAAATTTTAAGGATCTGCAGGCACGCCTAAAGCCATAGACTGGATAGTGGAACACAACATAGAAACGTTGATCGCTGAAACCAATGACCCACGATACAAGGACAATGACCAACGATACAAAGACTCGCACCTCAATTTCCACACAAGGGAATTAAAAGAGAAATAACACTTATTGATAACTCAAAACAAACACAATTAACTCGTTTATTGTCTTGTATATAATACATATTTATAAGAAGAGATAAACCCGACAAAAGCTGAAACCAACGACCCAAGATACAAGGACTGGTACTCAATTCCCACACACAAAATTAAAAGTGAAATAAGTCTTATTGATAACTCAAAAAAAATCACAATTAACTTGTTTATTGTTTTGTACATAACACCTATTTATAAGAAAAAGATAAACCTGAAGAAAGATACCTAAACAAACTAGAAAAAAATACCAAAAATAGACCAAAATATTCATCCAAAATTAGCCTAAAATAGGCTAAGCCGCCTCAAACCGATATTCCGGTTTAGTCAAAAGTGAGCACTAACGAAATTCCTATTTGGTTTGGCTGAAATTCCGATCAGCCCTTGTTTTTTAGTATTCACGTCCACATTAGACCCTTCCTCTTTTAGAAAACACGACCGCAAGTTCTTCTTGTAGTGTTTGGATAAAGTGTCTCGTCGTCTGCATGATGGATACAGTGGTCGCAATGTTGAATGTTTACGACATCCCCATCAATCCTAGTAAGTCTAGGACATATGCGTTGTCATTAATCTTCTGCATCACTTTGGAACGTTCAGACTTCCTCCATTGAAGCTTGTCGTATTTTGCAGTCAATATCACCTTCCGAAAGTACCGTAAGACGTCTCCATTGTTGTTAGTAACTTTGCGCTTATGGTACTGGTACGAGAATTTATGTAGCAATTTGTAGCATCTCACACTAGTCTTATGCAGTTGCTCCCAAACCTCCTCGTGAACTCCATGGACATGGTTTGCCAAATTTTTTCTTTTTTTTTTCCTTTCTCTGCCCCCCTTGGAAAAGCACACAAATCCAAACATGATCAAGTGGTTTGAAATATACAATAGTAAATGGGAATTTCCTTGTAGATAAGTGAATCACGATGTCATATGCAAATTTCGCTTGCGCCAAGGTGAAGTCCTACTACTTTGGCTTCCATGATGATATTGACATCCCTGATGAACCATCGGTAAAACATCGTCAACCCATGGAAGCTTTGCACCTCTACAATGGTCTTCATTGTCAACCATTCCCAAATTTCACGAACCTTCTCCTCGTTGGCTGATGCCAATCATACCTATGATAAAACCTAGAGAAAGTAACTTTGATGTCATAACGTAACATCTCTTCAAGTTGATCTAAAGTTGGTTTTGTTAAAGTAACATCTCTTCAAGTTGATCTAAGTTGGTTTTGTTTCAGCATTTCCAGAACTTTTCTCAAGTGCGCAAAGTGTTCATCATAGTCTTTGTCGTAGATGAGTATGTCATCGAAGTATGCCACCATGAACTCGCCGATGAAAGGTCGTAGCGTTTGATTCATTATGTGTTTAGCGTTTGGTGCTTTAAACAACCCAAACAACATGACCAATCATTTAAATACTCCATCACGCGCCTTAAATGTCGTCCTCCACTCGTCTTCTGACCGGATGTGTATTTGGTAGTAGCTACGAAGATCAAACTTGAAGAAAATTGTATCCCCTTCAGTTGATCCCACATGCCATCCGGTCTCAAAAACTAGTAGCAGGTCATAATTTTTGTTATTCGCATGGTTGTTTGTACACATGCATCAATTGTCATCCTTCTTCAGTGTGAATAGGATAGGAAACAATACGAGCTCATGTCCTTCCTAATGTCCTACTTCTCTTGTAGAGAACTCAATTGCAAATTCTGCTGTGACAAGTACTCCACCTTCTGCTGAAGAATCTCGCTCTTCTGCGGATGCATGCAGTAGTGAAAATAATTTCGGAAAACTCATCACAAGAACAAAATTAATGCGGTGTTGAAAGTGCATGGGTGGTAGCTCTCAAGGAAGTTCCTCCAGAAGAATGTTGTGAAACTTGACGTATCGGTAGTATCTCTGCTAGAATCGTTTCTCCTCCATTGACTCTTTGGTATATGTGCTTTCCTTCACTACCAAGTCATGCACCTCATGGTCTCTTTAAAGTCCATCTCTGCTTTCTTCGTGAATACCTCAAATAATAGAAAATTATTTCCCATCTATTGTAAAAATTTGGTTTGAGTACTTTTTTGCAATGGTGTAAGTATGTACTTCGTCCCGTCCTTCACTAGTCGACACGTGTTGTTGTGACCGTCTTGCTTCGTGCCAAATCGAACTGCTACGACCTCCCAAGCAGTACGTGGCAGATGATGAGCCTGCCATTACATCGCAGCAGATCTCGTCTTTATCCATAGATAAAAGGGACTCTGCAAAGCAGGGTCACCCTGACGCTCGACACCTTTTGAACCCTTCCAATGAAGTACATGTTTGGGTACTTTTCCAGCGCCAACTTTAAATCTTCGACCAACCATCGGTTGATGAAGTTTGAGGTTTTTGGATGTCGTTGTCGACCACAAACCTCAAATCTTACCGTGGATGGATTCGAATACTAATTCCGTATTAAGTTATTGACTTAGTCTTTCTCTGATTTGTAATTATCTCTAACCATGATTGTAGGGATTCAGTTGTAACCTCATGAGTTAGTTTATTTGTACTTATCTCTAACCATGATTGTAGGGATTCAGTTGTAACCTCATGAGTTAGTTTTGATGTAAACTCTGCTATATAAAGGCTCATGCATCAAAATAATAAATGGAACCTTTTTCCATATTCATCATTTCATTACATGGTATCAGAATAGCCTAAACCGATCCTACGCTATGTCTTCCAAAAACAACCAGATTACTCCTTCCGCTACTCAAATCTTGTTCACTGCTTCTAGTGGCGCCGCGGCCAACCTTCAATTCCCGGCGCTAGCAGTCCGTCTCGATCGCTCCAATTACTCTCTATGGCGCGACACTATTCGCTCGGCTCTTGAGGCTTATGAGCTTGAGGGATTTCTTGTCGCTGGTGGTGCTCCTCCGCCAACTGTTTCATCGGCCGCAGATCCATCAACCACCACCAGCCCGAATCCTGACTTTGTTGCTTGGAAGCGCAAGGACCGACTGGTCCAAATCTCAGTGCCACTTTTCTTACTACAAACCCGGTCTTTCACCAACGGTCCAAGCACATCAAAATCGACTATCACCTTGTCCGGGAACAAGATAGCGGACATTTTTACCAAAGCTGTTGGCTCCTCACGGTTTCAAAACTTACGATCCAAGCTTCTTGTTCGTACTCGATCGTGAGCTTGCGGGAGGGTATTAAGTTATTGACTTAGTCTTTCTCTGATTTGTAATTATCTCTAACCATGATTGTAGGGATTCAGTTGTAATCTCATGAGTTAGTTTATTTGTACTTATCTCTAACCATGATTGTAGGGATTCAGTTGTAACCTCATGAGTTAGTTTTGATGTAAACTCTGTTATATAAAGGCTCACGCATCAAAATAATAAATGGAACCTTTTACCCATATTTATCTTTTCTTTACATTCCCTTGCGAAGATTCTTGTCCTAGTGTTATCACAATCTTCCGTACAAACATCTTTCTTTTTGGATTCCTCCCTACATCGCCATGACGACGACAAGCGTAGCCATCATTAAACTTGCATTCATGTCAATCGTCACGAAAGTTGTTACTCCTGTACTCGTCATAGTGACCATGTCCGCCGCCACCGATCGTCGTAGTCTCATCGATCATGCAGTATGTCACCGTCGAAATCGTCATCACTAACTCCGTCTAGTGAGATCATCGAACTCGTCGTTCGAGCTATACGAATCTATACAGAAATATGGAAGCAAGCAAGCAGGTTGTCAACAGGGTTAATCCTACAAAACGCTCAACAGGAGAACTCAAGGAGCGAACCGATAAAGGATTGTGTTGGCATTGAAATGAGAATTGGCAGAAAGGACATCATTGCAAGAAACAAAGCTTTTTGATGATCGGGCTGGTGCAAGAAGTAGATGTTGAGAAGGGTGGTAGTGATTCGGATTATGCAAGTTGACGGATTTCTTCAAGGACAGCTATAATTGTCCTTATTGATAATGGCGGTACTAACAATTTCATGGATATAAAAAATGCTAGAACCTACTTGCATATGCCATTGAACCCTGCGAAAATTTTGAAGTTGACGAGGCAGATGGTAGAGTTTTGGTTTGTTGGGGCAAGTGCATAGGGTGAAGCTCATCATACAAAAGCAAGAAATAGTTATTGATTCTTGTTGCTTCCATTAGAAGACTAAGAGGTGGTTTGGGAATTTAATGGTTGCAAACTCTTGGAGATATTGCTCGGAACTTTGCTAAGCTAGACATGAAATTCTACTTTTTGGATGGCATATCAATTATTCTTAGCGTCTGGGAGTAGCGGTTATGAGATATTTTTAGAATACCGGTTATAAACGATTATGAGGGGTCAGGTTTTGAATGGTTTAAAGTAGCGGCTTTTAAACCAATCCAATCCATACTTGGTAACGAACGGTTCTGGAAGTTTTTTTACAAGAATAAATAAAATAAAATAATAAAATCTCTCAAAACCCACCGATTTTGGGTGTTTATAAAATGACCCAAAATTACATTACACCGATTTGGGGGGGGGGGTGAGCCAACCAAAACCAGTGCTTCATAAAAATTATCAAGTAGAGATTTTCATAAATGGACGGTTCAAAAATATCCCAAAACCGATGAAAACACTGTTACCAAACGGACCCTTAAAGGAATGCATTGCAACAGGGTCCCTATTTTCAGCAATCATCGCATGGAGAAATTATTACCTCAGGAACATCGTGACGACTACATGCATCGACTACCAAGTCTACCATCAAAGTGTGCTCGAAAAATTTCTGAAGTTAGTTGACTTGAAGAAAAGTCAGTTTTAAACAAGGGGGGAATGATAGGATCCCACTCTTTGGGGATTGTTTTTATTCTTCTTTATTAGGTTTTCCTTTAAATCCCATTGATTTAGGGATTGCTTTTATTATGCTTTATTAGGTTTCCTTTTGTTAATTCTATGGAATGGGATTAGGATTCCAAATCCTATAAATATGTATGGTTTATGACCCGAAGGATATACCAAGAAAAAACCATTTTAGAGTAATTTAGCTTATTCGAGGTCGATCTGTTGATATGGTATGTTGGGTGTCATGTTTAAGTATAGTATAAGCACATGGGAATATCCTGAGGACATATTTGGGATGCCAGAATATGTCACAGGATATTACGTTATGAGATTATTGTCATAATGATTGAGATCATTGTATTAATGACTGTAAGGCTATATAATGCCAATGAGACAATCAATAAAATAATCAACTAATTTTAACATGGTATCAGAGCCAAGTTTCCACAAACCCTAGCCGTCACCAAGCTTCCACAAACCCACAGGAGGATTTCCTAGATCTCCTCCACCGAACTCTTCCACGCCCCCCTTCTTCCCTTCTCCGCCCTTCGCAGGCCGCCCTTCGCTGTTGCTGTCCCGTCCCGCTACTGCTGCGGCTACTACTGTTGCTGCGGCTGCTGCGACTGCTGCTGCTGCTGCGACGGCGGCTGTGACATGCGTGCTGCCGCCTCTTCCGCACCAGCACGAGACAGCGCCTAATACAAATGCCTAGATCTGAAAAAAGGGGAGACATGTTCGGATCTAGGAGCGGACGACGAGGACGAGCGTGAGTCGTGGAGCGGACGTGACGTAATTGGATAGACGACGCATCGATGGAGGAGATCATCAAGAAGCTAGATTCTTCAGAGGTGGCGACGTTGTTGAAGTTGTTGACGATGTCGGCTGGTGAGAACACGACACGAACGTCGCCGGAGTTGAAGCTTCCCTCCATCGATCTGAAATTAGATGGACCAGCCACCTATCTGAGTTGGTCACGGCGGGTGAGAAGAACCATCGCATGAAAAAACATAGAGGGGTTCCTGACGGGCGAGACGACAGAGCCGGACGAGGGCTCGACAGGACGCGATGAGTGGAAGTCCACTCATATGGTGATCTACATCTGGCTTCTCAACTCCTTAGTCCAGTCTATTGCCGCCACAGTAGACGGTATTGAGATGGTGAAAGATGTGTGGGAGAAGTTAAGAAGGACCTATGATGGTGTGGGAAACAACTTACGGGTCTTCCAGATAAAGGGGGAGATTGATGACACCGTACAAGGAGAGAAGACGGTGCAGGAGTATGCCACGGAGTTGGAGCGTCAGTGGTTGGATTATGATCACTCCTCAGATCGGTCGAGCTACGGGGACCCTAAGTGTAAGGAGAGACAGGTGTGTCTGCAGGAGAGGACGATGAAGTTCCTCAAAGGGCTGACTGCAGCTTTCGCACAGAGGACGGTCCTACTTCTAGCCCAACCAAAGATCCCTAGCCTTGAGGAGGCTATCTCAGCCATGATCCAGGAGGAGACACGCATCAGGCTGCAAGCCGGGACAGATGGTCCCCCCAAAGCAAAGTCAGCACTAGCGATCACCAGCTCAGGTAACACAGGATCTAAGGGAGAGCCCTGGCAGCATAACCGGCAGTGCTACAACTGTGGGGAGATGGATCATCATCGGTATGCTTGTACCAAACCACATAGGGAGGGAGATTCAGGTGGTGGACGAGGACCGTTCGGCGGACGAGGATATAATGGAGGACGTGGTCGTGGTCGAGGGGGTAGAGGAGGCGGCCGAGGAGGTTATCGGGCGAACCTCCTAATATCAGAAGGGAACGGAGAAGCTGATGGCACCTTTACTGTGGAGGACCAGGCACTGGGAGACATGAGGAGTAGAACAGAGGAGGCGTCCACCTCATTCTTTGTTAGGGGCAACGCTGCCATGTATGCCCATCCATCAGAAGGTACTGACGAATCACTTGCCCTTGCGTCTATCTCTTCCCTTAAATCATCAGACTGGATTATCGACTCGGGAGCATCTCGGCATGTGACGGGGAATGCTAGTGAGTTTTCTTCCTACACTCACCTAGCATCAGCAGACAACATTCAGACAGCTGATGGCACTTTCCAGCCAGTGGTCGGTAAGAGTACTATTAATTGTACAGGTTCAGTAAGATTATCCAATATTTTACATGCTCCATCTTTTCCAGTCAGTCTCTTGTCCATTAGTTCTATAATCCTCCAACTTAAATGCATTGTTTCTTTTGATATTCCTAAGGTGACCTTCCAGGAGAAAGGGACAGGACGAAGACTTGGGACTGGCACTTGGCATGAGGGACTGTGGTACCTAGATCGAGAAGGACTGGACTCAGCATTGGTATCTATGGCAGAGAAGGCTGACATGGAATGACTGCAGCAGAGGACTGAGGATACCTTGATACTCCATCATCGGAGGATGGGACATTCTTTCTTTGATACTCTAAGTAAGTTGTATCCAGAGATTTATGCAAAAACAAATAAAGAGAAATTAGTATGTGATGCGTGTGAGTTAGGAAAACTTACTAGGAGCTCATATGTTGGCACGGGTCATAGGAGCACTTTTGCTTTTGAGGTAGTACATTCTGATGTCTGGGGTCCATGTGCTACTAACACTATGAATGGTTATAAGTACTTTGTTTCTTTCATTGAGTGTGCCTCTCGTGTTACCTAGTTATATTTGATGAAAAATAAGAATGATGTACCTGCTTGTTTTCGGGATTTCCATAAGCATGTCCAGACTCGGTACAAAGAACGGAGTATACCAACAGGACGCTTGCAGAATACCTGTCAGCATACGGAATACAGCATCAGACCACCTGTGCATACACACCAGCACAAAATGGAGTTACAGAAAGAAAAAACAGACACCTTCTGGAGGTCGCAAGAAGTATGATGATCGACATGAATGTCCCACAGAGTCTGTGGGGACATGCAGTGTTGACAGCAGCTCAACTCATCAACAGGATGCCCTCGAAGGTCCTCGGATGGAAGTCCCCATGTGAGGTATTGCAAGGCAATAATAGTGGGATACTCCCACTGAAGGTGTTTGGGTGCGTGTGTTTTGTGAAGGACAACAGGCCATCAGTTGGGAAACTTGACCCTAAAGCGGTCAAATGCATCTTCGTAGGCTACTCGGCGACCCAGAAGGGGTATGTGTGCTGGAGTCCAGTAGAGAAGAAGAAGTTTGTCAGTATGGATGTCCACTTTCGGGAGCATGAGCCATACTACCGCCAGGACGAAACTTCACACAACACGCCTAATACTGTTAGTATTAGGCGAGGGGGAGATGGAGAACTTGGTGGTAACCGATTTAGAAGTTTGGCATGGAGGCACGGAGAAGGGACAAGAAGGTGAAGGTGTTAGGCCTACGGCTCAGGGAGAGGTACTTACCTATAGCAGGAGAGAGAAGCAAATTGCAGGACCAGTACCGACAGTGCAAGTGCCAAGTTCCTTGCCTGCGTTCGTCCCAACTCCTGAGGCACCGACACCAACCCCCCTTCCGGTGATACCCCCTCCTTCACAAGATATCATTCCTCCTACTTCTACTCCTCCCACACCACTATCTGTACGGAGGACCACTCGCAGCAATGCAGGAAATCCTCCAAATAGATATGGTTGGGATATTGCTCAGTTTGTTTCTTATGACCATATCCCTTCTTCTCATGGAGCATTTATAGCATCTTTGGATAGTATTACTGTACCTAACAATTGGCAGGTTGCCAAGAACGATCCAAAGTGGAAAGCGGCAATGCACGAGGAGTTGGGAGCTCTGGAGAAGAACCACACTTGGGAGCTTGTGAGACTGCCAGAGGGGAAGAGAGCAGTTGGATGCAAGTGGGTCTTTAGCGTGAAGCAGAACCCAGATTGACAGGTTGAGCGCTACAAAGCTCGACTAGTAGCCAAAGGATACAGTCAGACGTACGGCATCGACTATGACGAGACCTTTGCACCAGTTGCAAAGATGAGCACTGTCAGGACTCTGATTTCTCTGGCAGCGAATGGTGGATGGAAGCTACACCAACTGGATGTGAAGAATGCGTTTCTTCACGGAGGTCTAGTGGAGGAGGTGTACATGGAGATACCACCAGGGTTTGGCACCAATCAGACAGTAGGCAAGGTCTGCAGGTTGAAGAAGTCCCTCTATGGACTAAAACAGTCTCCTCGAGCGTGGTTTGACAGATTCAGAAGGGCGATGATAGGGATGGGATATCAGCAGATCAATGCTGATCATACTGTGTTCTTCCGTCGGAGTGGAGGCCACATCACCATGCTTGCGGTGTATGTGGACGATATGATTATCACAGGAGATGATGAGCAGGAGATCGCCCAACTCAAAGGAAAGCTTGACAAGGAATTCGAGGTGAAGGATCTCGGCCTTCTTCGGTACTTCCTTGGGATTGAGATTGCTCGAGAAGCAGAGGGGATTGTTCTCTCTCAAAGGAAGTATGCACTGGACCTTCTCACAGAAACTAGGATGTTGGGGTGCAAACCTGCAGCAAGACCAATAGATCAGAGGTTCAAGATTGATGCTGAGGCTGGAGAACCAGTTGATCGGGACAGATACCAGAGACTGGTTGGCAAGTTGATCTATTTGAGCCACACACGTCCTGATATCTGCTTTGCAGTAAGTGTGGTGAGCCGCTACATGCATGACCCACGGAAGGGTCATATGGATGCAGTGTACCAGATTCTGAGGTAATTGAAAGGTGCTCCCGGGAAGGGACTAATATTCAGGAAGAACAATCACGTGAGCATCGAGGGCTACTGTGATTCTGACTGGGCTAGTTGTGCTGATGACAGGAGGTCTACCTCGGGATATTGCATATTTGTAGGAGGTAACTTGGTCTCCTGGAGGAGTAAGAAGCAGTCTGTGGTGGCCAGATCGACAGCTGAAGAAGAGTACAGAGCTATGGCATTGGAAGTTGCAGAGCTGCTATGGTTGAAGAATATGCTGGTGGAGCTGAAGCTGGATCAAGGAGCCAAGATGAAGTTGTGGTGTGACAATCAGTCAGCTATTAGTATCGCCAACAATCCAGTACAGCATGACAGGACCAAACACATCGAGATTGATAGATTCTTATCAAAGAGAAGTTGGATAGTGGATTACTGGAGCTTGGCCATGTTCCAACCAGGGATCAAGTAGCAGATGGACTAACCAAGGGACTCGCCTCAGTGAGCATAATTAGAGGATGTGACAAGATGGGCTTAGTGAATATCTTTCACCCATCTTGAGGGAGAGTGTTGATATGGTATGTTGGGTGTCATATTTAAGTATAGTATAAGCACATGGGAATATCCTGAGGACATATTTGGGATGCCAGAATATGTCACAGGATATTCCATTATAAGATTATTGTCATAATGATTGAGATCATTGTATTAATGACTGTAAGGCTATATAATGCCAATGAGACAATCAATAAAATAATCAACTAATTTCAACACGATCCCCTCAAATAGATCAACCCTTCTTGTACGTAGCAAGGTTCTTATCAAGAAGGCTCGCATGACGATGACAATTAACAAATCTTCTCTTAGCAATTTTCAAAATCTACAATCTATCTCTAAGAACACGGCAACACGGACACGTCAAGGTGTCTAGTAGGTCGGACGGCCAAAAACCCGCTCGGCCTGGTCAAACTCAGGCTCAGTTAACGAGACAGCCCGGCCCGGCCCGACCCTCATTTCCCTACGAGTCGGACTGGACTCCCTTATCCCCAACCTAGGCCCCATCGGGCTCCCCTACTGGTCCGATCTGGATTTCACCCCTGGATTCGGTCGACCCGGCCCGGCCTGGTCAACCCCCTCCCTTTCTTTATATTAACCGTGGGAGAGGGGGGAGTGTTTTACCCCTATTAAAATCTTGGGAGGTATGTTGGTAAAAAAAAACCTTCTATAGTCATATTCAAGGACATTTTAATCTTTTGAGGGGGTACTTTTATCCAAATATCCATATTTTCTAAATGTTTATGAACGTTAATAAGAAATATTTTGCTGAAAATGATCAAAATACTCCTATAACAAGTATATTTTAAGGATATTTATGGTCATTTGGCACCTAAAAATTTCTATAATTAGTACTTAACCGTACAAAGTTATCACAACAAAATTTCTTCCATCTTTTAATACTTACAAGCCATATTCCCGTGTTTTATTCAGTAAAATGGCTTCTTTTTTACTGTCATGGAAAAATGAACAACCACCGCAGTAACCACAAAATTAGTAACCTCCACTCGCACAACCTCAACGGGTACAAGGACCTTAACCAATGCAACCTCAGGGTGTACAAGGCTACGGAAGAGTGAATCATAATTGGCTAAGATAAAAAACTTGGCACCAATTTAGCGGAATTTATAATGAGAATGCTACCGAAAGAAGAAAGTCGCGTGCAACTTATTCAATGCATGCATTGTGGGAAACAAATCAAATAGACATCTATATGTGGCAGAGAAAAACTATGTAGGCATCTAAACAATTGTTATAGAATCTTGCATGTTCTTGAGAAATGTCTATTTTTATTTATTTTGCTATTAGCAAGGTTCACAATATCGGTATCGAACACTTCCTATATCGGACCCTTTCTATGAGTATTGGGATAGGCAGTATCGGTGGTTTCGGATCGGAGTATCAGATTTTTGGGTATCGTAAAACAAATAATTATTAATAAATTATTAAATTTAGGAAAAATATTTAATAATTTAAGCATAAGTTTAAGTATTTTCTATGTTGTTTCTTAATTTTTAAATAGTAGTCAACCTAGTCGATTGTTTAACTTGTGATAGATAAATTTTCTTCTTTTACATGCTTTTGCATCCTTGTTGATTGGCCTTTTTTTTTCAAATTTTTTGGTCGAATTGACGGAAAAAGAGATCCCAAAAGTCGGTATCGGTATCAGTATCAGTCGGTATCGAATCGGAACATGCAAAACCGTATCGATATCGGTCGTATTAAATCATCGGCTAATATTGCAAAATATAGCTATTAGTACATGAAACTTAGATAGTCATAATTATCATATATGAGTTTGAACTATTAGTTGCAACAATTCTTTTGTACTCACTATTTTATTTATGATCAGTCGTAATTATCATGTATCATTTTTCAATATGTTATTATTGTTAGATAGGTATTTTATATTTTTGGATGCAACTTTTGTTTTGTATTTGGACTTTCAACCTCTGTGCAAGCTTCCTCTGTAGCACAAAGGATCTTGATGAGAGGTTGAGATCACAAATGCAAAACATAAGTCGTATCAACAAACACCTATGTAACGAAAATAATATATTGAAAATTTCTCAGTTAAATAAAACTTGTTTTTTTTTCTCACTAGTTTCTTTTATATAAAGTCAAAGTCCAAAGACTATTATCCATAGTCCAAAGGCAAAGCCCAAGATTTTTTGGATTTTTTTTCCTTTTAAAAAAAATCGGGCCAACTCGGGCCTGGTCCAGCCCCGACCCGACCCGAACCTAGCTAGTCTGGTTAAGCCCGATTCGATTTTTAACAGGTTGTGGACCGAGCTGTGTTTTGGGTTTACCTCTTTGATCTCGCCCCGGTCAACAAAGGGACCGGACTGGACCGATCCGGCCTATATAACACCTTGACGAGAACTGAAAATGTTTCTTGCATGTCATAATCTTATGGGCTGTTTGGTTTGCGGATTTGGAGCACGAAAGTGGCTAAAATTCAATTTTTGAACCACTTTACGTGTTTCGTTGGAGGATTTGCAAACAAGATTTACCATGATTTGACATGAACATTAAATCTTATTTGCCACGAAATCGGAGTTTTGACATCGAAGTTTTTTCTCCAAGGTGGAGCACGGAAGTAGAAAATTCTTATTCTCACTTCGCGAGTTTGGTTGGAGGACCACTTCCTCTCTACTTGAACAAAAAAAAATTATTATTTATGTCATTTCAACAAAAAAGTTACACTTTTACATTCACTTCTACAACCAACCAGACACCAAATTTTAGAATTTCTCACTTTTAATCTTCTATTCTTCAAAGTACACAAACAAAGGATTTTCCACTTCGTTTTACTTCACCGCTACACGAACACAAAATGTCATTGATTTTCATATTTTTTCACTTCGCCAAACCAAACAGCCCATTAATGTACTTCATTTTAGAGTGTATGGGTGGTGTCCAAACTTTTATCTGCAAGTAATTGTAATTAAGAAGAAACATACAGTGCTGTCACTGTCATGGGCGTGCTCCCCATTTGGGCTGTTGTTGACACTGGTTTTCTGGAGGATGCCGTACAATTTCTTCAACGAGTGCAGTTCTGACCACACCTCTTCAAATTCGTCTGACGCCCACAAATCACAATGTTACCAAAACAAGAATTTAATTACACCATTAAATAGAAAAAAAAATAGGAGGATTGAAGAACTGCTCACCATCTTTAGCTTTCGAGGAAGAGGACCAAGGATCTTCCATTAATGCTAAATTTTTCCTATAATGGGAAAAAATGAGAAGAAAGAAAGAAAGAAAGAACTAAGTGGTAGAAATTGATGCGTTGAAGTTTGTGAAATATTTGTATTTGGCGGTTACGGAAAAGACTAACCGGCGCCACTGTGATACGATAGCTCAGCCGTCCGATCTCCTAACAGATACGTAATTATATTATCTATTGTAATTGAAAAGGTTATTTAGTTCCAGGATATACTATAATATTGAAAATTTAGAAAACCTAAATACAAATTTTGAATATATCAGATCTTTAAACTAAACGAAAGTATGTAAATGTCGTAGGACATAGATTATTTAGTTTTATAAGATTATGTGACTTGGATTAATTAGTTTTGTCATGACCAATAAAACTATTGTTTATTTCTATTATGATCTCAAATTCTAATTTATATATTTATAAAATTAATCTTGCCACAGTAGGAAGATTATGGAGTTATCATTACCAGTCAAAGTCTGTCTGGATTATATGGGGACTTCTACGTAAAATGACTTTACCATATTAACATAAATTTTGACCAGATTTATGTGGATTATATGGGGACTTCTACGTAAAATGACTTCTATTGTGTAGTAGGGCGGACAGCCTAAAATCCAGCCCGGATTGGTCAAATCCGATCTAGATCTCAAGCCCGATCTAGATTGGCTCAAGCCCGACGGGCCGACTAGAGCCGGCCCACTATTGTAGCAGATTCAGATTTTGTTTGATTTTCAGGCCCGTAGATCCAATCTGTACTCCATATCGGATCCGGACTGGACTTTTCTCTTTAGACCCGTAGATCCGGCTCTAGGCCCGATAAAAAACGATCAATATTTAAATAAATATATACATTATCAATACATTTGTAAATGATACGAGGGGATTTGATCCCAGGATATATTAAAATTTTAAAAAATTGGACTGCCTGCAGGTTGACCCGGGCCCAGCCCAAACCTATCCGGGTCGATCTGGACTGAATTTAGATATTTAATTTGAAAGTTCCATCCAATCCGATCCAGTCCGTCTTCTTTTCCGGTCCGACCCGGAATCAGTCAAACCCGGACAACATTGAGCCCGAGCTGGCCCGAATAGACACCTTGACTCCTATCCATTTGGAAGACCATGTTTATAAGATCCATGTGTTATGAAATTGTAACATACTCATCCATAAAATTAGATCCAGGTCTAATTTTGTACAAAATTTGACTTGCAAACGTAGTAGCCAATTTCAAGGACTTAAAAGTTCGGACATAAAAAAAATTTGGGGATATTTTGTTCAAAATTGAGAACCAACACAAGCGAGATACTAATTAGTAACTTGTCAAGTAAAAGAAACTTCTCATAGAACAGGATATTTTGTATTGCTTAACAAACTATTACCAATTAGTAACTTGTCAAGTAAAAGAAACTAAAAGAATGCGAGGAAGAAGAAGATTGCACAAGACAGCCATTCCATCTTGCATCATTACATCATATCTGTGCTAAATTAATGCAATTTATACATCATAATATCGATGTACGAAAAAATGATAAATAACACTAAATAATGTTAAAGTTACAGTCACAACATAAATAAAATTTTAAAAATATATAGACTAACATACAACAAAGTTCCCCAGAGCCTACTTATTAATATCAATCTACTCTCTCTCTCTCTCTCTCTCTCTCTCTCTCTCTGTCTGTCTGTCTCTCTATATATATCTCATAGTACAAGTAATCTCCAATGTTGTTGTATGGGAATGGTGTGTTTGATGATGCCCCCAACACTATGGTAATAAATCACTGTGTTGAACTCATAAGCTGCTGATTTGGCAACTAGGGTAGATGGAAAAGAATTTCTGCTGCAAGTAAATAAATATCAATTTTGACCATCGTTTTCAATTAGTAGAAGGATTAGCGTCAAATACTGGAACAATGGCAGATGACAGCTCGAGATGTGAGATACGAACAGCACCGATCAGCCGTTCTGGAAGTTCATCGAAGGTGTTCCCCTGTACATAGTTTATCATATTATATATTGGTTCTGCAAGAAAGAATCACATAATCCAACACCTAATTGTAACATTAACATAAAATAAAATAATTGTCGCGGGACGAGGGAAACAGGGAACAGGAGTAAAGACATTGGAAAAACTCAAGGGAGTGCTACCATTGCCTATATATGTTATGTAATCTCTCATTCTAAATAATTAAGTCCATTAAGTTGAGCCAATTTTTCAACAAAATGCTAGCTCTCTTGCTTCTCCTTAACCGAGCCTCCTTCGCTCCAAAAAACAAACGCGTTCTACCACAAAATCCTAGCTCTCTTACTCAGCCTCCTTCGTTCCAAAAAAACAAACGCATTCTACCACAAAATCACAGTTAAACAAAATTTTGATGTTTCTCTTGAGCTTAAAAAGCACAATTTGTTGCTCGAGGTTTTACTCAACAGCACGAGATTTGATTATGAGGAGACTTTTTCTTCGATTGCCAAGCTGAAGATTGTCCGTGTGTCGCTCTCTTGTGGTGCACCGTAGATGGCCTTTATATCAACTGGACATCAAGAATACATTTCTGAATGGTGATTCAATTAAGATAGTCTATGTCGTAGCCCCTAGCTCCCGCCACTAACCCAAAATCTAATCATCGCTTCTGATATGTTCCTAGATCTCGCCACCAGGACCACGGCAGCCACATATCCGGGGCTACGAGCGGCGACCGGTAACCTCGATTTCGTTCATGAATGGCAACCTGCAACCTCAATTTTGTTCAATTTTGTCGATAATCATGACACTATCCATCTTCATGCTCAACCTCTGAAACCCTAGACATTGTTTCTATCGAGACTTTGATCTCCTCTTTTTAACGGGTCCTAGTTTGTTGTGGTATTCATACCCACATCCACTCGTCCAAGTTTCACCCATGTTCTATTGATCAGACTCGCATCGGCCCACTTCCCACTCGGCTTACGACTTTTGTTGAAGTTTTTTGTGGCATATTATTTGTGTATAGCTATTGCTCAGTGATCGGATTTGTTAGACTTCTCTCGACTATCCAGTATTTTGGTACTTTTTTGATTTGTGACTACTTCTGACTCAGGATTCTTCTTCTCTTATGACAATTGATTAGTGTCTGGATATTGCAAGCTTCTTCTCTCGGTTACTATTATATCTTGGATTTCTTCAGAGGCTCCCGACTAAGTGTGATACGGTTTTCCAGGTTCCTTCTGTTTTTCTGCTACAGTGACATCTTCTCAGTCTACTAGCCTACTATTATATTTTGTGTGCTCTATTCGCACTTCTAGATACTCATCAGTAGACTAGAACATCGACTAACTAAATAAAGATGCTCCAGCCCTAGGCGGAAGGCCTACCAGCGATCAGGAAAACTCTGAAGGTAATACCTGAAGCTCCTCCTCAGTCACGTACTCGTCTTCTGTTCGGGCCCGTACACGGTCGGGTAGTACGTCTCGTCTCACTACCAGAAAAAGTCAAATTAGCGACGTCTAAAAACGTCGCTAAATAACCAAAAATCGTCGCTAATTAGGTTTAGCGACGTAATTAGCGACGTTTTAAAGAAGTCGGAAAATACCAAGTCGCTAATACAAAAAACGTCGCTAAACGTCGCTATGCCGACGTTTTTTAGCGACTTTAATGTGTCGCTAAATTTAGCGACGTTTTGCGACGCCAAGTCACTAAAAAGCGACGTTTAAAAAAGTCGCTAAACGTCGCTGATTAGCGACATCTATCGCGACGTTACACCGACGTCTTTAATGACCTGGCTATACTGCCATGTCAGCAATTGGCGACGTTTAGCGACGTCATTAGCGACGTTATTAGCGACGTTATTAGCGACGTTTTACGGCGTCGCTAATTAGCGACGTAATTAGCGACGTACTTTAACGTCGCTAAACGTCGCTAAACGTCGCTAATAACGTCGCTAATTTTTAAAAAAAATTAAAAAAAAATTCCCAGAATCAAACATTGTGATTCCCTGCAGTTTTATATCATCTTCATCATACACACCAACATAATTTAACTATATTATCCAATTAAATTAAAGACCACAAGAAGTATCAATCCAATTAAATGTGGATAACTATATAATCCAATTAAATTAACTAAAAAATTAATGACCACAAGAAGCATCATACATCATGTCTATTGTTGAAGTACCAATAATTCATAAATAATAATAATAATAACTAGACTACTACGGATCTGCAGGAGGCTGACCAGCGGCGCGCTTCAAGGATAACAACTCCTCATACTCGTCCCGTGGAATCGACACCGATGTCGATGGAGAAGGCAGTGACGTCGGTGGCGGCCGTGCCCGCTCCAAATCTGCGAGTCGCTGGTTGTAAGAATCCAGGGTAGATAACAACCTCGTACTGCTATCACCCATTGAATCCTGCATCCTCGTCAGGTTCTCGCCCATCGATAGCTGTGACGCATGCATCCTCGTCAGCTTCTCGCCCATCGATAGCTGTGACGCCTGCAGCTCCATGATGTTGCGATCATTGGAGGCTCTAATATCATTTGTCAATTCTCGTAGCTCCGTCATGCTGCGGTCGAGCATATCCAATCGTGCGATAAGCATCGGATCGTCCGCCTGCGGCTGGGACCGGGACTGGTCCTCCATACTTCGCAGCAAGTCATCACGGAGAGACGCAATCTGACGGTCAACGGCCTCCTGGACGGCCTCCTGGACTCTGGCCGACGACTGCGAGGGCTGCGACTGCGAGGGGTGTGTGGAATGCACAGCTGTCGGGGAGGCCCTAGATGACTGCGTCGCAACCAGGGCGCCATAGGAGCCCGTACCGTAGTACGTACCCCTCTGGAGACCACCAGCTGCGGTCACCCACAGGTCGTCCGCCGACGGAGATGGACCGGGCTGCGACGAAGCACCAGCCTCTCCAGGTGTAGGTGCACTAGCAGTCGACCGCTCACGAAGCCTAAGATACTCGGCCTAGAAAAGGTTTGGAAACTCAATAATTGCCTAAGTTATATTAAAATAAACACAAAGTAAAGTAATACTTACATAGGTCTGTGAGGCCCTCTCATCAATGAGATTTTCGTCCTTGCGATGGGTGGCCAAGAAGACGGTCACCATGTTCGCATCCTCACCCCTCTGTACCTGTTAAAAATATATTTTTTATTACTAAACTTAAATATTTATTCCAAGTACCATTTTATGGTACTTATATTAAAATAATATATTTTAAAAGAAAAAACATACCAAACGACGGAAATGTTCCGTCATCGGAATCGAGCCACCACACCACTTGGCAGCATTCTGCCTAGCCGCCTTGGCCTTCTTAGACCTTTCCTTGTAGCTCGGATCGTCGAATCTAGCCCTCATCGCAGTCCACTGCTCAGGCGTGATCCAACCTTGGATCGGTTTTCCAGCACGATCACGAGCCTTCTGTAGCGATCAGCACCACAGAATCTGCACGCATCTTCATCCTTGTCGTCTTTGTAGTACAACATGCACCCGTTGCGACATGCATCGATTTTCTCGTATCCCATCCAAAGCGATCTCACCATCCTCTTAGATCGATAGAAGTCTTTAGGCAACTTTGCACCCTCGGGCAAGATCTCTATAATCAAATCGAGCACTCGATTATAGCATTCTTGCGACATGTTAAAATCGGACTTGATGCTCAATAATCTTGTAACCACCTCCAACGGTGAATGATCCTCACAACCAGGATATAGTGGAGTCCTTGCATTCTCAAGCAACTCCATAAACTTTGCAGCATCGGCATTCGGTGCCTCCTCAGCTGCATCATAATTGTCGGGATTGAAACTAGGTCCCGCCGTATCATAATTGTCAGGATTGAAACTAGGCCCCGCAGCATCATAAACCATGTTCACCAACCCGTCGTCGTAAGCATCGTGGTCTTGGACATCCATATACGGCTCCACATAGGGCTCCGACTCCGATGCTAGAGATACAAGTTCTCCGTGCGCGGTCCACTGATAGTAATTCGGCGTAAAGCCCTTCGAGTATAAATGATATATAACTTCCACTTCAGGATGATATTTCCTGTTGCGACATCTCACACACGGACACTTAATTTTGGTACCGTCCATGTATTGAGGGAACGCCTTTGCGAACTGCAGGAACTGCTGTACACCCTCAATGAATTCATCCCGCACACCGCACATGTCATCAGGATGACGGTTGTACATCCACGAACGATGACGCAGATAGTAATTCATATCCATTTCTAGAAACTTCTGCAAAATTGACATAAGCTATCATATAAATCATTACATGCAAAATTAACCGTACTATAAAAATCATAACTGATATAATACATATTTTCATTTATCAAAACTGCAGCTGCCCCCAACCCCATAGTACTATGAACTGCACTATAAGTGTGCAGTCAACACTACAAATAGTGTGTCATACTATAGAACTGCAGCTGCCCCCAACCACACTCCTAGGTCAGTGTCCGTTATGGGAAAAGCAGTCATGGCATTGCACTAAGGCACCTGGTGCTTGAACAATTTTTGCATCAAAAGTTTCCCAAGTACACGGGCTATTGCTCTATGAAAATATGCCATAGCTAGGAGTAGAGCTGTCGAGTGGGCCGGGCCTCTCAGGCCCATGCACTATAACGGGTCAGACCGGACCTAAGGGTAAAAATCTAAGTCCAGTTCGACACGTGACCCACGGCACAGTGAGTTTCAGACTGGACCGAGCCGGACCGGATCGGACTTGGGATTCCGTGAACCCTACAAGGACTTCAAAGTAGAGATTGAAGAACAACTAACATTTTATTTTTAAATTATGAAGTGTAGGGTTGAATGTGCATAGGAGATGGTTGGGAGCGCATTTGTTTCCGGGAGAAACAACACAGATGGTATGCTCTCTCGGATGAACTTCTCTACTTTGGGATATGTAAACATAGCACAAAAAAATAACACACTGCAAGTTCTTGCTTCATATTTGTCTTGGAGATTCACAATCCATTTGTTTCAATCTATATACAAGAACTTGGCAGATTGTATGCATACCAAATCCCATAGATTGGCGTAGGACTATGTAATACATGGATGTGTATAATACATCAAATAGTATAAACCAGGTTGTCGATCAGGCTAGCAAGCAGCAGCGTGTCGGGCCGGGCCGAGCTGTGCCTTGGGTCGGAACGAGCCTGGGCTTCAGGGCCGGACCTCTCTTATGGGCCGAGATATGAGGTCCGACACGTCCCTATATATTGGGTCAGGCCGGGCCGAGCCCACGATAATTCGGACAGGGTTTGGCGGGCCGGATTCGTGCCGGGCTGGTCATCCCGGTCCAATTGTCAGGTCTAGCTAGGGGTGGGCGTTCGGGTTATTCGGTTTCAACACCGAAATAATAAAAATCGAATAAGTAAAAATTTTAAAAACCCAAAGCTGAAATAAATTATCTATAACCGAAACAGAACCGAATTGATAATCAATTTATTTTATTTGATAATCAAAGCTAGTAAGCAGTGCTCACTGCTGCTGTTACCTCTCTCGTAGACTTGGGCCAGTCGGCCCTAACCCTAACCCTAACCCCATGTCAACAAACCTAACCCTAACCCTAACCCTAGGTCCTCATCAGTGTCTGTGTCAGTGTGTGTGTGTGCCGTGTCTGTGTCTGTGTCTGTGTCAGTGTCTGTGTGTGTAGTGTTTGTGTCAATGTCACATGTGTCCTATGAGAGAGAGAGAGAGAGAGAGAGAGAGAGTAGGGTTTACCGGAATAGGGTGGAGAGCCGGTCGACGGAGCGCGGGGGAGGGGGGGGAGTTTTTCTCTTTTCGAATTTTCAGCAGATGGGGAAAAATGAAACCGAGCCCTAATTAACCAAATTTTAGCGACGTTTAGCGACGTCCAAGTAAAACGTCGCTAACTTAAATTTTAGCGACGTCATTGACGTCGCTAAACACGTTGCTAAATATTTTTAATAAAAAGGTCGCTATATACGTCGCTAAACGTCGCTAAATTAGACATATTAGCGACGTTTAGCGACCTTTATTTAACTTATAGCGACTTAACTTTTAAAATCTTAATAAAAGTCGCTAAACGTCGGTAAATATCGCCATTTAGCGACGCCTAGCGACGTTTTTATAAGGAGTCGCTAATTATATATTATTAGCGACGTTTCTTTTGACGTCGCTAAAATACGTCGCTAATAGCGCTTTTTCTAGTAGTGTCTAAATATGGAAGAAAACTAGGTCCTCAGAGTGACATAACAAGATAAAAATATATATGCCAAATATAAATACTGAAAGTAAGGGGGTGTACTAACCATCTAAGTGAATGCAATCTGAGGACAACCTTGATACGTATGGGTAGGTGAAGGCATAAATATGTAACGTCAATATCGTTCCAAAAAACGTGGAACCTGCATAGTATAACGTCCATATCGTTCCAAGGAACGTGGAATCTACGTGATATAATGTTCGTATCTCTCCGTAGAACGTGAAATTTGTATAGTATATATATACGTCAGTATCGTTCCAAGGAACGCGGAACCTGAATAAAGAGGTCATCAGTTCCTGTAGCTCCGATGGACACTACGGGTACTAATGTATGTGTTGTCCTCCCCGTCCAATGCAAATATACAAGTCGAATACATGATGTGCACAGTTCGTAACTAACATGCCAGGTCTCAAATAACTAGACTAACATGACTACGCACTAAACTATGATGCATATCGTACGCACCGATAGCTAGTCGGGTACGCCTACTCGCATCCCAACACGAGTTTGTTATCGTGATGAGTGTAAGAAGTGTCAAGGTATTGGAAGATATCAGAATAGCTCCTCAACAGTAGGTAAGTCTGCTAGAGACTAAGTCGCTACACTACTCATCGACGCAATCGTCGACTGCACCCGAGTCATTCTCGGACGCGCACAGTTATAAATAATATTTGCAACATTCAATAACTTGAATTAAACAGTAAATAAGGAAAGGTATACTTGCCTAATTCCTCAAGCTGCGAATGCCAAAGTCCTGCTCCCGAAGCCTCGCCCGAATGATCCAACGGGCCTATAATATAATAATACTACATTAACATCTACGTTATGGTTTACTAACCATGCATTAGTGTACACCTATGTATTAGTATCAAATTAAGAGTCCAGGATACAAGGGAACGCTAACTAGATAGGTGACTAGGTAAGCGTCAGGGAAAGTATACAAATATCAAGTCCTCTAATCGCCTCAATATATTTACCTAACAAAATGTACTTGGTCTACCATCAACAAATGTACACATGCAATTATTCAAATATGAATTTCAATACTAACTATGGCATATATTATTTTCTAACTCATATATATATATATATATATATATATATATATATATATATATATATATATATATATATATATATATATATATATATATATATATATATATATATATATATATAACAACTAACCTAGCTAGCTAAGCAATCAACTCAACTTGTTAGTATAATCACTAACTAACCTTCATTCATGCAATAATCAACTCTAACCCATATTCTAACATAGTATAGATTCTGAAATTAAATCACTCACACAATATTCGTCAAAGCTAAAATCAAACTCATTTATATCATGCCTCAAATGCAATGGCATAAACACCTATCAATACATATCAAAATATGAGATTATGAGGTCTTAAACATGGATAAAAATCAGGTTCGAACAAGTGTTTGAAAGAGATTATCATGGTATATATATGTGAATGTGTCAACCTCAATAAGACACAAGTGTATTCATAGTTATAAGGAGAAGAAACACATGGTGATGATTCATGATGAACAAGATAAAGAAAGATGAGGGAGGAGGTTCGTTACCTAGAACACGATGAGAGGGAGTGAAGCTCTCGGATATTAGGCTAGTCCAGTCGGCCAAGGGAAGCTCGAGTGGGGTGCACAGTGCTGCGGTCGGGATGGGGTGGCTGCTCCTTGGCCGGAGTTGTAGTAGTGCTCGGTGGGGGTGGCCGAAGGTGAAGGGGAAGAAGAGGGCAGTAGTGGCAGCATCTAAAGCCGCAACAGCCTTAGATTGAAGCAGCGTTAGCAGCTAATGCAGCATGGTGGGGAGGAAAGAGGGGTGCAGGTGGAGGTGGAGGTGGTGGTGGTCGTGGTAGTGATGGAGGTGGATGTCTTAGACGTGAGGGGAAAGTGGTGGTGGTGGCGGGTTGAGGAGAAGGGAAGGAAGGAGAGGGATGGGGTCGTGAAGATGATGGTGGTGGTATCAGTGATGGTGATGGTGGTGGTGGTGATGGTGGTTTCAGGTTGGAAGAGGAGGAGGTGGTGGTGGTGATGTAGGCTGATGGTGGTGGTTGTCGTGGAGGTGAGGGGACAGTGGTGGTAGTGGTAGGTTGTCGTGAAGGAGGAGGATGGTGATGGGTGTGTGGTTTCAGTTTTGGAGAGGGTGGTGGTAGCCGAATGTATGAGGGAGGAGGAAGAAGTTGCAATAAATAAAGAGAGAGGGAAGGTATTAAATAAAGTGGGAGGGGATGGCCTTCCTAGGGATTAGGGCCGGCTAGAAATTCCTCTCCCTAGGTGTGTGTGAGGGTTGGTTGTGAGGGAATGAGGGGTGGAGATGTGTTATAGTTTGAATAGAGGGTGGGGATGTATTATAGAATAAAGTTGGTGCATAGTACCATACAAAAATGAGGGAGAAATAAAGGTTTATGACCGGTCAACAATTCAAAGTAGGCTTTCTTCATTACTTTTTCTCCAATGGGAGGTGGACACCTAGTTGTTTATTTGCAAAAAGGCCCCAACAGTTTGAAAATTGCACAAGAAAAGGAGAATTGAGATTGGATGAGAAAAAATACCATGTTTGATGTGTTCTAGTAGAAGAAATTGGTGTATGATATTTTGTATGAACCATGAGTGTGTGAGTGTGGGTTTGGGTTTGTGTTGGGTCTAGTTTTGGGTTAGGTTGAGTCATTGCACCAAATTAGTTAAAATTAGTGTCATATGTGTTCTTTAATTAATTGGAAGTACATGGGGTCTCAATTTGGAGTGACACAAGTGTCATAGACATAGTAGACTCGTAATAAATTATTGTCATAAATAGGGTTGCAAGAAACGGGTCGAGATTGTGTCTCTAATTTTGATTGGAACGACATATGTGCGAAGTTTGGATTTAAAATTAGATATTGTCTGACGATTGTTGTGCGATTAAAATAAAGCACAAAAGATGATATTTATGAGTGACACAAAGCTCAAAATGGAAGACTGGCATGTCTAGGTCAAGAGTGTAAAATTTGTTTGAAAGCAAAAGCTAGAGTCGCGCTCCAAATATCGAAACAATGGCAAGGTGCACCAAGTGATACAAAATTTTGTACAGTTATTTAAAATACCATTCTAATTCTAAATGGCTACAAACTAACCCTAATCTCTCTCTAATCCAAGTAGACCTAAACTTGATCGAGAGAGTTTATAATCTACCCTTCTTAGAGTATTTTGTCCTTGAAATTAGAATAAATATATGGTATATACTATAGACTGAAAATAAATGCTACTACATACCTAGGCCCTCAAAGAGATTGGAGAAATACTATCGAATATCATTCTCTCGTTCCCAGGAAGACTCGCCTGGTGTATGATACCTCTATGCGACACAAACTAGAGGGATAGTATGACCTTGCAACACCTTCTCACTCCTTTTAAGAATCTATACAGGCTCCTCCTGATATGACAAATTCGGCCCGACAGTGATCTCCGAGTGGTCAAGAACATGACTCGGATCTGACATGTACCTCCTCAACTGAGATACATGAAATACATCATGAAATCCCTCCAATGTCTGTGGCAATGCTAACCTGTAGGCAACCTCTCCGATGCGCTCCAATACGTCGAATGGTCCGATGTACCTCGGACTCAGCTTTCCTCTGCCTCCAAACCTGATGGTCCCTCGGGTAGGTGAGATTTTTAGAAACACATGATCTCCAGCCTAGAACTCTAGGAGTCGTTGGTGTGCGTCTCCCTAATGCTTCTGTCTGTGCTGTGCTTCTCGCAGGTGCCCCTGGTGTCACTACCATATTTTCTAGGAAATGGTATTTTAGTAATTTTATAATTAATTAAATATTGTGCATGTTAAATAATTATTTGTTGTATTATTTAATTGTTGTTAGATGTTAGTTATTTATTTTGGACTTGTGTTAGTGGACCTAACTAGTTTAATTTAGACTCATGGACCAACATGTATTAAATATTAGAATTGAGCCCAATTATAAAGCCCATTGATTAGGAGGAGGATTAATTTAATTAAACCATTAGACTAGAAGTTTACCTCCTTAATTATTTCTTCATGAGAGGCCCCAAGGGGTATTATGGACATTATATAGTGGCTTGAGGAAGGGGTAGAGGAGGCCGGCCTATAATTAAAGAGGGGAAAAGTTTCTCTCTCCTCTTTTTATTTAAAATCTAGATCTAAAATTTCTCTCAACCAATTCCTTCATTCTCACATCATTTTCTTACCAAATTGCATCCCCATTTCTTCCCAATTTGCTTTTGGAGGATAGTGGAGTAAAGATCTAGAAGAAGGAAGTAAGGATCTACAAAGATGAGCAATGATCTACAAATTGGAGGCCAATTTTATCACATTTTGAGGTTGTATTGGGAATCCATCTTCCAATAGGTATAATTCAGATTTTCCTCTTAATTTAGGTTCTAAATCTAAGATTTAACTATGAAAAATTAACCCACATGCATAGGCTACCCATAGGATTTGGTTTTGTGTTCATAGGAGGCCTATTGTGAAAGTTATGGTACTTTTTGTGTCAATTTTGGGAGAATTCCGATATTGACATTTGTTGTGTGTGTCAATTGGTCCTATAGATCAATTTGGCATATGCTTATGTGTTTGGGGCTAGTGTCGTGTCTACAATTGGGTACGTGTAGGTCGTATCCCAATAATTTGGGATACGTGTTGATTTGGGAGTTTTTTCTCCGACACGGGACTTTGAGCATGTTATATTTTGACACGGACACGTAGATTTATGTTTGACTCTTCGTATTGTTCATAAAAAATATATTAGACTTGTTCGTGTCCTTCGGGGTACGTTTGGATGTGTGGTGGACTCGTGTCGCAAGCGTATCCTAGATCTAGTGAGATACGGGTGTGATACACTCCATGTGTTTTGTGCATTTATTTCTAGATCTATTTCTCAATTGTTCTTAGTCATGGTAATATGTAATTATATGTATATATATATATATATATATATATATATATATATATATATATATATATAATATTGTGTATATATATTTATGTATTATTGTCATGGATCTATATGTCTATGTGTTTATATATTTATGTAACTATTCTTCTACATATGTAAAGCTTTTAATTATTGTAATATATATATATATATATATATATATATATATATATATATATATATATATACTTATATGTTGTATGTATATATATTGGTATGATTATATATATACGTGTACGTATAAGTTGTAGTTATATATATATATGTTACTATATATGTCTATGTTATGTTATATGTATTTATTGTGTACATATATATGTATATGGAGGAGTATGTGTGTATATATATTTATTAGTTGTAGTTATATACCTATATTTAGTATATATATATATATATATATATATATATATATATATATATATATATATATATAAGAGGGAGCAACAACATATAGCAACAACACCCGCAACATACAGGGACAGCAGCAACAGTAAATAGCAACAACAGCCGCAACATACAGCGACAACAGCAGCAGTAAATAGCAACAGGAGCCGCAACATATAGCAGCAGTAAATAGCAACAGGAGCCGCAACATATAGCAGCAGCAGCATTTGCGACAGCAGCTTCAGCGACGGCAACAACAGCAGTGACCACAACAGCAACACAACAGCGGCTTCAGCGACAGCAGTTTTAGCGACGGCACCAGGGCTTTAGCGACAGTTCTGTGGTATATTATATATATATATATATATATATATATATATATATATATATATATTCCTATTGGTATTTATGCTTTAGTATACTATATTGTAATAGTTAGTTGTTAGCATATTATTATTATGGGTAGTTAGTATATGTATGTAGTTGTGGCTTTTACCTTGAGATACCAAGGTAAGTATCAAGGTATTGGGGATGACCAATGTATTGGGTTTGGGTATCAAGATTGAGGTTTAGTGTTGCGATACCAAGTTGGTTCGAAACCAAAGTATTCATTTAGCATTTGTAATTAGGATTTTATATATTTAATATTGTTTCATATATGTATATGTAATATTTTATCCCTTGTTTACGTATCCTGAGATACGGTATCTAGTGTCCTAAGTTATAACTTGTATGACCTAGACTCTTAGTGTGTGAACCCAATATCATTGAGATACTCATGCAACATAGAAATAGGTAGTTGACATAGTTTGACCATAGTTTGACCGATTTGACTTAGAGTTGACTTAGTTTGACTTTTGACTTAGAAATGGCTTGTTGACCTAGAAGTTGACTAGTTTAACTTATTTCTTTCTGAAACCTTATATTGATGTTATATTCCATATCTAGGTCTTCGAGGCACCGTATCAGACATCTGTGAGACTATTCATTAGACTTCAGGCGAGTACATTCTCTGATAGTTTATTATTTATGATATCCTCTATGTTCATTGTATCTAGTGTAGATATCTATATTTTTTGACACGATGGTTACACAGATTGGTATATTCAGATCTCATCATGAGATATTATTCCTTGTATATGGTGTATCTTGTGCAAGTCTTATTTTATTGATTATCTTGTGCATGTACACACACTGATTCTCTAGGAGATTTGCTACCTACCTAGAGAATCCCGTGCCCTAGCATACCATGGTTGGATCTACTATACCAGTCGGGGGTGGAGAGTATTTTAGTGTAGATATGTGATCATACCTTCCTGTGCAAGTATTGTTTTTCTATGAGTGTTGGTCATACACCACACGTATGACTAACCAGGCCATTATTTATGTGCAAGTTCCCAAGCCGATCACATGTTAAAGCCAATACTCACTCACTTAGTCATTAGTATTCTTGTTCATTAACATATTATTCATTATTGTATTTATTCCAGTATTTTCTTATTATATATCTCTTGTATCTATTGTGCATCTTGTATATTCACATCTATTTACTATTACATAGTTTTTATCATTGATTAGAACTGCTGTTAGAGATGTACTCTGCTCCTTTCCTGACTGGATATATTTTTTCCAAATGACACTGAGGAGTGGTACCCTACACATTATGGACCTCAGGATATTGTGGGTTTAGAGTCAGAGACCGTGGCTCAAGAGGGACTTATCCCAACTGAGACAGATGGCCCAAGATTAGTAGCTTCTTAGTATTATTTAGTACTGGATTTGTCTCCAGCTATTTGTTTAGTTCCTTCAGACTTATTGATGTTATTATTTTAGACTCATGAGTTGTATGTGACTATTTCTATTCTTTATCATATTCGTGCTCATTTCTATCTTAGATCTGTGATTGAGTTTATTAATATTATTGGCGGTTCATTATATTGCTAGATAGATTACCCAGACAATGTTCTACCGCCGATTCTGCGGCGTAGGCTAGGCGTTGTTCCCGACTTGCATCCCTACATCGGGTACGGGTCATGACACCTGGATCTGCTTTACCTTCTCCACCGTACGAACAACCAACTCTGGTCCAAGAATCTGCCTCTCGCCCACTTCACTCCAGCACACCGGGGAACGACACTTCTTGTCACGACCCGCACCCGCTGTAGGGGCACGAGTACGTGGGTACGTCCAGCCTACGTCACAACATCGGCAGTAGAACGTTGTCTAGGTCACAATACTATCTAGTCAATCTAACACCAATATCAAACTCCATAAGGAGACACAGATATCATAATATAATATGGAAATACTCAATCACAGAAACTAAAGTACGATGAGATATCGAAAAAATAACGAAATACAAGACAAGTCCTAAACAACAAAAATAGTCTAACCTGCAATCAATAACATCCAAATCTCTAAGTATGCTGGAAACAAGTCCTCTAAGTCATAGTCTAGAAAAATATTTTCAGTCAGGATGGAACGAAGTACATCTCTAACAGTAGTTTCACATATATTGACAAAAACTATAATACAGTGTAAAGAAATACAAGATGGAGATATGTACTAGAAATAAGAAATACTGGTGAGCATGAATATACTGGAAATAGAAATACTGGAGCATATGTCATCATCAATGGTACACTAGCAATGAACAAAAATACAAGTGCATGCTAGAACAATGAACTGGGATATCAGTGGATGCTAGAACAATAACTAGAATATAAGTGAATGCTAGAACAATAACTAGAACATAAGAAATACTAGATCAAATACTAGAGATACATGTATAGGCTATCTAGCTAAGTGTGTGAAACATCAGCATATCATGTGATCGGCTTGGGACTGATCAGGCTTGCTATGTATGATTAGCTATAATTCATGTAAGGTCAGGCTAACCATCCGGATAGCTATGATGCGAGCAATAGTTAGGATAATTATACATAACAGGCTATGAGGCATGTAATGGTCAGTCTGCACCAACGTGAGGTGTGGGTGCGCTATGATGCATGTAGAGTTGGGTATGATCATATAATCTACTAATATTTCTCCGTCCCCAGCTAGCACGATGGATCCCAATCACGACTTCTCGTGACAGGTCTCAATAATGCCAACTAGTATATACATAGTGTCAGAATCATGTACGATATACAACTAGAATCATAGATATGATCAACATAATAAAAATTGTCAGCGAATGTACTCGCCTAGGGTTCTGCTGCTGGTAATACCATTATTCTGTTTCCGAGATCTTGTCTGAAAATCCAAAAGTCCTATAGACATATCATATAATACAATATTGCATCAGATATTACACTAACACACAATCATAAATACACTGAACTCAAGGCTACGCTAGGTATGACACTGGTCAACTAGGGTCAAGTGTGCATCTAATTGCACGGGTGTCGCGTCTGTAATTGTTATGCAAGATCAGACAGTCAAAATAACACGAGTCTCGCCAGTACGTCAGTGTACATAAGGCAATCTTCTAACAATTTATAGGGTTACATAGCCAATGTAAATACGGGATATCCATAATTAACACTAGGGTCTCTCAGAACATATATAAATATATATATATATATATATATATATATATATATATATATATATATATATATATATATATATATATATATATATACTAGTATAGTATTTAATTGCTACACAGTATATACACATACTAAATATACATATATAGATATATCAAATTGAATAATATATACATACTAAATATATATATATATATATATATATATATATATATATATATATATATATATATATATATATATATATATATATATATATATATATATATATATATATATATATATATCATATTAAATAATGTACACATACTAAATATATATACATAATATACCAAATTGAATAATACTCATATACTAAATATATCATATTGAATAATGTACACATACTAAATATATATACATAATATACCAAATTGAATAATACTCATATACTAAATATATACATACATATATATATATATATATATATATATATATATATATATATATATATATATATATATATATATATATATATATATACACTAAATTGAATACATATACGCATATGTATACGAGTTGGGTTCACCGACTCAGGGTCGGATGAAATCGACATCTAATGAATACGTTAAATCCTAACATTTCACACATACGTACATGAAATCACGAAGGAGGGGGACAGGTACGAACCTTGGCAGGCATGCACGGGATCGACGATGACGACGATGACGATGGTGACGATGATGATAACGACGACAATGATGATGGTGACGATGATGATAACGACAATGATGACGATGATGAAGGTGATGATGATGGTGGTTATGGAGGTGATGATGATGATAATTATGATGAAGGTGAAGGTGATGATGATGGTGAAGGCGATGATGATGGTAAAGGTGATCGTGGTAGGGCTGTAGGAGTTGGAGCTCAGGTAGAAGGAGGAGAGGTGGAAGAGAACGGCGAGGGTGGCTGGGAGCAGTGGCCGGGAAAGAGGGTGGTCATGCGGGCTTGGCAGCGGGTGCAAGGGAGGTTGGGAGCAGCGGAGGGTGGTGCTCGGGGTGCTCAGGTCGGTGATGAAGTCGTGGGGAGGTGGTGTAGACGATGTAGGTGGTGGAGACGGTGGCATGGAGGTGGTTGCAGTCGAGAAAGTGAGTCAGGGACGATAGAGAGAGGTCGGAAAGGTGGTGCTCTGGTGGGACTGCGGGCCAGGCGGGCAGGGAAAGGAGGAGGTCGGTCGGCTGCTCAGGCGACTGCAGGGGACTGTGATGTCGTCGACGAGGCTGAAGGGAAGGGGTGCGGTAGACGGACTTGGCGGACTGGCCGGAGGAGGGAACTGTTCCGGCGGGGTAGGGATGAGCATGGAGGTTGGTGATGGGGATGATGTAGGTTTGTGTTAGGTTGAGTTTTGAAGGGATGGTGGTGATGTTAAAAAAATATTGGGGAGTTGTTTTGCATGGGGAGGAGATGAAGATAGTAGCCTAGGGTTTAGGGCCGGCCAAGTACACATTGGGATGGGGTTTGCATTGGGAGAGGGGTTGGTGTGTGTGTGTGTATATATATATATATATATATATATATATGTGTGTGTGTGTGTGTGTGTGTGTGTGTGTGTGGTAAGAAGGGCTCCATTTTAAATGGAGGGCCTAAATTGCTCATGAAGGATGTTGTACAACCAAAAAAAGGAGAGAGGAAGAGGGTTGAACGGTCAAAGGAAGGGGTTGATTTCTTCATGTGCTTTTTGACCAATAGGATGGCGACACATCATTGTACTTTTGAAAATAAGCTCCAAACAATTAGAAAATTGCACAGAAAGTGGGTTTTGGATTGAATGAGAGAAAACACCATGTTTGGTGTGATATATTGGCTAAAAATGATGTGTGGTATTTAGTATGAGTCTTAAGAGTATAAATAAGGGTTTGATTTGGTGTTGGGTCTAGTTTTGGGTCAAGTTGGGTCCTTACACTAATTTAATTAAAAATAGTGTAGATGGTGTTATAAAATTAATTGGAAGTACATAGGATTAAAATTAGGTAGGACACAAGTGTCATGGACGTAGAAGACTCAAAATAGAATATTATCAGAGTTTGAGTTGCACAAAATGGGTCAAGATTGTGTCTCCAATTTTGACTGGAACGCACAAAGATGCAAAGTTAAATTTATTTAGAATTAAATAATAACGTCTGTGACAAAAATTATACAGCTAAAATGAAGCACAAGAGAGCATATTCATGAGTTACACAAGGGTCAGAATAGAAGACGAGCATGTCTAAGACAAGGTTATGGAATTTGTTGGAAGGCCAAAGCTAGTGTAGCGCTCCAAATATCGAAGCAACGGTAAGGCGCAACAATGAAATAAAATTACAGTAATTAATTACAACCTCAATAATTAAATCCCAAAAATGCTAATTAAAATCCATGATCCTATAATTTGGTCAGGGCTTCATCTAGTGGGCCTCTAGATCTAGTCTACTAACTCACACATTTAAGGAACACTGTATATAATATATATCTATACACATATCATGCAATTATTTAAATACACACAATACTTATAAATAATAAAAAGACAAAATACCCCCATTTTCAGGATGTGGTAGTGACACTTCTTGTCATACAACGCCTCAAAGGGAGCCATCTCAATGCCCGCTTGATAGCTATTGTTGTAGGAAAACTCGACCAAATATAAATGGTCCTTCCATGATCCACCGAAATCAAGCATGCACGCCCTCAACATGTCCTCCAGTGTCTGAATGGTGCGGTGGGACTGGCCATCCGTCTGCGGGTGATACGATGTGCTCAACTTCAGGTGGGTCCCGAGACTCTCTTGTATGCTCCTCCAAAAGTAAGATGTGAACCTCGTATCCCTGTCAGACACTTGTTTGATAATAAACGAAAGAAATTGAAACTGGGTTTATACAAAACCCTTCCTTTGGTTTACAAACAAGAAAAAGAAGTACAATTAATCTTATACGAGGATGTTAAGTACAAAAATTTGATTCTGGGAAAATATTGCTATAGGAGTCTGATCGGCGGTCGATCACTTTGTCCCTTGGACCACATGATGACGAAGAAGTGCTGTAGAAGACGAAAAAAGGAAGCTTCAAAGACTGTAGGAGAAATTGAACTCTCGTTGCTACCTTTTGACCGATGTCTCTCCACCTTTTCTCCCCCCTGACCTCCATGGCCGGAGGTCTCTATTTATAGAGTTCAGCTATAGTCGGCCTAAAAATCGAACAGCGGAGAGAGCTGCACCGTTTACGTGGCGGTTATAATAACTGATACCCACGTATGAATGATCTCCTAAATTGGTGTGTGACGCATGTCCCATTATGAGAAAATGCGTATAATCGCTTATTGAAGATCACGGCATGCAAGCCACGTAGATAACTGCCCCTCGCATAGAGATGGTTGGCATAAAAGCCAAATAACTGTCTCATAGGCATAAAAGCCAAATAGCTGTTCTGATGGCGTAAAAGCCAAGTAGCTGTCCTTTTGGCGTAGAAACCAAGTAGGCGTAGAAGTCGAGTATTTGTCATGTTGGCGTAGAAGCCGAGTAGTTTGTTATGTTGGCGTAGAAGCCAAGTAGGCGTAGAAGCCGAGTAGGCGTAGAAGCCTGATGTTGCATGGATAGGTAGCCAGCATAAAGACAGTCGATTATCCTTCCTTGACTGAGGTTTTGAGCGTATTCTGGGCCAAATAGCCTTATCACGCACCTTTGCAAATATAGCCTGATTTGGCGTATTCCGAGGAGATAGCGTACGGCATACTCCTATAGTTGAAAATAGCCAGGTCGGCGTATTTCAAGGAGATAGCGTTCAGCGTGCTTTTATAGCTAAAAATAGCCTGGTTGGCGTAATGTGCGGGGATGGTGATGTGGACGTATTAGCCCTAATTATAGCTCACCCAGTCGTTAAAAGTAGAACCAAATCTCATGCATTAAATGCAGAGATCTGCCCCCATCACGCGCATTAACTACAGAGACGTGCCTTGAGTTCTGTACGAAGAACAGCCTTTGACATGGCGGTTGGTTTCGTCTTTTTCTGAGCGTAAAAGCTCATCTTTGCCTGTGTAAAATAGGCGGCGTATTCCTTGAATGCGTAAACAACGTCTTATATCAAGGGTTATGTCACTAGACGACAGTCTGGGGATCTGTGCAGAATCATCATTGTAGTCATCCTCTCGATCGTCGTGCAGTACTTTTTATCAGGAGTCAGGTTCACTGCTTGATCTGACAGGTTCATTCGAGGAATACGAAGAGTTCCTCGTACAACTTCCCGTTGCATTAAAAGCAGACGAGTTTTACGCCGAAGCAGTCTGGAAATACTGTATTACACGGGCTGTTCTGGAGCTATATTTTATGTTAAATATCGTTGAAGCTCTGTTGTACGCTAATGGCTCTGAAGTCATGTTTTACGCCACTCAGTGTTGGAGCTCTGTTTTACGTGGACTTCCTGCATGTTGAGGGTTTACGCGTATAATTCCCCAGCATATTTTTCATGCTTCTACAAGACCCCCTTCAAAGTTTTTAAATTCCTCGTAATTTGAAACACTTTGAATGAAGCATGAAACGGTCAAGTTTGACTCGTTTCGCAAGGCTGATTTCTCGGCAAATATTTTGGAATTTGTTGGGATTTGGTGTGATCTTCTCCGCCTATATAAAGGCGACTGAGTTAACCTATTTTTCCCACACTTCCTTCACCACACAGAGATGGTTGCCGAGCTTCGTCGAGTTTTTTTGAAGAAGAAGATCATGTTCTTCCAGCATGTAAGGAGCCATAAAAAGAGGCGTCTTCGAGCAAATATTCTCTGCAACGATGGATCATAGAAGGATATCATAGCTTCCTTTGCTCGGGATAATCAGCAATTTCATATGGCGATTCATCAAAGAGAGAGGAAGGGGCGTATTGGACCACATAGCTTGCAAGCTGTATTCTCTCCCATCATGGCGCTGGACGAGGGTAGGCAGTCTGGCCCTGTCTTCCAGTATTGAGTTGGGTCTGAACCCCCAACACAATTCTAGGGCATGCCTGGAGGATGGCTTGAATAATTTATACAAGCCCAGTTTTTTGTCCTCCCGCCATTCACTATTTTCTTGTTCATCGGCCGCAGAAGCCGATGAAGTGCCGTAGAAGACGAAAAAGATCTACACCAATATGATAACCTGGCAGAACAGATTCTCGGTGTGATCTTAAATAAGAAATCCTTTGTAGAAAAAGGATTTCCATCATATATAATCATGAAGATGTAAAACCCTTTGTAGACTAGATTTCCATCATATGTAATCATGATTAATAAAATTGTCTTCTTTTATGCATCTGATGATTTGACATATTTGCTGTGATAAAGTCTGAATAGTGTGCAGCTTTGATATGTCTGAATAATTTTACGCCGACTATGATAAAAAGGAGTATCTGATATCGTCCCGTCTTTTACGCGTAACTGAAGACGCGTAGAAAAAAACTTCTTAGCATTTAAGCAAATATCCAAAATGTCATGCTGTTTTGAACGAGGAGTCGCATAGAATTTCTGAACTGTTACTTCCCTGATACGAAGAATTCTTGTTCAGACCATCATCTTCAAGAATGATTTCCCGAAAATCCCTTGAAATAGGGCGAGAAATGGCCGTCAAAACAGGCCATACTTGAACTTTTGAGAAAGGATTCTGACTGGACTTTGGATGAACTTCCAATCGACCCAAGAAGAAGAGTCATCTTCAATGCTAAACTCTGTATATTTTGGGTACTTGGAATGTTTTGTGGCCAAGAAGGAGCATTTTCTGCATAAATCCTTATAATTGGCCATCTGTAGCTTTCGAGTGTAGAATCGTAGATTTGTAGCCTTTGAGCGTAAAAAGTTTCTGAGCGTGAAATCATAGATTTATAGCCTCTGAGCGTAAAATCGTAGGTTTGTAGCCTCTTGAGCATAAAAGCTGCTGAGCATAAAAGCATCCGGGCATAAAACCATAGATTTATAGCCTCTGAGCGTAAAACTGTAGATTTGTAGCCTCTTGAGCGTAAAAAGCTTCTGAGCGTAAAATCATAGATCTGCTCTACGCGTAAATTCTGGATCCACTGACTGTCCATCTTATTCTTTCAAATGATAGGCTGACATGGTCCCCAAATCATAACCGAATATTAAATATCGGATTTGGTTAGGAATTCGAAGAGTTATCCGAACTCTATAAATAGCCTAAGGTCCTGGGAGAGAAAACTTTTATCTGTCTTCACAAAAACCCTAGCTTTTCAAGAACCCTTCTTCTTCCTTTCTTCTTTGAGAACTCAGAATTGCCATGGCCCCTAAACAAGCTTCCACTGCTAAGGGAAAGAAGGTTTCTTCCTCTTTTCGATCCTCTGCTCAAGCGCGAGCAACTCCCATTAGGCTGAATGAGCCTCGATCGGAATGCAGCGCTCCACCGTCGAGCCGTGCTCTGGATGTCATAGGTAAAAGGACTTCGAGGGAGAATAGAGGACTTTCCGCACACGTTGTACGTGTATGCGAACCAATACGCCCACATTTCTAATGTGTCAGCGTAAAACCATATTTTTGCAGTCTGGCGTAAAAAGCTCAAGCTATTGAAATTTGGCGTATACTACAAACTTTGAGTTTTACACGCTGGATGAAAATTCTGGAGTAAAAAACTCAAATTTTGGCAGTCTAGCGTAAAAGCACAGACTGTTAAGTTTTGGCGTATACTGCCAACCTTGAATTTTACGCCTCGGAAATAGGTTCCGGCGTAAAAGCTCAAGTTTTTGCAGTCTTGGCGTAAAAGCACAGGCTGGTAATCTTTGGAGTAAACTGCAAGAGTGTAGAAACTGACTTGTTCTCTTGCATTTGTAGTGGACTTGCAAATCCCTCTTTTGGCTGAGGTGATGGGCTCTGCTGCCGGGATACTGAACTCAAATTATCTGGAGGATTTGTCGCATGTGACATTCCCCATTTCTGGAGCCAATTATCCTGAAGAGAGGGGAACCCTGATATCGTCCCAAGGAGAGCGTATGCTGTTGAGTATGATCAGTGGGGAGCCCCTGACATACATAGACGGGACAGAGTATAAGAAACCGGGTTTCTTATTTGGGGATGTTATTGACAAGCAATCCCAGACCAAGCCCAAGAAGGAGGACTGGGTATTCACTACTGAGGGCACGGTCATGTATTTGCCGAAGATGCCCAGGGATTACCCCATTTTGGCCTTCTTTTATGCCACACATCCTAGGAAGATGATGTGGGTGCTGACTCTCGACCTTCACGGCCGACCGGGGAAGATTTTATACAACAAGGGAGGCGACCGGGGGGCCTATATGAGCCGTCCTTCGGGCCCTGTTATGCCCTTTAGGGGATTACTGTCGGGTAGTGTCCCGAGCGAAGATACGTCACTGATCCAGCCGGTTCAGATATCGACCTTCTGTAATAACTTCATGGGGCAGGAAGGAATGTACCCCAGAGTCAACCCTCGGACCAGTGGATGGCTTAGCCCGGGGAATCTCTGATGGGCCAGTTTGACTGCATGGGCCCTGAAGCACTTCCAGACGGAGCTGGAAAGTATTGGCTTATTCGCGGCCATGAGTGCCACAAGTGTTGGGTTGCCTGTCAACCCTAACTTGTTCTTAGCCTTGATGGAGCGATACAATTCGCTCACTGGGACTTTTGCCACTCCGTTGGGGGAGTTGGGCTTAGCCCTTCATGAGATGGCAGAGATTTCAAGGCTGCCAATAGGGGACGTTCCTTATGAAGAGTACATCCCTACAAATAGGGAGTCGAGGGATACAAACCCTCGGGCGATGGCAGTATATCAGGAGCTGATAAGCCACTACCTTGCTTACACCACTTTCTACAAGGAGCCGTCTGATTTGGCTCACATCAACAAGTGGGCAACATACCTCTTCTTCTACCAGGCAGAAATGCTAAGCCGGACAAGGTGGTAGATAGCCAAGATAGGCCCTTGAACCTCCTGAGCATGCTCAATGCTGACACGGTCGACGACCTTATTGAAGATGTAGGGGCTCCGGATCATATTTTTGACGAGGGGATAGGGGGTTACCCTGCAGGCACAAAAGCCTTCAGTTATATGAGGCATTATCGGAAGCCTCTGTCAAAGGAAGCTCAATTGGCTGGCTTTCTCTCCGTCTGGCTACGCCGCTGGGTAGTGCCGGGTATCCCGTCTGCGGATCGCATCCATCGTAATACTTTATGGCCCACAGTGCGTTTGGTATTCGGAGCAAGACTGGGCCTGCTTCCTGCTATGGTATGTAGAATACAAGCAGGTCTGAGGGCCCTTACTGATGGGCTGCTCGCTGATGAGACGCAGCGTGAAAGCTTTTCCCGGGTGGAATTACCATTCCTATACTTGATGGGATGGTTAATTCTTCACAATGCCTGGGTGATATCTCCCGGTTCTGCCAGCAGTTCAGGAAATAATTTCTTGCTGAATTACAAGAATTCCTCTTGGAACGTGACGACCGTTACAGATTGTCGACGGGCGTTAAACGTAGCCCACAGCTGGAAGATATTCTGTATCGTTCCCCCTGTACACATTAATCAACATGGAAGAAAACTCAAGGATGAAGGTCATGGGAGAACCATTCTTTCTCCTGAAGCCTTCTATTGGTTGGTCTGCATTAGACCTTCCCACTTGCTATACAGGAGTGATGATCATTGCTTCTTGGAGCCCTATCTGCCCAGTCGGTTCGCCATGCAGTTTGGGTATGACCAATTGCATGTGGAAAATGCCATCACCAGCTTCAAGTCCAGAGGTGGACTTATTGATGGAGCCATAGGGTGGCGGTACTTCATCATGGGCTGCACTGGTACAACTTTTACGGTGCCTGCGACTTCTCTTTCCATGGAGCTGCACATGCTTCACTCGTACGCGCAGTTTTATGCGTCCATCAATACCTTCCATCATAATTTTGATATGCGTGGAAGTTTTAGGATGCCCTCCCATAGGTCTACTGGAAGGGAGGATGTTCCGTCTATTTCCTCGGATAAGAATAAAGACACCACCGGAGCAGACGAATTCTTGATGACAATACCGAGAGGCGTACTAGCTCCGCCTGCTGAGCCTCTCGTTATCCCCCAGAAACGGAAGGCTTCTGCTCCGAAAGAACCTTCTCCCCATAAGAAGAGGATTGCCAGAGGTTCGAAAAGGGCTTCTACCAGGGAGGCTTCTAGGAGCGAGCCTTTTGTTTCTCTGGTTGGGGATGATTTGTTAATTAGAGATCCTTTGCCTTTTAGAGAGGGAACCTCCACAGTTCCGGCCGGCAGTGCCGGAGATTCTTTGCTCGAGATCGCTGTTGCTACTACTGCTTCAGGTAGTGCTACAAGATTGCCTACAAGGCCAAGCATTTTAAGAATACCTTTACCCAGACCAATAATGGGAGTAACCCCTACCTCGTCTGTAAGTATTTCCAGCGAGATTCCACCCAATGAGCCTCGAGTGGATCTTGGTAACGACTGGAAAGACTATCCTCCAACGTTAGTTGGTGCACCCTCTTCCCCAGGTATGACAGCTCGCTTAGCCTCATTAAGAATTGATTTAGCTGTACTGGCTGCTGACGCGACATATATACCATCGGCCATGGGTAAATATCGTCTTTTATGCCTCCTTTAGAAAAATTAACATCGAGTTGATATTAACTTTCTCTTGTCTTCTTTTCAGGGGAAGACATCTCAGGGGAGGGCGGAGTCGACGCAACCTTTGACTTTGTTGCGGCTCCTACCGATGAAATGGTGGTGTTCGACCTTGGAAAGGCAACATTTTCGGGTGCTGTCTAGCCAACAATAGTCCAGATATCATCAGAGGAGGATGAGCCTGTCATCACGACTATGCCTCCTTTGTTGAGTACGCCAGCTACTTCAACCGTTGCTGGTGCTTGTTCTTTTGTAGCGCCATCTGTAGAGGCAACGACCGTGGTAACATCCTCCGTGGTCATTCCTGGAGGAAGATTTACCGATATTGTGGCCACTCCCGGCGTCCATTCGAGCTTTACTATGCTAGTGGATCAATACACTAGCATATTTTATCTCACTTTGAAGGAGTTAATATCGTTGGTGCTGGAGAAAAACTTGGGTTTCGCTGCTCTGAAGATGTCCTCCAATCTTCTTATCATGCAGATTAGAAATTTCAACGATAATGACAGAGATGATGCGCTAGAGCAAATAGTTAATGGTTTGGAATAACCCATTAACGAGTATTTGCAACTATCTCGAGGCAGCATCGACGATCTAGTTTAAGCTAAGTATGACTCCTTAACTGCAGAGCTTGCTGGGCAAATGGAAACTCTGAACAAATCCATCCAGGAACAGCAGCAGGAGATGGATAAAGAGCGAGCTATCTTGGTGGATTTTATTCCTCAGCTAACTAAGTACCAGGCCGAATATGAGGGAGATGAAGCGAGGGTTCAAGATTTGGAAGCTGAACTCGCTCAGGCCAGGAAGAAGCTTCTCAAGACATCGGCAACTCGTGATGTATTTAAGGGCCAAGTGGAGATAGCTCAGCAGAACTTGACGCGTGCTGGTGTTATCCATGCCAGTTTTGTTGATGCTCCGTCCGAGCTATCTCGCTTGAGCGATGATGAGGCACGACTGGAACAGGCTCGCAGCACTATTTTGAAATCCAGAAATGAGAGGATGGCTGCTTTGGCGCGACAACTTAGGGATTTAACTGCTCCTCCCCAATGATGTACCTTTATGTTTCTCCTATAATTTCTCAGAGATAATAAAGATGCCTTTTCTGATTTTGTGGACCCATCACTTTAGAATATAAATGATAGGCTAAGATGAAAGTGATATCAGAGGTATCATTAACATGATGTTCTTTCGTTGAGGTTTTGCTGAATGTAAATCTATTCAGAAGTAATATAAACCGGATAGAATATAATCTAACTAAATTTGTATACTAAACACTATCAGAGGTAATATGAACATGATAGGTTTACAAATTAGTTAAGTATATCCATTAAGAGGTCATACGAATCTGATAGAATATGATTCAGCTAACCTTTGTTCATGGTATTATCAGAATAAGATCTTTATCACACTCCGTTAAGTAAAGGAGATCAAGTAAAGTACTTCTTCAGGAATTTGCCGTTGATAGGAGCCATTGCCAAATTTCTATTAGGCTTGGCTAATCTGTAAGCACCATTTGCAATCATATAAGGGCCCTCCATTTCTTTATGATTGTTTGCACAAATTTTGGAAATCGTACCAGAGGTAATATGGACGTAGTACGATACCGTATTTGTTGAGGATATCCCACTGGGAGATTTTTGGTGGACCTACTATTTGTTGCGCACGTTAAGTGCAAATAATAGGCTTGAGACAAATTCTGACAGAGGTAATATGGATGCGGTAAAATACGACTCTGTGGGGGGTTGGTCATGGATAGACTCTTTCCTTACTGGGGAAAATGAGGATAGTTCAGAGGTGATATGGACACGAATAATTCGTTTCCATTGCGGATATTCCACAGGGAGGTTTTTGGTGGACCTATTACTTCTTGTGCACGAGAGTACAAGTAATAAGTTTAGGACAAGCCCTGCCAGAGGTAATATGGACGTGACAGTTTTTGTGGACTTAACACCACTAGCGTACTTAGAGTTAAATACGGGTGTTAAGTTGAGATGACAACCGATATCAGAGGTAATATGAACATGACAATCGATAGCTGGACCAGGAAGGTTTGTTCAGAGGTAATATGGACATGACAAACTTTTGTGGTGATAGTTTTACTCTGCTGGAGAAAGTGGCGAGACATAGTTCAGAGGTAATATGGACGTGAACTGATCTATAGCCACAAACTGGAAGGTTTGCTCAGAGGTTACTTGGACATGGCAAATTCAGCTGGGGAAACAAAGAAATGTTTGGACAATAGTTCAGAGATAATATGGACGTGAACTCATGTCCGAAGAATTCACTGTGGAGTAATTTTACTGAGTGGGCATAGACCTGAAGAATCCGCTGGGGAAACTTTTAGGGACTCATCATCCAGAATTTTTTTGAGAGAGCAAATTGTTACATCAGAGTGAAATTAATTTGCCAGGATTGTCCCCTCGTTTATAAATGCAAAGTGACGACTTTGGCGTCAATCAACTCTTGGATTCTCCTTTTCAGTACATAGCACGCCCTTGTAGGGTGATGAATGTACCGATGAAAGAGACAATAATCTGGGTCTTCGACTTTGCCAGCCCTCTCAGGGTATCTGATGTTGGGTAGCTGAAGTTTGTGTTCCTTCATCAATATATTAAAGATTTTAATGATGTCATCTTTATTGAAGGAGGAAGTCCCTTTTAGCCTTCGGGCTCCTGATACCTGAGTTTTACGGTCTTCCGGAAAGATGGTCATCGTTGCTTTATCTTTAGAATCAGAGGGAATTCTACTCCCAGCTTTGGATGCTGCCCTATTTTGTCGAGGTAGACTACCCCCAGACATGTCGTGGCGTTTGTCCACAGAAGTTGATTTAGAAGGACCTGCCTCTGGTATTACAAGATTAGACTCTGGAGGTTTGGAGTTTGCAAGAGATGCAATATACCCCAACCCAAAACGAGTTCGTTGACAGTAAGGATCACCATGCAACAGTGTTCGTCTGCCTTTTCTATAGTTGAGGACTTGTTTCAACTTTAAATTGTAACCCATGTTTTGCATAATCCTTAAAGCCTGTGGGCTATATCCGTGGATTTGCATTTTTCCACCATCGGACTCGTGAGAGTCTTCTTGTACAATCGGTCTGTTCCGCATTTGACCGAAGATTATTTGATGCTGATCGTCATGAGTAGGTGGAACAATAAAAATAGACTCTTCATGTGGCCCATATGTCATGACGACATTAGATGTTGACTCATCTTTCTACAGGATCTCCCCACGCTTGGAAGTTAGGGGCGCCAAATCTTGATTTTGACCCCTGTCTTTGCGTTTCTGGATCAGAAAATCACGCAAATCAGTGATATTAGCATAAGAGGAAGGCTTATTCTGCCTTTTTACAATATTGGGCCTGTGGAGATTAGGAACTAGAACACTTTCTCTACCATATGAGTAGAGCAGTTCAGCCATGTGAGTAGCACATGATCCCTGAGGAGCGTATCTATCCACAAACTGGGCCTTCTTTACGCTGAAGGGCTTGTCCTGGTGTAATCTGAAATTTTGCACAGGTTGGCGTAAAACTGAGGAAGTCCTCAATCGGCCATCAACATTCAACGTAATCTGAAGAGCGGGCAGATTTTTCTCTTGATGGCGTAAAAGCCGAGAGGTCGGAAAATCCGCCAATTGTTTTTCCTTACGGTGGTTGCTAGGACCATCTGCCTCATTGTAGAGGGGAAATATAATTTTACGCGCGGGGCGCTTTTGGAATTTCTGAATTGGCACTGAGGCTTTATCAGAAATTTTGTCTGCCACGTCACAGACGGGAGACAGAGTTTTACGCGCAAGGCGCGGAGTAGACTTCTGGATTGGCACTAAGGCATTGCCAGAAGTTTTGTCTGCCACGTCACAGACAGGAGACTGAATTTTATGCACGGGACGCGGTATAGACTTCTGGATTGGCACTAAGGCATTGCCAGAAGTTTTGTCTACCACGTCACAGACGGGAGATAGAGTTTTACGCGCAAGGCGCGCAGGTTGCGATGCAACAACCTTGTTGGTCGGAGAGAGAGAGTCCGCAGGAAGGGTAGAGGATGTCCGGGGCATCCATACTTTACGCAATTTTCTGCTGTCTTGGATAGAGAGGGAATGAGAGCTACCCCCTGCTCGAAGCATGTCTTCGTAAGCTGATTGGTCGAATTGGACGACCAAAGTCTTCTTCATTGATCCCACGGATACAGCATCGTGTTGAGCAATGGTTTTCTTGTCAGATGAGAAAGTTTTCCCCAGCAGAGTCGACATCTTGTGTTTGATAATAAACGAAAGAAATTAAAACTGGGTTTATACAAAACCCTTCCTTTGGTTTACAAACAAGAAAAAGAAGTACAATTAATCCTATACGAAGATGTTAAGTACAAAAATTTGATTTTGGAGAAATATTGCTATAGGAGTCTGATCTGCGGTCGATCACTTTGTCCTTTGGACCACACGATGACGAAGAAGTGCTGTAGAAGACAAAAAAAATGAAGCTTCAAAGACTGCAGGAGAAATTGAACTCTTGTTGCCACCTTTTGACCGCTGTCTCTCTACCTTTTCTCCCTCCTGACCTCCGTGGCCAGAGATCTCTATTTATAGAGTTCAGCTATAGTCGGCATAGAAACCGAACAGCGGAGAGAGCTGCATCTTTTATGCGACGGTTATAATAACTGCTACCCACGTATGAATGATCTCCTGAATTGGCATGTGATGCGTGTCTTATTATGAGAAAATGCGTATAATCGCTTATCGAAGATCACGGCATGCAAGCCACGTAGATAACTGCCCCTTGCATAGAGATGATTGGCATAAAAGCCAAATAACTGTCTCATAGGCGTAAAAGCCAAATAGCTGTTTTGATGGCGTAAAAGCCAAGTAGCTGTCCTATTGGCGTAGAAGCCAAGTAGGCGTAGAAGCTGAGTATTTGTCATATTGGCATAGAAGCCGAGTAGTTTTTTATGTTGGCGTAGAAGCCGAGTAGGCGTAGAAGCCTGATGCTGCATGGATAGGTAGCCAGTGTAAAGACAGCCGATTATCCTTCCTGGACGTATTAGCCCTAATTATAGCTCACCCAGTCGTTAAAAGTAGAACCAAATCTCATGCATTAAATGCAGAGATCTGCCCCCATCACGCACATTAACTGCAGAGACGTGCCTTGAGTTCTGTACGAAGAATAGCCTTTGATGTGGCGGTTGGTTTCGTCTCTTTCTGAGCGTAAAAGCTCATCTTTGCCTGTGTAAAATAGGCAGCGTATTCCTTGAATGCGTAAACAACGTCTTATATCAAGGGTTATGTCACTAGACGACAGTCTGGGGCTCTGTGCAGAATCATTATTGCAGCTATCCTCTCGATCGTCGTATAGTACTTTTTATCAGGAGTCAGGTTTACTGCTTGATCTGACAGGTTCATTCGAGGAATACGAAGAGTTCCTCGTACAACTTCCCGCTGCATTAAAAGCAGACGAGTTTTACGCCGAAGCAGTCTGGAAATACTGCATTACGCGGGCTGTTCTGGAGCTATATTTTACGCTGAATAGTGTTGAAGCTCTACTGTATGCTGATGGCTCTGAAGTCTTGTTTCACACCACTCAGTGCTGGAGCTCTGTTTTATGCGGACTTCCTGTATGTTGAGGGTTTACGCGTATAATTCTCCAGCATATTTTTTATGCTTCTACAATACTATGCTGACTGGCATCCCATGCAGTTGCACGATCTCCCTCATATATATCTCTTCTAAGACCTTTGTAGACTGCCCAACTCTGAAAGAAAAAAAGTGAGTGGACTTGGTGAGTCGGTTCATGATCACCCACACAACATTGTGACTACTAGGACTCCTCAGAAAGCCCGTAACGAAGTCCATAGTGATGTGCTCCTATTTTCACTCAGGTATCAGGAGCGGCTGAAGTAAGCCTGGAGATCTCTGATTCTCAGCCTTGACCTGCTGACACACCCGGGACTTCGTCACAAAGCGGGCTATCTCCCTCTTCATTCCATGCCAACAATAGTACTGTCTCAAGTCTCGGTATATCTTTGTGCCCCCTGGATGAATAGAGTATGTTGAACTGTGCGCCTCCGCCATCAGCTCCTGACGAAGCTCTCCATTCGTAACATCAAGATAATCTTCACATCTCATAGTCCCGTCCTCATGTATACGCAATCTCGTCTGTATCCCGACCTCTATCTTCTGTCGAAGTCTCTAGAATCTGGTATTTGTCGGCAAGGCAACCTTGATCCTTTCAACCAATGTCGATTGCACCTGAAGACTCGACAACTGGCCGTCTGCTCCGGACATAATGACCTCTATATCCAACTTCTCCAGATCTCTCAATAGGTGTTGCTGGGTGGTCAAAAAGAATGCCATGGGCCTCTTGCTTAATATGTCAGCTACCACGTTGGCCTTCCCCGGGTGGTATTGTAGCTCAATCTCAAAGTCTGTCATCACCTTGAGGCAACGTCTTTATCTCTGGTTCAGGTCCTTCTGTGTATAGACGTACTTCAGGATTTTGTGATCTGTGAAGATCTCCACCCGCTCTCTGTATAGGTAGTGCCTTAAAATTTTCAGGGCAAAGATCACAGCGGCAAGCTCCAAGTCATGAGTGTTATAGTTCTTCTCATGGGTCCTCAGCTTCCTAGAGGCATAGGCCACAACTTTCCCATGCTGCATCAAGACATATCCTAATACTTTCTCAGACGCATCACTGTAGATCATAAATCCTCTGGGTCCAGAAGATATAGTCAATATAGGTGTCTTGGTCAGACTCTTCTTCAGTTCATCGAACATCGTCTGACACTCCTCTGTCCAAATGAACTCCTGCTCCTTGCGGGTCAAGCGGGTCATCGGCTCTGCTATCCTCGCGAAGTTCTCTATGAACCTCCGATAATATCTGACAAGTTCTAGGAAACTTCTCACCTCCGAGATGTTGGTAGGGGTTGGCCATGTCTCTACTGATGAAATCTTTGCTGGATATACTGAAATACCATCTCCTGAGATGACATATCCGAGGAAAGAGGCACGGTCTAGGAGGAACTCATACTTGCTCAACTTGGCATTAAGTCTCTCATGCCTCAACGTCTCTAACACTATCCTCAAGTGCTCCCCGTGCTCCTCGTGGCTCTTTGAATACACCAAGATCTCATCGATGAAGACTACCACGAACTAGTCCAAATACTGTTGGAAGACTCCGTTCATCAGGTTCATAAATACTGCAGGCATATTCGTTAGTCCAAAAGGCATCACCAAGAACTTGTAATGGCCATAGCGAGTCATGAATGTCGTCTTTGGAATATCTTTTCTTCGCTCATTCACCTGATGATACCCTGATCTTAAGTCAGTCTTTGTGAACACCTTTGCTCCTGTCAGCTGGTCGAACAAATCACTAATCCGCGGCAGGGGATACTTGTTCTTGATAGTCAAAGCATTAAGGGCTCTATAATCAATGTACATACGGAACTTTCCATCCTTCTTTGGTACAAACAACACTGGTGCTCCCCAGGGTGATACACTATGATGGACAAATCCCTTGCTCTGCAACTCCTCTAACTGTAGCTTCAGCTCATCCAGTTCCCTCTTTGCCAATTGGTACACATTTGAAGATATCGGTATTGCTCCTGGTACCAACTCAATAGTGAACTCCATCTCTCTATCCGGTGGTAGGACTAGAAACTCCTCTGGAAAGACATCCCCGAACTCTGCAAATATCGGTAGGGGTGTCGTCTCTATAGCCATGTAAACTCCAACTGTCTGGCCGACTCCTTGCTCGATGGTCCCCCGCAGGTACTCGAACTCTGGGCGATCTGGCGGTCTATAAAATGAAGCTACCCCTCCGGCAATCTAGTATGGCATGGTACTGGCTCAACCAGTCCATCCCTAGCACAACGTCGAAGTTTGTTGTCGAGAATACCAAAAGTCAAGCTCTCATATCCCGACCGCACATGACTATCGAGCACGTTCTAATAGTACTGGTAACCGGTACGATACCTCCTCTGGTAAGAATCTTTCAACTCTTAGATAAGGGAGAAGTGGCTACCCTATGCATAGCTACAAAACTACTGGATACAAATGATAGTATAATACCCGAATCAAATAATGCAGTCGCAGGTAATGATGTAACTAAAATGGTACCTGTGATAACTTTCCCTTTTGGTTCCTTCTCTGTCACCGCTAGTGCGAAGGACTGACCTTGCCTCTGTCCTCCTGCCTGCTGTCTGGCCTGATCAAACTGTGCCTCTTGTGGGGCCAGGAGTGGCCCCCTCTAAAATCTTCTTGGGATGGTACCCTCTGGACTAGTGCAGATGGACTATGTCCTGTCTGCGGTGATGCATCCCTTCGCCGTGGGCAGTCTCGGGCCTGGTGCTGGTTCGCTCCATAAATCATACATGTCCCCAGCCTCTTTCGATAATCCCTCTGAACATGTCACTACCACATTCTAAAATAGGGATATTTCTGTCATTTTTATTTATTATAAGTATTATGTATATTTTATTTTATAAATAATTACATGATGTGTATATATATATATATATTATATTATGTTCATTAATGCATGGGTTAGTGGACTAGACCAAGAAACCCATTAGATAAACCCCTGCCCAAAATATAGGATTATGGATTTAATTAGTATTATTCGGGATTAATTATTGGGGTTATAATTCACTACCGTGATTTTATTCAATTGTTGTATCTTACCGTTGCTTCGATATTTGGAGCGCTACACTAGCTTTTGTCTTCCAACAAATTTTATACCCTTGTCCTAGACGTGTCAATCTTCCATTTTGACCCTTATGTAACTCTTAAATACCCTCTTTTGTGCTTTATTTTAGTCGCACAATATTCGTTACAGACGTTTATTTTTTAAATCCAAATAAATCTAACTTTGCATCCTTGTCCGTTCCAATCGAAATTGGAGACACAACCTCAACCCATTTTGTGCAACCCAAATTATGACAATATTTTATTTCGAGTCTTCTATATCCATGATACTTGTGTCCCACCTAATTTTAACCCTATGCACTGCCAATTAATTTAAGAACAATATTTACACTAATTTTAATTAAGTTGGTGTAAGGACCCAACCTAACCCAAAACTTAACCCAACACTAACACAAACCCCCACTCACACCCTCAAGACTCATACTAAATACCACACACCCTTTTAACCCACTACATCACACCAAACATGGTATTTTTTCTCATCCAATCCCAAACCCCATTATTTGTGTAATTTCCCAATTGTCAGGGGCTTTTATGCAAAAAATGCAATGAGGTATCCACCTCCCATTGGAGCCAAGCCATGAAGAACCCCCTTATTGTTGACCGGTCATACTTTCACGCCCCAGTCCCAAAATATGTAAGACTAGGAATACGTAAGCATGCCAGCCGTATGTATATGATAACCTCAATATATAAAAACCATAACACATATGTACGCTATAATATGAATAACAATTCACAAGTGGTATAGATTTATGTCATCAGTCACAGGACATAACTAGATCTCATCCACAGAATCAAATAGAAATGAATAGCCAATCAACTATATAACTGAATTAAGTATAAGATGCTTGATAAGAACAAGTAGTTGGGTAGAGACAAATCCACTACCAAATTAGAATATAAGAGAAACAAAATAAGTACATCTAATGAATAATAAGGCTCGAAGAAAAGACCTCCTCGAAAGAGAGATAAGTAGCAAGTGCTGATCCGTGCTCCTGCGAATAGTCAAGATCGTCTACACCTGGAAAGGGACCAGGTCCTCAGAGGGATGTAACAAGATACATAGAAGCATGACAATTAAATACAGTCAAACATGCATAATAGACAAAAAAAAAATATAAGTACGTTGTACTAGACAATCTATATGAATATGCATAATAAGGACAACTTTTTGACGTATGGGCATGTGTAGGCTACTCTAAAACACATATATCTCACAACTCACACACACGTCCATGTACACCATCAATCGACATACCTCGAGGGTAGCGACCATCATGAAACTAGAAGTTGACATACCTCGAGGGTAGCGACCATCGCGACACAACTATCGTAGTGCGTCCTAGTACCACGGTTTTATCAGAGTGGGTAGCCCATATGCCTACTGACTGTCCTCACCTCCCATGATACTAAGTGTCAAGTGTGTGTTAACATATATAATATATAATTATGACTGAAAGAAAACATATATAATAAATATATAAAAATATGACAAGCATGCAAAGTATTGTAAGCAATTTAGCAAGGTATACTTGCCTGGCAAGAAAGCTGTGTAGTGTAAGCGTCCAGACGTCAAGCACAAGAGATCAGAAACTATGGCATCCGAATAAACGTCTCCGGATATTGAAATAAACATCACCAATGTTCCCAGAATAAGCGAGATAGTCAGAAAAGTCTACCATTTAGTCCAATTTGGACACAAGGGCAAAACAGTAATTTTAGGTCAAAGCGGGATCCATATGTGGTCAACTTTACACCGAAATATGTGTCAGGGATAAAAGTCTATAAATGGGACAAATTATCGGTCAAACAAATTTTAAACGATGATACGAACTTAACGGTATTTCCAATTTTGGATTCCGGTGAGCCGATCACAAATTCGCCCTTCAAGTCAAACCGTGGGGCCCGCGAATAGGCGGCTCGGTCAACTGTCTCAGAATCGCATGAAACTTGGGTCACAGGACCACCATGATACCAAAAATCAAATGAAATAAGTCTCATCGCATTCTGACTAGCGTACACAAAGTGGGGTGGTGGTTTACAAAAGTCGCGATACGGGAACTTTTTACGGATACGGGTTGATTCCGATGCGCACACACGTCCGAATCAATTTTCGCAAAAGGCCACACATCAGGATATACCATACGCACCTTTTGGTGCAATTGGTACGCGATGAAGCGGTCCCATTTGGCTGGGCATACTCCGTATCATAAAATTTTAGTTTTTAAATACCTCGTTTTGGAGGTCGAATAATTTAACAAATTAATCAAATTAAAAACTAAAAGAACAGTTAAATTCTTGGTTATATTGAGAAGAAAACCTTTCAATTATATTTTGAAAATATAAAACAGGTTGGTGGCAAATTTGGCATAAAAATGGGAGTTTGGGTCAAAATTTTGGACTATTTTTGGTCAATTTTTCGGCCAACTTTCGGTCGATTTTTTGACCAATCCAGGGCACGAAAACTCGTCCCGCTTGAAGGAAAATCCTAGAGGATTATGTTGTAAATGTACGCCGACAAACTGCTTGAGAAAAGAATCAAATATGAGAGAGATACATCACCTGAAAGAAGAGGAGTCGGGACTACGCTGCTGCTGTTGATGCCCGCGCGCGGGCGGCCCCCGGCTGCTGCGGCAGCGGTCACTGGTCGGCCATGGCGGCGCCCAAGGGAAGGAGGAAGGGGATTAGGGTTAGGTTTTATGTTTGATGTTACATATATACGTATATATATAGAGAGAGAGATAGGGAGAGGGGGCCAGGTGCTGTGGGTTTGCTGGGGGAGGGAATAGTTAGGAATAGGTGTTGGGTTTTGTTGGTTTAGGTGTTTTTATTATTATTATTATTATTATTATTATTATTTTCTTTTCTTTTGTTTTTCTTTTCTTTTTTATTTTATTAACATTAACATCATTATTATTATTATTATTATTATTATTATTATTATTATTATTATTATTATTATTATTAATAACTATATATTTATTTATATATATATTTACATATATAGATGAGATTATATAAAAATTCAAAAAGAATATTTGCACACAAAATAAATTCTAGAAAATCTATCACCCTTTAACAAGACTCCAAAAATAATAAAAATTATTTTTGTGGAATAATTCTAAATGAGTATTTATATAAGTAATTTAAAATAAAATTTTGCCACGACCCGCACCCGATATAGGGGTACGAAAGCGTGGGTACGTCCAGTCTACGCCGCAAGATCGGCGGTAGAACGCTGTCTAGGTCATGTAACTATCTAACCAATCTCACGTGAATATCCGACTCCATAAGGAGACTTGGATATCACAACATAATGCGAAAAATACTCAATCACATAAGCTAAAGCACGATAAGATATTGAAGCAAGCAATGAAATGCAAGACAAGTCTAACGACAAGTAACCATACCTGAAATCAATAACATCCAACCCCAAGTGTGTCGGAAACAAGTCCACTATGACATAGTCTGGAAAAATATATCCAGTCAGGATTGGAACAAAATACATCTCTAACAGCAGTTCCACATATATTGACAAAATCTATAGTACAGTGTAAAAAAATACAAGATAGATAGGAATACTGGCACTAAGAAATACTGACGAGCATGGATGTACTGGAAATAGAAATACTGGAATAAATGGAATACTGGAGCATGTCATCATCAATGTACATCTAGCGATGAAATAGAAATACAAGTACACGCAAGAACAATGAACTGGTATATAAGTGTGTACAAGAATGGTAACTAGAACATGTAGGGATGCTAGATCAATACATTAAGATACGTGTCAAGAATCATCTAGCTAAGTGTGTGAAACATCAGTATATCATGTGATCGGCTTGGGACTAAAGAAACTCATTACATTGGTTAGCGATCATCCCAGAGGTCAGGCTAATCCATCCGGATAGCTATGATGTGAGTAATAGTCAGGCTAACATATGTAATAGTGATGAAGCATGTAATGGTAAGGCTGCACCGACGTGAGGCGTGGGTGAGCTATGATGCATGTAAAGTTAGGTATGATCACATAAGCTACTAATATTTCCCTATTTTTCCTCAGCTAGCACGATGGATTCCAAATCACGACTCCTCGTGACAGGTTTCAATGATGCCAACTCGTGTAAAGAACAGTGTCAGAGTCATGTATGATATACAACAAGAGTTATAGAAATAATCAACATAAGGAAAACTGTCAGAGAATGTACTCGCCTTGGGTACTTAGCTGGTAACACCAATGTCATGCTCCTAAAGTCTCGCAGGACGATCCAATAGTCCTATACACATATAATAAAACAATACAACATTTGCATCAGTTGCTACACTGACACCACACAAATACATTGAACTCAGGGGCTATGCCAGGTATGGCACTAGTCAACTAGGGTCAAGTGCGTCAAGTTGCACGGCGCGTCTGTGATTGCTGGGCAAGACAGACGATCAAAATGGTACGGGGCTTGCCAGTACGTCAGTGTACGCGTGGCAGACAACTAACAGTTCACAGGGTCATAGGTCCATGTAAATATGGGGTATCCGTAATTACACTTGGGTCTCCTAGTACCTATATATATATATATACATATTACCAATTTTATATTGAAAATATATTAAGTGTATATAAAATATATATATATATATACATATACCAATATTACATATACTAGAATACGTATTTATATATATAAATCATATTAAATATATACATGTACATATACATACACACTATTAAATATATATGTATACATATACGTATTAAACATTAATTAAATACATAATATACATAATTATATACACTATACATATACATATATTAGTATATACACATATACGCATATATATACGTATATATGCATATATACGCACACATATACACACATATATATATACGTATACATATATACACACATACGCGTACACATACACACGCAAATACACATACGATGAAGGAGGGAGAGGGAGAGGAGACTCACCGGGGTGGTCGGCTGGCCGGGAAGGATGGCCGGAGTGCAGGCTTCAGGCGGGGGAGGAGGAGTACAGCAGGGAGGAGGAAGGAGTTGGCCGTCGGGTGGTGGTTGTATGATGATGATGGTGGTGGTGATAGGTGAAGATGGTGGTGGTTGAGTTTCGGTGGCCGCCGGGTGGTGGTGCGAGGAGAGGAGCAGCAAGGAGGGCCGGGGAGGAAGGGCAGCAGCGCCGGGTTGGTGGTGTTGGCTATCGGCGGGGCTCGCCGGCGAAGGAGCTGCGGGCTAAGGAGTGAATCAGTGGCGGTGGTGATGATCGTTGGGTGGTGGTGCGAGGGGATTGCAGGCCAGAGAGGGAGGGGAGTTGGGTGGACTTCGGGTTGGAGATGACAGTGGTCGAGGGAAGCTCGACTCCGGGGTCGAGTTGCAGGGAGTCGAGTGGCGAGGCTGAGTAATGGGGGAGGCCGGAGTCGTGGTTGCTCGGGGATGAGCTGCCGGGGGGTTGCTCAGGCTCGCCGGAAGTGCGGGGCGGTCGTCTGTGTGTGGAGGAGTGGAGGAGTGGTTCGAAGAAGCTGGCCGGAGCGGGGTCGGGCCTGGCCGGGTGGAGAACAGCAGCTGGGGACGACGGCCGGGGTGCTCAGCCGGTTCGGCTGATGAACAGTAGGGTGGTGATAGGTTTCCCCCCTTGTTTAATTCAAAAAGAAAGAGAAGGAAAAGAAGAAGGGAAGAAGAAAGGAAGAAGAAATTTCCTACATTGGAGAGAGGGAGGAGTGATGTTTTTAATGCTCCTTGAAATTAGGGCTGCATTGGGAAATGGGGAGAAGGAGACACTTTATAGGAGAAGTGATGGGAGATGTGTGGTGATGATGAGCTCCCATTTTGAATGGGTGGCCAGGATTCGATATGGAAAAAAAATGAGGGGGTTGCTTTCTTCATTTGGCTAAACCAATAGGATGGTGACACCTCGTTGAAATTTTGCAATTAAGCCCCCAACAATTAGAAAATTTCACAGGAGTGGGTCACTGGATTTAATTAATTAAAATTAGATACGATTGGCGTTCTAAAATTAATTAGGAGCACGTGGGGCCAAAATTAGGTCGGGTCATCAATATCATTAATGAAGAAGACTCAGAACAGAATATTACCCTAATTTGGGCCGCACGAAAAAATAGGCCAAGATTGCCTCCAATTTCGATTGGAACGCACAACGATACAAAAATTGGAATTTATTTAGGAATTAAATAAACGTCTGCGACGAATATTGTGCGGCTAAAACGAAGCACAAGAGAGCATGATTATGAGTTGCAAAAGGTCAGAATGGAGGGCGGGCATGTCTAGGGCAAGGTTGTGAAATTTGTTGGAAGGCAAAAGCTAGGGTAGCACTCCAATTATCGAAGCAACAGCAAGGTGCAACAATTAAATAAATTACGGTAATTAATTACGACCTCCAATAATTAAATCCTAAATAATGTAGTTTAAATTCATAACCCTACATTTCGGTCAGGTGTTCATCTAGTGGGCTTCTAGGTCCAGTCTACCAGCTCAGACCTTAATGAATACTGTAAATATTTAAATATACATCTCATACAATTATTTAATTTAAATACACATATCGAGAAAACATTTAATATAAATATTAATAATTTATAAAAATTTAAAAATACCCCTGTTTTCAGAATGTGGTAGTGACAAGTCTACCCTCCTTAAAATAATTTTGTCCTCAAAATCTAAAATCCTCATAGTAGTGTTTATTCATTATATTATTTTCCATAAACGGTTAAATTCACCAGCCCACATAATCCTGAAATAATCCACCTTGTCATTTCATAATTTTTAAAAATTTCTGAAATTATTGTATTCCTGAAAAATCCTCAAAATAAAATCAATCTCCATTTTCCTCACAATTTCCTCCAAATTTTTAAGTTAATTAAATACTCGAAATTTGATATCTATTCCTCAATTTTAATTTCAATCAATGCACATATAAAAAATTGAATCTCGTCCCAAAAAGTCTGAATCCAAACACTAATCCATTGATGATCTTATTCTTCGGTTCCCTTTTTCCTCAAAATACTCAACAATGCGACACTTATGGATCCTTCAAATGCAACGTCCACAATATAATTTTTTTTAAAAATTCATAACGTGGAGTCAAATAAATATAATGAAAATCTCCTAAATTTCCTCAAGTTTTTAATGATAAATATATCATAATCAATAATCATCAATCCTACCATATTAAATTTTTTTTTACCTCTCATTTAAATTAATGATTATCCTCGAATTTTAATGATAATTTAATCACATCTCAATCTTGATAAAATCGATGATTCATCAACTCTACCATATTAAATCCTTAACTCTTTGTGCTTATCTTCCAAAATTTTTAGCATCTCGTTTCTCTTGTCAAGTCATAACTTCTTCATAAATCTACTATGGTCAAACCCTAATAATCATGGTCTAAGAAAATTCTACCTACAGCTATGCAATCTAAGAAAATATGTACGGTCATGTGTCTTTTGTCATGGTATTGCAGTCTCTGTCAGGGTGTACTACTAACTACATTCTAACAAGAAAATCACGAATACAAGCCACGGTACTAGGGAATCAATCAATCAGAAGATGAAAACAAACATGAGAAAAAGAAGGAACCTGCTAACATATTTCTTGCAGTATCTCCTATCTCTAACAAACACTTAACTCTGGCACATTCACTAACTAATTCCTATTCCTGTACACTGGTACCCATATCAACTAATCATTAATCCACAAGATCCATGAATACATCCATATTGCACACACCTATCTATTAATACCAAAATCTGATACCAAGAACCTCTAACACAATCATAGGTCAAATGATGCATGTAAAGTTTGATACCTCTATCTCTTTAGGTACCTCTGTTCTACTATAAGTACACTCACTGCTAGCTCTCTTACCTACTATAATTGTTTATACTAGTCGTTCTTATCACTCAAGTGCACGCCAAGTGCAACACACCATGCTAAGTACTATTCTTTCTATTACAACTCTAGGTGGACACCCAAGTCTGTTTGTAGTGCCATCTCAAAACATGCTCTAGTCAACAGATCCTTACGTTTGTACTTCATCCACTCATATACTAATATATATATTTCTTACCCATAAAAATTTAATCCTCAAAATGAGATCATCAAAGTTTAACTTCTCGAACGATTTAAAATAAAAGACATATACTTCCTCAAAAGTCAAATACTCAACATCGAATAAAATTTTAATCACTTCTAAATCTTTATAGCTTGACTATGTTTATTGAATCAAATTTGGAATCCTCAAAATTTAATAACATAGAATCTCAACTCCTTAAAATCCTTAAAATTGAAATTTATTTCCACTCTTCAAATTTTAATCCACAAGCATACATATAAATACTCACAGTCTCTAATACTCAAGGTGCACTCAATACATCTATTTTCTACAACTCTCAACTGGGTACTAAAATTGTACTGCCCGAATTACTTGCACTATTACTCCCGATGATTAAGTTATCATCACACATATTTTCTTCTATGATTTTCAATCTATATCAACTGGTATATCATCTAATTATCATCATGCAAAGTGCTTACTGTTATTATCATCATTCTCGACTAATTCTCGATATAGAATCATTAGTACCCTTGGTATGATATCACTAGCTTCATTATAGGATCATCTCATCAAACTTATTAGAACTCATGATTATCTGTACCTTCTATAACACTCATGTTTCTTTACTCCCATGGGCAAGTATATGGTTCCTCATCTCGATTGTTGTATAGGTATTTCCCTTTAATCTTTTAAAGCCTGTTAAACTAATACGTGATACGCTTCACCACTTTCATTACCAATTCCGATATTTCTCTACTCATGACACCTCATTATAACTCTTTATGCATATATTTCTTTACTTTTAACATTTTTGATATCAATTATCAAATTTGAACATCATGTTCCATTAATCCTTAACACAATTCCTGGATACTTAATTGTTTACATAGATCATCCAATTACAAAATTATGATTATCTAGGACAGGTATGTTGGCTCTGATACTAACTCTTGGAACTATCACCGATACTCTATACTCTCCTTTACTCACATTACTATAAATGACACTTATCCTAGAACCATTGTTATAAGGTACTATGCTATGGGTTAACTCTAGATTAAGGCCTATTGTTCACATGTTCAACTAGAAAACACTTATAACTCACAAGCAATACTCAGTCAATACTAATACAGACATAATTATAAGTCACTAATTATCATACTTAACAAGGAATCCTCAAAGAATAGAAGCTCAAAAATAAACTGGGTTGAGGACTAAAGATATTTCTACTGCTAGCAACCAAAATGACGATGGAAATAAAGTCCTGTAATAACATAAATATATAAGTGTTGAGATAATACTTTAAGAACCAATTTAAGATATAACCTGATAATCATACACGTCTGTCCGAAATCATGACACTCAGAATCTTCGCCATGCCAGTAAGCATAGGTGCGATAAACCACAGGTTCCGTAACTAAAGTATGCAACCCTATAATCACGTCATCTAGAATCTTCGCCACGCCAACCGGTATGGCTGCGAGAGACTCTAAGTTTCATAACTATAGTATGTACATCCAAGTCTGGTTCCTACGTTCTCGTCCCGGCAGCTAGTATGGCTGCGATAAACTCTAGGTTCCATAATCAAAGTAGACGTTTTACCTTTCTCACTGTCCTCATCTACATATGTCATCAGATGATACCGTAAAGTTTAGTCCGTAAAATTTTATCTCGAAATAATCAAAACTCAACAACGACACCAAGAGTTTAAATTCAACAACTGGTCAACAAGAATCAAACTCATCAATGACACCAAGATTTTAATTTAATAACTGCTCAACAAGAATCAAGTTCAGTAACAACAAGCGAGAGCGGACGAAAACAAGAAAAAAGATTTAAATTGGAAATTGTAATAAGATTCTCAAGGGGTCATCCCAGGAATCTCTCAAGAATTTTGTGATTGAGTATCCAATCTCATCCTAGTATCCTATGTCCTATATTCTATAGCAGGCACACAGTAGTACAACTATGACGTCGCACTACTACGACATCGCACAACTTGCGAAGTCTGACCTGCATGGGCCACCACTAAAACGTGTCACGACCCGCACTCGATATAGGGGTACGAGAGTGTGGGTACATCCAGCCTACGTCGCAGCATCGGCGGTAGAACGCTATCTAGGTCATGTAACTATCTAACCAATCTCACGTGAATATCCGACTCCATAAGGAGACATGGATATCACAACATAATGCTGAAAATACTCAATCACATAAGCTAAAGCACGATAAGATATTGAAGCAAGCAATGAAATATAAGACAAGTCTAACGACAAGTAACCATACCTGAAATCAATAACATCCAACCCCAAGTGTGTCGGAAACAAGTCCACTATGACATAGTCTGGAAAAATATATCCAGTCAAGATTGGAACGAAATACATCTCTAACAGCAGTTCTACATATATTGACAAAATCTATAGTACAGTGTAAAGAAATACAAGATAGATAGGAATACTGGGAATAAGAAATACTGACGAGCATGGATGTACTGGAAATAGAAATACTGGAATAAATAGAATACTGGAGCATGTCATCATCAATGTACATCTAGAGATAAAATAGAAATACAAGTACACGCAAGAACAATGAACTGGTATATAAGTGTGTACAAGAATGGTAACTAGAACATGTGGGGATGCTAGATCAATACACTAAGATATATGTCAAGAATCATCTAGCTAAGTGTGTGAAACATCAGTATATCATGTGATCGACTTGGGACTAAAGAAACTCATTACATTGGTTAGCGATCATCCCAGAGGTCAGGCTAATCCATCCGGATAGCTATGATGCGAGTAATAGTCAGGCTAACTATATGTAACAGTGATAAAGCATGTAATGGTAAGGCTGCACCGACGTGAGGCGTGGGTGAGCTATGATGCATGTAAAGTTGGGTATGATCACATAAGATACTAATATTTCTCCATTTTTCCCCAGCTAGCACGATGGATTCCAAATCACGACTCCTCATGACAGGTTTCAATGATGCCAACTAGTGTAAAGAACAGTGTCAGAGTCATGTATGCTACACAACAAGAGTTATAGAAATAATCAACATAAGGGGAAACTGTCAGAGAATGTACTCGCCTTGGGTCCTTAGGTGGTAACACCAATGTCCTGCTCCTGAAGTCTCGCAAGACGATCCAATAGTCCTATACACATATAATAAAACAATACAACATTTGCATCAGTTGCTACACTGACACCACACAAATACATTGAACTCAGGGGCTATGCCAGGTATGGCACTAGTCAACTAGGGTCAAGTGCGTCAAGTTGCACGGGCGTCGCATCTATGATTACTGGGCAAGACAGACGATCAAAATGGTACGGGGCTTGCCAGTACGTCAGTGTACGCGTGGCAGACAACTAACAGTTCACAGGGTCATAGGTCCATGTAAATACGGGGTATCCGTAATTACACTTGGGTCGCCTAGTACCTATATATATATATACATATTACCAATTTTATATTAAAAATATATTAAGTATATACAAAATATATGTATATACATATACCAATATTACATATACTAGAATACGTATTTATATATATAAATCATATTAAATATGAACATGTACATATACATATACATTATATATATGTATATATATACATACACACTATTAAATACATACGTATACATATACGTATTAAACATTAATTAAATACATAATATACATAATTATATACACTATACATATATATATATTAGTATATACACATATACGCATACATATACGTATATACGCATATATATGCACACATATACACACACATATATATATGTATACATATATACACACATACGCGTACACATACACACGTAAATACACATACGATGAAGGAGGGAGAGGGAGAGGAGACTCACCGGGGTGGTCGGCTGGCCGGGAAGGATGGCTGGACTGCGGGCTTCAGGCGGGGGAGGTGGAGTACAGCAGGAAGGAAGAAGGAGTTGGCCGCCGGGTGGTGGTTGTATGATGATGATGGTGGTGGTGATAGGTGAAGATGGTGGTGGTTGAGTTCCAGTGGCCGCCAGGTGGTGGTGCGAGGGGAGGAGCAGTAAAGAGGGCTGGGGAGGAAGGGCAGCAGCGCCGGGTTGGTGGTGTTGGCTATCGGCGGGGCTCGCCGGGGAAGGAGCTGCGGGCTGAGGAGTGAATCAGTGGCGGTGGTGATGATCGTCGGGTGGTGGTGCGAGGGGATTGCAGGCCGGAGAGGGAGGGGAGTTGGGTGGACTTCGGGTTGGAGATGACAGTGGTCGAGGGAAGCTCGACTCCGGGGTCGAGTTGCAAGGAGTCGGGTGGCGAGGTTGAGTAATGGGGGAGGCCGGAGTCAGGGTTGCTAGGGGATGAGCAGCCGGGGGGTTGCTCAGGCTCACCGGAAGTGCGAGGCGGTCGGCTGTGTGTGGAGGAGTGGAGGAGTGGTTCGAAGAAGCTGGCCGGAGCGGGGTCGGGCCTGGCCGGGTGGAGAACAGCAGCTGGTGACTACGGTCAGGGTGCTCGGCCGGGTCGGCTGATGAACAGTAGGGTGGTGATAGGTTTTCCCCCTTGTTTAATTCAAAAAGAAAGAGAAGGAGAAGAAGAAGGGAAGAAGAAGAAGAAGAAAAGAGAAGAAGAAAGGAAGAAGAAATTTCCTACGTTGGAGAGAAGGAGGAGTGAGGTTTTCAATGCTCCTTGAAATTAGGGCTGCATTGGAAAATGGGGAGAAGGAGACACTTTATAGGAGAAGTGATGGGAGATGTGTGGTGATGATGAGCCCCCATTTTGAATGGGTGGCCAGGATTCGATATGGAAAAAAAATGAGGGGGTTGCTTTCTTCATTTGGCTAAACCAATAGGATGGTGACACCTCGTTGAAATTTTGCAATTAAGCTCCCAACAATTAGAAAATTTTACAGGAGTGGGTCACTGGATTTAATTAATTAAAATTAGATACGATTGGCGTTCTAAAATTAATTAGGAGCACGTGGGGCCAAAATTAGGTCGGGTCATCAATATCATTAATGAAGAAGACTCAGAACAGAATATTACCCTAATTTGGGCCGCACGAAAAAATAGGCCAAGATTGCCTCCAATTTCGATTGGAACGCACAACGATACAAAATTGGAATTTATTTAGGAATTAAATAAACGTCCGCGACGAATATTGTGCGGCTAAAACGAAGCACAAGAGAGCATGATTATGAGTTGCAAAAGGTCAGAATGGAGGGCGGGCATGTCTAGGGCAAGGTTGTGAAATTTGTTGGAAGGCAAAAGCTAGGGTAGCGCTCCAATTATCGAAGCAACAGCAAGGTGCAACAATTAAATAAATTACGGTAATTAATTACGACCTCCAATAATTAAATCCTAAATAATGTAGTTTAAATTCATAACCCTACATTTCGGTCAGGTGTTCATCTAGTGGGCTTCTAGGTCCAGTCTACCAGCTCAGACCTTAATAAACACTGTAAATATTTAAATATACATCTCATACAATTATTTAATTTAAATACACATATCGAGAAAATATTTAAAATAAATATTAATAATTTATAAAATGTCGAAAATACTCCTATTTTCAGAATGTGGTAGTGACAAATTTATTTTCTTATTAACTATGAAAATACTCTAAAAAAATCAATAATTTAATAAAAAATACTTAAAATAAATTTAAAAATTTTAGGGGGTTTACACATACCTTGGTTTTTTCCTCCATTTGAGTGTACTACACTCCAACTTTCCCCCTAGCCCATCATGGCCTTCCATTCAAAACCAACAACATCTACACCCTTCATTCCTTCATGTAGAAACCCTCCCCCATCCCTAGGAAACACATGGCCGGCCCTAATCCCAAAGCCATCACCTCCTCTCTCTCTTCTACATAAACACTTCTCCTCCTCTCTCCATTTTCTCCATTTTTTAACAACAGCCAACATCAGCATAAAACCTAAAACCCTAAACTCCTTCTCCACCATCTTCTTCCCCAACTACAGCCTGCCAACTCTGACCTTCCTTCGCCGAAGCGATGACCTCACAGCACCCTGACCATCTCTACCTTACAACCACCATCACCATCATCTCTTCCCGGCCAACTCCGGCCGTCCCCGAGCAGCCATCACCCGACAACAACTACCTCATCACATCTACTAGCAACACAGCAACCACCGTCGGATCACCTTCACCCCCGACTCCGGCTGCCATCGCCACCATCTACACCACAGTCTCCATCATCATCACCACCATCTTCTCCTCCGTCGGACCACACCGCACCATACCCCGGTCACCCTCTCCGACTTCCATCATCCCCTTCACGACCACCGGACCACCTCCCCAACAGCACCTCCACCATCATCGACCTCTATCATCATCGATCACAACCACCACCATTACCATCTTCTTCCCCCACCTACACCACCACCGGAGCTACTAGTCATAGCGACCTTCCACCATTGCCGGACCGACTCCTCTTCCACCAGTCTCCACCACCATCACCTTACACCACCACCACCACCACAGCTCACACACCTCTTCCCCGACTCTACCCCGACCTCCATCATTATCTCCACCACAGGAGACTTCATCAACCACCACCACCGACTTCATCACCACCACCGCCTCCATCAGTCACGACCCCGACCTCCTACACGACCACCGGACCACCTCCCCAACAGCACCTCCACCATCATCGACCTCCCTCATCATATCCACACCACCGCCTCCGTCACCTTCTTTCCCGAGAACCACAGAACCACCACTACTGATCACCACCACAACCACCATTCTTCTCCTCCCATCTTCAATCACCTCGACCCCCGGCCACCACCAGTCACCACCACTAGTCACCACCACCAGTCTCCACCACCTCGACCCGTGACACCTGTTGCCATGGTCGCTGTTGGCCAGAGCACCATCGTCGGAGACCGACCTCTACGGGCCGCGGACGAGCGTCACCCCTCCTCGGTTACGAGCGCCTAGGTTTTTACTTGCCCTTTTTCCTTTATGTTGTGTTGTTACGTGACACTGTGTATTGGTGAACCCTAATAACTAGTACGTATATGTGTACATGTATGTATAGTAATTAGGTTTAGTATTTACTTCATGGGAGAATAAGTTGTTAGTTATGGGTATCACATATTTCTATATGATTGTATGACCATAGGTGTTTAGACTCATTTCCTTGTGTACACTAACCTACTAGCTAGGCCATATGTTAGTGTTACACGAGATTTAGACATGTGTTAGTGTTAGTTATTTGTCTTGATGTGCACGGTATTCGAGGATATAATGTTTGTGCATTTTAGACGTGCGCACTCGACCCTACTAGTTGACTAGTTATCACCCCTACGTGTGTTAGTTCTAAGTGCGTATTAGTCATACTTATGTGCGTACTAGTGTAACGATTGATGTTATTATATTATATAAATATAGGACTATTGGATCGTTCTGCGAGACTTCGGGAGAAGGATATTGGTATTGCCATCTCAGGACCACAGGCGAGTATATTCTCTGATAATTTCTATTATTTGATAATTTCTGTAATTCAAGTACTTAGAAATGTTTCATCTGATTCTTGACACTGTGGTACACGGACTAGTATATAGATTGGATCTTCAGTCATGAGATGTTACATTAGTTATCGTATTGACATTGTACACGACATTGATATTAGACATTGTACATGATATTATTATTGGATATTGATCGTGTATTGTAACGTGTCATGGTTGGATCCACTGTATTAGTTGGGAACAAAGAAAATTGCTAGTAAGAGATGTGATCATATCCCTATCGTACAAGTGTAAAATATTATTAGTGTTAATCATATGCCTCACGTATGATTAGCCATGCCATATAGCGATCGTACACATTCCCAAGCCGATCACATATCGAAACTACTATTTCAAACACTTAGAATAGTTACAGTTCTTCATTTCAGTTTTATATACTATATTACCCTGTATATGATATTATAGTTTCTTCTCTTCATTTCATAGATGCATTGACTATACCATATTGTCTACATTGACTGTTCTCTTTATTTTTGCCATTGCATCTATTTATTATTTTCTCTCAGTATATAGCATCATCTATTTATGGATTTATAGTCCTTGCCAATTAATTGGAACTGTTATCGGGTTATACTTTGTTCCAATCCTGACTGAATATATTTTTCCAGACTGTGACTTAGAGGACTGGTATCCAATATATTACGGACCACAGAGAGAGTAGCTGCAGCCTTGGACCATGTAGCTCAGGTATAATTTCTGGGAGGTCTAATCGGGATCACTAGTTCTTCAGTTAGTTTCTTCTAGCAGATTATGGTACCGAATTTGTTTTCGGCATATATTGAGACTTGGATGTTTATTGTTTGAAGTTAGATTATTTTGTTGTTTAGACTTGTGTTTGTATTTCGATTATTTTCTTTCGATATCTTATCGTGCTTTAGTTTTATGGTTGAGTATTTTTATAATATATTGTAATATCTGTGTCTCCTTATGGAGTTGGATATTCGTGTGAGATTGATTAGATAGCATTGTAACCTAGACAATATTCTACCGTCGATACTATGGCGTAGGCTGGACGTACCCGCGTAATCGTGCCCCTATATAGGGTGCTGGTCATGACAGAACATGCCCCCTCTTGCGACAGTAGTGGCAAGATGGAAGTTCCCTCTGCTGGTATGGTGCGCTCCACGGCTGTGGCTACACTCCAGAATGACGGATCGGTCCTCCCGCTCCGGGCTGTGCTCTTGTCACACCCCAGTCCCAAAATACATAGGACTAGGACACGTAAGTATGCCAGCCGTATGGGTATGGCAACTCCAATATATGAAAACCAAAATCCATACGTACGCTGTAATGTGAATATCAAATCCACAAGTGGTATAAATCTAACACAAGTCACAAGGTATAATCTAAATCTCATCCACGAAAATTAAATATAAATAAATAACCAATATTTATGAAACTAGATCTCAATAAGAAGTATCTAAAGATGCTAGTTGGATGGAAACAAATCCACTACCAACTCAAATGTAAAAGAAAATACAATATAAGTATACCACAACAAACACAATATAATAATACCAGCTAATAATCACAGGCTCGAAGATAAGACATCCTCGAAATATATGTAACCATCCGAATCTGTGCTCCTGCGAATACTCATGAACAGATACACTTGGAAGGGGCCAGGTCCTCAGAGGGACATAACAAGATACATAAAAATATGCCAATAAAGTACTGAAATAAATATCCAATGGGTCGCCTAACCGTCTAAGTGAATGCAGTTTAAGAATAACTTTTCCCACAAGTGGGCTATCTGGCTGAAAACTGGGATTGGCATGGTTCTCTTGGAGATCCAGGGGCCTAAAAAGCATGTCATCTTTTGAACGCCAGAGGTCACCTGATAATATATAATATATAGGGGTCATCACCACCCGTATCTCCGGCGGAGAATCCGGATGCACAATAGAAAAAGTACAAAGGAGCCCAAATACGGTACTTGTTGTTCTCCCCACCCCATGCTCTAAGCATGTCACATCCATGACACAATTTGGTTCATAGCCTATCTTTAGTACCCTAGCCCAATCCTGCAACCAAACAAGAACAAGGATTGGACCACCGTACTACAATAGGCTATTTCCATGGACCTCAATTAACTGCTAAGTCTTCTAGCATACAAAGTTTCTATCAGCAGTCATCCCTAACGCACGACCCATACGTACAGGAGGCCAGACCTGTCACGCAGTCCGTGATCTATATGAGACTCACACTCGTGTAATAACTGTGTCACTGCCAATGAACCTAATGATGCTGCATGATAATGGGATAGTCTCATAAACAAGGTCAATGCATATACATAAATAAAAATATATCACGACGACACTGTCGTTGCATCCAAGTTTCCTTGGACGCGCATTTTATATAACAGTTAAAATATATGAACTAAAGACAGAAAATAAAGATGCATGTAACATATGGAATATGAATAACAGTACAATGGCAATGTATACTTGCCTGGCAAGAAGCTGCAAAATATAACGTCCAGATGTCAAACACACAAGATCAGAAGCTATGGCCTCAGAAAAAATGTCTCCGGATGCTGAAATAGATATTACCAATATTCCCAGAATAAGCGAAATAGCTAGAAAGGACTTCCCTTTTGTCCAATTTGGACACAGGAGCAAAACGGTAATTTTGGGTCAAAGTGGGGTCCACGTGTGGCCCACTTTGCACCAAAAAGCGTATCAGGGATAACGGTCTCTAAATAAGACAAATTATAGGTCAAACAAACCCTAAATGTCAGCACAAATTCGACGGTATGTCCAAATGTAGATTCCGGTGAGCCGAACACAATTTCGCCCAAAAAGTCAACCGTGGGGCCCGCCAATTGGGGACTTGGTTTACTGTCTCAAAATTGTATGAAAATTGGGTCACAGGACTAGCGCGTTACCACGAGTCCAGTGGCGCAAGTTTCGCCGTATTCTGACGAGCGAGCACTAAATGTGCAGGGCTTTTACAAAAGTTGCGACACGGGGAATTTGCTGCGGATACGGACTGATTTCGATGCGTACACGCGTCCAAATCAGTTTTCGCAAAATTTCACACATCTGGGTATACCGCACGCACCTTTTGGTACACTTGGTACGTGACGGGGCAGTCCCGTTTGGCGGGACACGCTCCGTATCGCAATTTCTAGAATTTGGAAAAAATAGGTTTTTGGGGTTTTTTAACTAATTTAATTCTACACATAGCAAGTAATAAATTATTGTATTTGGCAAAAAATAAACTAGGTCAAGTGGTCTTCGCATACCAAAAAGAAAAATCGAAATCGGTTCTCTGTGGTGGGAGATACGAATCCGTGAACAGAGGTAGTTACCGCAGTTTTCTGCGATACCCAAAAGTTGTCGTTTTTTGCCAACTTTGGTGCTATTTTTGCCTAGGTTTACGCGCTGTTCGAGGTCAACTAATACACAAATATTGAAGGGGGATATGTGAGGATCATACGGCGAAGACGGTGTCGAGTTTGGTCGAGCGAGGTGACGGAAAACAAAGCTGGAACACAGGTACTTCACTGTGTATTTCTTGCCCGGCGCGCGGTGGTCGCGGACGTCGTGCGGGCGACTCCGGCTGGGCGGCGCAGCTGCTGGAGCAGGCGCGACGGTCTCGTGGGAAAGGGATTTAGGATTAGGGTTAGGGTTATGCAATAGTCATTATATATATATATATATATATATATATATATATATATATATATATATATATATATATATATATATATATATATATTGCCGGGGGGGGAGATCCAGCGCGCGGGGGGAGAAAAGGTTATGCGGCAGCTGCTGTTCTGGGTAGTTTGCGGGCGGGGCGGGTAGAGTAGGGATAGCGGTTAGGGTAGGTTAGAATATAGGGTTTGGGTTAGGATATAGTATCCATTAAGGTTTTTAATAGTTTATATTTTCCTTTTCTTATTTCTTTTCTCTTTCTTTATTTCTAATTCATTTTATATTTTCTTTTCTATTTACTATTTAAAATTTCTTTTTCTTTCTAATTAAACTATATATATATATATATATATATACATAAATAAATTCTAGAATTTATTATAGAGCATACAATTAAGCCAGCAACTGTCCAAAGGGTCTCCTACATGGAATTAATTAGAAAAAATTTATAATGGCTCCATAAATCCTCTAAATGCACAAACACCCAAAATAAAATTAAATAAAAATCTATTTCCTCTATTTAGCTCATAATTACTATAATTAAATTATTAATCAATTAAAAAGGTAAATACGATTTTTAGGATTAGGGGTTTTATATTCTACCCAACTTATAAAAAATTTGTCCTCGAAATTAAAACTAAGCCACCGTAGAAAGTCAATGATGGTATAAGATAAAGATTTGCAGCTTATCCTATACCTTCCTCCATCATAAACTCCATGATATTCCAATTGTCATGGGAAGGTTTAAAGGGCTACAATTTGCATTGTTTAAAATGCAAGGCTAGGTTTAATTAGGGGACGATATTGCGCGACCGAAATACATCACAAGGGAGCTTAATTATAAGTTGCACAAATGTCAGAATGGAAGATGGGCACGTCTATGATAAGAGTATAGAATTTGTAGGAAGACAGTGGCTAGTGTAGTGCTCTAATTATCGAAGCAATGGTAAGGTGCCCTAAGTGATACCATGTTATAAAATTAAATAAAAATACCGTGTTCTATCTCTAATTGGATTCAAACAAGCCTTAGTCTCACTATCTAAGCCAACTAGGTCTAATTTCGGGCGTTTATAATATAACCAACTTATAAACAAAATAATTTCATCCTTGAAATTAAAATAAGGCATAATTTGTTAACTCCTCCACATTCGCATATAAGGCAAGTCAATCACAATCTCTTCCAAAATTTAAAATATATTCTAATCCATCGCAATCACTTTAAAAATTAAGGTAACCTATCTTTAATCAAAATTTACATATTGTAATCTCTTCTCGATTTTTTTTTATCAACATCCAAATTTAATTTAAATCCATATAACATCTTCAGGAATTAAATAATGCATATCAAATTTTACATTACAATCTCTAACTATCATAATCTCATCTGAAAAATAATTATAATCAAACATTATTCCTATTTTTATCTTATAAATTTTGCACTCTTCAAAATTTTAAATTCAATTCACATCCTCAATATTTCAAATACGTAATCCAGCAATCAAATTTTAACTCTTAATTCAAATCATCAAATTGTAAAAATTTAAATCTAATTCACCAATTGTTCAAGTCTAAAATTCTATATTTATCCTCAAGATTTAAATCGATGATTCAACCTTCAATATTCAAAATTTAAATCATGTGCTCAAAGTATAAATATTTGGTCCTCACTATCAAGATTTCAAAATTCATTAAATAATCATCATCTAAGTCATTCTTAAAATTTCTAAAATTAAAATAACTTAAATCTCTCAATTTAATCTTACTTGATCGCTTGATCACAATCAAAGAATCACCTCAAGTTGATAATGCAACTTCTACCCAACTTAGAATTTATCCATCTATCATATAAGGCTATATACTTAAGAAAATATACCTCAACTTATTTAATCATGTTATTCAATTCCTCAAAAGTTTAACACCAAATATATCATATATGATATGCCCTTAATTACGAAAAATTATCATCAAGTAATGTGATTGGCCTATGGAATATATCTAGTACTATCTATTTATCAAACTTATACCAAGCACGAGGTTTTGTCTTTCCGAAATAAGAAAGGACAAAAAATAATAATAAAGAGTTCAAGGGGGAGGTAATAGATTAGAAGTATGGGGATCAAGGCATTTAAAGAATTCAATGAGAATTGTCAAGGCAGTTATGGATTGAAATCCTATTTTGGTAAATTCATATTCACATGCTCGTATCAGTACAGTTATATAACTGATATGATATGCTCAGGCATATCTAGAGGGCAAGTACATTTGTCTACTAGTCAACTATGTATTTCAATCCACGTAAAGTAGTATTGCGAAGGGCGAACCAAGCGCACTATGGTTGATCAGACCGTAACACACTGATTCTGAAATATATTAGTGTAGTACTCCAATAATACATGTCATGAACAAGCTCGATAAAAGAATAATCTTGCAAAACTAGGCTAAAATAGCGGCATAAGTCAAGGTAGTACAGTAAATATAAGTACGCTAGATTATGATGAGAGAAGTTACAAAATAATTCAAGTTCACAAAGATGATAAGACTCTACAATCTCTACGGTTGTCATACTAACTCCTTGTCTAAGTCGATAGTCGACCAAATAGGGGTATGGGCCTCTAAGTTCTACAGTCTGAATAAACACTATCATCTTATGCTAGTATACAGTTAATGTCATTCAGTTATACTTCAATAATAGGTCAGAAGACTATGTGATACTAGGTTGTTGGGCATACTACCCAACTTATAATAATGAACTAATACTGTGACAGTCTTAAGGGGATCCTACAAAATAATATTGTTCTTGTAAATAAAGTATAAACTCTTGTTAGGGCATTCGAGGGAAAGATCTTGGTACTTATTAGGATATCCTATTGCATTATATAGGTAATGGTTACCTTAAGTCTTAGTCGCAGTGCTCATAGAACAAGTGTCAATAGCAAGAATGGAAAGGTTACTAGCCTCAAGGGGAAGGGGATATAACTCGTATCGAGGTGGGGTACAATTTACGCGATTTAAAACTAAGGGATAATCATCGGTCACAATCTACAGGAATAACTCAAAACTATCGAGTTCTAATTACTAAGCACAAAAATTTAAAATTTAAGATTATAACTATAATCCTAGCAAACTATATATCCTTAACATAAAAGAATCATTTGGCCTACAATCAGGAGGATCAGGTGGCACGAGTTGAGAGATGAAGAAAAGAAGAACATAATTTTTTTTAGTCGTCGCACAATTAGCGAACGCTAAGGTCGCAGAGAAACAATATATAAAATTAAAATAGAGGGCTCTAGATAGCATCATAGTTTTCCAAGGGGGAGTGGTATGCTAGTTGCTATGTTCGAGGTATGATCAAGGAAAGGATATTGATTACATTCCTCTAGGTTTCCTTAGGTGTTGTCTGCTAATACCAAGATAAGAAGCTAAATTATAGTTCTAGTATACTATCTCACTATAAAAGTCAGGTTCAGTCCTAATATTCAACCTTGGATTTCTATTGGTTCCTCGATACTAGGGTCAAACATTATGAAAAAAAAAATCTCTAACTAACTATAGTAGTGTCTATACTACTCTCAAGTCTTCATAATACATTAAGGGGTAATGGTAAACCAATCTATAGATAAGGAATTCTAGGGTTCACTAGATATTCTAAACTTAGTGATGTGTCAATATTCTAGTGGTATTCTTCTTGGGAATATTGCCCTGATTATTATTCTAACGACATAGATTCCTATATTCTAGGAGAGGCTATACTCAAGGAACTATTAGAGAAGTACATGAATCAAGCAGGATGCAATTATTCAAATAGAACAGATTGGAAGGAAGATGAGTCATAGTCAAATATGGATAAGATCCTATATTCTAATCCTAGGTGCATGCTTGCTCGGTACAGTAACGTAACCGAGACAATATGCTCTTGACCTGCAAGGGCCACCACTAAAAATATGTTATATCCCAGTCCCAAAATACGTAGGACTAAGACACGTAAGTATGCCAGCCGCATGGGTATGGCAACTCCAATATATGGAAACCAAAATCTACACGTACGCTGTAATGTAAATATCAAATCCACAAGTGGTATAAATCTAACACAAGTCACAGGGTATAATCTAAATCTCATCCACAAAAATCAAATATGAATAAATAACCAATATCTATGAAACTAGATCTCAAAAAGAAGTATCTAAAGATGCTAGTTGGATGGAAACAAATCTACTACCAACTCGAATGTAAAAGCAAATACAATATAAGTACACCACAACAAATACAATATAAGAATACCAGCTAACAATCATGGGCTCGAAGAGAAGACATCATCGAAACATATATAACCATCCGAATCTGCGCTCCTGCGAATACTCATGAACAGATACACCTGGAAGGGGCCAGGTCCTCAGAGGGACATAACAAGATACATAAAAGTATGCCAATAAAGTACTGAAATAAATATTAAATGGATCGCCTAACCGTTTAAGTGAATGCAGTTTAAGAACAACTTTCTCCACAAGTGGGCTATCTGGCTGAAAACTGGGATTGGCATGATTCTCTTGGAGATCCAGGGGCCTAAAAAGCATGTCATCTTTTGAACGCCAAAGGCCGCCTGATAATATATAATATAGTGGTCATCACCACCCGTATCTCCGACGGAGAATCCGGGTGCACAATAGAAAAAGTGCAAAGGAGCCCAAATGCAGTACTTGTTGTTCTCCCTACCCCATGCTCTAAGCATGTCACATCCATGATATAATTTGGTTCATAGCCTATCTTTAGTACCCTAGCCCAATCCTGCAACCAAAAAAGGATAAGGATTGGACCACCGTACTATAATAGGCTATGTTCATGGACCTCAATTAACTGCTAAGTCTTCTAGCATACAAAGTTTCTATCAGCAGTCATCCCTAATGCACGACCCATACGTACAGGAGGCCAGACCTGTCACGCATTCTATGATCTATATGAGACTCATACTCGTGTAACAACTGTCACTGCCAATGAACCTAATGATGCTGCATGATAATGGGGTAGTCTCATAAACAAGGTAAATGCATATACATAAATAAAAATATATCACGACGACACCGTCGTTGCATCCAAGTTTCCTTGGACGCGCATTTTATATAATAGTTAAAATATATGAACTAAAGACAGAAAATAAAGATACATGTAACATATGGAATATGAATAACAGTACAATGGCAAGGTATACTTGCCTAGAAAGAAGCTACAAAATGTAACGTCCAAATGTCAAACACACAGGATCAGAACCTATGGCCTCAGAAAAAATATCTCCGGATGCTGAAATAGACATTACCAACATTCCCAGAATAAGTGAAATAGCTAGAAAGCACTTCCCTTTCGTCCAATTTGGACACAGGGACAAAACAGTAATTTCGGGTCAAAGTGGAGTCCACGTGTGGCCTACTTTGCACCGAAAAGCGTGCCAGGGATAACGGTCTCTAAATAGGACAAATTATTGGTCAAACAAACCCTAAATGTCAGCACAAACTTAACAGTATGTCCAAATGTGGATTTTTGTGAGCCGAACACAATTTCGCCCAAAAAGTCAACCGTGGGGCCCGCCAATTGGCGACTTGGTCAACTGTCTCAAAATTACGTAAAAATTGGGTCACAGGACCAGCGTGTTACCACGAGTCCAGTGGCGCAAGTTTCGTCGTATTCTGGCGAGCGAGCACTAAATGCGCAGGGCTTTTGCAAAAGTTGCGATACGGGAGATTTGTTGCGGATACGGGCTGATTTTGACGCGCACACGTGTCCAAATCAGTTTTTGCAAAATCTCACACGTCTGGGTATACCGTGCGCACCTTTTGGTACACTCGGTATGCGACGGGGCGGTCCCGTTTGGTGGGGCGCGCTCCGTATCATAATTTCTGGAATTTGGAAAAAAATAGGTTTTTGGGGTTTTCCAACTAATTTAATTCTACACACAGCAAGTAATAAATTATTGTATTTGACAAAAAATAAACTAGGTCAAGTGGTCTTCGTATACCAAAAAGAAAAACCAAATTCGGATCTCTGTGGTGGAAGATACGAATCCGTGAAAGGAGGTAGTTAACACAGTTTTCTGCGATACCCAAAAATTATTATTTTTTGCCAACTTGGACGCTATTTTCGCCTAGGTTTACGCGCTGTTCGAGATCAACTAATGTACAGATATTGAAGGAGGATAGGTGAGGATCATACCGGCAAAGATGGGGTCAAGTTTGGTCGAGCGAGGTGACGGGAAACAAAGCTGGAACATAGGTACTTCACTGTGTATTTCCTGCGTGGCGCGCGGTGGTCGCGGACGTCGTGCGGGCGGCCGGGGCGGCTCCGGCTGGGCGGCGCAGCTGCTGGAGCCGGCGCGGCAGTCTCGTAGGGAAGGGATTTAGGTTTAGGGTTAGGGTTATGCAATAGTCATTATATATATATATAGTGCCGGGGGGGGAGAAGATCCAGCGCGCGGGGGGAGAAAAGTTTATGCGGCTGCTGCTATTCTGGGTAGTTTGCGGGCGGGGCGGGTAGAGTAGGGATAGCGGTTAGGGTAGGTTAGAATATTGGGTTTGGGTTAGGATATAATATCCATTAAGGTTTTTAATAGTTTATATTTTCCTTTTCTTATTTCTTCTCTTTCTTTATTTCTAATTCTTTTTATATTTTCTTTTCTATTTACTATTAAAAATTACTTTTTCTTTCTAATTAAACTATATATATATATATATATATATATATATATATATATATATATATATATACATAAAAAAATTCTAGAATTTATTATAGAGCATACAATTAAGCCAGCAACTGTCCAAAGGGTCTGCTACATAGAATTAATTAGGAAAATTTATAATGGCTCCATAAATCCTCTAAATACACAAACACCCAAAATAAAATTAAATAAAAATTTATTTTCTCTATTTAGCTCATAATTACTATAATTAAATTATTAATCAATTAAAAAGGTAAATACGGTTTTTAGGATTAGGGATTTTACAGCTTTGGCTGGTGCGGCTACACTGGGATGCCTTTGACTCGTCGATCCCCTTCCAATAGCCTCCTGAATTATGGCCTCTGTCAGAACCTCCTCATAGGAGATCCTCGCCTGGGCAGTAATGTACCTCTGCAGCTCGCAAGTCAGACCATGATAGAATTTCCTGGCCTTCTCTAGATCATTTGGTATCAGGACGTTACCAAATATGCTCAGATGACTGAACTCTGCATCATACACGTCTACAGTCATGTTCCCTTGCTCCAGGTGCAGGAACTGGGAGTAGAGTACATTCCTGGCCGTAGCAGGGAAGTACTTCGCATTAAAGTATTCTAGAAACTGTTCCCACATCTGCTTATTGCCGACGATACGCTCCATAGAGTCCCACCAGTGATGGGCATTATCTTTCAATTGGGCCCTCACCGCAGTCATCCATAGGTCTGGTGGTAGCTGAGAAGCCTCCAACAGCATCTCCGTATTGGCGACCCAATCGGAGATCTCCTCTGTAGTCTCGCTACCCAAAAAAGTATCCAGGCCCATATGACGAAACCCTCGAACCGTGCCAACTAGCTGAACAGGTGCTGGTGTAGGTGGCCTCTCCAGAACTGCCAGAAAACTATGTCTCGTAGTCTCAGCCTGATGCTGTTGTGCCTGCATCATGGCCTGGAAAAACTAAAATATTTGCGGTTGTCCCTCCGACTGTGGCACTTGAGATGGGAAAGCTCCGTACGACATCTGCTGCGACTACGGTTCGTACGGCAAGAGAGGTGGAAAGGGTGGAGGTGGTGGCAATGGAACCTCCAGCTGCGCTATAGGTGTCTGCTGAGATGTTAGCCTCTCGGGCTGCGACAGTGTATCAACGAGGCCCTCGAAGTCCGACCCTCGCAGAGTTGTGTCAGAATAGCCTGTGAAGTCTGGACCTCATGCTGCTGCGTCGGATCATCCTGAGAAGTCTGGCGCCAGTGTATCAACGGGGTCTGAGGTATCACCGGGACCTGTGGCGGTGGCTGCTCTCCAGGTCTCCCAAGGGATGTATCCTCTCTCTGTGCGGTATCAGATGGCATAATGGCACCGTATGTCTCGCGTCTATTACGCAAGTTCATATCTCTGCAAGAGATAAAACTACATTAAAAGAGTACGAAAACTAACAAACATGATACAAATATTTAAGTAGTTAAATACGAATGAGTTTCAAATACAGTAGTCAAAGTGGATGAGATCAAATATTTCTATCCTATAGCAGGCTCGCCAGGCATGATACATACAACAAACAATAAACTAGACCTGGGTAGAACATTTGCTAGCTGAAGTCCTAGTACAGGATGAATCGGGACATCCGCTAAGGACTAGCTACCCGAGACAGAAAGACAGTCGACCATCCCTAGTCCGACCAGTGACATACTATGTATATTAAAATTGTGCAAACTAACTATGTCTTCGTGGCAGGAAAGGTCATAGTAAGTTATGTATAGGTGGTTCAGACAGTGCAGGTAAAAGTCACCGAAGGGTGGCACATTTTGTTATATCATTTACTTTTATGAATTACTTGTAACTTGATCTAGGGCAAGATAGAAATACCACATAATGATAATATTGCATGTTCACCAGAATACTGTGTCAATTTGGTGTGTTGGGTTAGATGGCCCTCACCGGTCCTTTTTGAAATACTGACCCTCGTTGCAGCAGGTTCTCCGAGCCAAGGCCATGAGGCGAGGAGCTAAAGCTTTCCCCCAATATTTTACTGGTCTGACGCGTTCGTGTTCGTGACTTTTTGGAGCGCAAGTACATATTCTTAAGGAGCTTGCACATGTCACGCCCCGATCTCCCGCAAGCTAATCTATCATCCCCGCTAGGCGAGAATCACCTCACCAGCGCTCCCGCAGGATGATCGCTTTGACCCATCTCGACCTGATGCCGCACGAGCATGAGCCACACCCGTGCAAGGCCGTAGTTTATTGGTTGGAGGTAAGAGGTCTAAGCTACAGAGTCGCACAGATTGTCCGAGTGCAGCAGAATTTATAAACGCATAAGCGATTGGTAGCAAGTTCACAGAGTCGTCAATAGCGGAAGCATTGAATAACACAAGTATTAAAGTAAAGCAACTCTTTTTTTATTGATATTGAAACAAGTGTTACAGTCGGTGTATAGCCGAGATTATAAGTCGCTCAAGCACTCTCTCTGAAACAGTAAAAAGGGCGTACCAAGTGGCTATATTTATGGAAAGATGTATAGGCGATGTTCCAACATGATGTCTTGTATATGTGCTTTAGTTCTGGAAGCAACGCTCCAAGACTCCAGAGTTGAACTTTACGCCTTAGCTCGCATGAAGGAGGCATCCGTACCGAACGAGGTTCTCCCGCACCCTGCAAGCAACCTGGTGGGTTATCAGTACATGAATGCACTGGTGGGGAGGCTACTCGCCCACTAGACAAATCCAAACACGTAATATAGGTTCCGTGCACCAACTTTTATGTTGTCTTTCCAGTTTGGCCTTAGGATCAGTTTTATGACAATATTGAATAGCCTATCTCGTGTGATAGTGCGTCGTACGATATAAGAGAAAACACGGCGAGACTAACCAACTTACCAATTATCCTTCCCTGTCCAAGGCAAACATAAATCATTCAAGCACAAGCACATATATGTAATGAATCCAGGGCAATAGCATTATGAAAACACGAGTATTATGAACGAGACTATGTTTTGGTGCACGAATCTACAGGACATCCAGAAGTGTTGCAATATATTTGATCGGGTTGCTCCATTTTGTATAGATGACTTATACTCATTCCATTCAGGTGATTCTGATGTCTCAGATGCAATGCAATGACTCGCACGCAGATTACCGCTAAGCGAGGATGACTTATTTATATGAACATGAGGTCACTGGCTTAGCCATAAAGGACGTCGCATAGTCTCGGACGGAGATGAGGCATAACGAAAGAGTCAATGGGCATTAGCCAATATTTCGACCAAACATGTGAGACTACCTTTTGATGGAGCAAGTCGGATTGTTCATAGGTTGGATGCCCTACTGAGAGTCTGGCAGCTAGTATATTGTGCACCCCAACCAGAGGGTATCCTATCGATTGGCCACGCAATACCTTATTCCCCCTAGGACGGTACGATCCCAGTGCCCCGGTGATCGTCCGAGGAATCCATGTTATTACCTCGTGCACGAGTTGTCCATGACCATGCAAGTCTAGGGTCTTCCAATTTATAACTTGATATGATAATCCATGATTCTTGTTCTGAAAGGAGCTATTTGCTCCATGATCTGTGATTCTTGACATGATTCTCGTTCAGATATAAACTTGATATGATTCTTGATTTGAGACCGACTTGCCTTGATGCATTCCCCTGGTGCGGAATTTGCCTTAGTGACCTAACGTCCCGTATACTTTCAGGTTCATACTTGCACGCAACGACTATTAGATAGTCTTCCAAGGAGAACTAGATGAATGCATGATATGCACAATGTCAGACGATTGAGGCATAGTTTATGCGAAAAGCATTAAATCGAGGCAATATTTTAAGTTAACATATAAGCAGGCAAACATGTATTCATAAGGAAAACTTAAGCATTCACGTTGGCTCGGGCCCGAAGGTAAGCCGAGGAGTAAAACCGTAAAGGGACTTTTCGAGTAACATAATCTAGGATCGTGCAGTATAAACAAGTGAACAGTACACAACGAAGAGTATACTTGCATCATCCTACTCGAGGCATAGCGGAGTCAAGTTGCATAAGGCAAAGGTAGCATACAAGGGTCTGATAATAAGCAAAGTTTTATTTTTATGTTCTAGCACAAGCAATACAAGTTAGGATTATTTCCTTAGCTAGGTGCATTGTATTCATTATTAGCATGCAGGGGGTGATTCACCTAGCGATTAGCATGAAATATCCATATTTTAAGTGTGCTGGCTAAGCAAAGACAAGTTCACCGTAACCATCCACCTTAGCGATGATTCGCCTCGGTCGAGCGATACGTCGAGCGAGCCTCTGAAAGCCTAAGCTGGTTCTCCTGAAGGGACAAGTCTGGAAATCTTCTTGCCTCAACGAGTTGCCTCGCTGAGCAAAGTAAGTCGGGAAGTTTTACTTTTTCTGTTTGAATTGACAGTCCGCTTGAGTGGAACGGGGTGTTACTTCATACACCACTCAAAAAAAGTTTCGTCCTCGAGACTTCCTGAGGGCAAGTCGTTATATCACACTATGGAATTTAGCCCAAGCGTAGATATCGGTACCACTAAATCCATTTTGAACACAATCTCCTACTCGTTCCTTACGCCGTAACGCGTGTGTTCTGAGTCGGTCTCATTTGCGCCTTAGCGCGGGACATGTTTGCTTAACGTGGGGTATATTATAATTTATTAGAAACGATAATCTAAGGCTGAGACAAACTTATATAAGTTGTTATACTTGTTCAGGAGGATATTCACTTGCACTAGCATTTGAGATCAGCATATCGCGAGTCTGTATCGTGCATATATCCAAAACGTCCTTCAAACACATGCATTTCACCAACTTAGCGATAGCGAAGTCTTTGCACTCGAGTTTCACATCTTATTGAGTCTTGGATCGCGCACACGTTCAAGGCGTCCCTCAAACATATGCATTCAACCAAACTTAGAGATAGTAAAATTGGACAAGCTACTTGCGAAAATCTCAAGGGTTCTCGTTTCAATAATTCACAAGGATACTTCCAATAGGGTCAATCAAATTCCAAATAATTTTTATTCCAACTCAATTCAAGTATTTGCACTACCGTTAAGCATGATCTCTTCGGTCTACCGACTAGCGTCCGTTCGTTCGAGTCAATCATAGGATGCGTTATCATTCCCAATCTAACCCTAAGTCTTGTTGCCCCAGTTCGATAGTTTTTTTCAAGCAATGTTCTAAAGTTGGTTGCACAGGTTCATTCACTTAATACAAAGTCATCTACCTAATTTCTAGGTCAGCTCACAAGGTCATAGGTATAAGTTCAAGCACATGATTCATCGTGCAAATTCGTCGCATAATGCTTGCCCCTATTCCTAGGGTCAAACCATTATTCATTTGCACGGAATATTCTACCCAAGCTCGTTTCACTCAGATTTCTAAACATAGAGCACATATTTTTCTACTCTCAATAACATGTTCGTTTGCACGGGGGACGAGTCCGTTCAGTAAAATTTATTGTATATCCAAGTTGCAGGACAAGCCTAGTAATTTGCATAGTCTATCTCTCCAAACAAGTTTTGATAGAATCCCTATACATTCCAAGTCTATACCACCAAGCCAAGATTCAATTCTAAACCTTTATGTTTATTACTCTAAGTCGTCCAACCTGATTCACATATCCGTTCACGAAACCATCAAGCATAATTTGTTTCAGGTTCTAAGGTAACTTATCCTCAAACTCTTTCGATTCACTTGTATTCTAAATTATCTCATCGTGTCGAACCAAAAGTCAAGACGATCATTCTGTTATCACGCTTTGGTCTTTCACAAGTTCGATTACCCTCGTTGGACGTGATATCACCATGCCAACGCTTTCGCTGGATAATCGTCCTAATCCGAGCATGACGCATGCATGGGTATAGAGTTACGCTCGCACAAGACAAGAATGTTTGAACGTTATGGTTATATTCGACACGATAGAGACTTCCTTATTCATTTCACTTTTGCTTCATCCAAGTTATATGTATATCCATCAAGTCATGTCTGTTCATGCAGTGATTATGATTCGTCTTGCAAAATTATCCAACTTTAATTTTACCGTTCGGTAATTCCATTGTTTACTTCTAGCATTCCTTAATATCTAGTTTCAATATTCAAGCCCAAGTCTATTCCATCTTTTGATACGTTCTATTTATCGAGTCCGTTGGAATAATCATTGAACATGTTCCCTTGAGTTCGATCATCCCCGCCGTACGAGAAATCACTACGTCGGCGCTCCCGTAGGATAACCGTTCTCGTTGGGACTGATTTCGAGAGTTATCTTTTCGAACTTGATTTCAAGGTCGTTCTTCCAAACTTTAAGTTAAATCCATTATCGTTCATCTTTTTTATCGAACCAAGATATTCATTCTCGGCTAACTTATTTGAGCGATATTGTATTCAAGTTCAATATGCTACGATTTTCTAAGTTTCTAAGAAGTTTTCTTAAACAAGCTATTGGTTTCCATTTCCGAGAATTCCTATTCGATATAAGCCTTATCATTTCGTTCAAGACATTTTCGATATCGTTCAGTCTGACTATCACACGAAACTTTCGAATCTGTTTGGACATTTCCAATAATCCATACACCACTCAAAATTGAGTTATCCCATTAAATCCTCAATTAATGTTTGCATTTATCGTTAGCATATTCACCAAGTCATACCTAAGAATTCTTGCACGATATCTAGGTATCGCCTAGTAAAATCTTAGTCTCGTATATATTCTGTGTTGATAGTCATCTAAGCAAATAATATTCGATTTGTATCATTCGACACAATTATCGTTCGAGCTATTTCTCAAAATCCAAGCACAATTCCGTATATTCGCCTAAGAGATAATCCGATAAAGTTTCTATCGGTTAAAATTCTAAGTCTGACTTGTCTTATTCCTGAACGATATCCAAATCTCATTTTGCAACTGGCTTGCACCAAAGGGTCTTGGCGCGCGATACTTTACACAACTTAGCCAAAAGGCTGTGTGCATAACGAACCGTTCGGGCGATATTCGATTTGTACTAACCAGTTTGGTAATCTTGTATAAGTATTTGAGTTGTCACAAAACTTATAAATTCTAGCACGAGTCTATTCCCAAAGGATCTAGCACAGGTCGGCATAAAGGCCTTCCGATCACAATGTCGTACAAACAATCATATCATTTCACATGCACTTTTTGAAAGTATTTAGACTTATTGTTTAGAACATTCCATTGGGGCATTGTGAGAGTGTGTGCACATAATCCATGAACGAGCTTTCGAAACAGAGATAATCGAAATGAAGTTCAAAGGTGTATAGCCAAGCTCTGATACCAATATGTCACTCCTCGATCTCCCGTAGGCTAATCGGCCGTCCCAGCTAGGCTAGAATCACCGCGCTAGCGCTCATGCAAAACGATTACTTTGACCCATCTGGATGTGATGCCGCACGAGAAAAAGCCAGGTCCGTACAAGGCCATGGTTTATTAGCTGGTGGTAAGAGGTCTAAGCCACAGAGTCACACAGATTGTCCGAGTGCAGTAGAATTTATAAACGCATAAGCGATTGGTAACAAGTTTATAGAGTCGTCAATAGCGGAAGCACTGAATAACACAAGTATTAAAGTGAACAACTCTTTCTTTATTGATATTAAAACCAGTGTTACAGGCGGCGTATAGTCGAGATTACAAGTCGTTCAAGCACTCTCTTTGAAACAATAAAAAAGGGCATGCCAAGTGGCTATATTTATGGAAAGATGTACAGGCGATGTTCCAACATTATGTCTTGTATATGTGCTTCAGTTCCGGAAGGAATGCTCCAAGGCTCCAGAGTTGAACTCCACATCTTAGCTCACACGAAGGAGGCATATGCACCGAATGAGGTTCTCCCGTACCCTGCAAGCAACCTGGTGGGTTATCAGTACATGAATGCACTGGTGGGGAGGCTACTCGCCCGCTCGATAAATCCAAACATGTAATATAGGTTTCGTGCACCAACTATTATGTTGTCTTTCTAGTTTTGCCTTAGGATCAGTTTTATGGCAATATTGAATAGCCTATCTCATGTGACAGTGCGCCATACGATATAAGAGGAAATACGACGAGACTTACCAACTTACCATTTATCCTTCCCTGTCCAAGGCAAACATAAATCATTCAAGCACAATCACATATATGTAATGAATCCAGGGCAATAGCATTATGCAAACACGAGTGTTATAAATGAGACTATGTTTCGGGAGCACGAATCTATAGGACATCCAGAAGTGTTGCAATAGATTTGATCGGGTTGCTCCATTTTATATAGATGACTTATACTCATTCCATTCAGGTAATTCTGATGTCTCGGATGTAATGCAATGACTCGCACGCGGATTGTCGCTAAGCAATGATGACTTATCTATATGAACATGAGGTCACTGGCTTAGCCATAAAGGACGTCGCATAGTCTCGGGCGGAGATGAGGCATAACGAAAAAGTCAATGGGCGTTAGCCAACATTCCGACCAAACATGTGAGACTACCTTTTAATGGAGCAAGTCAGATTATTCGTAGGTAGGATGACCTACTTAGAGTCTGGCAACTAATATATTGCATACCCAACCGAGGGCATCCTGTCTATTGGCCACGCAATACCTTATTTTCCCTAGGACGGTACGATCCCAGTGCCCCGGTGATCGTCCGAGAAATCCATGTTATTACCTCGTGCACGAGTTGTCTGTGACCATGCAAGTCTAGGGTCTTCCAATTTGTAACTTGATATGGTAATCCATGATTCTTGTTGTGAAATGAGCTATTTGCTCCACGAGCTGTGATTCTTGACATGATTCTCGTTCAGATATAAACTTGATATTATTCTTGATTTGAGACCCACTTGCCTTGATGCATTCCCCTGGTGCGGGGTTTGCCTTATTGACCTAACGTCCCGGATACTTTCAGATTCATACTTGCACGGAACGACTATTAGATAGTCTTCCGAGGAGAATTAGATAAATGTATGATATGCACAATGTCAGATGGTTGAGGCATAGTTTATGCGATAAGTATTGAATCGAGGCAATATTTCAAGTTAACATATAAGCAGGCAAACATGCATTCATAAGAAAAACTTAAGCATTCACGTTGGCTCGGGCTCGAAGGTAAGCCGAGGAGTAAAACCGTAAAGGAACTTTTCGAGCGACATAATCTAGGATCGTGCAGTATAAACAAGTGAACAGTGCACAACAAAGAGTATACTTGTATCATCATACTCGAGGCATAGCGGAGTCAAGTTGCATAAGGCAAAGGTAGCATGCAAGGGTCTGATAATAAGTAAAGCTTTATTTCCATGTTCTAGCACAAGCAATACAAGTTGGGATTATTCTCTTAGCTAGGTACGTTGTATTCATTATTAGCATGCAGGGGGTGATTCACCTAGCGACTAGCATGAAATATCCATATTTTAAATGTGCTGGCTAAGCAAAGACAAGTTCACCGTAGCCACCCACCTTAGCGATGATTCGCCTCGGTCGAGCGATTCGTCGAGCGAGCCTCTGAAAGCCTAAGCCGATTCTCCTGAAGAAATAAGTTTGGAAATCTTCTTGCCTCAATAAGTCGCCTCGTTGAGCAAAGCAAGTCGGGATGTTTCACTTTTCCGTTTGAATCGGTAGTCTGCTTGAGCGGAACAGGGTGTTACATCATACACCACTCAGAAAAAGTCTCATCCTCGAGACTTTCTGAGGGCAAGTCGTTCTATCAGACTGTATTATTTATTTTAGGAATTATTTGTATTTGATATTTGTGCATTTATGATTATTTAATTATTGTATTATTTATTGGTTGCTAGTTGTAGTTTTATTTTAGACTTATGTAGTGGACCTAACCCATTTATTTAGAATACATGAACCAACTTTTAGTTGAGTCTAAGTTGAGCCTATAAATTAGGCCAATGGATTATGAGGCTTGATTAATTAGAGAAACCATTAGACTAGAAGCTTTTCTCCCCAATTAATTTCTTCATAAGTGGCCCCAAGGGGTATTTGTGACTTTGTACATTTCTTTGGGAGGGGGTTACATGGTCGGCCCTTAGTAGGAGGAGAGGGAGTGCTCTCATTTTATTTCATTCTCCAAATTCTAGATCTATAATTTTCTCTCTTCCAATTCCCTCCATTACCTTATTAATTCTCCACCAATTCTTCACTAATCTCTTTCTAAATTCATCATTGAGGTCTCTACACCAAGGATCTACAAGAAGGAAGCAAGGAGCAAGGAGGAGGAGGAGGCCAAGATCTACAAGGAGAAGAGCTACTTGACAATTAGGGACTTTTTATTGGGAATCCATCTCCCAATAGGTATATTTCAATTTTCCTCCTTCTAATAGACTCTATATCTGAGATTTAACCATGAGAAACCAACCCACATGCATAAGCTAACCATAGAAATTAGTTTTGGGTTCATCAGAGACCTACGGTGGAAGTTATGACCAATTTGGTGCCAATTTTAGAAGAATTCAGAGATTGGCAAATGTAGTACTTGTCATTGGATATAATAGATCTAAGTGATATTTGATTGCTTGTTTGTGACTAGTTTTGTGTCCACAATTAGATATGTATAGGCCGTATCTTGTTAATTGAGGAAACGGATTGATTTTGGGGGTTTTCCTCCGACACGAGACCTTGTGCATATCACATTATAACACAGATACGTAGACACTCTAATTACTATACGTATTATTCATAATTAGTATATTAGACTTGCTTGTATCCTTCGGGATGTATTTGGTTGTGTGTTGGGGCCGTATCGCAAGCGTATCATAGAGAAAGTGTAATACGAGTGCGATGCGCTCAAAGTGTTTGTTGTTTAGCTCATTTTCCTATACGTGCATGTGTATTTATCTATATGTAAGCTATCTATATAATATATAGTATATATATTGGTATATTTCGTGATTGATTTGTTATATGTGGGTCTATGTGTACACACACACACACACACACACACACACACACACACACACACACACACATATATATATATATATATATATAATATATATATATATATAATATATATATATATATATATATATAGTGATTTATATGTATATGTATAAGTACTTGTGTTGGTTATATATATATGGTTATACATATATGTTTGTTTATACATATAGATAGTTGGTTATCTATGTATATATAGTTGTGCTAGGAGTACATAGAGATGTATTTGTGAGTTTGCACATGTAACAGTTATATAGAGTGTGTATATCTATATGTACATATCTATAGGTGTTGTGTATAAGTTTATTTGTATTGGCGTATACATATAGATATTTGTGTTTCTGCATTAGACTGATTGTAGGAGAGTATTATGGTTATCTATATGTGTATATATATAGATACTCGTATATTGTGTTGTGTGCCTGTGTGCTTGAGTGTGAGTGAGCAACTGTGCCGAGGAGACAGTAAAATTCATCCAGTGCACAGGGGGAGCTCGGGCAACATCAGTGCAGTTCATCTAGTGCATGGGGGGAGCTCGGGCAGCGAGGAAATTGCACCTAGTTGCAGATTTGCTGTGTGCACAGCGGGCACTGCAAGAAGGCAGTCAGTTCCTGTGAGCACAGGAATCAGAAGGAGAGCAGCTAGCTTCACCCATGAACAGGTAGCTGTAGCAGAGTATCAGCAAACAACAAGGGTTAAGGAGTATCAGCAAGTTTCCACCGAGCACTGCAGTTCGAGTCATAGCAGCACACTTAAGTGTGCAAACTGAGCCAAGTGCAGTATCTGCACAGTGAAGAAAAACCAACAGTGACAGCAACCCCAGTTATCAGTATCAGCAGACCATAGTGTATCAGTAGGTATCAGTTTAGTTCAGTATGGGTTAGTTGGGGTTTGAGTTAACTTAGTATCAGTGGGCTGGGTTTAGATGATTAGTTGAGTTGTTAGCTAGTAGCTAGTTAGCTATGTATGCATATCCTATAACAGTTAGTTATTTAATTAGAAAGTGTATTAGGAAGATGATTATGTATACTTTGCAGTATCTGCAGATTGGTTATCTATGTGTATAGATAGCTACTAGATATTAAATATAGTAGTCAGATAATTATACTAGTATATGTATATGATAGATTGGCAGTTAGTGGTTTGAGAAATAGTTAGCTAAGTGACTATTAGTAACTAACTATGTTTAGTTAGATATATGTATATGTGTATCATTTGTTACCCTATAGTAGTTAGATATAGTTAGTTATTTGTATGTGTAGATATAAATATGTTAGCAAATAGTTAACTAGGTATACTTTTATTAGTGTTAGCAGTTAGATATAGTATAGTGTAGTTGCATAGATAGTATTAGCTTGGTTATATATGTATTAGCTACGAGGTGTTGGGTTACCTTGAGATACCAAGCTATCACCAAGGTATTGGGCCGATACCCAAGATATTGAGTTTGGGTATCGAGTTAGGTGCGTTACGCATTGGTGCAAGGCCAAGGTATCCTATTTCTTTTGATTATTATAATATTATAATATTTGACTTGTATATATATATATATATATATATATAAATATATATATATATATATATATATATATATATATATAAAACCCTATTTTTATATTAGAAACTTGTATATCTTAGGATACGGCATTTTTGTGTGATTCTAGTATCGTAGCTTAGCTAGCATAACATAGTTTCATAGTGTATCACCTTAGTGACTTAGTTTTAGACTCTTGCAACCTTGATTTTATTGGTTTGACTTAGAAATGGCGTATCGACCTAGAATTGCATCAACTTCACTTATTTTTATCATTGAACCTTGTATTGATGCAACATACCATATATAGGTTGTGAGACACCGGCATGGGTATCGAGAGACACACCTTGCTCAGGATGTCAGGCGAGTATATTTCTCTGATTGTTTTAAATTCATAATATTGTGTATATGTATATTCTAGAATTGTATACATTGATCCCAACACAATAATTTTACGGACTGGTGCTATATGGATCCCGTCATGAGATATTATCCCCTACCGTCTTCATCGGGTACTCATGTACATTGTATCTTATCGTGTATATTGGGTATTGATTATATTTTATGTTCACGCACTGCTCATATTCAGTATGCTTATTCGTGTACACCCACCGCTCGTGTTCGGTGGTTAAGATATCCGTGTACACCCACTGCTTGTGTTTAGTGGTTATCTTTCGTGTTCGTAGCGTGTCGTGATTGGATTCATCGGTATTAGTTGGGGGTGGGAGAGTAGGAGTTGATTATGTAATCAAAGCCATTATTATAAATCGTGTACATTCTGGTTACATACCTCACTTGTAATCTGTCTTACCTGATCATGTTCACCCAACCCAATCAGATAATGAACTTGTATTCCGAGGCACATTAGTTAGTTTAGATTACAGTTATTTTATCATATTGTTGATCTATATTCTCGTATATTACCTGTATATCTATTGTTCATCATCCATATGTTTAGTAATCTTGTATTTCATTTTTATATCTGTTTATATGCTCGATTATGCTATTAAAGCTGCTTTCAGAGGTGTATAATTCGCTCCAATCCTGACTGGATATATTTTTCCAGATGACTGGCTTCTAGAACAGTTTCCCACATTCTACGGGCCGCAGGATGGCGTATCTTTAGAGGATACTCCTATTGACCAGGAGGACTTAGTTGTAGAGCCCGAGGAGGTCTAGATTATTTGTATTGGATTGTATTAGACTATTATTTTGGTGGATTCACATCTTGTGTATTATTTCAGATTGTGGATTGTTTCTTGTTCTTTCCTTCGCTATTCTATTTGTGCATTATTCTTCCTTAGTTGTTTGTGATTGAGATTAGATATACTTGTGAGATACCATATTGTTCCTCCGTTTGGAGTTGAGATGATTGACAGATACCATATTATATTATTGAGACATTAGATAGTTAGCAATGACCCAAACATCGTTCTACCGCCGATTATGCGGTATAGGCTGGGCGTAACCACATACTCGTGTCCGAATATCTAGGTACGGGTGTACAAACTAACTATGTCTTCGTGGCAGGGAAGGTCATGATAAGTTTTGTACAGGTGGTTCAGACGGTACATGTAAAAGTCACTGAACGGTGGCTCATTTTGTTATGTCATTTACTTCTATAAATTGCTTATAACTTGATCTATGGAATGATAGAAAGACCATATAATGATAATATTGTATGTTCACATGAATACTATGTCGATTTGGTGTGTTGGGTTAGCTCGCCCTCACCGATAATTTTTGAAGTACTGACCCTCGTTGCAGTAGGTACCCCGAGCCAAGGCGACGCGACGAGGAGCTAAAACTTCCCCCCAACATTTTGCTGGTCTGACGCGTTAGTATTCGTGACTTTTTGGAGCGCAAGTACATATTCTCAAGGAGCTCGCACATACCATTTTGAAGCTCCTAGGCGATGGTACAAACACTCACCCAAGGTGGTTTGCCCTTTTGAATTTTAGTAAGGGATGTAATGTATGGATCGGCTATCTCATTTTGCATATATTTTATAAGTTCGCGCGGTACCCCTTTACTTCTAAAGTCAAGAGTTTGTAACAAAGATGTTCATTATCAATAAAGAAAATTTTTCTTCATTTCAATGTGTGATATTCCATTTGCGTACTCTGTTACATATGTTTCAAAGTATATCATTATGCCTAGTCCTTTTGCGAGTGCGCCTTACGCTCGTATGGTATCACGTGGGACGATTATCGATTTAATAGAAATCGAGCGTGACACTTAGCGCCATTTATCGGCTGATATCTCATGAGAGCTTGCGGGACCGAACTTGGTCATTTTTTAAGTGCCAATAAGACCCCCTTTAAAGTTTTTAAAAACCCATAATAGGCTTATTCAGATTTCAAAATACTTTGAAAGCATAAAAAAATATATTGTATTGTCGTATGATTTGACTGTCGCTAAAGTCTTGCCATTGAAGAGGTGCAAAAGCGATGTTCCATTATAGGCTATTAGAGGTAATATGGATGTGTCTTTAATTTATGTTTTTAATTTAGAAGCATGTTCATTTAGTGATAACGAGCTAGAAAAAATAAAACTCTATGCTATTCAAACATGATATGGACATGACAACAAGCAGTAGTGTTTGGAAGATCCATTTATTCAAAGGTGTATGTTGGACATAACATAGAGGATCGACAATATAACTGTAGAAAGGACTCAAATAACTGAGATATTATGGATGTATTAGTTGGAAACAAGGTATAGTAACCATGTATGTTCAGAGGTAATATGGACATAACAGACATGAATAAAGTTCAAGATTAATCGATAAGAGGTGTTGAGTATATAGTGGTTTAAACAAGCACTCCTAACCCAAATAGGGACTAGTAATAGAATTTAGAGACAAATTATTTTGTCATAGGTAAGAAGGACATAATGAATGGTTATTCCTAATCCAACTGGGGATTAAGAATAGAATATTTCTAGGACTATGGAAATTTAGAGATTAAGATCCGTAGATAGTGCAAGGGTTTGTCGGAGGTAATGTAGACGTGAAAAAAATGTACTACCATGTTATGAAAAAAAAGATAACTCCATTAGGGACTTTTTTTATGTGGACCCACTACCCAAGGCTTATATACTGCTAGGTACGGATAGTGAATATAAATATTCTAAGCAAAGAATAGTTATCAGAGGTAATTTAGATGTGATAGTGCAAAAATTTAGTATGGGAAGAAGATTTTTGACTTGGCGAAGTATCTTGGTAGTTTACTATGCCAGAGGACTTGGCAGTGACCTGCTCAGGATTTTATGTAGACTTACTATCTATGTTATACCAAATATATGGTACAGACAGTAAATTAGAATGTTTGATGTGGACCTATTGATCATGGCATACCTGAAGCTAGGTATGATCAATAGGTTAACTAGCTGTTACAGAGACATCTATCAGATATAATTTGGACATGATAAATTTGAAAGCTTTAAGTGTAGAATTTATTGTTTAGAGGTAATATGAACATGACAATAAGAAGATATTCTACTAAACATACTTGCTCAGAGGTATAACTAGACATGGAAAGTAAGAATTGAAAGGAAATCCATTGAAGATCGAAGTTGAGCCGTTCAGAGGTATACTTAAACATGAAGGTAAGTAGGCGATACTACTAAATCATTGTAGAAGCATAGAAAATCTCATGCTTAGAATAGCCACTATCAAAACTTAAAAGTGGGTATTTTGGGTTTCTTAGACAAAATTGCGTGATGTGCAGGAAAGTTGGATAGAGTTCTCCGCACAAAAAAAGTCTTCGAGAAGAGCATGAGCAAATAGCTGAGTTCATGCGCGCACGTAGAAAAGTAAATAAAGGAATGATTTAAACCCCTTTATTCATGGCGGTGTGTATTAAAGAACACGCCCTAACATTCCTGGCATCTCTCGTATTCTGAAACATACAAATATTGAAGAGAACGAGGTAACAACCTTCATCATTTTGTCTCGACGAACCTAATCCTCTTTATCCCTCAAATCATCTCGAAGACTCTTCTTGACAAATTTTTGACTATCTACAAACTTTTGTCGAACATCTCTCGAGCCTTTGTCCGATGCATGTGGTCTTCCTGCACACCTCAGCGGCTTGAGGCTGTACATCCCACAATATAAATCTCCTTGGGCCAGCTGTCGAAAACCCTTCATAAGATTTGAATCTTTGTCCCTAAACATATTGTGATAGACATCATCTGCCAGCTTTCCTATCTATACCTAGTTTTAGCACAAACTTGGTACATGATGACACCCTAGAGAATAAGATTCTTGACAAGCTTCGTAGTCAAGTGCATGTCTCTGATGTCCACAACTGCGGTAGTCTCCTTGTCTCCTATCTTCACACGTCCAAATCTACCGCTTTGGTATGATGTAAAAATTCTTCTATATGGAGTGGCGTGATACGATGTCTTCCATGTCCAAGATTCAATCACCGTCATTACACATGGCACAAGGTTTCTTTGCATTGGTTGCTACGATGATGAGATCTCCCATATCCGTGAAATATACTTGATCGTCCTTATCTTTAGCATTCTCATCTTTGTTCTTCATACAGTTCCTTTTAAAATGACCTATTTTAACATAATAATAGCAACACACTTTGCGTTCTACTTTCGTATAATCCCAAAAACTTTCTTCTACTCTTGACTGTGGCCTGAGCCTTCCTTTCCCGTATGAAGTAATCAGAATGGTCTCCTGCGACGATTCTATATGCTTATGTCGGATCTTCTCATTCAACGAACTAATTTCGACTACCTCCATCGTGATAACTCTTTAGGCACAGAGTTGCTCATTGGCACCACCAACGTCTCCCAATTTTCTAACAAAGAACTTAAAAATAGGAGGGCTTGAAGCTCATCATCTTCTTTATCATTGATAATTGATTGATGATACCCTGAATCTTGTAAACCCCCTAAATTTTTCAAATTATTCAATCTTGGATTTTTCTCAATTTTCTGGAATTTTCTGGGAATTTTTTGTAATTAAAATCAAGCTTTTCAATTAATGAATGATTTTTAATTAGCAATAAATAATATTAAAATGTCATGAAAATAACATTTTTGGGTGTAAAATGAAAAACTGGACTTAGGGCAATTTTTCTGGAATTTATCGGACCCCGGACCTATTTTTAAATGCCTAAAAAGTATTTTATTATTTATTTAAGTAATTATTTAATTAATTATTGTTTTTAAAAGATTTTTATTATTATTATTGATATAATTCAGCCCTGGCCCGTTGGGCCGGCCCGGCCCAGCCCGTAGCCCGGCCCAACCTCACCGCGGCCCAACCCACCCCGGCCTAGCGGGTCGGGCGGGTCGGCCAGACCCGGACCCGAACCCGAACCCGACCCGCACTCCATCTCCCCCAACCCGGTCACCCCACGACCGGGCGATTCCGCCGCCGGCGCCGGAAAACGCGCGCGCCCTCCGCCACGACCGCGCCTCCCCCCCCTCCGGATCACCCGCCACGTCGCCCCGGCCTTCCCCGCCCCGATCCCCCTATATATAACCCTCGCCACCGCCCTCTTCCTCCCCCAAACCACCCGCAAACCCTAACCCTAGATCTACCAACTCCGGCAGCCCCGTCCGGCGACTTCCTCCCTGCGCCGACCACCCCCGAGACCGCCGTCCACCTCCCAGACCGCCCTGCGACCACCCTCCCGAGACCAGAACCACCTCCTCCACTCTTCCCCTTCCTCCTCCTCCGTCCAGCCGACGTTCGGCCACCCGCGGCGTCGGAACTGTCCGCCCAGGCTGTCGACGACCCCGTCGGACCACCCGCAGCCCCGGCCCGACCTCGCCAGCCGACGGCCAGTCCTCCAGCAGCGTCGGACACGCCTGAGGAGCACCGGACACGGCGGGCACGCCGCGGACACGCAGGGAACCCTAGCTGGACACGCTGACACGTGTCCAGGACACGATACGGACACAGTAAGCCCTGATTTCTCGGTCCCCTTCAGGTATTCATATCTTGCAACCCTGATCTCCGTTTTCGATTCCGTCAATTCCTACGCGAAGCCTGTATGACCCTCTCGGTGTCCGGACAAACTGTTCGGGACATCGCGTCCTGTGGTGATCGCACACCGCGATCCAAAAACAGGAAAAACCAGGCCCTGTTTCACCCCGGAACCGAGTACGTCCCGCCAAACGGGACGACTTGGTCGCGTGCGGTCTTCACAGATACGTGCGCAGCGTCGATACGGACGTGTGAGATTTCGCGGAAGCTGATTCGGGTGTGCGTGCACACCGGAATCAACGCGTATCCGCGGACATCGCTCCGTATCCGCCTTTTCGGCAATTCGCCCTAACTTCGTGCACACTCGTCAGATCGAGACGAAACTTGCGCCATCAGACTCGTAGCGATACGCTGGTCCTGTGGGTCAAGTTTGGTTCGATTCTGAGAACGTTGACGAAATCGCGTGTCGTGGGCCCCATAGGTCCCGCTCGACGGGCGATTTTGTGTTCGGCTCATCGGAATCCAAATCTGGAAGTTTCGTTGGGTTCGTATCAGCGTTCCTGACCTGTTGACACTAAGTTTGGTGAATTTGGAGACCTTTGACCTGGACGCATTTTTCGGTGCAAAGCGGGCCCAACGGCGGACTCCGTTTTGACCCAAAACTGCCATTTTTGCCCTTGTCTCCAAATTGGACCCAAGGACAGGCGTTTCTAGCTATTTGACATCTTCTGAGCATGATGGTAATGTCTGTTTCAGCTTTTGGACTCACCTCTGGACTTTTCTCCCAAGAACCTAATTAAACAGATCCAAACAACAGGTAAGTACCTGCACTTCAAGTTAATCTTTATATTGCGATAATTAAATTTCCTGCTCCACTAGTACTCTTGTTGATTACACGTAGTGTTAGAATACTATATTTCATGTCTTGAATATTGGAATTCATGTCTTGTTTTTCATGTCGGGTGGGAGAATACTGAAAGGCATGTAGTTACCCTTCCCCTTGCCGTGAATAATAGCTGTTGGTACACGACTGTCCATCAGCCGGATCCCGATTACTCGTGACTAATAGCCGTTCATGACGGCCGGATTAGCCTTATAAACCCCTGCATGCCAACTAAGTATTCTAAAAATAAACACAAGTTTCATACAGATAACTTCTGGTCATGTTATATTCTTGCTGACTGTGTAGTTTCTTTTCCTGCTCGTTTACTTCTGTTTTCTTATATTCCTGTTTATAGTGTTGACTCTGAGACATTAACATTCCTTTATGCAATTTCCTTAACATGATATTCAATATTTAATTGTCATAAATATTTAGTTTAACATTGTTGTGCACTGTGTACTTTGCTCCTTTCCTGACTGGATCTGTTGATTTAGGCGATGATGAGGATCTTGCCCCTACCTATTATGGTCCTTATGAGGGTACTGATGATACCTATGAGGAGCCAGAACCCACACAGGAGACCCCTGCTGCTGAGTAGCTAGTAGCAGCTATCTTTTATTTCTGTTCTTATCTTATTTAATCGGGTTTGTCCCCGATTTCATTTGGAATTCCTGTATTAAACATTTGAATTTGTTGTCACATTTATTCCAGTTTCAAATCTTAAGTTTATTTTCTCATTATTATCTTGCCTATGTTAATTGTGAATGAGTTAGACTAGTTAGATGGATTGACCTAGACAGCGTACTACCGCCGACTCTGCGGCGTAGGCTGGACGTACCCACGTACTCGTGCCCGAACTTCCGGGTGCGGGTCGTGACACTCGTTCAAATATTGTGCAATTGAGCTACCTCTATGTATTTTGAGTTGACGAATTGACGAATAAGAAATACCTTATTGCTAACCATCTTCCGTTCGTATAGAGAATGCAACGCCTCCCAAAATACCTTTGTCGAACTCTTCATGGACACGTGATGAAACACCGAATTATCTAGACATTGACAAATGAATCCAACGACCTTTCGATCCAAAATTTTCCATTCATCAGTAGATTTGTCTGATGGCTTTGAGTTTTTTCCCTCCAATGGACCATGCAAATCTTTACACCATAGTAGATCCTTCATCCTTTGTTTTTAGATCGCCCAGTTTCCCCCAGTGATGGCAAAAATATTTGTATTCATCTACTCCATAGATATGATTGCACCATCCCTCTCAAAAAATTGAGAGATCTGATACTAATTGTTGGCCTAATTAGAATGTCGCAAAAATGGCACCAACCAACCTGAAGATAATAGACCAACCCAATTGAAGATAATAGACCTCTGTCTTACACAAGCACCAAGACTGATCAAACATAATATATGTTCAGTGACTATATCACATGAACAAATCATAATCTATATATTCAATAATACAAGATTGATACAAATATATTGAACCACTTGCCCTAAGTTCAACCCCTCACTAATCTCAAGGAAAGAAGAAGAATATTACAAATTAAAATCACTCACTAAACCCTATGATAATCTCCCTAAACAAAGACGATGACTTGTCGAACAGATCTTCCTTTTAGTCTATCTCGAAAGGAATCTCGAAAGGCAAGCCCTAAGAGCAAGGTACAAACTTTCTCCTAGATTTATGTGAACTTGCTTATTTGAATCTCTCATTTGGGTTTTTTCTTACCAACTTTCCCTTATCCTCTTTATATATATGTTAATAAACCTAATTTAGGGTTTAGGAGATCCCTAAATTAGTACAATAATAATCATGGTCGTGTAGATTAGATCACACGGTCATAATATGCTGATTTGGGCCTATATCTGAACCAATTCCTGACAAGTGTACCTCCAGACCTACTGAAAAAAGGTTTTGTGATGAATCACCAAAAAATTGGTACATCGCTGGTATACCGTAATGTACCGTTGATGCCATTTTGGCTCTATTTTGAGTCCCGGTTCAGCCACCGTTCCTTCGCCGCCTTTGTCATACTCCAGTCAACGCTATACGACACCCAGAATATCCCTCCATACAACTAAGAGCTCTGATACCAATTATTGGCCCGAGAACGTCGCAAAAATGACACCAACCTAACTGAAGATAATAAACCTCCATCTTAAGCAAGCATAAAGACAGATCAAACACAGTATATATTCGGTAATTATGTTATATAGACAAATCTCAATCTTTATATTCAATAATACAAGATTTATAAAATAGATTGAACCATTTGTCCCCAAGTTTAACCCTCACCAATCTCAAGGAAAGAATAAGAAGAAGATTACAAATAAAAATTACCCATCCAAACCTGTGATGATCTCCCTGAATGAAGAAGAAGAAGAAGACTCCTTGACCAGATCTTCTTTTGTCTATCTCGAAAGGCTATTCCCAAGAGCAAAGTACAGACTTTCTCTTAGATTTATGTGGACTTGCACCATTGAATCTCTCGTATGAGCTTCTTCTTAGCAACTCTCCTTAACCCCTATATATCATGTCCCGATTCCAAAGAATCGCTATTCGTCCCCCGGGTGTGATATCGTACCAAAGTAAGGTGCGTCCGCACAAGGCCTAACATAATAATATATATATAGAAATACAATAACAGAGTGCGGAAGCTAAAGAACTCATATTAACATAAGAAAAAGTTTTCTTTATTAATAATATACATCTTTGTTACAAACTCTTGACTCAAAGGTAAAGGGGTGTCGTGTGAGCTTACAAGAGGGACGCAAAATGAGATAGTTGTTTCATATATTATATCCCATACTAGAACTTCAAAAGATAATAGACACCTTAGGACGAAGCTATCGCCTTGCCTCGGAGCTGCATAAGATATGTGAACGAGCTCCGGATGATTTGTACAAGCTTCAAAAGACACTAACGAAGTATGCCGAGTAATGGATTGGTTGGGGGAAGAAGCTTCAGCTCCTCGCTGTGTCGCCTTGGCTCGGAGGACCTGCTGTAACGAGGGTCAGTAGTTTAAAAAGTATCGGTGAGGGCGAGCTAACCCAACTAACTAACCAAATTAACACATTATTCATTCAATGAAGCATCTAACTTAATTATTGTGGTCTATTTATCGGTCTTAGTTCAAGATGTAGCATACAACTGTTCAAAATGACTAAAATAAATATGCTACCGTTCGATGACTTTACCTATCCGTTTGAACCACCTGCATAAATCTTACTATGACCTTCCCTGTCCAGAAGACATAGCTTGCACATTTTAAATATATGTAAGGTCACTGGCATCACAAGCCATATTAGACGATTTTATAGTCTCTAAACAATGATGGGGTACAACACAGGTAGCAAGCCACGCTGCACGCACATTCCTTCCGATTCAAACGACTATCCAAATTGACACAATATTCATTCAATGAAGCAATCAAACTTAATTATTGTGGTCTATTTATCGGTCTTGGTTCAGATATAGTATGCAACATATTCGAAATGACTGAATTAAATATGCCACCATTCGATGACTTTAACTGCCCGTCTGAACCACCTGCACAAATCTTACCATGACCTTCCCTACCCAGAAGATATAGTTAGCTTGCACAGTTTAAATATACGTAAGGTCACTGGCGTCACAAGCCATATTGGACGATTTTATATTCTCTGAACGGAGATGGGATACAACGTAGGTAGCGGGCCCCGCTGTACGTACATTTCGTCCGATTCAAACAACTATCCAAATATTCCGTCCGGATCGGATCATCCCGGTTCCCCGACGACCGTCCGCAGGAACCGAAAGCCTTGTGCACAAGTTGTCCATAACCATACGATGTCTCAATACTAGATTATCATACAAGCATATTCAAGACATAAAAATGAGCATCACTACTTAGCATATTACAAAGGCATAGTCGATTTGTTCAAGCGATCATTTTGCCACAAGATGTACCACACATTGAAACAGTTATAAATGAATAAATTCTAACTACAACTGAAATATAAGATAGATATATGCACAGCGGACAAGCACACTCATACAGTGAAGTGATGTGAGAAGCATAAGTGTTCCAAGTTTACTTCTTTCTATCTTGACTAAGTTATTATTAATATGGTATTACTGATCGGGATGCACTATCACGCCCTGATCTCCCGCAGGCTAATCGACCATCCCCGCTAGGCGAAAATTACCGTGCCAGCGCTCCCGCGAAACGATCTCTTTGACCCATCCGGGCGTGATGCTACACGAGCTTGAGCCGCGTCCATGCAAGACCGAGGTTCATTGGCTGGCGGTAAGAGGTCTAAGCTACAGAGTCGCACAGATTGTCCGAGTGCAGCAGAATTTGTAAACGTATAAGCGAATGGTAACAAGTTCACTGAGTCGACAATAGCAGAAGCATTGAATAACATAAATTGGAGTGAAACAAACTCTCCTATTGATATTGAACAAGCGTTACAGGCAACGCATAGCCGAGATTACAAGTCATTCAAGCCCTCTCTCTCTGAAACATAAAAGTGTGCCAAGTGGCTACATTTGTGGAATGATGTATAGGCGATGTTCCAACATTATGTCTTGTATATGTACTTCAGTTCGTGATCGTAATGCTCCAAGGCTCCAGATTAAACTCCACGCCTTAGCACGCACGAAGGAGGCGTCCGCACCGAACGAGGTTCTCTCGTACCCTGTAAGCAACCTGGTGGGTTATTAGTACATGAATGCACTAGTGGGGAGGCTACTCGCCCGCTCGACAAATCCAAACATGTAATACAGGTTCCGTGCACCAACTATTATATTATCTTTCTAGTTGCCTTAGGATCAGTATGGCAATATTTGAATTGCCTAACTCGTGTGGCAGTGCGTCATGCGATATAAGAGGAAACACTGAGGCAGTATATATAGAAACTACTGAAATGAAATTTCCATCGTTCGGTGACTTTTACCTGCCGTCTTAACCACCTGCACAATACTTACCATGTCCTTCCCTGCCACGAAGACACAAGTTAGCTTGCACAGGTTTAATTTATACGTGGCGATCACTGGCGTATGCCATAATGGACGATATAGTCTTTGACGAGAATGATATGCAACGAAAGTACAAGAGGCGCTGCAAGCCATTCCGTCAAGTACAAGAGACTAAACAATAGCCCTCGTCCGGACAAGATCGGTGCCAATGCCCCAGCAATCGTCCGCGAGAACCGTGACCTTGTGCACAAGTTATCCGTGATCAAACGGTTTCTAGGCTAAGTTATCAATTCATGCTGTTTAGGCAACAAGAGTACAAGAAAAGTGGCATTGCTGTTGAGGCAAGAAGAGTACAAGACAAGTGGTATTGCATGATTTATTTTTGCATAGCCTTTCTGAACAATATTTGCATAACAGGGTGTTGGCATCGCTTATGCAACAAGCATTGAATCGAGACAACATATAAACAGGCAAGCATGCATTTATATAAACATAAGCAATCACGTTGGCTCGGGCTCGAAGGTAAGCCAAGAGTGAAACCGTACAGGGACTTATCGAGCGACATGATCTAGGGTCGTGCAGTATAAACAAGTGAATAGTGTACTACAGAGTATATATATATATATCGTTCTAACCGAGGCATAGCAGAGTCTGGTTGCACAAGACAAATGTAGCATGCAAAGGGTCTGTATATAAGCAATATTTTATTTCCATGTTCTAGCACAAGCAATAAGATTTGAGAAGCTAGGTGCATTGTATTCTTATTAGCATGCATGGGGTGATTCACCTAGCGACTAGCATGTATCGTTCCATATTTTAAGTGTGCTGGCTAAGCAAAGACAAGTTTATCGTAGCCACCCACCTTAGAGATGATTCTCCTTGGTCGAGTGATACTCCGAGCGAGCCTCTGAAAGCCTAAGCCGGTGCTCCTGAAGGTACAAGTCTGAAAATCCTCTTTTGCCTCAACGAGTCGCCTCGCTGAGCAAAGCAGGTCGGGACGTTGTACTATTTTTCGTTTGAAGCGGCAGTCCGCTTGAGCGGAACGAGGTGTTATACGCACAAATGAGTCAGATTGTTGAAAGTGAAGACTTGAAAGAAGGGAGATAATCGAAAGTAAGGCCACTCATAAGTTGGTGAATTGGAGGAGAGAAATAAGAGATCTTTAAGACTCTGCTTGCGCGTCGCCTACACGATCACCTGCACGCACCAACAAATGATCAATATCTCCTGCCTCGGTCTCCTAGAGTTCGATACGAAATACGAAGTTCAAAGAACGAAGATAATGAAATCCATCAAAATCGTTCAAGAAATCGCAAGTCACAAAACCAACAAGAAAGCAACCAAGCAGCATAAAAAATGGGCAAATAAACCAGCACAACGGAAAGACCCCTGGCGACTCTGCCGCCGAGTCTTTCCTCGAGGTACGATCCGCTGAATGTGTGATATGATTCCAAAGAAACCAATCCATAACGAGGAAAGAATCTTGATTCAATCTGCCCCGATCGAACGATACCAAGTATTTCTTAGCCGCGCTCCTCGAACCGGAAGAACGGAGCACTACACTATATATAGGTTAAGCAACCTAATTTAGGGTGTAGGAAATTTCTAAATTAGCCTAACAATAATCATGACCGTCCATATTAGATAATATAGTTATAATATATAATGACTTGGTCCCACATATGAACCAATTCTCGACATGAGGTATACCGTGGTGTACCCCAGACATATTGAAAAAGGTTATATGATGAACCACCCAAAAGATTAATATACCGCGGTACATTATTGCTGTTGTTGTGGTTATATTTTGAGCCATGGTTCAGCCATCGATCCTCCACCGCCTTCGCCGTAACTCCCGTCGACACTTCATGACTCCTATACTATCCTTCCACATACTTCAAATCGAGGTTGGAACCTAACAATTGGAGCTATTGTAGCTCTAGAAAACTGTGTAGAATATTAAAATAATGTGTTGAAAGGACTTGGACATAAGGCCATCATTTTAGGGCAAGATGTGTTTGCCTAGGTCTTGAGATTGAAAGGAAGAGGGTAAGTGAATGTTAGCCTTCAATTCTTGTCTCCTTCAATGCACAACCACCACTAGTACTTAGTCTCCCCTTCTCCTCTTAGATAATACGAAACTATGAAAGAAATCAATTGCATAATAGATAAAAGTGCAAGGTCGTCTCATTATCATTGCCAAGTGTTAGAGGGGAGGGACATATGAGGAGGCACATCCATATGGCTAATCCAGACTGCTAATTTTAGCCTCGTCTAGTCATTGCCAATTTCATGCTACTAATATTAGCCTCGCCTAGTCATTGTCAACTTCAACTTCCTTAAACTTTTCTTTGTCATTAGCCCTTTTAACACAATCTTCTGAATAAAAGTTCTCACAAAAGGTTTGGATTTGTTTATTTTACTTTATGAGCTACCCATCCTTCTCTTTCCCATCACATGGGTATTTGTTTACATCCGAAAAAAACAAGCATTCCTTTCTTGGCTTGGGAATTTCATGAGAAACACAAAGCTTCCCAATGTTTTGTGCTCCTTTAAAGACGACCAAAACCGATAATAATTATCCCAACTAGTCTACACGTAGGATAAGGATGAACATTATTTTGTTGTCAGGACTAAAAAAAATACTTAAGTTCCTCATCTTCTACTGCATCTACTATTAATTATGTGCTCAATATCTACAACACAAGAATAAATAATTATCCCAAATAGATAGATATTTTTGAATTCAAATCTTTTGTATTAATTCATCATCATATCAAAGCAAAGTGTGGGCATCAATTTTGATCCATGATTAGTTATCGGATGCTAAATGATCTGACCTAATATCCATCCGTTATCCAACTTAATATCAAGAATAACAAATATTTTCTAACTAGCAAACACTCATTCCAACATAACATCAAGAACAATATCACCAACCGGAGGAGCGGTGGTGGTCATGGTCGTGATGGAGAGTGGTGCCGGCCAGGGGGGGTGGATTTTTGGCTTAAGTACCAGAGGAGGGAGCTACGACTAAGGCGCCGGAGGAGGGAGCTAGGGCTAGGAATATGGTGCCGGAGGGGAGAGGGATCTACGGCTAGCACGTCGGAGGGAGGAGGGAGCTAGGGGGAGGAGGGGGAGATGAAAATTTTGGGAGAAAATTACGAGAGAATGGGAGGAACTGAAATCTGATCGGACATATTAAATATTTAGCTACGTTAAGAAAATCTGTCGCTAAACGTTGCAACCAATAAATAAATTAGCGACATAAAAAAAAATAGAGTCGCTAAACATCGCAACTATTAAAAATTTAGCAACTTTCAACGACTCATACTGACATTATTTTTATAGTACCTAACTGTAGTCGCTATTTGTCGTAATTAGTCGCAGATAGCGACGTCTTTTTACTACTTCGCTAATTTCTATAAAATTAGCGACGTTTTTCTCTGGAGTCGCTAAACATGCCGCTAATTTGATTTATTTTGATAGTGTAAGAGAGCAAGAGACGAAGAGAATGAATGAATGGACATGGTCTTTTCTCTTCGTATTGGTCAATTTGGGACCATAGGAAGATGACATGTTTTCCCATACACTACCTCCACACTCCATCCCTTTTTCTCAGATTTCCATCAAAGATCCACAATTGAAATAGATTTTTTTTTTTTTTAGAAATTGTTATCTTTGTTCCAATATGTACTCCAGGACTCTACTAGGTGGAGTGCGAATAACAATAGTTTACGAGATTGTCATTAGTACTTCAATCTGTACTCTGGAAGTGAAGTTCGTGTTGAAGCCCGAATAACCATTATATTTTTATTTTTCTTTAATAAACGAAATTTTTTTTTTTTGAAATCTAATAAACGAATGTTACCAAGAAGCTATTGGCTCTGTTTTTTTGAAGCAGTCAAGATAAGCAACCCCAAATCCAGCATGAAAGAAAAGAAAAAAAAAAAAGCGCGGCAAACAGGTTGAGGAAAGCAAAGAATATATATACTTCCCGTGGAAGTCAAGCTTGGAAGAGGACGATGCAGATTCTTTCTGTTCCCTATCGGCTATCTCTATAAGCTTCAGTGATCGCTTCCGCTTCCATTTTGGCAAGAGGAGGCTAGGGTTTCTGGAGCCGCCATGGGTCAAGTTCTTGCAGGAGTACGTGACAGAGCACAAGGAAAGTCCTCCTCCTCCTCCTCCTCGATCTTGTCGATATTCTTGATTACAAGTTTCACCTATATTTTATAATGCCAAATGATATGGAAACAGCGACATGAACACGACATTGATTTTGGGGCGTCCTGATGTATTTGGAGTGTCCGTGTCGTGTCCTATATGTGTTGCGCCATGGTCACGGCACGGCGGTTGCGTGCTTCCTAGTTTCTATTTGTGCTTTTGAAATGATAAGAGATGTGTGGGAATTGATTTGTTTTCCCCCTCTTGGTCGGCAATTTCCTAGGGTTTGTGCTTTTTCGAATGATATTGATCAGACTTTTATATTAAGATTGTTTCCTTGTAATTCGACGTATGGCGAGATATGTACTAAAGTGATGTGTTTGGAACTATGAAGAAAATCAGTGCCGTGTCTCACCAGAAACGTATTGGACACAACATAGACAACCAATTCTTCATGAATCTGTCAATCAATTTGTGCAAATCCTAATTTGACATCGAGATAGTTTCTAGCTGTGGCAAGCTTGTCATTAGTCGACAAATTTGTCCATTTTAGTCTATTGTCGTACGCATTCTTGTTTTCTAACTTTCATTGTGTTCTCGGAGCTAGTGAGTTGTTTCTAATTACCCTTAACAAAGCGGGAGGATTTATTCTCGCCAAGTTATCCAAAAAAATGTTGTTTTTATATGTTGGTAGGCAGGGGCGATAGAGGGAAGAAGTTTGTTTGTAGCCATATCTAATTCCATGTATTTGGGATCCAACCAAACCTGTCCTTGAACCCGACATTTGAAACAACATCCCTTTTTCTCCTCCATCTCCCATGCCTACCAAATTATAAAGAACAATATGGTATCACAGTCCATCATGAAAACAACATGGCATCGGAATGATGAAAGAGAACATGGGAGTATAGTTGTATTTCGCAGAACTAGAAGCTCTAGTTCCTTGATTCCACCTTATTCTGAGAGTCTAGGAACTAGCCAAAAGTAGAGGAAAACTAGGAACTTGGAAGGCTCATCGGAATTGAGGAATTATAATTCCTAGGTGTGCCAAAATAGCATTTATAGGAATTACCAAAAATAGTCTCTACTTCCGTAGTTCCTTGTATCTTGTTCTTCATAAGAAGAATATGGCACATATGAATGATCCTTTGCTCCATGACACACAAATCTCCTGTTCCACTGGCGAATTAACTTTTATTAAATTTCTTACGTAATAATTTTAAAACTTCAGGCAAGAGATAATTTTAAAACTTCCGTAATAATTTCATTAGATCTCCTGTAGTAGCAGTAGAAATAAATTTATTTTCATTGGATATTCTAATTGTAGTACTCGTCATTTCAGGCAAGAGCCAAGTAAGAAGAATATGCAACAATACTTTTGATCAGTTTCCACAGAAGGACAAGGGGTTGGCTTTAGATAATCTTTATGTTGCAACCTTGATGGTTTACAAGTAAGAATGATTTTGTGTTGCTAACTATGTTTGTTTAGTTTCTTCAAAAGCCTACCACTTAGTTCGGCCAGTTTACGTTGATTACTTTTGCAGTTCTGTGAACAAGCAATTTCTTAGTCCTCATAAGGAACCTCCCTCAATGGAAACCGTTGTAAACAAAATTAAGGTACGCCTTTAGGTTAATTCAAACTGTTAGTATGCTCATTGAAACCCAATAGAGGGTTAAGCTATATTCTTCGACAGTTTCTGCTTATCATTATACAGAAATAATTTATGGATGTTTTCTATAAGAAAATTGTCTCTTTGTCTGGACTATCCTAATTGAGTATTTGTAATGCAAGTCAGCTTTTGCAAAATTTGTCATGTTTCCTCTTTTTTCAGCACTAATTTTTATGGTAGGGAGTTGTTTCCTGATGCTTTGTATGCTCATTACTCAACGAGGTTGGTTCCTCAACCAGACAGCTGTTCAAGTTTGTATGGCAAGCTCTTCTCCTACCTAGTTTCTTCTCCAGGGTTCTAACACCAAGTTGTAGAGAGTTGACATTACATTGGCATCCACCTTCAGAAAATTAACCAATACATCTGTAGAGGAATCATTACTAAATGAGTTGTACTCCACAGCTAGCCCATGTTTGATAAAAAATGGCAGGAATGACAATGATAATAATGAATAGAACTAGTTGAGTGCATTGTGCACAGCTCAGATGAGCTTGAACTGAGTACTGACCTATTTTGTCTCAAAAATAAATGATGAATGTAAAACTAATGCCCATAATCTCCGGACATTAGGGTAATTGGTCACTGAGAAATATGTACTATTTGGCTAGGAAGAAGTTAACCCATGTTGCACGAATATGGATGCATATAGGGATAAGAACACGATACTGATGCCAAATACTGACTTTTTCAAACTGGTACAATAAGCAGTCACCTATAGACATGGATATGGGTACCGACACAATACAGATACGAACACCAATTTATGTTAACTGAAGGTGACCTAGAAACTGGTCTCATGGAGGAAAATAGGATAAAGAAGTGAGTACTACTATTTTTTACTCCATGAGGGTGGAGAGTGCAAACTAACTAAGTAGTCTTAGATGTGCCACGGGGCTCAAAAAGATACATAAAGCGGTCGGAAATTGGAGATTGGCTCTGTTATAGTGTTATAGATGATATGAGATGTGTTAATTTAAAATAAATGTCAATTTGTTGGAGAAACGGAGAAACAACACACTTCAATTAGAGAGGACATGATTTGCTAATCGTTTCAATGGTATTCACTGGTATCCAGGGAACAATATAAGTCCGCATATTGCAGAAGGGTTTCTACAAGTGAGCATCACATTTATGGTTTGTGGAGATACTGCATTGTACGACTATTTGTTGGATTGAATGAAAATCTGAAGCCGGAAGGATTCTTCTGTATCAGCTACCTCCAGATGGATATTGAATGAGATATACTGGATTAACTCGATTTCTTGCTTGGCTTGTGTATTTAGGATGTGTAGAGATCACTACTTGGACACCTGCATGCAGTTTTCTAGATATTTGCAAGTTTTGCTTCCTAGGTCCTGGGTCGACGTAGCCAACATGTGCAATATCCAAATACACAAGTAAAAAACATCATCCGAGTAGTTTTTACCACCTATGGAACTAGCATAGTGGTCCATCCAGAGTTCAGAGGGATCTATGCATCCTACGAACCAAGCTAACTAGAAATTATTACGTTTGGATCCAATGACTGTGAATTAATTTGATGCAAACTACTTTTTGTTTTAAGCTCCTCAAAGGCATATATACTTTTATTATGTGATGTATATGCAATTAACCATTAAAGTACTTGATCTTTATTCTTTAGCCACACTAGTTTTAACATGTGTAGATGACAACCAATGCCAATGTCATTGATGAAGTTCTAATTTTTTGTCTTCTTCCAACTAGGTCAATTTTTCATCCCCCGAAGGTAGTTTAAGTATTAGCATTTCCCCCCATTTTCTAATAGTTATTCTTCTCAATCACTTACTTTAGAACTACAACTTACGTGGATTTGGTAAAGTTGAGGTTTAATCCTGATATAACCCGATCTTTCAAATGCTCGACTTAACCTGGCTGATGAGTAAATCTACCAAGCTGTACCCAACATGACCTCGAGTCGCATTGACACCATGGCGTTACGATTTGCCTGTCTATCAACACAAGCCCTGGCTAACCTGTTCGACTCTGGGCCACTCTTCTCTGCTTGTTTTTAGTTCAGATTCCAACAAAACTAATTTGCAGGCTGCAATCCTATCTTATATCGAAATTGTGTCAAAGTATTGTGTTTAGTTGGAACTTTTACGAGTTGAAAGTTGTTGTCAATCTAAAGCACAGCAACTTTGTTATTCTAACGCACAGTTTCTCCAGGTGAATTCTGAGCCATATTTCTTCGGAAGCATAAAGCACTTTTGGATTAACATATATGCATTATCTGAATTCTTCTCTTAAACTTCAATCGGTTTCATTGTTGAATGCAGGGCTTACGTTTGGAAGGAAAGGAAGCAATTGGCCGTGAAGAGTTCTACCAGTTAATCACGAAATGGATCGAGAAAGACATGCGCGTCGTACTCATAAACAGGGTCCTTCTTGCTCTGCTGGCATCTCCTCTGATGGCAGTTCAAACAAAAAACTTAGGGAGACGACTTCCTCGTGTCGGAGAAGCTGTCGAGAAGATTCCGACGCCCTTGATTGCGATGATTTACTCTGCAGGCATCATTCTTCTCCAAGACATCAGGGACAGTTAGAAGAAAACAAAATTATGCATCATTCGGCAGTCCTCCAATCTACTATCTCAGTGAAAAAAAAAGCATTATGCATCACTTGACAATTCTCCGTTATTTACTTCAATAATGTAACAGAACTACATAAGTATCCTATTTATAATCTACAATCATTTACTTAATGCTTGCTCATGAAGTTATTTTAATTGACAAAATTTTCAGTACTAGTTTTTTGCTTTGACATTGATATGGTTATTTCTTAATTATACTATTTTTTTAGAATAAAAGCTTTGTTGCTGTTTTATTACGCTAATGTATTTTTATGTCCAATATATAATTTTTCTGTATGATCTTAGTCAAATGGCCCCAAAAAAATCTGTATCCCAATTTTGGGCTTTGGTCAAGTGGGTGAATCACAACCAAATCATTGCTCCTGTCTTCTTCTCCAACTCAGTTACATGCAATTAGAAATTTCACAGGGGTATATATACAAAAGTGAATTCTTTTAGAGTGTTTCCATGCAAAAAAGAAAGAAATGAAGAACCTTGCTTGAAATCCTCTAATTGTGAACAGCACAAATCTGAGGAATGTCTCTCTCCCCCCTCAAGAATCTGATCATCAATGGAGTGTTCGCCACTGCTCTGGAGAAACTCCATGGTAATTCTTCATTTTTTTATATTGAATTATGCAATAAAAATAGAAAGAAAAATAATGAAGATTTATATGCAATAATTTCTTTTTCCTGTTCTTGTTGTTGATTTTGATTAGGTAAGCAATGGAAGGAGATAGGTAAGCAATGGAAGGAGATACAGATAAGAAAGATAAGACGAGGTCTATGACCGTATCAGAGCAGACTCAGAAGAAGGAAGGGCTCACTTTCGAGTATCTCTACGTTGCAGTCCTCTGCGTTTACAAGTACAGTTTTTCTAATTCAGTCTGGACATTTTTTTTAAAATTTACATGAAGGATTATTGATTGAAAAATATGGTTCAAGTGACATTAACAAGTACTTGTCTGGTCCTCACAACGATCCCCCAACCAAAGAAAAGCCGAAAACTATGATGGAGGTACTTCCATTTCTCATGTCAAATATTTTTTTTGAAAGTTTTGAATTTCGAAATGCATTGCTTGATTCATTACAATCGAGTACATTGGATGATATGGTGCCCTTCAATGACAAATGTTTGTGTAAGCTAGGATATTTAAAAAGACGAAGGTAAAATAACATACCAAAATAGGTTAGTTTCCAAAATCGTGTTTTCAAGAACATGATATAATCAGAGAAATGGTGTTCCGGAAACACCATCTTCGTTTCCCGCATTGAAAATGCGTCAACTGCTTCAGGTAGCTCACTTTTGCTCTTCAGGTAGCTCACTTTTGCTCTTTGGTTTAGACTTTTTGCTTAGTTTGGTTCGCGGAAAGGAAATCAATTTCTTGGTATTTTGTTTCCTTTGGAAATTTTTTCCTATCAATTTTTTTTCCCCGATGTTTGGAAAGGCCAAGAAAATTGAGAGGGATAGTAAATTCTTAGTTGAAGAAAGTGAATCATTGGTTGGGTGGGGAGGAACCACTTTTCCTCCTATTTTTATTCCTTTTGGGAATCATTTTCCTTTTCTCCCACTTTCCTCCATGCATCCAAACATCAGAAATGAATAACTTTTCTTTTCCAAGGTCATGATTCCGTGAACCAAACGTGACCTAAGACAAGGAAGCCCAAACCTAGGATGCAATGGTAACATTGATAAATATATTTCATGTGATATTTTGGTTTCGATCCAAAGTAAGACGAAAGAGCAAGGGAGCCCATTTCCTCCTATGTTGTATGGGCACGAAAATATGGTGTTCGTACCCATGTCCATGTCTATATTCGTATAACATAGGAGATTGCATTGTACCTATTTGAAAACGTCCTTATATTGTACCCATCTTATTTGTATCCATGTCCATATTTGTGCAATAGGTTTCCTCCCTAGAATCTCAACTTAAGGGATTTAGCCAGTATGCGCAGTGCATCTATGTCGGATATAAGGCGTTTTGTGGTTAACCATAATTTCATGTATTTTTTTCCGCCTCTTATAATGGTGTCTTCATTTAGCTCAAAATCCTCCACTTTTTTTTTTAGGAGATGATCTCCGAACTCCATTATAAATCCATTTCAAACTGTCCGACCACATTCAACTCAAATTGTGTTTATTACAAAGCTCCTATTATGAACTTTACATCAGAAAAGTTCTAATTGTAAGTGTTTGTTTCACCTCATCGATACACTTCTTTTCCTATTGAGTGGTATGTTACATACCCTTGGCTATGTCGTATTTATTTGAATACAACACGAGCATAACTTCATGGACTTAGTGACATGGACACGACACTGATTTTGGCGGATCATAGTATATTTCGGAGTGTCTATGTCATGTCCGATACGTATCAAACAAGGATACGATACGAGCAATAGTGTTGGAGTCCTGCGCTTCCTAGGCTCTCGTAGATTTTGGCTCTATCCTACATGTTTTTGGAGTGTGTTTTGTCCAATACATATGGAACAAGGATATAATATGAAATGACATTGTGTTGGAGTAACTGTGCTTTCTAGTCTCAATCTCTCATAATAAACATAATCTCGCCAAGTTGACATGCGTATTATGGTCTGTTGTACTACTCGTAGGGCTTGTTTTAGTTGTGTGAAATAGTGAAAGTGACGTGGAAGTGTAAAAGTGGACAAAAGTGGATAGAGAAGAGGGACTTCAAGTGTTTGGTTTAACATGGAAATGAATACACAAATTTGGAGTCATCATTACACTCTAATTCATGTCCCCTCTTGCCTTACATGAAAAAGAGGCTCCTTACTTCTGTCCATTTTTGAGTGAAAGTAGACGAAGTAGCACTTCATTTTTTTTCTTTTTTAATTAAGGTACAAAACTATGTTAATATTAAATATTAATTTCTAATCAGATAAATAATTAGTATAAACACTTATTTTATGAATTTAGCTAAATATTAAATTATTAAAATAAGTAACCAATATTGCACAATACCAATATTATTTAATACATTATAATTATCTAATAAAATATTTGGTGATATTGATTGTTAATACTTAAATTTTAAAAGTTAAATAATTAGTAGTAATATATAATTATCAATTTAGTTTTATAATTAATTGATTTTGTTATTATTATAATACATTTTTTTTTACTTTTTTACCTCCTTTATAATAAGAAGGTCAGCGTTTTCGGTCCGACAACAGAACTGAGTTTCTACGTCTAAATGATTACTTTGCTGACCACGATATTCTCTTTGAAACATCATGCGTGTATACGCCTCAGGAGAATAGGCGTGTTGAACGCAAGCATCGTCATCTTCTCAATGTGGCTAGAGCACTACGTTTTCAGGCTTCTCTTCCTCTTCAGTTTTGGGGAGAATGCGTTCTTACAGCTTGTTACTTGATCAATATAACGTCCACTCCACTTCTACAAAACAAGACTCCCTACCAACTCATGTTTGACCATGAACCGACATATTCCTATCTTAGGGTGTTTGGTTGCCTATGCTTTGCTTCGCGTCTGCCCCGATCCAAGGACAAGTTTGTTGTTCGTAGTCAAAAGTGTATTTTTTTGGGATATCCAGTTGGTAAGCGTGGTTGGCGCTTGTTTGATCTCGAGACCAAAAAGGTCTTCTACTCCAGAGACGTCTTATTTGAGGATGTGTTCCCTTTTCAGACACCATCATGGCCGGCGTCCCAGCCTGCGCCGCCTCCCCATCCGGTGGTATTTGATGTCCTGGACCCGGCTCCCATCATCAGAGGGAGCAGCAGTCCATCTCGGTCGGCCTCGCCAGCGCATGGCCCCGACCACTTGTCTCCCGTCGACAGGGGGAGTAGCAACTCATCTAGGTTAGCCTCGCTAGAGCACGGCCCCGACCACTTGCCTCCAATTGACAAGGGGAGTGATCCCGTGGCTGAAGTCCGACGGGGGACCAGGTCTCGACAGCCTTTTGTCTTACTCCGTGATTATGTCTTCAATACAGTTCTTCACGACCCCCACCCCCCTCCAGGCTCTCCACTCACACCATCACCGGCCTCAGGTAAACCCTATCCCATAGCTGCATATGTTTCTTGTGCTCGGTTCTATAACCATCACACCAAGTTTTTATCCGCTGTAATCGCAGGGCACAAGCCGTCGTCTTTATCGGAGGCCGTTAGGCATGCTCACTGGCGTACTGCAATGAAGAGTGAGTTAGATGCCCTTGACATAAATCAAACATGGGAGCTGACATCCTTGCCTGCAGGTAAAAAACCTATTGACTATAAGTGGGTCTATCGTATCAAGTACAAATCTAATGGAGATATTGAGCGCTACAAAGCTCGTCTCGTCGTTTTAGGCAACAAGCAGGTTGAAGGCATTGATTTCAATGAGACCTTTGCTCTAGTTGCGAAGATGGTCACTGTTAGGGTCTTTCTCTCTGTAGCTGCCATACGTGGATGGAAGATACATCAGATGGATGTTCATAATGCCTTCCTCCATGGGAACTTGGATGAAGTTGTTTACATGACACCCGCCGAGTTACTCGCAGGCTTCTCCAGGGAAAGTCTGTCGTCTGCGAAAATCACTCTATGGCCTACGACAAGCTCCTAGGAATTGGTTCTCGAAGCTTGCTGCTATGCTTCGTCAATTCGACTTTCAACAGAGCTATGCTGATTATTCTTTATTCACACTACAGCGGCACGGTAATGTTCTTCACGTGCTCATATATGTGGATGATTTGATTATTACGGGCAACCATCCTTCTGCTATATCAGCTTTCAAGAATTACTTGAGCACTTGTTTCCATATGAAGGATCTTAGTCTTCTCAAGTACTTTCGTGGTCTAGAAATTGCTCGTAACTCATCAGGCATTTTCGTGTCTCAACGGAAATCCGCCCTTGAGATTATTGCTGAAGCTGATCTACTCGGTTCCAAGCCCATTGATTCGCCTATGGACCCTAATCACCAGCTTACAGCCGCCTCTGGTCCAAATTTTTTGTGCCCCGATTGTCACGACCTGCACCCGGATATTCGGGCACGAGTACGTGGTTACGTCCAGCCTACGCCGCAGAATCGGCGGTAGAACGATGTCTGGGTCATTTCTAACTATCTAGCATCTCAACAATATAATATGGTACCTATCAATCATCTCAACTCCAAACAGAGGAACAAAATGGTATCTCACAATATAACTAAACTCAATCACAATGCAAACTAAGGAAGATAAGCACGAATGGAATAACGAAGGAAAGAATAAGATATAAACCGCAATCTGAAATAATACACAACCCAAAGAATCTCAATAATATAATATAATACAAGCCCAACACAAATAAACTTGACCTCCTTGGGCTCTGCAACTAAGTACTCCTGGTCTACCAAAGGATTCTCTAAAGATACACCGTCCCGTGGACCGTAGAATGTGGGACACTGCTCTATAAGCCAATCATCTGGAAAAATATATTCAATCAGGATTGGAGCAAAGTACATACCTCTGAAAGCAGTTTTAATAGCATAATCGAGCATATAAACAGATATAGAAATGAAATACAAGATCACTAAACATATGAATGATGAACAATAGAGATACATGTAATGTACGAGAATATAGTTCAACAATATGATAAAATAATTGTAATCTAAACTAGCTAATATGCCTCAGAATACAAGTTCATTATGTGATCGGGTTGGGTGAACATGACCAGGTAAGACGGATTACAAGTGAGGTATGTAACCAGAATGTACACGATTTGTAACAATGTCTTTGATCACATAATCAACTCCTACTCTCCCACCCCCAACTAATACCGATGGATCCAATCACGACACGCTACGAATACGAAAATATAACCACTGTCACGAGCAGTGGGTGTACATGAATATCATAACCACCGAACACGAGCGGTGGGTGTACACGAATAAGCACACTGAATACGAGCAATGTGTGAACACGAAGTATCATCAATACCCAGTATACACGATGAGATACAATGTACACGAGTACCCGCTGAACACGGTAGGGGATAACATCTCATGACGGGATCCATATAGCACCAGTCCGTGAAATCACTGTGTCGGGATCAATGTATACAATTCTAGAACATGCATATATACAATATTATGAATTGAAAACAATCAAAAAAATGTACTTGCCTGAAGTCCTGAGCAAGATGTGTCTCTCGATGTCCAAGCTGGTGTCACACAACCTATATATGGTATGTTGCATCAATACAAGATTCTAAAATGGAAATAAGTTAAGTTGATGCAATTCTAAGTCATAAAGCCATTTCTAGGTCAAGCCGATGGAATCTAGGTCGCAAGAGTCTAAAACTAAGTCACTAAGTCGAAACACTATGAAACTATGCTATACAATCCAAGCTAAGATACTAAAAGGCATTCAAAAAGTCGTATCCTAAGATACGCAAGTTCATTTATATGAAAATAGTGTTTTAGATATATATACAATTCATTATACTTAATACTATATTAAAACAAGGAATTTAGGATACCTTGGCCTTGCACCAATGCGTATCGCACCTATCTCGATACCCAAACTCAATACCTTGGGCATCGACCCAATACCTTGGTATCCCGAGGTAACCCAAAACTCAATATATAACTAATACCAATAGATATATAAAACCCCAAACTAATACTTGTTATAACTAACACTAATATATACATCTCAATATAACATATAACTAACTATAATACTAACATACATAGATATGTATAGTTAATATAACCAACTATCAAGATACACTACCTATTAGTATATGAGACTAACTATCAATCATAACATATATATACTACTTTACATATCTAACTATCTACATAATCAAATATATACAACTAACTAACTACTATAGTAACTAACTAGACTAAACCAACCCATTACCCAATACCTTGAGTATCCCTCAATACCTTGACATTATCTTGGTATCCCAAGGTAATTCAAATCCTAATACATATAGCTAATATATATAGCTAACCCCCATATACTAAACTATACTAACATAACTAAACTATTAAAACTATTAACTACTAACATATAATACATACCAATACATAGATACATATACCTACATAATAACTTACTACATATCTAACAAGTATATATATTCCTCTTACAACTATATATATAGATATATATATAATCACACACACACACACACACACACACACACACACACACACACACACATATATATATATATATATATATATATATATATATATATATATATATAAACGCATATATATAAACCAACACATATATATATATACATATACATATACATATACATATAGATCTATATATAACTATATACACTAGTATATACACACATTATAGTATCATATATATATATATATATATATATATATATATATATATATATATATATAATCACATATATGTACACACATATATATATAATTATGCAAGTATATATATATATATATATATATATATATATATATATAAAATTATAACATACAAGTATATATATATATATAGATAACATATATACATATACATATAACTTATATAAATACACTACTATAATTAATAGCTATTACATATGTAGAAATATAGCTACATATATACATAATACATAGGTACATAAATATATGATACACACACACACACACACACACACACACATATATATATATATATATATATATATATATATATATATATATATATATATATATATATATATATTATAATAACTAAAAATAATGGAATAAAATGTACAAACACTTGGAGTGCATCGCTCTCGTATCCCACTAGATCTAGGATACGCTTGCGATACGAGTCCACCACACATCCAAACGTACCCCGAAGAACACGAGCAAGTCTAATATATTATTTATGAACAATACGAAGAGTCAAACACAATTCTACGTGTCCGTGTCAAAATATGACATGCACAAAGTTCCGTGTCGGAGAAAAAACCCCCAAATCAACACGTATCACCAAATTGTTGGGATACGACCTACACGTACCAAATTGTGGACACGACACTAGCCCCAAACATACAAGCACATGCCAAATTGATCTATAGGACCAATTGACACACACAACAAATGTCAATCTCGAAATTCTCCCAAAATTGACGCAAAAAGTACCATAACTTTCTCAATAGGCATCATATGAACACAAACCAAATCCTATAGGTAGCCTATGCATATGGGTTGATTTCTCATGGTTAAATCTCATATTTAGAACCTAAATTAAAGGAAAAACTAAATTGTACCTATTGGGAGATAAATTCCCAATGAAACCTCCAAAATTGGTGAAATGAGCCTTCAACTTGTAGATCTATGCTCCTCTTTGTAGATCCATACTTCCTCCTTATAGATCATTGCTCTACTAGTCTCCAATGGTAATTTGGGAAGGAATTTGGTGGAAATTTGGTAGGGATTTGATGTAATTTGGTTGAGAAAAATTTTAGATCTAGATTTGGAATGAAAAATGAAGAGAGAGAAAGTTTTTATCCCTTTTATATAGGCCTCACTTGCCCCCTCCCTCAAGCTGCTATGTAAAGTCTAAAATATCCCTTGAGGTCTCTCATGAAAAAATAATTAAGGAGGGAAGCTTCTAGTCTAATGGGTTTAACATAATTAATCATCCTCTTAATGATTGGGCTTCTAATTATTGGGCTCAATTCTAACTAGAATTAAATGTTGGTCCATGAGTCTAAACTAAACTAGTTAGGTCCACTAACACAAGTCCAAAAATAAATCTAACATGCTAATAATAAATAAATAATACAATAAATAAATATTCAACATGCACAATATTTAATTAACTACCAAATGACTAAAATATTCTTTCCTAGAAAATATGGTAGTGACACCGATAGCTATCGTCGTCTTGTTGGATGACTCATCTACCTCACAATCACGAGACCAGAGTTAAGTTTCGCTATTCATACCTTGTCTCAGTTTATGAATCAGCCGAAGGAGGAACACTGGACATCAGCTTTACGTATTCTTCGGTATTTGAAGGGGCATCCGAGTCAGGGTTAGCATCTCTCAAGTGCAAGCAGTCTCACACTTACGACCTACTGTGATTCAGACTGGGTTGCCTGCCCTCGCACTCGCCGATCTGTGACTGGTTATTTCATTACTCTCGGGCTCTCACCTGTCTCTTGGAAGACCAATAAGCAACCCACTGTATCTCGGTCCTCTGCAGAAGCCAAATACAGGTCTATGGCCAGCGCGTGTTGTGAGATCTTATTGCTTCAATCGCTCCTACGGTTGCTTGGCGTCTCGCATTCTATTCCGGTTAGACTCTTTTGCAATAGTCAGGCTGCTGTTCACATCGCTGCGAAATCTGTCTTTCATGAGCGCACCAAGCATATTGAGATCGACTGTCACTTAGTTCGTGACTTAGTCCTTGCAGGCATAGTTGCGACTTCTCATCTTCCTTCTGCGGAGTAACCGGCAAACATGTTCACTAAGGCGTTAGGTCGTCAGCCGTTTAGTAATCTCCTTCCCAAGTTGGACAATCTTGATCTCCATGCTCCAACTTGAGAGGGAGTATTGGAGATAATGTTAGTTATTGTTATTGGAGATATTGCTATTGTTAGGATAGGTAGTGAGTATATCTTTTCCATTGTTACTCTTTCTTATCTTTAGTTTTTGTCATTATGTATAAAGTTCATCCATTTGAGGCAGAAGGAATATAAGAATAACTCCAATCTTTATCCCATTATTTCACTAGTTCTTTGCTACTAGAAAATATGGTTATTTATACCAATCTCTTCTATATTCTCGGTTTATTAAACGAACATCCTTTATTTTGAAAATAATTAGATTAATCTTCCATATGTTTTATGTTTATTATACGGACCTCTCCTATATTTTATGTTTTACGTAAAAGGATTATTACACTGACTATCCTTACATTATAAATTAGAGAAGATCAGTGTAATTATTTTGAAAGTAAATGAAGTCCATTTAATAAACCGAAAATATTGAAAGTAAAATATAACCATCTGTCCCAACTCTTCCGACCAAGTTAGACAGAAAATGAAACCAAAATAAAGTTCCATTTTTTCTTTTTGCAACTTTTGAAAGTAATTTCGTCATCTCAAAAGATAAATAAATAATAATAAAAAATAATAATCACGTTAAAATTTTTAATAGGGAGAAATTGGTATTACCAAATAATTGTGATTTGGGACCCACTTGTAGGCCCACACATTAACGAACATGTTCTTGGAAAGAAGTATTTGTATTCCTCATTAAAACTCCCCACAACCACTCTCATGCTCGATCGCGGGGGACAGCCAACTAATTGGCTTCAATTCATCGCCGGATCGCAGATCCGATCGATTCTCCATTAGGTTAGGGTTAGGGTTTCTTGATCGCCATGGCGACGAGGAACCGGACCCCGGTGTACCGGAAGTACCGGGACGCTCTCCGCAGCGTCAGGGTCCCGAGCGCCTCCTCCCCTCCGTCACACTCCGGCCCCTCCACCTCCTCCTCCTCCTCCTCGATCGAGATGGCCGGCACCACCAGCACCTCTCTCCTCCGCCCCAATCGCTCCTACGCGCCTCTCAGCACCGAAGATCCCGGAAGCAGCTCTCCAGGACCTATTTCTAACCCTCAATTCCTAATGGAAATTGGAAAACCCTAGGTTTAGATATATTGAGTGAATTTTATTTATTTTAAATCTTGGAATAGTTTCTTATATGTATTTGTAATTTGTGGGTTCTGCTATACACATCCCATCCTCTACTTAACACACCCCAAATACTAAACACACTCAAATTTAACTAATTTAAAATTACCAAAATCCTAAACACACTCCACTACATTACCATTTTACCCTTTTCAATTTTAACATAATAATCAATTCCTAAACTATCAAAATTTCTAAACACACCCCACAAGGTCCCCACTCTACACTACCCACCCGGTCCCCTCTCTACAAACCCTAGTCTTCGGCGTGGAGCTCTCGGATTGTTCGACACACTTTTGGTGTGGAGCTCTCGGATTGCTCGGCCACCACAACAAATTCAGAAGAAGGATTCATCCCCATAATGGAGGAGCAACCCGTAGAAGATCGATGGGGTGCATGATTTTAATCATGTTCTTACTTTTTTTGTTTAAATCGAATACCAAAATTAGTTGAAATGATCATTTTTTTTTGTTGTGAATCACTGTTTGTGATTTGAACACCATAAAATGTTGTTTAAACCAATTTAAATTGGGGGAAAATTGTGTTTTCGCGGACAGTTTCGACCAACCATGGTTGAACACATTTCACACCGTTCGACCCACGATAGTCGAACGGAAGGCAGAATGTTTGACCAACCGTGGTCGAACAACAATAAAACTGTTCGGCCCCCTTTGGTCGAACATTTAATTACTCTGTTCGACTACACCTTGTCGAACAGTTATTACTGTGTTCGACTACACCTGGTCGAACAGAAGATTTAAAGTTCGACCACTTCTGGTCGAACAGTGTTGATCTGTTCATTAGTTTAGTTTCTTTAATATTTTGTTATCGTTTTCTCTTATTAATTTTTAAGTGTTGATATTTTGAATAAATCTTGCAGGAGTGACATATAGGAGGAGACCTACCGCTTCAAGTAGGAGGCGTCAGGCTGAAGAGTTGGGAGCTGAAGGTACGATTCGTCCACAAGCAATAACAGATGCTCCAATTCAAATGAATGAGCAATTTGAGGATCAAATTTCCGAACAAGATTTGAACGAACAAGTTGAGTATCAAATTTTCGTGCAAGATTTGAACGTGCAAGTTGAGAACGAACATAAAGAAGAACAAGAAGGGGGAGAAGAGGGTCAAGACGAGAATGTATTGACGAGCCCTTGTCCCGGTGGACCTACAGATCACCGACTTATCCCAAGTTTCAAGACTCATGTGGCTTTCAATTTGGAATGGGATTGAGAGGAACGTTTTGAAGTGTTGGTGCCGCACGACTAAGATGGATACATGGATGTTTGATGGAGATTTTAGTGATTTTCAAATGTTAGTTCATCATTCAAAATTTTTGAACTTGAGGTGGATTTCATACAAAACGCCAAACAAAAATCTTATTTGTGCCTTTGTGGAGCGTTGGCAACCAGAGACCAGTTCATTCCACATGCCATTCGGTGAGATGGCAATTACGTTGGATGACGTATTTTGTCTGACAAGACTGCCCGTGAGTGAATTACCGGTGGTTGTACCGGAAACATGAAGGAGACCCGAGGCCTCTACGAAATTAATTAGTAGGTTGTTGGGGGTGACAGAGGGGGAGGCAGTCGATGCCGTTCTGGGCCACAAAGGTAGCTCGGTCCGATTGGAGTGGCTTAGGGCTCAGTTTAGTGAAGATGTCACTAGTCCCGATGAGAAGAAAAAAAAATGTACAGCCCGTGCATCCTTATGGTTTGTGCTGGGATGCACAATATTTTCGGACAAAAGTGGCTTACGGGTTGACACCGAGTCTTTTAGAGAAGGCCATCCGCGTCCATGAGTATGCTTGGGGAGCATCTGCGCTAGCATACTTATATTGACATCTCGGATTAGCATCTCGGAGTGGGGTGCGACAAATTTGCGAATACTTGACATTACTGGAGGTAAAGAACTGCCAATTAATTGCACCGTTTTTATGTTCTTATATACACGTCATATATGCTTCTTATTTTTTTGCAGGCCTAAATATACGAGTATTTTTCCGTCACAAGGCCAACCCATAACGTCAATTATAAGGAGGGCGAACCACTTGCTATGAGGTGGGCCCAAAGATCCCATGCTGGAGGATCTACCGACCGGATTTTGGCCATGAGGGAGGTCTTGGACAATCTTCAAGTACATAATATGAGTGTTACCCTTTACGCAAGTATTTTATGTATTCTATATATTATAAGTAATTTCGTTAATTTATAATGTAGGTCAATTGGACACCCTATAATGGGATGCGGCGCTCTCATCCTCGTGACGAGGTTACTTTCTACCATTGATGCATATGCGCCTTTGACCGTGTGGAGCCGTATCATCCCGACCGTGTGCTTCAGCAATTTGGTCTAGTCCAGAAGGTACCTGATTGGCCTTTGATTCCAAGCATTATCTGTCGGAAAAATACGAACTTGAAGTATAAGGTGACCTGAGATGTTTTGGGAGGCTACTTCCGATTCTGGAGGAGCCATGTACTGTCTTCCGAAGTCCGTGGGAGAGCTGCACACCCCGCATGGAAGTGTTCACCCGATTACATGGATTGGTATATGATGTTTTTATATCCTATCATCCAGAATCCAGAGAACTTCTCGACCGCCGTCAGTACTACATCTACCCAGACAGGTCCACAACCATGGAAAATGATCGGACATGCTTTGGGATATGTAGAGCCAGTCTACCAGCAATGGGTAGAGAATGAATCCGGACTAGATACATCGATCATAGTTCCAGCTTTAGTCGGCGCATATCGTGCATTGAAGATCGAGGACGAAGAACCACCCGAATATTCTAGACGGGCATCCACTAGTAGGAGTCGTAGGTCGTAGATTTATGTCATATTATGCTTGTTGAAATGTGATGTAGCTTAAATTTTTTTTTTTTGAAATGCTTGTTGAAATTATTGTTGAAATGTTTGTTAAAATGCTTGTTGAAATTGTTGTTGAAATGCTTGTTGAAATAATTGTTTTTTTTTGTATAACTAGTAAATGCACGTGCGTTGCACGTAAAATAAAATTTTCTAATATTACTATAAAATAGTTCAAGTATTTAAATATATTTTAATTATAATTTATTATGGATATATGTCTACTTTTTATAAAAAGTCTTGAAAAAGCTAGCCGTCTAAGCTGTACGTATATCTAATTAAAAATTAAGTAAATTTTAACTTATTGTTTAATTACATACAGTACAGATTCAGACAGTAAAGATGTACAAATGATTTAAGATACATACAATACAGATTCACACAGTTCGACCGAAGGGGGCCGAACATTGTTAGTCCAACACGAGACGAATCTATCTTTATACGGTTCTATCCAATTCTTGATGTCATAATTAACTACTTTTGGATAATCACAATAATCTTGTTCTAATCTTCTAAGTAACTCATTGAATCTCGGTTCGTCTTCAGCAAGTATCAACGTATTTCATGAGTTATTAAAACAATTTCACTTCTCCTTCGTACGAAATAATTTCTTGCAGTTGGCCAAAATATTCTTGTTAATATGCCACCGACATAGCAAGTGTGTGGAGCTAGGGAACGTAACGCTTATAGCATTCATCAGTGTGATCTCACGATCAGTCACAATCACCTTTGGTAAGCATGATTGGTCCATTAATCCTTTAAGCGTAGTAAGCGCCCATCTATAATTATCCTCGCACTCGGCCTCCAAATAAACATATGCCACAAAAAATGTGATATTTGTGGATGTGACCCCAACCACTTCCAAAAGTGGCATCCTATACATGTTAGTTTTGTAGGTACAATCCATCAATAAAACATCAGAAAAGGAACGCAACAACTCCACACTAGTCGGGTGAGCATAAAAAAGATCCTTCACCCTATCCGTTTGCTCACATCTCCTATCCAGGTATTGGTACTTTTCCAACTCCAACTTTTCCAACAAGTATTGCATTTGAGATCGGCCTCCATGCTCGACACTGTATGCTTTTGTCGAGCATTGTAAATTGTCTTCAACGTCGACGCATTCTCAGTAAAAGTTTCCTTTAACATGCTCAATATATCTTTCGGTTTCGTATTGTTCTTTGACAAGTCTTTAACAAGTTGATCTTCAACGGGTGTTAGTCGACCGACAAATGAGTATCCTACCAAATACTGTCCCATTTGGTGATTATGTGAGCCGCATATAACCGTTAATGACCATTGTCCTATGTCATTGAATTGCACTCCCTTCAAAAGAAACGAACATTCATATTTCTTCGTGCCAGTAAGCCTTTCTTGTCTTGACTTCTTTTCAATGTTCGTCGAATTTTCTCGAGCAACTTTTAACTTAGGCGGCCGATATTTACCACCACGCTTACAACCTAAAAATATTCGAGCTCGCCTTCCACTATCCCCGCTATCCGATCGTCTAACAAAAACGATCATATTATGCCGGTTTCCTACCATATACGTCCAACTCATCAACGATTTACAATTTTCAAATATCTCATCCGTCCGAAATTCTTTTGAGAAATCTATTAGTTCATACATGTGATTGATGATGAGGTTCAAATCCGTCGCCTGATGTTCTTTCGTTCGGTTAATAGTGCTCAATTCGGTGTCATTTTAAGTATTTTCTGTAAAAAAAAATACAAAAATCACGTAATAAATACATTGTTCAGCGAGAAAAGCATGAGAAGAATGAAAAAATACACTGTCGACCAGACATGACCGAACTCTACATCAACTGTTCGACCAGTACAGATCGAACACTATATGTACTGTTCGGCCCATGTAAGTCGAACACTATATGTACTGTTCGGCCTACGTAAGCCGAACACTATATGTATTGTTCGTCCCCCGTAAGTCGAACCTTCACTCTAATGTTCGGCCAGTTCAGATCGAACGGACAATGCTCCGTTCTACCTGTATTGGTTGTGTTCATCGCGATTTTTTTTTTAGCAAACGGAATCTTTTCATACACTACTTAAAATCACAAAAAACGTAATGATAGAGCTTACATTGTTCCTTCCAAGTTTTTTGATGCTCCATGGTACTTTTTTTCTTCATAAAACATTGTAAATTTTTTTAGGGTTTTTTGGGTTTAGAGTGAGTTTGAAAAAGAGGAAGAGAAGATGATGTCTATCGGATATAAGAGAGAAAAATTTAATTTTGGGGTGTGTTTAGAAATTATATTAGGCGGGGGTGTTTGGAATATGGATATTCATGTCTTTTAATATATATTTACTTTTTATTTAATTTAATATGGGGTGTGTTAAGTAGAGGGTGGGGTGTGTATAGCCGGACCCGTTATTTGTAATTATTGTTACTACGCAGTAGTAACTAAAAAGCACTTGTGTACATAAAATGTGTGTGAATGCCTAAGAAGGATGAGTGGTAGTACCTTGAAATGTTCAACATAGACCAATGGATGCACGGTTAGGAGCAGCCTATGTTGCACGGACACGGATATGACGCGACACATTTTGGACATTATGACACGAATTCGACACCTTATTTGGTGTGTCCTAGGGTATTCCAGCACAATGCCGCATGAACGTGACATGAATTTTGGGTGACATGAATTTTGGGTGCATCCATGCTTCCTAGAGAGTAGCAGATAGAACTAGGTGTAGGCCTAAATGAAGATCTTGGATTGAAGCAGTAAAGAAAGATATGATTTTTTTTGTTAAATGTTACAGCGGACACGGCCCTTAATAGAGATGAATGGAAAAAAAAATTCAAATAGCCAGACCCTAGAAATTTGGGATGAAGAGTATTAGCAGAATTTTAGATGTTATGCTTCATTAGAATCTAACTATATGGCATTTGCTAATATTGTTAGAGGAGATGACATTTACTATAGCAAAATGGCAAAAAACTATTCGTGTTGCCGGCTCCATAAAAAATGAGATGAAGGGTTTGTTATTAGGTAAATTGGAAAGTCATCAATCAGAATGGGTCACTTGCGGAGCATAAGAAAGCCTCGAAAAAACATGACAAACTTTTTATGACCGGTTGTCGGCTTTAGCCCACACTTTATGTTGTTACCAAATTCCTAACAAAGATAGCTAAGAGGATGTGTAAGACCTAGGAGCTATACCTATATTTTAGCTCTCTAAGCTCGTGCAACTAAGGAGCACCATTTAAGTTACCTTTTTTGAGATAAGACTAGTCATTAATGAGTGTCCTTGTCATGGGCATCTCGCTCCTCGATCGAGATGGCCGGAAACACAAGCACCTCGCTCCTCCGCCCCAATCGCTCCTACGCGCCTCTCAGCAAGATCTCGGAAGCAGCTCCAGGTCCTATTCCTAACCCTCAATAACCATAGGTTTAGATATATTGAGTGAATTTTATTTATTTTAGATCGTGGAATAATTTCTTATTGTAATTTGTAATTCTTGTTACTACGTAGTAGCAACTAAAAAACACTTGTGTACATAAAATGTGTGAATGCAAAGAAGGATGAGTGGTAGTAGGTTGAAATGTTCAACATAGACCAATGGATGCACCGGTTAGGAGCATCATATGTTGCACGGACACGGATATGACACGACACACTTTGGACATTATGACACAAATTGGATGTCTAATTTGGTTTGTCCCAGTGTATTGTGAGGTGCCCATGGCGTGCCTGATACGCGTCCAACACAATGCCACACGGACATGACATGGATTTTGGGTGTGTCTCTGCTTCCTAGAGAGCAACATATAGAACTAGGTGTAGGCCTAAATGAACTTGGATTGAAGCCGTAAAGAAAGATATGAATTTTTAGTTAAATGATACGACACGACCCTAAATAGAGATGAATGGAAGAAAATAATTCAAACATCCGGACCCTAGAAATTTGGGATGAAGAGTATAACAGAATCTTAGATGTTATGCTTTATTAGAATCTAACTATATGGCATTTGCTAATATTGTTGAGGAGATGACATTTACTATAGCAAAATGGCATAAAACAATTCGTGTTGCCGACTCCATAAAAAATGGGATAAAAAATGGGACAAAGGTTTTGTTATTAGCTAAATTGGAAAGTCATCAATCAGAATGGTCCACTTGCGGAGCATAAGAAAGCTTTGAAAACAACATGACAGAATTTTTATGACCGTTCGTCGACTTTAGCCCACACTTTATGTTGTTACCAAATTCCTAACAATGGTAGCTAAGAGGATGTTTAAGACCTAGTAGCTATACCTACATTTTGGCTCTCACAGGTCGTGCAACTAAGGAGCACCATTTAAGTTACCTTTTTTGAGATAAGGCTTGTCATTTATGACTGTCCTGTCATGGGCTACTAACACCAAACACCCTATCTCATTTAATTCAATTTTTGTCCGGTCTGGAATTCGAATCTACGCCCACTCCTTTCCCTCCCTTACTAATGCTACCACTTGATCACCCCCTCGGTGGTAAGTTCCTTTAAGTCTATAAAAAGTTTAGACAGATTTTAAGACGATAAACTTTGCTATAGGCAATTGCATTGCTCTCTAAAACACATTAAGCAAAAGAGTGAACACGACTAAATTCCCATGTATAGAAAAGAAAAGTATGTCACGAAGTTGGGCGAATTTAGTAATGGCTTACTAAAGGAATATTGCATCAAAGTTTGTTTGTTAGGTTGGTTACTATTGAGAGACAATAGTGTGTAATGAACGATACAATAAGTAGTAAATAATTTTATTTGTGGACTGATATCCTTAGCTCCTGCCAAATGAGTACTCAAATGGCTGAATATTACGTTTGAGTGTTGTAAGGGGGCAAGGAGGTTGTATTGCATATATCTGAGAGTGGGATAAGGAAATAAGGGTTATCTTGATCTTTTTCCAATGCCTCATAAATCTCTCTTTCTTGTTTTTGTTGGAAATGACTTAATGTAGTGTAATGGTTCATTACTAATTTAAGTCTTTTGCTTTGGGGAATAATTCATTATTGTTTCCCAAAAAGGAAAATATTGAATTTGGATGATCATCCCCTAATTGACTCCCTAGAGGGGAGAACTTTACAACAATCCCAACCAATGGGATTGACCGAGAAGACTCGGGTTGGGATCGCTTTCTTGAGAAGTCAAAAGATGTCTCCAAAAAGTTTCCATTATTAAACATCAAATCTTAACTCAGGGACCAAGAGAGAGAGAGAGAGAGAGAGAGAGTTCTCCCTCTACTATCCCTAAAGGAAAGAATCCAAATCTGAAAATATTATGCTTTTGGTTGTAGTTAGGAGTGGAGCCAAATTTTTTCTCAAGTGGGGATAAAATAACTTGTTCTTATACAAACATAATTTGTTGAGTTAATTATATTTATACTGTTTGAAAGAAACATGAGAATTACAGATTTTAGCTAACTACCATATTCCCTTTCGTAATTCAGTTATCCAACAATTCTATAAAAAGTTGTTATATCTGTTGTTATTTTAAAATAATACATAAAATATTTACTGTTAGGACATATTAAACCTCATTGTCTATCAACAAGATTACTATCTTAAGGGTTTATCTTCTGTAATCAAAAGGTTACACAACCAATATTGAAAAATCCTTTACATACTAGGGTTTAGGGTGCAAATTTGGACTGGGAAGCTTCTTATCTACTCATCTTCCTTTTTCTTCATCTTCTTTTCTCATTCTTCTTTCCCTAACATCTATGTAGTTTTTTTTTTATCCCAATGCCAACTATGATATTGTCTTTTCCTTTGTACTTGTAGGTTTTTTTTCTGCTATGTTGTTAGTATCGTAGGATACATGTACACATCGGTTGATCCAATATGAAACATATAGGCTGACGGGTAATATTTGTTTTTTCTAACTCGAGTCTTGAAATGTTTACTTAAGAATCTGAAATATGGAACTAGATAGACCTTTAAAGATGAAACAAATAAAGAACTTATGAGAAAATTATATTAAATTATGTTCCTATATAGATCTAGAAATACCTAAACTCTTAGAGTTACGATATCATACGATAGATGATCCGATACGTGATACGATAGGCAAGCAAATCATACACAATACATATTTTGAATTGAGAACCTAGTTTTTTTTCCTTGACTAAATGACATTGTGCCCTAAAATAGCCAAGAAAATTTGTTGTAACATTTAAGAGTGATAGAGTCACACGCCCAGTAGTAATTATTCTTGTTGGAGGAGCTACTAAAGTAGGGCCAGTTTGGCAAATGGCAACCTTTTGAAACTAAGAAACTAATTTTCTTTTGGTTTCAAACCATCAGAAACTTAAGAAAGTGATTTTCCAATTAAAAATGTTGTTGTTTACTAGAAAGTAGAAACTTGTCATTAATGATGACAGGTAATAAAAATAAAATATTTTATATATAGGATTAAAGGTGGGTGTTTAATTTTGAAAAAGTAAAAAATAATAAACAATTGGGTCATAGTTGCTCCATATGATTTTCCATCAATTTGGATAGAAACTAGTTTCCACTTTAGGGGTGGGCCCTACATGTTTCATAATGCACTTTTCATTTGTCAAACGTGCAAGTAAGGAGCTGTTTGGATAGAAGTAACTCTTTGAAAGTGTAAGAGTGGCACTTGCATCATGTTGAGTTGAAGTGCACTTACAACAAGTGGTACTTTCCAAAATGTGTTTGGATAGAGTCCTTTTTATCCCCTGCAAGTGAGAAGGATGACTTTCAGTGTTTGGATGGCATCCTATGTAAGTGATATAATCATCAAAATTAATTACCAAACAGCTCCCAAGTTATATAATTACCAATTTAATCACTCAAGAAAAAAAGAAGACAAAGACAACAGACTCACCCCCACTTGCAACCTACCCACTAGCAAACCACAAAAACAAAAACCAACAAAAACCGACAAAGACAACTGATCACTCCATTCTCCTCTACTGTTCTTCTTCTTCTTCCTCCTTTTTTTTCTTCTTCCTCCTTTATTTTTCTTTCTTTGCTTCCGGTCCTTTTTTCTTTGCTTTCTTTGCGTCGAGATCCGGTCGGATGTGTCTGCTGGAGGCGACCGACGACCGGATCTGATGACCGATGGGTCGAGTTCGTCGGGATCTGAAACTAAGCAACAATCTATTTTACCCGGACTCTCCACTCTAGGGAGAAGTACCTGTGTCCACCCGATAGGACATGGGTATGAAATCCCTATCCGATTCTCCATGGTGACAATTGGATCATTCATGGTGACAATCAAAAGACTGGTAGTGAAGTAGATAGTTTATTTTAATGTGGTAGTGAAATATATAGTTTATTTATGTGGTAGTGAAATATATAGTTTATTTTAATGTGGTAGACTAGTAGTAAAGTTATGAAACCTTAAAAATTTAATTACAAGATATCTTTTTATGAAATCATGCAAATTTAATTATAAGCTTAAATATATAAAACATGCAAATTTAATTAGAGAGTATGTATTTTTATGAAACCGTGCAAATTTAATTACATGTCTTTTATGAAGCCATACAAATTTAATTACATGATATCTTTTTATGAAACCATATTCAAATATATTTATTTTAATAGTCATATCTTCCGTATCCGTATCCAAAATTTGGATCATTTTTAGCCGAGTGTGTGTCATTCAATTATTAGTTTGAAGGGTCCGACTATTGGATATGTACCCGTATCTGATACCCGTACCCGAGTCCACGTAACATAGGCAGCAACAACAATTTTTTCTCTTTTTTTTTACTTGGGATTTGTCGGCACCGCGTGAAGACTCACAGAGATAGTCTCTCTCTCTCTCTCTCTCTCTCTCTCTCTCCTCCCTTCACTTGCAGTGGAGTTACTCCGATTTTTTGATGCGGGTGGGGGTTGGGGGGGGGGGGGGGGGGTGAGCAGGGGACAGCAACTCCCCATGTCAGAGATTCTCCACCTCCTGTTGTAGTTGCATGTCGAACCAAACATCGAAACTGCGGCGAGTTCCGACCAGTTGCTACCGAAACCGTCACTTTCCATCCACCTACCGGCTTCCAAACAGCCCCTAAATGGAAACTAATAGAAACTAGCACAAGTTTCCCAGTTTTGTTTTAACTTTCCATTTGCCTAACAGGCATGCAAAATAAGTTCTATTCTTTTCCCTTTACTATATGAAATCTATATGGATGGTTGAGAAAGGATGGTTGAGAGTGGACTCATGGAAAGCGACATTTGACAAGATATGGTTACATCGAGTAGGACATGTGGCGACATATGGCTGCAGGAGGTAGGAAAATGGGGACAAACTGTGCTGATATATAAGGGTTTTATCAATGTAGGTAGACCACTGTATATTTGGATCACCACTGTATATTTGGATCATTCCATTAGGTGAAGTGGTTATGAACAGAAATCTGAGGACATGTATGGGTTTCAATCTTGATATAAAATTTTATTTCTCCATATCATACATCTTTTCTTCCAATTGATTCCACATAAGGAGTTGAACTGGCTTTATATTGATCTTGGTTCACTACCTAATAAATGAAGCTTCTTTGCCTGGTATATTGGCTACTAAATTGTCTCATAATTATCATCCTTTGTTTTCCGATAGCTTTTGCATAGGATTGCTATCAGACCGGCTTCATGTAGTGCTAGTTCCAGATCCGAACCTGTATCTGCTATAGGTCGAGGTTTTTGACTCTGGCCCTACCTATGTAAGCCTTGGGTTGGGTTTGAAGTGGGTTGTGGTTCTCTACATAGAGATTGTACCCTACTCCCATTCGCATAAAATTCGCCTTGGCTCTGAACTTCACTTCAACCTATATAAGAGTGCACTATTTTTTTTAATGTTGTATACCTTATCCCTGAACTTTTACATTGGGGCCAAGTCCGGGTCATATAGAATTTTATGTGGACACGGACCATATATATGCAGACACAAGCATGTCTAAACAAATGTATTGTAATCTGTCCAATATTTAAATTGGGAAGAAACTGGAGGGAGAAACCAATGCAAAGGGAGAAAAACTTCCAATTGTCGTCCAGTGGTTGTAATGTCTCCATCTAGCATCTATGGTCTTCCAGATTGTTCATGGAAGCCAAGGTGTTTCATGGGATATCGGATGGTGGGCAACATTGTGAGTGCCATGAAGCCAAGGCTGATGCAATAGCCTGGGTAAATAGCATATGTGAACGGAGTTAATATAATATATTCAATAGTTACAACTATAATTGAAAAAAGTAATGATAGAGAGTTATGTTGTCACAGGCGACGCCTAGGTGTGCAGGTTGGAGAGGAGGGGCCTTGACCTGGGGAAAGTTTTTCTGGGTGTGGCCATGGTCGCCTAGGCGCGACCGCCTAGGGTCGCCCAGGGGAAAAAAAGACGGTATTTAGGCGGGTTATTAGTATTTATTAGTTATAGACTTCTTGTGTTGCTTCTTGAATGCTTGTTTAATGCTTATTAGAACTTATTATTAGTGTTACTTTTTTGTTTATTGCTTAATGCTTAATAGATGTTGAATATTGGTTATTTGTTGTTTCTTACATTACATATAGTATATGTATAGTTGTATACAGAATTGCAGAATATCAAGAACATGCAGAAATCCTGGACGGACGCCTAGACGAGGCGGTGGACTCTTGCCTCGCCCCGCCTAGCGTCCAGTACAATATAGATAGAGAGCATGTGTAGCGCCCCGTTCTCCCGGTGCGGAGAGCGCGGCTAAGAAACACAAGACGGTATCGTTCGATCGGGATAGATTGAATTAAGAACTCGTCCTCGTTATGGATTTGTTTCTTCGGAATCGATTCCCATATTTAGTGGACTGCGCCCCAAGGATCGGCTTAGCGGCAGAGTCAGGAGGGACCTCTCCGCTGCTATCTTTTATTGCCTCGGTTTTCGATGTCGCTTGTTGCTTTCGTGCTTTGAGTTGGTTTTGGGATTTGCTTGTTTTCCTTGAACGGTTTCGATGGTTTTCATTGTTTTCGTTCATTGACTTGCACTTCTATTCCGAGATTGGAAAGAGAGGAAGAAGTATTAATCGAGCTGTTCGTGTGCAGGTGAACGAGCAGTAGGCGGCTTGCGAGCGGAGTCGTGAAGCGCCTCTTTCCTTCTTCTTTCCAAAATCTAAGTGAGTGGCTACCAACCCGATTAGCTAGTCCTGCTTCCAAGCTTCACAGCTAATCAATCTGCACTCTTCTATGCCCCGATCAAACGATACCAAATAATAATAATAAAAACCAAGATAAAAGACAAATATACTTGGTTTTTATGCTTGTCAATCAAACCTGTGAACTGTTGCCTTATCGTATGCTTGTTCGTGCAAATGTTCTATAAAACGTGCTAAGTATAGAACACATCTTGTATATGCATAATTGTTCAGGGAGGCTATGCTAAATAAATCATGCATTACTACTTGTCGTGCACTCGTGTACTTGCACTCGTGTTCTTGCAATCGTGTTGCCTCAACTGCATGAATTGTTAACGTGTTAATCGTGTACGATCATGGACAACTTGTGCACAAGGTATAGTTCTGCGGACGGTCGCTGGGGCACTGGCACCGATCCGATCCGGGCGGAACTCGTGTAATAGTCATCGTGTACGGGACAAGGTGGCTTGCAGCGCCTCGTGTACTATCGTTGCATGCTATCCTTGCCTCGGACTAGTCCACTATGGCAATCATGCCAGTGATCATCGTGTATATTTAAACCTGTTGCATACTAACTTGTGTCTTCGTGGCAGGGAAGGCAAGGTAAGTATTGTGCAGGTAATTCAGACGGTCAGGTAAAATCCACCGAACGGTGGCGCGTTCTTTTCAGTAAATTCAATATGCTGCTTACTTGTAAATGAACTAAGGCAAGATAGAAACCCACAAAATATGCATGCTTCACTAAACAACGTGTTGATTGGTATAGTCAGGCTAGCTCGCCTTCACCAGCATGTTTCGATATGCTGACCCTCGTTGAAACAGGTTCTCCGCACCAAGGCGAACCGAGCGAGGAGCTGAAGTCGTCTTCCCGATCCAGTCCAGCTGTTAGCGCATCTTCACCGCGCCTCAAAGCCTTTTGAAGTCCGAAGCTGCAACTCTTCATACACAAATGCAGCTCCGTGGCAAAGCGATCCTCCAGCCTGGAGGTCTTTATCGTTTTGAGTTTATAAAATAATGTAATGTACAGGACTGCTATCTCATTTTGAGTCAATCCTTTTGTAAGCCGTTTGGCATATTAGCTGACTCGTTCAGGAGTTTGTAATAGATGTTCATTATCAATAAAGAGAACTTTTCTATGTTTCAAATCTGTGTTTCAATTTATCTGCGTACTCTGAATATGTGCTTGCTATGCAAATCATTAAAGCCTTGTGCGGGCGCAACTCCAGGCCCGCACGGCGGTCACGATTCGGGGGACGCCTCGGGGCGTGACAAAGTGGTATCAGAGCACAGATTCAAAGTTCCTTAGACTTCGTGCTGGAAAAGTTCCTTTAACGATCAAAATTCCTGTGCGAACTCTTGAACTCGCTAGGCCAAAATGAGATACGTTCATGCAATAAGTCCATAATACATTATGATCCTAATGTAATTTACCTTCTTTTGAAGGAATGAATCCTGCGCAATCTGCAGCGCAAGTCCCGGACGAAATGCAACGCCAAGGAAGTAGTTCGGGCACTTCGGGAAGTTCAGAAAGCCAGCGAGCCATGCCAAGCATCGATCCCGTTCAGCAAATATTGCGGATGTTGGGGGAAAACCAACAAAGGGACGAGGCTCGCCATGAACGGGCCGAGAAGCGAGCGGAAGAGAGTCAGCTCAAGTTTCAAGACAATATAGAAGCACGATTCTCAGTCCAACAGAAGCAGGTAGATACCCTGCATCAGATCGTTCAGACTTTGGCTGTCAACCATTCCGCCGCAACAACAACGACTCCGGTGGAGCAGCCCGTGCTTGAAGTAGAGACACCGCAAATTCCAAGAGCGAGGGACGTGACTGCCTTCGACTTTGGCCACTTCAAGAAAGTCTGCAACACCCCATTCAACGGGACTGAGGACCCAGTCGTAGCTCTAGATTGGTTGGCCGAACTTGAAGATCACTTCGTTCTGCTAGAGTTCCCCGAAGAGAAGCGCGTCGCCTGCGCGCAACTACAGCTCCGCCTCAACGCACACGATTGGTGGGACGTGCATCGACGATCTCTCCAATTTGATCACGGAGAGGAGGCGATCTCGTGGACGACTTTTCGTGCCGCGTTCGAAGAGGAGTATGTACCCCCTCCTGTACAACGTCAAATGGAAAACGAGTTCGTGCAGCTGCGGCAAGGCAGCATGACAGTTAAGGAGTACTCCGCCGAATTCAACCGACTCTCCAAATTCGCTAGGGCCTATTTACCTGATGCAGCGAGTCGAGCTAGAAGGTTTGAAGGTGGACTACGCCCTGTCATCCATTCGCATGTATCCGTTCCTCAGTATCGGACAATGCGTGAAGTCATGAATCACGCCCTGTCGCTCGAACCACACTATCCTCACGTTCCTGCCGGCGCTGTGCATACATCCACTCACAAACGCCAAAGCAACGATAGAGGAAATACTGCTGCAAAACGCCCTAACAACGGAGGGCACCAAAGAGGAAACCCAGGGCCATCGTGTAATTTCTGTAAAAAGCGTGGGCACACTGCCAACAATTGTCGTTTGAGACTTGGGTTATGCCTAGCGTGTGGACAATTAGGCCATGCCATTAATTCCTGTCCGAACCTTCCTGATCGTCGTCCCCAACGAAATAATCCCTAACGGTAAGTTCTACCCTAAGTTTCGGGACGAAACTTCCAATTAGTTGGGTAGGATGTAGCGCCCCGTTCTCCCGGTGCGGAGAGCGCGGCTAAGAAACACAAGACGGTATCGTTCGATCGGGATAGATTGAATTAAGAACTCGTCCTCGTTATGGATTTGTTTCTTCGGAATCGATTCCCATATTCAGTGGACTGCGCCCCAAGGATCGGCTTAGCGGCAGAGTCAGGAGGGACCTCTCCGCTGCTATCTTTTATTGCCTCGGTTTTCGATGTCGCTTGTTGCTTTCGTGCTTTGAGTTGGTTTTGGGATTTGCTTGTTTTCCTTGAACGGTTTCGATGGTTTTCATTGTTTTCGTTCATTGACTTGCACTTCTATTCCGAGATTGGAAAGAGAGGAAGAAGTATTAATCGAGCTGTTCGTGTGCAGGTGAACGAGCAGTAGGCGGCTTGCGAGCGGAGTCGTGAAGCGCCTCTTTCCTTCTTCTTTCCAAAATCTAAGTGAGTGGCTACCAACCCGATTAGCTAGTCCTGCTTCCAAGCTTCACAGCTAATCAATTTGCACTCTTCTATGCTCCGATCAAACGATACCAAATAATAATAAAAGAAACCAAGATAAAAGACAAATATACTTGGTTTTTATGCTTGTCAATCAAACCTGTGAACTGTTGCCTTATCGTATGCTTGTTCGTGCAAATGTTCTATAAAACGTGCTAAGTATAGAACACATCTTGTATATGCATAATTGTTCAGGGAGGCTATGCTAAATAAATCATGCATTACTACTTGTCGTGCACTCGTGTACTTGCACTCGTGTTCTTGCAATCGTGTTGCCTCAACTGCATGAATTGTTAACGTGTTAATCGTGTACGATCATGGACAACTTGTGCACAAGGTATAGTTCTGCGGACGGTCGCTGGGGCACTGGCACCGATCCGATCCGGGCGGAACTCGTGTAATAGTCATCGTGTACGGGACAAGGTGGCTTGCAGCGCCTCGTGTACTATCGTTGCATGCTATCCTTGCCTCGGACTAGTCCACTATGGCAATCATGCCAGTGATCATCGTGTATATTTAAACCTGTTGCATACTAACTTGTGTCTTCGTGGCAGGGAAGGCAAGGTAAGTATTGTGCAGGTAATTCAGACGGTCAGGTAAAATCCACCGAACGGTGGCGCGTTCTTTTCAGTAAATTCAATATGCTGCTTACTTGTAAATGAACTAAGGCAAGATAGAAACCCACAAAATATGCATGCTTCACTAAACAACGTGTTGATTGGTATAGTCAGGCTAGCTCGCCTTCACCAGCATGTTTCGATATGCTGACCCTCGTTGAAACAGGTTCTCCGCACCAAGGCGAACCGAGCGAGGAGCTGAAGTCGTCTTCCCGATCCAGTCCAGCTGTTAGCGCATCTTCACCGCGCCTCAAAGCCTTTTGAAGTCCGAAGCTGCAACTCTTCATACACAAATGCAGCTCCGTGGCAAAGCGATCCTCCAGCCTGGAGGTCTTTATCGTTTTGAGTTTATAAAATAATGTAATGTACAGGACTGCTATCTCATTTTGAGTCAATCCTTTTGTAAGCCGTTTGGCATATTAGCTGACTCGTTCAGGAGTTTGTAATAGATGTTCATTATCAATAAAGAGAACTTTTCTATGTTTCAAATCTGTGTTTCAATTTATCTGCGTACTCTGAATATGTGCTTGCTATGCAAATCATTAAAGCCTTGTGCGGGCGCAACTCCAGGCCCGCACGGCGGTCACGATTCGGGGGACGCCTCGGGGCGTGACAAAGTGGTATCAGAGCACAGATTCAAAGTTCCTTAGACTTCGTGCTGGAAAAGTTCCTTTAACGATCAAAATTCCTGTGCGAACTCTTGAACTCGCTAGGCCAAAATGAGATACGTTCATGCAATAAGTCCATAATACATTATGATCCTAATGTAATTTACCTTCTTTTGAAGGAATGAATCCTGCGCAATCTGCAGCGCAAGTCCCGGACGAAATGCAACGCCAAGGAAGTAGTTCGGGCACTTCGGGAAGTTCAGAAAGCCAGCGAGCCATGCCAAGCATCGATCCCGTTCAGCAAATATTGCGGATGTTGGGGGAAAACCAACAAAGGGACGAGGCTCGCCATGAACGGGCCGAGAAGCGAGCGGAAGAGAGTCAGCTCAAGTTTCAAGACAATATAGAAGCACGATTCTCAGTCCAACAGAAGCAGGTAGATACCCTGCATCAGATCGTTCAGACTTTGGCTGCCAACCATTCCGCCGCAACAACAACGACTCCGGTGGAGCAGCCCGTGCTTGAAGTAGAGACACCGCAAATTCCAAGAGCGAGGGACGTGACTGCCTTCGACTTTGGCCACTTCAAGAAAGTCTGCAACACCCCATTCAACGGGACTGAGGACCCAGTCGTAGCTCTAGATTGGTTGGCCGAACTTGAAGATCACTTCGTTCTGCTAGAGGTCCCCGAAGAGAAGCGCGTCGCCTGCGCGCAACTACAGCTCCGCCTCAACGCACACGATTGGTGGGACGTGCATCGACGATCTCTCCAATTTGATCACGGAGAGGAGGCGATCTCGTGGACGACTTTTCGTGCCGCGTTCGAAGAGGAGTATGTACCCCCTCCTGTACAACGTCAAATGGAAAACGAGTTCGTGCAGCTGCGGCAAGGCAGCATGACAGTTAAGGAGTACTCCGCCGAATTCAACCGACTCTCCAAATTCGCTAGGGCCTATTTACCTGATGCAGCGAGTCGAGCTAGAAGGTTTGAAGGTGGACTACGCCCTGTCATCCATTCGCATGTATCCGTTCCTCAGTATCGGACAATGCGTGAAGTCATGAATCACGCCCTGTCGCTCGAACCACACTATCCTCACGTTCCTGCCGGCGCTGTGCATACATCCACTCACAAACGCCAAAGCAACGATAGAGGAAATACTGCTGCAAAACGCCCTAACAACGGAGGGCACCAAAGAGGAAACCCAGGGCCATCGTGTAATTTCTGTAAAAAGCGTGGGCACACTGCCAACAATTGTCGTTTGAGACTTGGGTTATGCCTAGCGTGTGGACAATTAGGCCATGCCATTAATTCCTGTCCGAACCTTCCTGATCGTCGTCCCCAACGAAATAATCCCTAACGGTAAGTTCTACCCTAAGTTTCGGGACGAAACTTCCAATTAGTTGGGTAGGATGTAGCGCCCCGTTCTCCCGGTGCGGAGAGCGCGGCTAAGAAACACAAGACGGTATCGTTCGATCGGGATAGATTGAATTAAGAACTCGTCCTCGTTATGGATTTGTTTCTTCGGAATCGATTCCCATATTCAGTGGACTGCGCCCCAAGGATCGGCTTAGCGGCAGAGTCAGGAGGGACCTCTCCGCTGCTATCTTTTATTGCCTCGGTTTTCGATGTCGCTTGTTGCTTTCGTGCTTTGAGTTGGTTTTGGGATTTGCTTGTTTTCCTTGAACGGTTTCGATGGTTTTCATTGTTTTCGTTCATTGACTTGCACTTCTATTCCGAGATTGGAAAGAGAGGAAGAAGTATTAATCGAGCTGTTCGTGTGCAGGTGAACGAGCAGTAGGCGGCTTGCGAGCGGAGTCGTGAAGCGCCTCTTTCCTTCTTCTTTCCAAAATCTAAGTGAGTGGCTACCAACCCGATTAGCTAGTCCTGCTTCCAAGCTTCACAGCTAATCAATCTGCACTCTTCTATGCTCCGATCAAACGATACCAAATAATAATAAAAGAAACCAAGATAAAAGACAAATATACTTGGTTTTTATGCTTGTCAATCAAACCTGTGAACTGTTGCCTTATCGTATGCTTGTTCGTGCAAATGTTCTATAAAACGTGCTAAGTATAGAACACATCTTGTATATGCATAATTGTTCAGGGAGGCTATGCTAAATAAATCATGTATTACTACTTGTCGTGCACTCGTGTACTTGCACTCGTGTTCTTGCAATCGTGTTGCCTCAACTGCATGAATTGTTAACGTGTTAATCGTGTACGATCATGGACAACTTGTGCACAAGGTATAGTTCTGCGGACGGTCGCTGGGGCACTGGCACCGATCCGATCCGGGCGGAACTCGTGTAATAGTCATCGTGTACGGGACAAGGTGGCTTGCAGCGCCTCGTGTACTATCGTTGCATGCTATCCTTGCCTCGGACTAGTCCACTATGGCAATCATGCCAGTGATCATCGTGTATATTTAAACCTGTTGCATACTAACTTGTGTCTTCGTGGCAGGGAAGGCAAGGTAAGTATTGTGCAGGTAATTCAGACGGTCAGGTAAAATCCACCGAACGGTGGCGCGTTCTTTTCAGTAAATTCAATATGCTGCTTACTTGTAAATGAACTAAGGCAAGATAGAAACCCACAAAATATGCATGCTTCACTAAACAACGTGTTGATTGGTATAGTCAGGCTAGCTCGCCTTCACCAGCATGTTTCGATATGCTGACCCTCGTTGAAACAGGTTCTCCGCACCAAAGCGAACCGAGCGAGGAGCTGAAGTCGTCTTCCCGATCCAGTCCAGCTGTTAGCGCATCTTCACCGCGCCTCAAAGCCTTTTGAAGTCCGAAGCTGCAACTCTTCATACACAAATGCAGCTCCGTGGCAAAGCGATCCTCCAGACTGGAGGTCTTTATCGTTTTGAGTTTATAAAAGGATGTAATGTACAGGACTGCTATCTCATTTTGAGTCAACCCTTTTGTAAGCCGTTCGGCATATTAGCTGACTCGTTCAGGAGTTTGTAATAGATGTTCATTATCAATAAAGAGAACTTTTCTATGTTTCAAATCTGTGTTTCAATTTATCTGCGTACTCTGAATATGTGCTTGCTATGCAAATCATTAAAGCCTTGTGCGGGCGCAACTCCAGGCCCGCACGGCGGTCACGATTCGGGGGACGCCTCGGGGCGTGACAGCATGCAGAAGGCAACAGACAAGCGCTTCTTTGAAGACATCTAGGGATGAAAATCCTGTAAAAGAGAAAAACTAAAAATTCTTGTGGCAGCTTTTTGGTGGTAATCCTAGTGGTGAGGTTGAGTAACCTGAAACTTTGTCCAATGGAAAGAAGAAGCGAGAGGAGGCAAACTTCCCTAGTTTTTGTGCAACTTATGAACTTGCACAGACTGGGGGTTCATGGGTTTGACTTTTGCATGAAATCTGATGGCCTATTCCCATACAACAGCGCTGAAAGGAAACCAATTCATATAACTAAAATACCATTAAGCCATTCACTATTACAACTATATCTTGATTTACGATAGTTGTATTAAACATGCAAAGCATCGAGTAGCATGCCAAGATGCCATGCATCACAGATATCTCGACAGCGTCGCAGATATGTACCAACTTTAGAATACATGTACCTACTTGTCTGATTGTGAACATGCATACTGAATATATTGAATGAGCTGAGGGACTTGAACTTCAACACCTGATATCTTGAGAAACATCTTTTCTCTAGGGGAATGTATTCCACTCTTCCATTTTTTTACATGTATCCTTGCTGGCTTTAAGACTTAACATCATAAAGATTTACTTCAAAGTGGCACTTTCTGATATAAACATTGATGGTTCTCTTGTCAATTTAGGAGCCTATATTTGATTTTCTGTTTGTTCATTGCAGTAGAGGCACAGTCTCAGTTGGTTTACCTCCAGCTTGGGTTGATGTTTCTGAACAAATAAGCGTTGATATACAACTAGCTCGAACAAAAATGTCTGAGCTAGTGAAGGCTCACGCAAAAGCTTTGATGCCTTCTTTTGGAGATGGAAGAGAGGACCAACATGCAATTGAGGTTCTTATGCAGGACATCACAAAATTATTAAAGAGGTCAGAGAAGAGATTAAAAAAACTTTCTTCAAGAGGGACTTCTGAAAATTCAAATGTTCAGAAAAATGTACAGGTATGGTAACTGTCAGTTGTCACTAGTATCTTATCATACTAGTGTTCTATCGAGTGCAGCATGTCATATCCAGACGTGCGTAAAAGCACAGTGGCAACTTGACTAAAACTGTTATCTGTCAGTTGAACTTTACATTACCCTCATGCTTTAGATAGTTGAGACAATTGCTTATATTCTTCTCTAGAGATCATTGGCAACCGATCTCCAGAACCTTTCAGTGGAGCTTCGTAAGAAATAATCTACTTACTTAAAGCGTCTTTGACAACAAAAGGAGGTTTGTTGGACTATCATTAATGCAGTACATGATTGCTTGTGTTTGGTTGCTGCTCTTCAGAAGATCTTCATAGTAATATATTCTACTTTTTCTTGGGTCAGGATGGTGTCGACATGGAGATGAATCTGAATGGGACTAAATCTATATCGGAAGAAGAGGATTTTGTTGATGTGGTGTGTTCTTTTATTCTCTCCTCATTAGTACTAGTACTAACGTTTACCATCTACAATTTATGAATTATAATTTGGGATGGGATGTAATCTGCCGAGTAGATATCTTAAAAAATGGATGTTTAAGTGCAATATTAGGTACGTCTTCTAATATATTGCAGCAGTACTTAAGATGCTCGTACAATTAGAAAAGTTAGTGATCAACTCAGTGCTTGTATTTACTTGGACTAGTTGCTAGACTTGGACTGCATGTATTAGGTGTTTGGCATGGACTTTGTCCCTTGATCCAACCTTAGCTTGCTTGTTAATCGTTTGTGCTTGCATGATGTAAAAGATCAGTGATGACAAGTTGATAACTGATAAGGTTAAATGGTATTCAAGGAAATGCTTAGAGTTTTGGATGGCTTTATAGTTTAGAAGTGTAATATTGATAAAAACTCCGGTGAACATTTTTATTGACCATTTCTTATTATGTTGGTTGTACTTGAATTTTATCATGAATAAGTTTTTTGTTGTTTACTCTTGATAGAGTGCTTGTCACATTTCTCAGAAAAGAGAAAAAAAAAGAAACTGTTAATGCCAACATAGGCCTCCCTTGTTACCTGATGACTGGTGAATAATGAAGCTGACAGTAAATTATTAGGTCTGCTCGTATTGTGCTGTTGGACCATTTGTTACTAGATTCGGTTCTATCATATGAAACATTTCATAATAATTAAGGTGTGGATCTATGTTTGTATGTTTAAGACAAGAATTCCAAAGGCTTGGGGAATTTTGTTGGAGGAAATTCCAAGAGTACCCATCCTCTAAATATTTTTGTAGGAAACTTTCAGTCACTTTCTCCTACTTTTGAAATTAGGAGTGCATGTGAAGCTAACCTTTCTCCTATACTGCAAGTTTTGGTTATCAACTGAGAAAAAATAATCTCATCCTATCCTATATTTCACCAACCTCTCACTTTTAAAGTTAGTAACTGCTGGAAGATCCTTTAGTTCTGTAATCATGTTCTGGTTGCTCTAATTTTCTTTTGCAGGGCTTTAATGATTACCAGATGTCTCAACTTAAAAAAAGTGAGGCTTACACAAGAGAGAGGGAAAGAGAGATTACGCAGGTTAGACACTCGTCATTACTGTTATTTTTTAGATGTTCAACTGCGTGTGTTATCTTCATATGTGCTTTGGGTTTGAAACTAGAATAAGATCCGAAATGTTTTTACCACTCGTTTGAATTTGTTCTCTAGGTTGTAGAATCAGTAAATGAACTTGCTCAGATCATGAAGGATCTCTCTGTCCTAGTAATAGATCAGGTGCATTTATAACCATTTATGTAACATGACTAATCTTTCCAAACAATCTGAGTGACATTTGCGACTGATTTCTGTGAGCAGGGCACAATCATAGACCGCATCGATTACAATATCCAAAATGTTGCAGCATCTGTGGAAGAAGGTTTCAAACAGTTGCGGAAGGTTCAACACACTCCACTCTTTTGGTGCATGTGTTTAACCGTTAAATTCATGCACTGGCCGTGGTAATAAAGGTCATGTTATTAGTGTTAAAAACACAAATAATGTAATATCACGGATTCGGCTGCCCGGTCAAGAGCTAGTAATCTTGAGCTCATGGACTTACCTCATCATCAGTTCAAATTTTTTATCAGCTAAATTCAATCCATAGATTAAGGTCAAACTGTTAATGGGCATCATTGCATCAACATATCAGTTACATCTTATATCATTTACTGTTTGGTATGATACAGTTTTTAAGTGAAAGCACTGGGGCATGTTCTTAGTAGTATAGCCTGGTTCCATTTTTTTTCTTTTTCTTTTGTTACGACAAAAATACTCAGTTCTCGTGGAATCAATCTGACTTCGTTTAATTATGATCCTGAAATATGCAGACGTTTCCCTGAGAAACAAAATACCTGCCAAAATCATAAAATCCCTACAGATGTGATGGATATAAGAAAGCATATTAATTCTCAAAGTGTATAATAACCTTGCATCTCTCGAAAGTGTGGATTCTTTAGAATAGTATTGGGCATGTACCTTATCTTAAAATATCAAATGCCAGTTTTATGTCATTCCACATTATAATAGTGTGATTATCTGATATGCAGGCAGAGAGGGCACAGAGGAAGGGTGGAATGGTGACGTGTGCAACCATCCTTGTTATAATGTGCTTTGTCATGCTAGTCCTAATTCTGAAGACAATACTGTTCTGATAGAGCGACCTTGATCGATATTCTCCATATCCGATCTCTTCGCCCCTCTAGCAAGCTCAAACATCACAGTTGAAACCGGAAATGAATTGAACTGTTCATAGTTGAGTGGTGCCATGTGAAGGCTGGCTGCGCTTCAAGAAGCATTGGGGGGTTGAATATACTGTATAGTTGCAAAAAGTGGTCCTGTAATTGAAAGATGTCTGGGTTTTGAATTTTCCGCCAATTTTTGTTCGTTAAAGTAGGGGGCCTTTGTGATGTCTTCACTATATTATTGTTATCATTCTAATGGCAATAAAATTTGATAATTCTTTTCCTATGTTTTACTTTCTTCCACGCTGTACTTGTCATGTGCTGAGTATATGTGATGAAGAACTTGAACTGTTGATGACAAATTATACAAAGCTTTGATTGCTTACAGTTATTGGCTTTGATAATTTTATCTGGACATTAGTTTCTTCCTATACTCGTACATGAATCTTCGTTTATTCCAAATTTATTTGACGTTCTAGTAAGTTGCTTTTGCTTAAAAGGGAACGATGCCATCATCTCGTGGATTTTATGCTTCCGCTAATATTGTTTTACTAAAAGGCAATGTTCAAATCCTCCAAGAAACATATTTTAGTCATATATTTTTTGAAATTTCTCTTGGGAGCTATATGCGGATCGAACTTGGACTCGGACGGAGGCGAATGATGCAAAGTAATACATTTGTTCTCGGACGTAGGCGAATGATGCAAAGTAATACATTTGTTCTTCACTGCCCAGTTCTAGCGCCAGTTCTGTGCTCGTTCAGCGCGTTGTTCAACATGCGTCCGCATTGGGGCTCAACGGGATCCAACGCGTCCAGTGCTTCCACTGGACCTTGGTTCCAGCGGAGAGGCTGCTCCCGCGGAACTGCTTCAGTGTGCTTCGCGTAACTGCTTCAATGTGTTCTAGTGTGACTGTTTTAGTGAGTTTCAGCGTGGCGTTTCAACTTTGTTTTCGTGGGAGTTACTGCTGCAAGTGCACACATTATGTGAAATTATTTTTCGGATTAACTGTCCATTATGGATGGTTATGTCTGCTAAGGGGCTTTTCTCCCCTGTATATTCTCTTTTGCCTTTGAAGATAGACTTGAGAATATATGCTACGAGAGGAGAGTTAGCAACAACGTTGAAGCCACGAAGATTTGTCCAAGGTTTTGTCCGAGAGTTCAAGTGTTGTCCAGTCTTCCGAGGATAACAAGTGAGCGTTTCAAAAGTTCAACACGGGGAACTTGTTGGTTCTTGGGAGCAGATCGACGAAAAATAGTCGAACGTTTCTTTGAACAACGGTGATTTTCATCATCCCAGCAAGACAAAATTTTCTTCTTTTAATTCTTGTTGTAGCAACTTTAGTGTAAAATATTTAAAGATTTATATTTCTAGCAACTTGTAATCTTTTCATTTATAATTGTTGTAATTTTCGTTTTATATATAGTTTGTACGATTTTCTGTAAGCAAGTGACAAAAATCTCAAAGCAAGATCCAATACTTAGCAATGGAAAATCATGCAAGTCTTATGGACACTAGTTTTCACAAACTTGAGAAGTTCTATGGTTAACATTACAACACATGTAAGAGAAAGATTAGCTTGAATCTTCAACTCGTCAACGTAGATTATGTTTTGACGGATCATAACTAGTTCTTCCAGAAACTAACAAAGTACAAGTTCTTGCTGTCACGCCCCAGAACCAGAATACTAGAGAGCGGGGGATGACAACGGCCAGCTACGTATACTTGGAGCACACCGGTACTCCGTATTTATGGTGAAGTTGTAAAACATGGGGGTTAATACTACAATCCATTAGTCAATCCAAGGTCAACGGTCCTAGGTATCTCAATCACAAGTAGATAAACAATTGTTTATAAGTAAGAAATAAGATCATCTTGAGCAAAATAGTAAAGTGTCCCAAACCAAATATAGATGATCATGAAGCTAGTAATACAAAATAGATAACTAGCAGAGTATAAGTCATACATGATCAATAATAACTATTGTCTAGAGTACGCTGAACAACATATAACCACTAGGAATATAAATAGTACCATATGAACACGAATATAACTGGATACATGAAACATGCCACATAACCGAGACATGCCAAGGAGAAATTAAGAAAACGTGAGTAAGGATAAGTCGGCAAGCAACGAAAAGATTCAAAAACTCCTCAAAATAGGAATCATAACCCTTAAACCAAACAAGGACCAGAATTATGATTCTTTTTCCGAGTCGGACCTAGTCTCAAGTTACTTTCCGATAAACATAACTATAACAGAAAGCAAAGGCTCATGCAAGATAATTGAACATCACATATACACATGTATAAGACTGATCAATCACAACTACACAGGTAAAAACACAGAGCTAAGATACACAACTCAAGCCATACATAAAGCGCCACGAACAGGAAACACAAGAATGCTTATACAAGCCACTGCCTACTAAACACTGGTCAAATGTACATAAGGTGTAATCATTCCCTACTAATAAAGATGTCTGGTCGAGTCAATATGTATATAAAGTATAAATCATCCTCTACTAATACATATGCCTGGTCGCATCAATATGTACATAGAGTGTAAATCATCCTCTACTAATACATATGCCTGATCGTATCCATATGTAGTATAAATCATCCTCTACTAAAACATATGCCTGGTCGTATCAATGTACATAGAGTGTAAATCATCCTCTACTAATATATATGCCTATTCGTATCAATATGTACATAGAGTGTAAATCATCCTCTACTAATACATATGCCTGGTCATAAGGATATCGATCGGTAACATGTACTGGGCAGGTGTATATAGGATGTAAGGCCCCTAACTATACAAAATATTGTGTCGAGACAATAAGGAATAAATAGACATGCAAGCAATAAATACAAGTAAGCCAGGTACAAGCAACCAAGGAGCACAAGAAAAGAAATCACATGCAAAAGAGAACACGATCGGTATACCGTCGGTATACTACAGTATACCGTCGGTATACCGGTCAAGGGGCATGAAAAAATACAACAAGTTATGGATTCCAACAAATCGGTATACTATCGGCCAAGACAAATATCCTAAAGTGTCGACAGGATCGGTATACCGTCGGTACACTGTACTATACCGTCGGTATGCCGAAAAGGTTCATGAAAATATCTGAAAGTCGAAATCGGTATACTGTAGGTATGCCGATTCCTGAGAGAAAATAGTCCAAAGTCGGAATCGATTTTCGGGACCCAAATCAAATTCCAAAAATTACCAAAACCAAGTCTAGCAAGAAGTCAAGTCTAGGGGTAAGTCCCATATCATAATATGGACTAAAACTCACGGTCACAACTCCGGTAGTGTCTGCATTACCGAGTTATCAAAAAGGGACGGGACATGATTCTACCAGAAATTAAAATCGAGACGGTCAAAATGCTAGAAATCACGAGATGAACAATAATAGTAAAACAAGTCTAAGCTAAAAAGCAACTATCAACGCCCCAGGAAAGAAAATGACAAGAAGCAAGAAGAGTTCATAAAATCGGCAAGATGTACTTGCGTATAGCGAGCTCTCAGCCTTAACTTCTAGTCCACCACCACGAAGGGGTTCAGAAACCACTCTCCAGGTCTCAAGACCAAGCTCCAAGCTCAAGAGAGAAAATGGTTGGAGAGAAGAGAGAGAAAGAGAAAAAAAATCAAGCACTATTTATAGAGAAATATCAAAAGTGAAATAAATATCTTCAGGATCGGTATACCGTCGGTATACTACAGTATACCGTCGGTATACCGGTCAGGCAGTAAAGTTTCAATTTCCAAGTTTCTAAAAGTCCTATGAAAATCCAGAAAAATAAAACATAAAGTATAAAATACGCATTCATATACTGATATAGATACCGTGAGACAGAGTCTCACAATCCTTCCATCCTTAGAAAAATTTTGTCCTCATAATTTTACTCAGGCACCAAATCCAAGAAGTTCCAAAAAACACAACTAACTCCATAAAGCAAGCATGGCATATAAACAGGAAATGAAAGTATTCAACAATATAAATAAATGCACAAGCAACTAAACGACCAGGAGGAAGAGCTGGAGGCACATGGATAAATATGTCTCCTAAGTCAGCCAAGTAGGAATCCATCCTTACTGGCCTACGCTGACTCCCAAAATAGACAAAGATCAAGTCTCGAGGTAAGTTGGTACCAACGACTCAGTCGAGGACATGACTTTGCCCAGGACATACCTCCGTAGTCATAATATATGATAAACATTACGTATCACGAGTTACACAGGAAGAAGAGTAAGAGTCGAGATACTCGTCTTCACTCTTAGAATATATGAGAACCCAAGAAAAGATATGAACGAAAGGATGCACCGGACATCACCTACAATCTGACCATCCTCGGTCAACACCTGCTCCAAGATGCCAAACTCTCCAAGCACCTACCTCGGGACAGCTGCCCTGTTTTGCTGCTGACCCTGCCCTCTGAGTGCGGGTCCCCTATGCTGCTAGCCTCCATGCCTAGCCTGAAAATGGGCCCGAGCATACTTTTGTGACCTCTGCTGCTGTAATGTATGTGTCTGCGTCGGTGTAGGCCTTGGGGCCTGTTGTTGCTGGACCGGTGCTGGTGCCCTGAACTCTAGGACTGTTGTCTGGACTGATGAGGATTCAGCTAGAGCCCTCCGGGGACAAGTCCTCATCAGGTGGTCCGCTCCACCACAAACCAGACATAAGAGTTGTGCCCTACGACACTCCAAAAGAACATGCCCTGTATTCCTACAGTAGGAACACCCTACTGAAGAAGTCGACCTCCGCTGCTGTGGATGCGTTTGCGCTGACTGTTGAAATGAAGACACCAGTGTTGACCTCCCTTGGGATCCAATCTCCAATGCCCTGACTGCTGGTGCTGGTGCCGAAGACTAGGTTGAAGACTCCCTCAAAGTAGAGTGGGACATCTTTTGGCTCCAAATCCTATCGACTAACCTCTGAGAGGTGTACTCGTGCCTCATCGCCGCTCTCATCACAGTGTCAAAAGTCTGAAACTCATGCTGCTCCACTGCCAGTATAATCTCCAGATGAAGCCCCTGTTGGAACCTTCTAGCTCGATTTAACTCGGTCGCCACCAAGGTGGGGGAAAACTGGCTGAGTCTACAAAACTCTGCCGCGTAACCGTCGATGGCCCTGTCTGAGGTTGTTAAACCTCTACTGGAGCTCATAACGCGTAACCGCATCAAAATAGCTCGCCTGGAATCTCTCGCTGAAGTCCGCCCATAGAATCGACGTCGTCAGTGAAACCTTTTGAGCTGCCCACCAATCGCGGGCCAGATCCAGTAACTGCAGCCTCACTACTAAAATACGCTCTCTAGCCGGAGTCCCTGCTGCCTCTATAATGGCCTCAGTGTCCTGTAGCCAAGCATCGAATAAAATCGCGTTCTATGTGCCCAAGAAGAACGGAGGACTAAAACGTCTGAAGCTGGTCGTAGAATTATAAATCTGAGCTCCACCTAGCTCTATGGCCGTCTGGACTGAGTGAGTGAGGACGTCACTCTGTCGCTGGAGAGTCGCCATGAAACTCGTCAAAACATCCATCAGTGCTCGTACAACATCTGGCTGCTTGGCTGAATTGGCTGGACGGGTACTGCCAACGGATCAGGCTGAACATGCTGCTCTGCCCCAGGATCAATCCTCGACTCTTCTCCTGAAAGCTGATGGTGATCCTCAGGAATCGGCTGGCCTACTGGTCTCTTCTCTAACATCGTCGGAACTCGAACAATCTGATCAAGGATCAGGAGGAGTGTCCCTGAAAGTCAAAGGACACAAGGAATAAATTGAAGGGCCGGACATGATAGATCAACGATCAAATCAGGTAACAGGTCAAGATCAGAGGTATAGAGTAAGACAAAGGATATCATGGAGGAAATAAGTAGATTGAGATATCTAATCAGCAAAACCCCCAAATGTCTAAAAAAATAAATCTGCATGGGCCACCACTAAAATTATGTCATGCCTCAGAACCAGAATATTATAGAGCTGGGGATGACAACGACCAGCTACTTATACTTGGAGCACACTGGTTCTCCGCATATATGGTAAAACTATAAAACATGGGGGTTAATACTACAATCCATCGGTCAATCCTAGGTCAACGGTCCTAGGCATCTCAATCATAAGCAGATAAGCAATAGGCAAGAAATAAGATTATCTGGAGCAAAATAGTAAAGTGCCCCAAACCAAATATACATATATGATCATGAAGCTAGCAATACAAATGGAGAACTAGCAGAGTATAAGTCATACATGATCAACACTAGCTATGGTCTAGAATACGCTAATCATGTCATGGCCCGTAGGCAGAATGTCAAAACATTAGCTAACAAATGCTCGGCGGCTAAACATCTCAAAAGAATAAATAGAACGAGATCTAGTGGGGATAGAAAAAAATCCACTCAGGCTGTTTGGTGCTCCGGGTAGTCACCATCCGCGGGAAGGAAAGTAAGATCCTTGGGTTCTGCTACCAAATCTGGCCAAGCAAAACCAGCAAGTACCACAAAAGAGGCCAAGAGCTATGAACTAAAAACCAGCAAAAACAACATAGAGCTATAATACGCTAAGCAACATAAATAAATAAATGCGATTCGAGACTCGTGCGCTACCACTTCACTTATCCCGAGAACGAACACAATAAGCTGAACAACATATAGCCACTAGGAATATAAAGAGTACTATATGAATACGAATATAACTGGATACATGAGTAAATAAAGAAAACATGAGTAACAATAAGTTGACAAGCAACGAAAAGATTTGGGAACTCCTCAAAATAGGAATCATAACCCTTAAACCAAATAAGGACCAGGATTATGATTCTTTTTCCGAGTCGGACCTAGTCTCAAGTTACTTTCCGATAAACATAACTATAACAGAAAGTAAAAGGCTCAGGCAAGATAATTAAACATCACATTTACATATGCACAAGACCGATCATTCACAACTACACAGATAAAAATACAGAGCTAAGATACACAACTCAAGCCATACAGAAAGTGCCACGAACAGGAAACACAAGAATGCTGATACAAGCCACTGCCTACTGAACACTGGTCAAATATATATGTGGTATAATCGTCCCCTACTAATACAGATGTCTGGTCGAGTCAATATGTACATAGAGTATAAATCATCCTCTACTAATACATATGCTTGGTCGCATCAATATGTATATAGAGTGTAAATCATCCTCTACTAATACACATGTCTGGTCGTATCCATATGTACATAGAGTGTAAATCATCCTCTACTAATACATATGCCTGGTCGTATCAATATGTACATAGAGCGTAAATCATCCTCTACTAATACATATGTCTGGTCGTAAGGATATCGATCGGTAACAGGTACTGGGCATGTATATATAGGGTGTAAGGCCGCTAACTATAAAAAATGTCATGTCGAGACAATAAGGCATAAATAGGCATGCAACCAATAAATACAAGTAAGCCAGGTATAAGCAACCAAGGAGCACAAGAAAAGAAATCACATGCAAAATAGAACAGAATAGGTATACCGTCGGTATACTCGAGTATACATCGGTATACCGGCCCAGGGGCATAAAAAATGGACGGGACATGATTCTAGCAGAAATTAAAATCTAGACGGTCAAAATGTTAGAAATCATGAGATGAACAATAATATGAAGGAAGTATAAGCTAAAAAGCAACCATCAAAGCTCCAGGAAATAAAATAACAGGAAGCAAGAATAGTTCATGGAATTGGTAAGATGTACTTGCTTACATCGAGCTCCCAGCCTCAACTTCTAGTCCACCACTACGAAGGGGTTCAGAAACCACTCTCCAGGTCTCAAGATCAAGAAAAAAATGGGTGGAGAGAAGAGAGAGAAAGAGAAATGAAAAGAAACCAAGCACTATTTATAGAGAAATCTCAAAAGTGAAACAAATATCTTCAGGATTGGTATACCGTCGGTATACTACAGTATACCGTTGGTATACCGGTCAGGTAGTAAAGTTTTAATTTCCAAGTTTCTAAAAATCCCACGAAAATCCAGAAAAATGAAACATGCATTATAAAATACGCATCCATATACCGATATAGATACTGTGAGACAGAGCCTCACACTTGCCAATATGATCATCATAAAACAAAAATGGAGGAGAGATAATAACCTCTGCAAAGGTGTTGATTCTCAATTTCATGGATGATTTCATGGTAGAATCCTACAACAAGAATGAGTTTGCACGATATGTAAAGAGTCTCCTGAAAAACAGTACAAGGATGCCGAAAATATATCAAAGATCCATCTTATAAAAAAGTTCATGAAAACAGAATTGGTGACATGCAAACAATATTGTCAGAAGTGAAAGAACTACTGAAGTTGCAACAATAGCTTGAGAAGGAAGCTATGCCTCAAGCAGATAAGTTTATGGTAGGAGCTATCATCTCCAAGCTTTCTACCAGCTGGAATCAATTTTCAACCATTATATACTACATACAAACGGAGATATTGCTTCTATGCTTCATTCGTATTGAAGGCGAAACTATAACCTGTCATCTCCAAGCCCTCTACTACCTGGGTTAAATTTTGCTTTGAGCAACGGTAATCGTCATCAACTCAGCAAGCATCTTCATTACTATTTTTTATTGTTAGCAACTTGGTTACGATATCGTTGTTTCAAAGTTTTCATTTACACTAAGTCACATGCAATCTTTCATTCCTTGTCATTATAATCAAGAAGTTGTAATTTGTATTTTACGTACTTTTGTAAGATTTTCTGTAGCCGGGACGAACAAGATTTGCCATATAACCCCATATACATATTGCAAAGAATATCGGGGTAACTAATATTTTCTTGTGTTATAATAATAATAGAAAGTTAGGCAGTGTTTGATTACAGTTTTAAAATCAACTTTTTGAGTTAAAGTATGAAAATGCATCAAAACTGTGTTTGGTAGCAAACACTAAAAAATTGCTCTTTGAATTTTTTTCGAAAACCCACATCTAAAACAACTGTTTTGCGGAAGCCCCAAAAAGTCATTTTCTGAAAACTTTTTTACTTGCTCACTCTCTTTTGGTAGGCCTTACACCCTAACCTCCCCTCCTTCCGATTCAGCACTCTCTCTCTCTCTCACAAATGTTTCTCAATACCCGAAGGTGACGACGAGGACGATTGAAGTCAACGTCTCCAGCAACGTCGAGGTCGACGAAGCGGGTCATGATGACCTCGACCTCAAAGTTGAAGTCTACGGAGTGAGTCACGCTTTCCTCAGCCATGAACGATGGTGACCTCGAGGACACGACGACCTCGACTTTTACTCGAGCCCTAGGCGAGGGAACGACGACCTCAGTTTTGACTTGTGCCCTAGGGAAGGACACGACGACCTCGACTTCGACTCGAGCCCAGCCCTAGGCGAGGACAAGACGACCTCGACTTTGACTCGAGCCCAGCCCTAGGCATGGACATGACGACTTCGATCTCGACTCGAGCCCTAGGCGAGGACACAATGACCTCGACTTTGACTCGAGCCCTAGGCGGATGGAGAGATTGGATTTTCAATTTATGGTAAGCTAATTTATGATTTGATTTCCATTAAATATATGATTGAATGTAATTGAATTTTTATAAATATTTTTGGCTTATATATATAGATTTATATATAGAAACCCTAATTCATGCAAGGGTTTATATAAAGGCTCATGATGACGAGGGTTTCTTTAATCTCTTCGAGAATGATCAGTGGAAGCTTTCCAGAGGTTCGATGGTGATTGCCAGAGGAAGCAAGAGGTCCTGACTCTGCTATATGGAAGGGAACGCACATGGGACACTTGAAGTGAATGCAACTACTGATGCATCTACCGAGTTGTGGCATAGGCGGCTCAGCCACATCAGCGATGAGGGAATAAGCTACTTGGTGAACATGAAGGTGATTCTATGGCTCAAGTTTACAAAGCTGGAGAGGTGCACGCACTATATCACGTCCTAGTCCCAAAATATGTAGGACTAGAAATACACAACATGCCAGCCGTATGTATAAAGATAACTCTAATGTGTTGGAAGATCGTAACACATACGTACGCTATACATGAATATCAAATCCACAAGTGGTAATATACTGTCAACATAAGTCACACACAATCTATATCTCATCCACAGCATAAATAAAAAAGTAGGAAATAAATAACTGAATCTCAAATATGAAGTATCAAAGAATGGTAGTCGGGTGGAAACAAATCCACTGCCAATCGACTATACTAAAACTAAATGAGAGAAGAGATCAACTCTAATATAAGATAAATGTCAATAAGGAAATAGCAACTAGAATATCCATTAGCTGCGAAGAATCAGGGATACTCTGAAGGTAAGACCTCCTCAGTCTGATATGAAACGTCGGTCCGGGTCCGTACTCCTGTGGATAGTCCTGCCCGTCTATACCTGGAAAGGGACTAGGTCCTCAGAGGGACATAACAAGATACATAGAAGCATGCCAATAAAGTACTGAAAAATAAATATCCAAGGGTCGCCTAACCATCTATGTGAATACACTTTGAGAACAACTTTCCAACACGTAGGCTATCTGGCCAAAATGGGATTGGCATGATTCTCTTGAAGAATCAGGGGCCTATAAATCATGACGTCTTTTGAACGTCAGAGACCGCTCGTAGATAATATATAGGGGTCATTTGATCGCGCATCTCCGGCGGAGCGTACGGGTTACACAAAAAAAGTACAAAGGAGCCCAAACGCCTTACTTGTTGTCCTCCCCACCCCATGCTCTAAGCATGTCATATCCATGACACGATGAGACCTCTAATAACTGCCAAGGATTCTAATTATGTAAATTCTATCAGCAGTTATCCCTATCCGTCGTACGTCCCATACGTACCGATGACCAGCCGAATACGCAAGTCCGTGTCCTACATGAGACTCATATTCATGTAACAACTGTGTCATGGCCAATGAAACATAAGAATACCTCATGATAATGGGGTGGTATCATAAAACTAGGTCCTCATGCATAGTATATGATAAAAATAAAATACGATGCCACCGTCGTTGCACCCGTTATTCTTGGACGCGCAGTTTATATAGCAGTTAAAATATATGAACTAAATAACAGAAATAAAATGCATGCACCATATGGAATATAAATCACCATACAAAGGCAAGGTATACTTGCCTGACAAGCAATCTGAGTAGTGTAAGCGTCCAAACGTCAAGCACACAGGATCAGAAACTACGGCCTCAGAATAAACGTCTCCGGATGCTGAAATAAATATTACCAAAGTTTCTAGAATAAGCGAGATAGCTAGAAAACTCTACCCTTTCGTCCAATTTGGACACAGGGGTAAAACAGTAATTTTGGGTCAAAGCGGGTCCACATGTGGGCCATTTTGCACCGAAATATGTGCCAGAGGTCAAGGTCTCTAAATGGGACAAATTATAGGTCAAACAAATTCTAAACGTTAATACGAACTCAATGGTACGTCCAATTTTGGATTCCGGTGAGCCGATCACAAATTCGCCCTTAAAGGCAACCGTAGGGCCCGTAAATAGGCGGTTTGGTCAACTGTCTCAGAATCGCATGAAACTTGGGTCACAGGACCATCGTGATGCCATGAATCTAATGACATAAATTTTGTCATATTTTGACGAGCGTACACAAAATGGGGTGGTATTTTACAAAAGTTATGATATGGGGACTTTTTACGGATACGGGTCGATTTTGACGCGCACACACGTCCGAATCAATTTCTGCGAAAGACCACACGTCAGGACATACCATATGCGCCTTTCGGTGTAATTGGTATGCGACGAGACGGTCCTGTTTGGCGGGGCGTGCTCTGTATCACAAATTCTAATATTTTAAAAAATAAGTTTTTCTGAGATTTCTACTTGATTTATCTCTGGTTTTGACACAACATAAAATAAACTAATTAACAGGATATGATCTTGGTTATATAGGCTTTACATAGCAAAAAGTAGATTTTAAGTTGGATGTCTATGGTCGAAGATATCAGACTCTAAACATAGGTCATTGGAACGGTTTGTAATAGTTTTAAGAATATGGTTTTCTGCCAATTTGGCTTCGATTTCTACCTGGTGTTTAACGCTGTTCGAATGAAACTAATTAATGGAGTTTAGAAAGGGATATGTTGTGATCATACTGACGAAGACGGTCCAAAAAATGATCGAGAGACGAGACAGAAATTGACGCGTGAAGTAGGGGGTCGTCGCTGTTTGTTCCTGCCGCGGTTGACCACGCGGTTCGCTGTCACGGCCGGCCGACGACTCTCCGGTGGCTGCGCGGGGTTGCAGTGGTTCTACGGCGGAGCGTTGGGGCATGGTCGCCGGCGTCGGGGGGTTGTCGGCGCTGAGGTCGGGGCTAGGGTAAGGGTTAGGGTTTTATGTAACATATGTATATGTGTATATATATATATTAGAGATAGGGAGAGGGAGAGAGCCGCGTGGGTTGGGTTGCTATGGTTTGCTGGGTGTTTAGGAATTAGGGGTTGGTTTAGGTGTTGGCTTTAGGTGGTTAGTTTAGGGCTTAATAGTAAGTTTAGGGTTTAATAATTTCTTTTTCCTTTCTTTTCTTTTTCTTTACTTTGTTTTTATTATCAACATTATTATTATTATTGTTATTATTATTATTATTATTATTATTATTATTATTATATATTTATTTATATATTCACATATATAAATGGGGTTATCAAAATCCAAATAATATTTGCACATAAAATATATTCTAAAAAATTACTTTATAAAGCTTTAATAAAATCTTACACTCAAAATATTTTATAAAATATTTTGTAATTAATAATTAGATATTTCTCTAGTTATAATAAATCAAATAACTGTATTATCAAATAAAATAAGTAAATAATTAAATGATTATCCACAAAATAGGTAATAGTACATAATATGCAAATATATAAAAAGAGAATTTGCCTAACTTGGCACGGAGAATTATGGGTTACTATTTGTAAAAAAGTTAGAATTAAAAAAATAACCACAAATAAATTATATATATAAATTATCTAAATATTTAACACTTAATCTATGGTTGTTACACTAATGTCATACTAATACCAATGGATCAAATTTCTGTGCCACGAAAAGATCCTACAGGTAGTGTCTCCTATGTAGACTACTTTCTATGAAGGACGATACAGATTTTGGGGCTATCCTATATTATTAATGTCTAAAACACGGTGAAGTATCCTAATATAATCATTGGATTTTAATTTTTTGAAAAATAATCTAAAATAAATACAAGAAATACAAAATACACACAAGGTACATATTTTTGGGTGAGGCGGTTTACACACTGTTTGGCGGAAAAGCAAAATATGGTATTTTTCCAAAGTCACCCAAGTTCAAGGAAGCCGGCGATGCTCGAGTTGATTCACTTTGTAAATTTTATTGATGGTTGTTCTAGGAAGGTTTGGGTCTATGCCTTAAAGACCAAGGATTAGGTGCTGCCCACTTTCAAGGAGTTTCAGGCCTCCGTTGAAAGAATAATGGACAAGAAGCTACTATGTGTTCGGTCGGACAATAGCGACAAATATATCGGTCCCTTTGATGCATACTACAGAGAGCAAGGGATACGACACCAGAAGACTCTGCCAAAGATACCTCAGCTCAATGGTGAAGCGGAGTGGATGATCATGACACTGATGGAGAGGGTACAATATTTGCTGTCAGAAGCAAACTTGTTGGGTAGCTATTGGGGTAAGGCTCTTTACACAGATGCTTATATTATTAATTTATCTCATAGTTCTCCTTTGCAGGGTGATATGCCTGACAAAGTGTGGTACGACAAAGAGCTATCATACAATCACTTGCGAGTGTTTGGTTGCAAGGCCTTTGTGCATGCACCAAAGGATGAGAGATCCAAACTTGAGCCGAAGACGAGGCGATATGTCTTTGTCGGTTACGGTCAGGATGAGTTTGGTTATAGACTCTACGACCCGGTAGGAAGAAAGCTCTACAAAAGCAAGAACGTGGTATTCATCGAGGATCAGACCATGACCAATACTCAGGATTCCGAGATGCCTTCTGAGGCTGAGGAATTCCCTGAGTTAGAATTATTTTATTTCGAGCAGTTTCCAGAGGACATCGCAGAGGATCCAGTTATGGAGGAGCCAGTACATGAAGTTGCTCCTAACCTTGATCATCAGCCTGCTGATGGTGGTCAGGGTGACCCTCAGGAGGATGAGAATGCTGAGAAGGTAGTTCCTAAAGGGGAGGAGGCTGTTGGTATACAGCAAGCACCAGTGGTTCCATTGAGGATGAGCGATAGAGAGCGTCGACCATCTATGAGATACTTACCGGGTGAGTATGTGCTACTGACTAATGGTAGAGAACCCAAAAATTTTGCAGAGGTTATGGAAGATGAACACAGGCAGAAGTGGATGAAGGCCATGTAGGAGAAGATGCATTTCTTGGAGGCTAACTCTACTTATGATCTGGTGCGGTTGCCAAAGGGCAAGAAGGCTTTGAAGAATCGATGGGTGTTCAAAGTAAAGCAGACAGATAATGCTACTCGCCCTTGATACAAAGCGAGACTGGTAGTTAAAGGCTACGGTCAGCGAAAATGCATAGATTATGATGAGATATTTTTGTCAGTCATCTATTCGGGTGGTGCTAGCATTGGCAGCCAGTTTCTACTTGGAGGTCGAGAAAATGGACGTGAAGACGATATTCCTCCACGATGATCTTGAGGAGGAGTTGTACATGGAGCACCTAAAGGGGGAGCATGGTTACGCACGGACGACGTCGGACCACTGTGTATTTATGAGGTACTTTGCCGAGGATAATTTTATCATTTTACTGCTCTATGTTGATGATATGCTACTGGTGGGTTGGAATGCCGCGAGAATAGCGAAGTTGAATCGCCAACTGGGCACGACATTCTCTATGAAGGATTTGGGCACAGCGAAGACTATTCTTGGGATGGAGATCAGCCGAGAGAGAGAGAGAGAGAGAGAGAGAGAGTCCAAGCTGATACACTTGTCCCAAAAGAAGTACATTCATCGGGTACTTCAGGGTTTCGGGATGGACGGGTCGAAGAAAGTGAGTAAACCCCTTGTGGCTCACTTTAAGTTCACTGAGGAGCAGTGTCAATCTACTGGGGACGAGAAGGAAGATACGGAGCGGGTTCCATATGCCTCAGTTGTGGAGAGTCTTATCTATCCTATGATGTGTACGAGACCAGACATCGCTCACGCAGTTGGCTCAATTAGCAGGTATACTTCCAATCCTGGAAGGGTACATTGGAGTAGGGTCAAGTGGATTCTACGATATCTTTCAGGGCACTACAAATTGGAGACTTTCTTTTGGTGGTGACGAGCCAAAGATGGTTGGGTATACCGACGCTGATATGGCTGAAGATGTTGACACGAGGCGATCGACTTCGGACTATGTGATGATGTTTGCTGGTAGGGCAGTATCATGGCAGTCGCGGTTGCAGAAGTGTGTTGCCTTGTCGATGACAGAGGCAGAGTACATTGCGGCGATAGAGGCTTACAAGAGTTGCTGTAGATAAAGAAGTTGTTGCAAAAAATTGGGCTAAAGCAAGAGCAGTATCATTTTCTTTACGATAGTCAGAGTGCTATTCACCTTGTAAAAAATTAGACATTTCATAGCCGGTCCAAGCACATTGAGACCCTGGTATCATTGGATACGAGATATTATGGAAAAGAAGGAAGCGACGCTTGAGAAGGTTCATACAGATGACAACGGAGAAGACATGTTCACAAAGATTCTTCCAAGGGTAAAGTTTGAGTACTGCCGGCGGATCATCGGGATGACGACCCCCTCCATATAGTGAAGGAGAAGATTTGTTGGAGTGGGTGGTGTTCCTAACCTATGTGGAGAATATCCCGGAGTGCGATGAGCGCCATTCGTGTGTCAAAAAAGCTCAGAAAGTGCATCGAGCGCTGTGTATTAGAACATTTATGGTAAGTAAATATTATATTAGATTTTTATCTTTGACTTTAATTATATATTTATGATTAGATCTTTCATATATTAACTTTTCATATAATTTGATTTTCAATTTATGGTTAGTTAATTTATGATTTAATTTTCATTAAATATATGATTGAATGTAATTGGATTTTCATAAATATTTTTGGCTTCCATATATAGATTTCTATATGGAAACCCTAATTCATGCAAGGGTTTATATAAAGGCTCATGCAATATACAACAATATAAAGAGAAAAAATAAGAGAGAAAAAAGGTGGCAATCGTGCCATCGCAACTTTGGAGAGAGAAGGAAGGATTGGAGGCCGTTTCAGAAAAGAAGATCAATTTGCGGTATTTCTCATTATCTTTTTTTTTCGTGGTTGTAATCTATTTTCTGTTCCAAAGAGTTGCGGTGATCCGTGTTGGATCGGTGAGGAGCTTGTAGAGGGTGTAATCTCTTTATTCCATTAGTGGAGGTTCTTCATGGTTGGACTCCGATCGTCCCGTGGTTTTTTCCATCTGGAATTTTTACGTAAAAATCTCCGTGTCTGCGATTTGTGCTTGGTGTTTTTTGGTTTGTGCATTTTGCTCGGTTCTCTCACAGGTACTCTCTGGTTTGGGGAACGGTTTTTGGGTTTCGTTCCCAACAGAGAGGTCGGTCCGACACGACGACCACGACGAACTCGAGCCCTATACGACGAACTTGACACGACTCGACCGGAGGAAACTCGAGCCCTAGACGTTGGAGCAAACTCGAGCCCTAGACGCCAGAGAGAACTCGGATACAGTTGGACACGAACAGTTTTGGGAGAGACAGTTAGCAAGAGTTTGCGGATGTTTCATATTGTGTTGTTTGTTTCGGCGAAGTACGACGAAGTAGAAAATTTAAAATTAATATTTTACATATATATTGCAACAAAATAGAATGAAGTAAAAAATATTTTGTTTGAGCACTTTGAAGAAGTGAATATTAGAAGTAAAAATTTCTAAAATTTGGTGTTTGAATGATTATTGAAGTGGGTTAAAAAATATAACTTTTTATTGAAGTACTGACATAAATAGTATTTTTTTTTGTTAAAGTAGAGAGAAAATGATCGTCCAATCAAACGCGCGAAGTGGAAATTGAAATTTCTCACTTCCGTGCTCCACTTCGGAGAAAAATAATTCGATGTTAAAATTTTAATTTCGTGGCAGACAAGATTTACTACTCATGTCGAATCACAGTATATTTTATCTACAAATCTTTCGATCAAACACATTAAGTGGTCCAAAATTTGAATTTTGATCACTTTCGTACTCAAAATCAGTGAACAAAACAACCCCAGAGAAGCATGCGTGAAGGCCAGCATGTCTCCTGATCATTCTTTGATGAATGACACAAGACGCAAGTTCACCATCCCGAAATGGCAATTATCTGTCCTAGACTGCTCTAATGTTTGGTCCGGTAAAATGCAACGAAGTGAAAAAAAAAATCGATATTTTGCATACACATTGCGGTGAAGTGGAACGAAGTAAAAAAAAATCTTTCGTCTGGATGCTTTGAAGAAGTGGAGGTTAGAAAAAAAAAATTCTAAAATTTAATGTTTGGTTGGTTGTTGAATTGATTGAAAAAATGTAATTTTTTATTGATGTGACATAAATAATAAATATTTTTTTTGTTAAAGCAGAGAGGAAGCAATTTTCTAACGCACATACTGAAAATGAAGTTTTTTTTAACTTCCGTGTTCCATGTTGGATAAAATACTTTAGCATCAAAATTTAGATTTCCTGACGTATAAGATTTAATGTTCATTTTAAATTACAGTCAATTTTATCATTAAATTTTTTAATCAAATACGTAAAATAGCTTAAAATATAAAATTTTAACATTTGCGTGTTCTAAATCCGTGAGTCAAACAGCATGTTGGAGGCTTCACCCCGTCAATGGTGACGAGGTTTACTCAAGCCTAGCCTAAGAAGGAAAATAGCAATGACGCAATAATTGGAAGAGTTTTAACCTCAAATATATATAATTAAAATTAAAGCATGCCGCATGCACATGGTTTTGGTGTTTCCTCGTGTCATCTACTTGCCAATTTTAAGTAGATATTTGCTTCATTGCACGTTTTGTCTTGCTCGTTAGTAAGCTAGCCAGCTAGATGGTTAGTCAGTTTCAAATTAATATATAATATGTAATAATATATTTATGGAGGGAATGTTGCTAAAGTAGATGCCAAAGACCCTACATAGAATCACACGTACTCCAAAAGCGACTCTAATCTTTAGAGTGCGTCTATACAGATCTGGCGGGGGGACCGCAGCAGATCCCGGGTCTGTGCTTACGTGTCCACCTTCTATTGGACAGAAAGATTAAGCTGTGATCTCCCTCTCGGTTCATCAAAATTTTCTCTCTCTTTATGCTGACTTGGGTGCACGCATCTTGCTCAGCTATTTTATCCTTATATTGATGTCTGCCATGGCACCAAAGCATATATATATATATATATATATATATATATATATATATATATATATATATAGAGAGAGAGAGAGAGAGAGAGAGGGGATCGAAAGTCTCGTCCGCAGGGTCCTGCGGAAGATCGAACGGATCCCACGCGGACGCGCGTATGGATCCTTCGATCTGACGGACGAGAAGAGGACGGAACTTGAATGGGACTTTGGAGGCGGATCGTTTGATCCACTCCTCTCTCTCTCTCTCTCTCTCTCTCTCTCTATATATATATATATATATATATATATATATTGGAAAGGGACACATTGGTATTTGATAATTAATCACTTCGACTTTTTTACTGGAACTCAAACACTCGCTCATCCGGACCACATGTCTCTCCTGTAACCACTAGACTAGAGAATCATTGGCTATATATATATATATATACACACACACATCCAAGAGGTTGTCGGTTCGGGCAATCGGAAGAAGCACATTTAATTTCCTGTGGAAGAATCAATGTGAGTAGTGTGAGGTTCAGGTGAGATGCGTGTGCGGTTCAAGTGCGATGCAGGTGCAGACCTTCGGACAGAGATGTGTGGGACATTCGGACGAGTTTGTAGACCTTTGGATCAGGAATCTGTAATACAATTACCTCTTCCCATTATATATATATATATATATATATATATATATATATATATATATATATATGAGGCCATAGTCTAACGGTTAAGACGGAGGTACCCTCCCAGGAAGTTGTTAGTTCTAGCAATGGGGGCACCGCTTCCACCTCCTACGGACTGCACCTGCACTGCAGTGCAGATACGGTCCGTAGGAGACGGAAGCGGTGCTATGCGACCCGGGTGGTGCTTGTATATGATGCGGGTGTCGATGCGGTGCTAGTGCATAGATGATTTGGTGCCTTCGGATTGGAATTGTATATAGCTCTTTGGGCTGGAATTGATTGTCAGCACTTAGACTGAGTTTGTAGTATAAACTCCTATTATTAAATATAATGAATGATATATTTCATCATAGGAACGTACTCATCCCGTCATGATATCCTTGTAACTTGGACTACCGGAGACTTTGACTAATATTAAAGAATTCTTAAACAAATTTAAAATAATAATAATAATAATAATAATAATAATAATAATAATAATATATATATTTTTTATAGAATTTAGTTTTAGTCTATTTGCGATCCTAGACTAAGGTGTATTTGGAGAAGTAACCGGTCCCAAATTACACACCTAATAATTTTTCTTCTCACGGGAATAGGATATATACCATGCAAAGTCCTATTAAACTCGGTAGCTTTGGCACCATGTTAAAATTCTGACGCTGTACCAAAGCTTCAATGTAGATATTATTTCCAACATGCATCTGCAACTCGAATGTTTTGTAGTGCAATGGCAGAAATTTTAACATATATTACTTTGTATGCTTAAATATTAGTACCAGGGCGAGCATAGTGGTGGTGTAGGCTCCAGGCCATTCATCAATTTTTTTTTTATATAGGTTAATCCACCTCTAATCTATGAATCCTTTATAGTCCATTCCAACTTTAGTTTCTGGATCCGCCAATGAGCAGTACATTTGAACCATGGAGTTCACACTCCAAAAATCTCTACTTTGTCGTATCGAACATGTATCAAATATATAACTTGAACATTTCAAAATCAATTCTACTATTTGGCTAGCACGGATTCATAGTCGGTGCACCCGTACGACCGATAATGGAGGAACGGTAGGAGGAGGATGGACGGAACAGTAGGAAAGAGGGAGGGAGGGAGGACGTCGGCTTCGGCAGAGGACGACAGAGAAAAAGGGAGGAGGTCGTCAGAGGATTGTGAGCTCCCATAATATTGTAGTGACTAATAACATGTTAACTATAGTCAAGAGATCCATAGAAGTCGTGAAGATGACAAAGCTTAGATTTTTTTTTTTTTTTGTCATCTATAAGCTTAGATGGTATGGTATTTCTCTCTACAAAAATATTATCCTATTATTACAGTTGGTATGAATTAATTTGTCACTTACTTATTTTCAAAAACACATCACCCTGGTTATAATTAACAGAAAATATAAAATAAAAATGACAATGAAAACTTAAATATTGAAATAGTAATAGTAGCAGACAAAAAACATTTCAGAGAGAGACATGTACAAGTAAGAGACGAGATGCATCACATACTACAACTCGAAACCGAAACCAAAACAAATACATAAGTAATATATAATGATATATGTGTTAGAAACGAAATACGAAAATTGTTCTCCAAAATTGAGAGACTTTGTGAGAACCGAAAAAAATTATACAAACCAATCACACAAAATCACAATAAAGGAAAACACATACCAAAACTTCTACATAGAAAATTCTGACGGAAAAAAATCATGGAACAATCGGAGTCTAATCCGGAAAAGCCTTCACTAATAGAATAAGAAGATACACTGACTGCTTACAAATTCCTCCACCGATCTATACGGATCACCAAAATACTTCAATAGATGAATATTATTTTTCAACGCGTATAAAGAAGATTACTGAATAGAAGATTACAAGGAAGAACCAATAAAGAACTCATCGAAACTATCTCTCTTCGAAACAACTCCGAAACTGCGAATCTCTCTTCCTCTCTAGAAAGTTGCAAACTTGAGAAAGCTTTCACCTTTGATAGTAATCTATATGGGGATTAGGATTAGGAAACACATATTTAAAGAACAAAATTTTGAAAACATCTGGACCGTTGTTCACGATCCAAAGGTGTTAATAAAATATATATTTTTGACCTTCAGCCTTGATATCGGTATATTGGCGGTATACTGGTAATGGTATACTGATGATATACCAAAAAATGTTCACTTCGTGTCAGAACCATTCTGGATCAAAAGCCTATCAGATCGGTAAACGGTATACTGACAACGGTATACCACTAACTCTGGTACTATTTTTTTTAATAGTTCCAATACGTGCTTAAATCGAGCCTCATTCGTCGCCTTCAACTTTCTAATCTTCTCCGACTCACCGATGATGCTCGTTGCACTTCGACGTATTCTCCACATATGTTGGAAACCTTATACAGTACCAAGATATCTCCCCCTTCTTAACTAGGTGGAGGATCTCGCCATTATGACCATTATGCAGTACTCAGATTTTTTCTTCGCCAGAATCTTCATGGGCATATTTGTTACGACCCGCACCCAAAATTTGGAGTACGAGTACGTGGGTACGTCCAGCCGACGCCGCAGCATCGGCGGTAGAACACTGTCTAGGTCACAACACTATCTAAACAATATCTCACGAATATCCAACTCCATAAGGAGACACAGATATCACAATATAATATGGAATACTCAATCACATAACTAATCACGATGAGATATCGAAGAAAATAAATGAAATACAAGACAAGTCTAAACAAAAGAAATAATCTAACCTGCAATCCATAACATCCAAATATCCAAGTATGCTGGAAACAAGTCCTCTAAGTCATAGTCTAGAAAAATATTTCTAGTCAGGATGGAACGAAGTACAACCCAATAGCAGTTCTAATTAATTGACAAAGACTATAAACAGTTATAGTAAGTAATATATGATGATTAAGGAAAGTAAATGAGTCAGAGAAATACATACAGCCACAGTTAAAGTAAGAAGCAAGACAAGATATGCATGGTGAATGAAGAAAATACTGTAAATAAGACTGTGAATAGATGAGAAATGAACTAGATAGATAAGATGTGTGTCCAGAAAGTATCATGTGAGTCTAGCAAGTGTAATGTGAATCCAGCAAGAAAATACTAACTAGTGTGTTTTGAAATACCGCTTTCGACATGTAAACGGCTAGGGGGTAAGTACGGCTCACCGCACACTTGGTATACGGCTGCTATCATTCCTGATTAGACCAAAGGGGGGTGATTCCAGTGATTTCAGATTTGAGAATGTTTACATGTCTACTCGAGTATTTCCCTGTCCGACTAGTATAAATGAATCCAATCCCAACATGCAAATCAAATATGAGTCCAGCCAGATAAAATAGGTGATTCCAGTAGGTGAGTCCTGATGTAATGCCAATAACGAGTCCTGAAGTAGAGGCCAGATAAGTATAATGTACGTGTCACAAGAAAATGAATTCATGCAATACTAATCAGTGTATCTAAGTGTCGAGAAATCAGGTAAAACAATACTATAGACCAGAATCATAGAAATTATCAATTAATGGAAACTATCAGAGAATGTACTTGTCTGGGGTCCTGTTGTCGGCAATACCAATAACCTGATTTCGAAGTCTTGTTTGAACAATCCAACAATCCTATAGACATCTTTAATAATAATATTGCATCAATTATCACACTAATATATACACAATCATAAATACTCTGAACTCAGGGGCTACGCTAGGTATGACATTAGTCAACTAGGGTCAAGTGTGCGTCTAATTGCGCGGGTGTCGCGTCTGTAATTGTTGTGCATAACAGACAGTCAGTTTATACGGGTCTTGCCAGTACGTCATTGTACATATGACAGTCTACTAACAATTCACATGGTCATAGGTCAATGTAAATATGGGATCTCCATAATTACACTAGGTCACCTAGTACATATATAATTATACATAGTCTTCACTAGCATATAACATTAATACTTATAATATATATATATATATATATATATATATATATATATATATATATATACCAATTAATTACACATATAATATATATATGTATATACACTAATTGAATTCATACTACATATATATATATGTATACATATATATACCAATTATATACATGTCAAGCATATACTAATGGAATACATATACAATATATATACATATATATATATATATACTAATTGAGTTCATATACTATATATGTGTATATATATACCAATTATATACATACTAACATATACTAATGAATAACTAAATATACATACGTACAAAATCATGAAGGAGGGCAGGAACGAACCTGCACGTGCATGAGATCGACGATGACGACGACGATGGTGACGATGATGATAACGACGATGATGACAATGGTGATGATGACGATAGAGGTGAAGATGCTGATAATGGTGATGGTTTTGATGATGATGCTAATGGTGATGGTGTTAATGACGATGACGATGTTGATGATTACGACTACGGCGACGATGATGATGATGGTAATGGTGATGATGATGATGATGATGATGATGAAGGTGAAGATGATTGAGGTGAACAGGGATGGCCGGAGTGGAGGGGTTGGGCGAGGAGGAGTGGTGGAAGAGAATGACGAGGGGGAGAGCTGCTGGACGGTGGTGGCGGCTGGGAGAAGTGGCCGGAGTAGGGGTTGAAGGAAGGAGGTCGAGGTGATAATGGTGGCGGTGGAAGAGATCCGGTGGAGGAGGGATGCTCGGTCGGGTCGACTGTAGGAATGGGGTGACAGCGGGGACTGTTCAGGCGTACGCGAAAGGACTAGCTCCGGTGGGTGCGGTGGCTCGGCGGTGGGTTTGCTCATGGACGGAGGAGAAGACATGGTGGCAGTCGGAGCGTTGCTGCTTCGGCGGGAACGTCGACGAGGGAGAGACTGACAGGAGGGTCGGGGACGAGCGGGTCAGGCGGTCGTGCAGGCCGGCGGTTTGGTCGTCGTGTGGAGGCGGGGATGGCAGCGGGTTGTCGAAGGAAGGCGGAGGAGCTGTGCTCGGGATGGAGAGGGGCAGGCGGAGCTCCGGTGCTCAGGCGGGGTCGAGGGTTGAAGGAAGGGGATGAATGAACAGGGATTAGGGGAAGAAAGTCGGCTGGGAGGAAGTTCTTTAGGGAATAAGAAAAAGAAAAGGAAAAGTAAAAGAAAGAATATATATATATATATATATATATATATATATATATATATATATATATATATATACACACACACACATGTAAGGGGGATTGGTTTGACCTAGAAAAGTTTGACTTGGTCAACATTTGGAAAAGGGTTCTCATGTAGGATTTTAAGGGCTATGATTTCCTAGATTCAAAATGGATGGCTAGGATTACATTTGGTTCAAAGTTTGGAGGAGGAGGTTGATGTTGAATTACACACTCCCAAAAATTATGGAAAAATTTACAGAAAGGAGAAATGGGTTTCTTCATGTGTTGTGTCCAACGGGATAGACATCTTAATGCACTTTTGCATAAAAGTGCCAAATAATTGAAAAATTGCACAAAGTTGGATTTATGGTTTAATTTAATTAAAATTGATGTAAATGGTTCTAAAATTAATTGGAAGTACATGGGATTAAATTTAGGTAGAACGCAAGTGTCATGAACGAAGAAGACTCAGAATAGAATATTACGCTAATTTGGGTTGCTCAAAATGGGTCGAGATTGTGTGTCCAATTTTGAGTGGAACGCACATGGATAAAAAGTTGAATTTATATCGAATTAAATATAGACGTTTGCGACGAATATTGTGTGACTAAAATGAAGCATAATAGGGCATAATTATGAGTTACACAAAGGTCAAAAAAAAGGCAGGCATGTCTAGGACAAAGGTATAAAATTTGTTGGAAGGCAAAAGCTAGGGTAGCGCCCCAAATATCGAAGCAACGGTAAGGCACAACAATTAAATAAAATTACGGTAATTAATTATAACCCTAAATAATTAATCCAAAAATTATAAATTAAATCCATGACACTATATTTTGGTCAAGGCTCCATCTAGTGGGAATCTAGGTCTAGTCTACTAACTCATGCATTAATGAACACTATATATAATACACATATATATACACACATATCATGCCATTATTTAAAATAAATACACATAATACCTATAATATATAAAATGATAAAAATACCCCTACTTTTAGGATGTGGTAGTGTAAGTCTACCCTCCTTAAAAGAATTTCGTCCTCAAAATTTAGATCCTCAATAGTCGTATTTATTTATTTATTTATTTATTTATTTATTTATTTATTTATTTATTTATTTATTTTACCATCAAAGTTTAAATTCATTAAACCATATAATCATGAAGTAAATCCATATTTTTATTACACAAAATCTTCAAAATTCTATAATTATCATATTTCCTGAAAATCTTCAAGTTTAAAATCAAATTTTATTCTTATCGCAATCTCCTCAAAAATTTTAAGCTAATCACTAAATACAAAACTTAATATCCAATGCTCTAATTTTAAATCCAATCAATGTATATTTATAAAATTTGAAATCTTATCCCAAAAATTTGATATTAACCACTAATCCATTAACGATCTTATTTCTTGATTCTTTTTCTACACAGTACTCAAACAATGTAGTACTTACAAAATCTTCAAATGCAACATTCAAAATATAAAATTTTAATTTCATATATTGCAAACAAATAAATATAATGATAATCTCCTTAATTTTCTCGAATTTTAATGACAAATTCAATCATATCTTAATCTTCATAAAAATTAATAACAAAATTGTCAATTCTGCTATATTAAATTCTCAACTCTTTATTTAATTTAATGTTTATCCTCAAAATTTAAGGCACCTTGTCTCTCTTTGTCAATTCATAACCTCTTCGTTAATCTTCACTACGGTCAAACCCCCAACAATCAAAGTCTATAAAAAATTATACCTACAGTCATACAACATACAATCTAGAGAAAACATACCTGGTTATGGTCACTTTTGTCATGGTATATCAGTCTCTGTTAGGGTGTACTACTAACTATATTCTAACAAAAAAATCACTGATGCAAGCTATGGTACTAAAAAATCAATCAAACAATCAAACAGACAGACAAAAAATGAACATAAGGAAAAGAACAGAACATAGCCCTCTAACAACCATGGTTAATGATGCATCCAAAGTTTAATACCCCTATCCCTTGGTACCACTGTTTCTATAACAAGCACACCCACTGCTAACTCTCTCTTACCTACTGTAATTGTTTATACTGGTTGTTCTTATCACTCAAGTGTACGCCAAGTGCAGCACACCATACTAAGTACTACTCCTTCTAATACAACTCTAGATGGACACCCAAGTATCAATCATTAAATTGAACATCAAGCTCCGTTAATCTTCAACACAATTCCTTGATACTTAATATTTTACATATATCACCCAACTACATGAATTCATGACTATCCAGGACTGGCATGCTGACTCTGATACTAACTTCTGGAACCATCACTGATACTCTTTTCTCCTCCTTCTACCTATAGTACCAATACTAACTATAATGGCACCTATTATAGAACTATTGCTACAAGGTACTACGCTATGGGTTAACTCTAGATTGATGCCTACTGCTCACATGTCCAACTAAGAAACACTTACAAACTCATAAGTCACACTCAGTCAACACTAATACAAGACACAAACATAATTGTAAGTCACCAATTATCACACTAACAGGGATCCTAATGTAAGAAAGCTCAAGAAAGAATTGGATTGAGGAACTGAAGGTATTTCTACTGCTATCAACAAAAGAAGCGATAGAACAAAGTCCTGTAATAACAGAAGTAGATAAGTATTGAGATGATACTTTAAGAACCAATTTAAGATACAAGCTGATAATCATACACGTCTATCCAAAATCCTTACACTCAAAATCCTCGCCATGCCAGTAAGCATAGCTGCGATAAACGATAAATTCCATAACTAAGGTATGCAACTCTATAATCACATCATCTAGAATCCTCACCACGCCAACCGGTATGGCTGCGAAAAACTCTAAATTCATAACTAAGATATGTACATCCGAAGTTAGGTTCCTATATTTCCGCTACGACAGCTAATGTGGCTGCGATAAACTCTAGGCTCCATAACCAAGGTAGACGTTTTACCTTTCTCACTGTCCTCATCAACATATGTCATCAGATGATACCATAAATTTTAGTCCATAAAGTTTATCTCGATATGAAATCAAACTCAACAACGACATCAAGAATTAAATTTAACAACTGATCAACAAGAATCAAATTCAATAACAACAAGTGAGAACGGACGAAAACAAGGAAAATATTTAAATTGAAAATTATAATAAGATTCTCAAGGGTCATCCTAGGAATCTCTCAAATAATTTGTGATTGAGTATCCTCTCTCATCCTAGTATCCTATGTCCTATATCCTATCGCAGGTACGCAGTAGTACAACTAAGATGTCGCACTACCACGACATCGCACAACTTGCGAAGTCTGACCTGCATGGGCCACCACTAAAAATGTGTCACGACCAGCACCCAAAATTTGGGGTACGAGTACGTGGGTACGCCCAGCCTACGCCGCAGCATCGGCTGTAGAATGCTGTATAGGTCACAACACTATCTAAATAATCTCTCACGAATATCCAACTCCATAAGGAGACACATATATCATAATATAATATGGAATACTTAATCACATAACTAAGCACGATGAGATATCAAAGAAAATAAATGAAATACAGAAATAATCTAACCTGCAATCCATAACATCCAAATCTCCAAGTATGTTGGAAACAAGTCCTCTAAGTCATAGTCTGAAAAAATATTTTCAGTCAGGATGGAACGAAGTACAACCCAATAGCAATTCCAATTAATTGACAAAGACTATAAACAGTTATAGTAAGTAATACATGATAATCAAGGAAAGTAAATGAGTCAGAGAAATACATACAGTCACAGTTAAAGTAAAAAGCAAGACAAGATATGCATGGTGAATCAAGAAAATACTGTAAATAAGACTGCAAATAGATAAAAAATGAACTAGATAGATAAGATGTGTGTCCAATAAGTATCATGTGAGTGAAGCAAGTGTAATATGAAGCCAGCAAGAAAATACTAACTAGTGTGTTTTAAAATACCGCTTTCGATATGTAAACGGCTAGAGGGTAAGTACGGCTCACCGTATACTTAGTGTGCGGCTGCTATCATTCCTGATTAGACCAGAGGGGGATGATTCCAGTGATTCCTGATTTGGGAATATTTATATGTCTACTCGAGTATTTCCCCGCCCGACTAGTATAAATGAATCCAATCCCGATATACAAATCAAATATGAGTCCAGCCAGATAAAATAGGTGATTCCAGTAGGTGAGTCCTGATGTGATACCAGTAATGAGTCCTGAAGTAGAGGCCAGACAAGTATAATGTACGTGTCGCAAGAAAATGAATTCATGCAATACTAATCCATGTATCTAAGTGTCGAGAAACCAGGTAAAATAATAATATAGACCAGAATCATAAAAATTATCAATTGATGGAAACTATCAGAGAATGTACTCGCCTGGGGTCCTGCTGCTGGCAATACCAATAACCTGATTCCGAAGTCTTGTTTGAACAATCCAACAATCCTATAGACATTATTTAATAATAATATTGTATCATTCATCACACTAATATACACACAATCATAAATACTCTGAACTTAGGGGCTACGCTAGGTATGACACTAGTCAACTAGGGTCAAGTGTGCGTCTAATTGCGCGGATGTCGCGTATGTAATTGCTGTGCATAACAGACAGTCAGTTTATACGGGTCTTGCCAGTACGTCAGTGTACATATGGCAGTCTACTAACAATTCACATGGTCACAGGTCAATATAAATATGGGATCTCCATAATTATATTAGGTCACCTAGTACATATATAATTATACATCGTCTTCCCTAGCATATAAAATTAATACTTATAATATATATATATATATATATATATACAAATTAAATACACATATAATATATATATGTATATACACTAATTGAATTCATACTACATATATATATGTATACATATATATACCAATTATATACATGTCAAGCATATACTAATGGAATACATATACAATACATATATATATATGTGTATATATACTAATTGAGTTCATATATTATATATATATGTGTATATATATACCAATTATATATATACTAACATATACTAATGAATAACTAAATATACATACGTACAAAATCATGAAGGAGGGCAGGAACTGTCACGACCCGCACCCAGTATAGGGGCACGAGAGCGTGGGTACGTCTAGCCTACGCCGCAGCATCGGCGGTAGTACGCTGTCTAGGTCTCAGTAATACTAGATAACTAAACACCTGTCAATGATATACATCTCCATAATCTTACAATATAACTCAATCACAACAACTATAAGGCACGATAAAAGATAAAAAAAATAACATAGTTAAACACCATGTCTCAACATAAGATACTCACAGTCTAGCTGTCCAACACAAGCCTCCAATTAAACTTAACATAGTCTAAACAAAACTGAAATAACCTCCATAAGTCTCAAGTATAAATAAATACTGTCTAAATAGCTGCAGGCAAAGTCTCATCTAGAAGCATGGTCTCCTCTAGGATCTCTGGAACATAGTCTGCATCTATACCTGGTCCGTAGTGTGTGGTACAGAAATCCTCAAGGTTCTCTGGAAAAAATATCCAGTCAGGATTGAATAAAAATATACCTCTAACAGCAGTTCCACATATATTGACAAAAACTATAACACAGTGTAAAGAAATACAAGACAGATATGAAATAACTGGCAATAAGAAATACTGGAATAAAGTACTGGAACATCATCATTAATATGCATCTGACAAGGAATAGAACTACAAGTACATGCAAGAACAAGAACTGGTATGTAAGTGTGTATAAGAAAAACAACTAGAACAGGTGGAAGATACAAGATCAATCTATCAAGATACATGTCAAGAATCATCTAACTAAGTGTGTGAAATATTAGTATATCATGTGATCGGCTTGGGTTATATGACTCATTACATGGATTAGCAATCATCTCCAACAGGTCAGGCTAACCGGAATGTAACAGCGATGAGGCATGTAAGGGTAAGGCTGCACCGACGTGAGATGTGGGTGAGCTAATGCTGCATGTAAGGGTATGATCACATAACTACTAATACTTTCCCATTTATCCCCAGCTAGCACGATGGATTCCAATCATGACTCCTCGTGACAGGTCTCAATGATGCTAACTCGTGTAAGCAACAGTGTCAGAGTCATGTACGCTATACAACAAGAATTATAGAGATAATCAACATAATAGAAACTGTCAGAGAATGTACTCGCCTGGGATCCTTAGCTGGTAATACCACTGTCCGGGTTCCAAGGTACCATCTGAGTAATCTAACAGTCCTATAGATATATCATAAACATAATACTGTATCAGGCTTTACACTAATACATAATCAAATATCATGATCTCATAGGCTATGCTAGGGGTCACGTCTGTAGTTGCTGTGCATAACAGACAGTTAATGGTACGGTCTTGCCAGTACGTCAGTGTACATATGGCGGTCTGCTAACCTACTACATGGTCACAGGTCAATGTAATTACGGGGTATCCGTGGTTACATTCAAGTCATCTAATATGCATAACACATAGTACATAGTAGGGTCTAATTAATTCATAATATCCATTAGTTACCAAATAATAGACAGATATATATATATACTTTAAATAAAATTAAATACTTTATATACATACATTAAACATCTACTAGGGAGATGTGTACAATACGTATATTTACGTATTTATACTAATCGAGATATGCCATATATGCCAATTTATATTTAACCCTATGCTAATACATGTACCACATATATATTAATTAGGTTTATATTCATATAAATATATAATATGCGCATACAACATACTAATCTACCATCATACGATACGGGTATACTATCATAGCTAGTTATACGCATGAAAACAAGGAAGAATACGCGTGTGCATGTACGCATACACGTACTCGAAAGGGGACTCGAACTTGGGCGCGGAATGAGACGTGTATGACACGGCATCGTCGAGTCAAAGGCTGCTCCGGTCGGGTTCAGCGAGTCAGCGGTCGGCCGGCGTGTGCAGGCGAGTCGTCCGGTCTGGGCAGCGTCGTGCGGCTCCGTGCAGTCTGCTCTCGGTTCAGCGTGGCGGGTTCGACGCGGCGTGTGCAGTCAACTCTCGGGCGAGGCAGCGCTCAAACGGCAGTCGGGAACTCTTCGATTCAGCGCCTGATGGCAGCGGCTCCGGGAACTCTTCGATTCAGCGCCTGATGGCAGCGGCTCCGGGAACTCTTCGGTTCAGCGCCTGATGGCAGCGGCTCCGGGAACTCTTCGGTTCAGTCCGTAGGTGGTGGGGGTCGACAGGTCCGGTCAGGGCTGCTCGGTTCCGGCGGGTTTACGTCGGGTTGCTCGGGAAGGAGGTGAACAAGAGGATGGGATGGAGAATTCGGCTAGGGGCTAATTAGGTTAAGAAAAAAGAAAAGAAGGGAATATATATATATATATATATATATATATATATATATATATATATATATATATATATATATATATATATATATATATAATGTTTAAGTTTGACCTAGAATATGTTGACTTTGGTCAATACTAGGAAAGGCCTTGGCTTGCTATGGAGATATTCCAATGGGCTAGGGTTCGAATGAGACTGCGAGGATTGTACTGGTCTAAGGGTTTGGAGGCCATGGTTTCAAGGGTTGATGTTAAATTACACATTCCCAAAAATTTATGGAAAATATAATGAAGGGGGAAAAATGGGTTTATAATGCGTGTCGTGTCAAACGAGTGTACACTTAATGCTCTTTTACATAACAGTGCCAATAATTATAATTTGCATGAAATAGGTTTATTGTTTGCTTAATTAAAATTAAATAAAAGAGGTGTTTTATAATTAAATAGAAGTACAAAGGCTGGATTTACGTGGGACACAGGCATCAATGAATGGTCTGGCGTGTCTATGACAAGGGTACGATCGGATGGAAGACAAAGCTTGTGTAGCGTTCTAGTTATTGAATAACGATTAAGTGCAACAATCAATTAAGAATCATAATTATTTAGATAAATAAATTATCATGCAATCATTTACTCATTAATTACGAAAGACAAAAATACCCCTAATCCAAAAAGTGGGGGTGACAAGTCTACCCTCCTTAAAGAATTTCGTCCTCGAAATTTAAAAAAATAACCATCACTAGCACAAGCAATCAATTAATGAATTATACCTCAAGTCTCGAAGAGATATGGATACCGCTCGCGCATTTCGTCCTCTCTCTCCCAAGTTGATTCTCCTGGAGAGTGATTTCTTCATGCAACACGAACCAAGGGAATAGTCTAGTTCCGCAATATCTTCTCTCTACGATCCAAGATCTCCACCGGTTGTTCAGGATAGCTGAGTGTCGGTCCAACTTCGATCTTCGAGTGATCTAATACGTGACTAGGATCTGCCACGTACCGTCTCAGCTGCGACACGTGGAACACGTTATGCACTCCATCTAGAGTAGGCGGCAAGTCCAGTCTATAGGCCACTGCACCAACCCTTGCAAGAATGCTGAAGGGCCCGATGTATCATGGACTAAGATTTCCTCCTCTGTCAAAATGAATCGTGTCCCACGTCAGAGAAATCTGTAGGAACACCAAATCGCCAACCTGAAACTCTAGGGGTCTACGGTGGCTATCTGCCCAATGCCGCTGTCTGTCCTGCGCCACTCACAGTCTGTCTCTGATAAGTTTTACCTTTTCTGCTGCATCCACGACCATTTCTGGTCCTAACAAGGCTCTTTCTCCAACATCATCCCAAGATAAAGGTGTACGACACCTTAGTCCATATAAAGCCTCGAATGGTGATATCTCAATGCTGGCCTGGTAGCTGTTGTTGTAAGCAAACTCTACCAAGTGTAGATGATCCTCCCAAGAACCTCCGAGATCCAATACGCAAGTGCGTAACATATCTTTAAGAGTCTAAATAGTCCTTTCAGACTGCCTGTCTGTCTGAGGGTGATATGCGGTACTGAACTTGAGCTGAGTGCCCAAGCTAGACTGCAGGCTCCTCCAAAAATGGAAAGTGAAACGACTATCCCGATCTGAGACAATAATCATAGGAACTCCATGTAATCTGACAATCTGCTGTATGTACATCTCTGCTAGCTTCTCCGTCGAAGTACCCACTTTAAAAGGTAAGAAGTGGGCTGATTTGGTCAACCTATCCACGATGACCCAAATTGCGTCCTTTTCTCATGGGGAACGAGGAAGTCCTGAAACGAAGTCCATAGTCACGTGCTCCCACTTCCATTCTGGAATGGGTAAAGGTTGAAGCAATTCTCCTGGCCTCTGTCGATCTGCTTTCACCTGTTGGCATACTAAACATCGGAATACGAAGCGTGCTACTTCACGCTTCATACCATACCACCATACATGCCTCCTCAAATCTCGATACATCTTGTTGGCTCCGGGATGCATCGAGTACTGAGAGCGATGTGCCTCCTGTAAAACTTCTTCGCGTAGTTCTCCACTTGGCACACACATCCTCGTGCCATGTCGTAAGGATCCATCATCCGCAATAGTGAAATCGTCTATCAATCCTGCCTGAACTTGTGCTCTAATATTCCTTAGAGTCTCATCATCATACTGCGCAGCTCTAATTTTGTCTATCAGCTCTGATTGAATCTGCAGTCCCCACATCTGAATCTCAGCTCCTGGAACTAATACCTCAATTTCCAAGCTCTCAAGATCAGCTAATAAGTGTCTATCCGAAGTCAAGCACATAGCCATTGGGTACCTGCTCAAGGCATCCGCGACTACGTTGGCTTTCCCTGGATGATACTGTAATGAGATATCAAAGTCTTTCATCAGTTCTAACCACCTTCTCTGTCTCATATTCAGCTCCTTCTGTGTAAACACGTACTTTAAGCTTTTGTGGTCTGTGAAGATCTCCACACGCTCTTCGTACAGATAGTGCTTCCACAGCTTTAGGGCAAAAATAACTGCTGCTAACTCCAGATCGTGAGTGGTGTAGTTATTTTTATGAGGGCGTAATTGTCTTGAAGCATAGGCAATTACTTTCCCATGTTGTTGAAGAACGCATCCCAACCCTTTTCCTGAAGCATCACTGTAGATAGTAAATCCACCTGTCCCTGAGGGCAATATCAAAACTGGTGTTATCGTCAATCTCCTCTTCAGCTCATCGAATACGGCTTAACATTCTTCTGTCCAGACAAATTTCACATCCTTCTTGGTCAGCCTAGTCATTGGCTCTGCAATCTTGGAGAAGTCTTGTACAAATCTTCTGTAGTATCCTGCTAGTCCGAGAAAGCTCCTGATTTCAGCTACCGTACCGGGGGTAGCCCATGACTTCACTGCCTCTATCTTCTTTGGGTTAACTGAAATTCAGTCACCTGTCACCATGTGTCCAAGAAATTCAACCTCTTTAAGAAAGAACTCACACTTTGAAAGCTTCCCGTATAATTTCTCTCTCCTGAGAGTTTCTAAGACTATTCTCAAGTGCTCTTCATGCTCTTCTGGAGTTTTTGAATATACTAGAATGTCGTCAATAAACACCACTACGAACTTGTCAAGGTACTGGTGGAACACCTTGTTCATCAAGTTCATAAATACTGCTGGTGCATTAGTTAAACCAAACGACATTACTGTAAATTCAAACTGGCCATATCTGGTTCGAAAGGCAGTCTTCGGTATGTCTTCTTTCTTCACTTTCACCTGGTGATAGCCTGACCTCAAGTCTATTTTTGAAAACACCTTCGATCCGCTCAATTGATCGAAAAGATCATCTATCCTCGGCAGCGGGTATTTGTTTTTGATAGTGAGGTTATTCAAAGCTCTATAATCGATACACATACGTACCGTGCCATCCTTCTTCGGTACAAATAATACCGGTGCTCCCCATGGCGATGAACTGGATCTAATAAAACCTTTGTCTTGCAGCTCCTCAACTTATTTCTTTAGTTCTACCAATTCGTTATTGTTAACTCTATAGACATATTGTGAAATAGGCACTGCTCCTGGTATCAAGTCTATAGAGAACTCAACGTCTCTGTCTGGTGGCAAACCTGGCAACTTCTCCGGAAATACATCCAGGAATTCCGCTATAAGTGGATGCGGTAACTCTTCTTCTTCCACCCTGGCTCTGCAAAAAGTGCCTCTGCTCCGCTCCTCTGTTCCTCTGACAATCTCAAACTCTGGCTCTCCTGGTGGTCAAAATACTACTCTACCTTCGTGACAATCTATAGTAGCATGGTGTTTACTCAGCCAGTCCATTCCGAGTATAATATCGTAATCCGGAAGTGGCATAACGAGTAAACTCACGCTCAACTCTCGGCCTTCCAATGACACTCTCTGATCTTTACAACAATCACGGACTAGGATAATGCCTCCTCCTGTCATGATCTTGCAAGTCCTATCTAATGGTTCTGTTTCTAAATGATACTTAAGGGCATAAGATACAGATACAAAACTATGGGAAGCGCCAGAATCAAATAATGCGAGTGCTGGAATGGAATCGAGTAAAACTGAACCTGAAATCACGTCTCCAGCTGGCTCGGCCTCCTCAGTGGTCATGGCGTAAGCTCGTCCTTGTGGTGCTCCTCTCTGTTGCTGCTGTTGCTGAGCAAACCTCTCCTGCTGTGTTGGAAGTGGAGGTCCTCTCTGCTGGCCTCCTGGTACAATAGGTGCTCTTGCTGGTCCTCTCTGAGTGGCTCCTCCTCCTTGGCAATTCTGAATAGTTGGGCAGTCCCTCAGCTGATGTGCTGCTGATCCACACGATAAGCAAGTGCCTAACCTTTTTCTGCAGATGTCTCTTGTATGTCCCATCTTTCCGCAATACGAACATGGGGTAATGAGTTGATTATGCCTCTGTGGTTGCTGTTGTTGAGCATGTCCTCGAACTGGTGCCTGTTGGTGTTGTTGCTGGTATTGCTGCTGGTACGGCCTATATTGTTGTTGAAAGTGTGGGCGCTTAGCTGGTCCTGTGTTACCTCCTGTTGCTCCAGATGTATCGCGTCCTCTCTTGGGCCTGAGGTCCAAGTCGTCTTCGACAATCTGGGCATCCATCAGAATACCCTCAAATGTGGCAGTACGTCGTCCCAAAGTACGAGACTTGATCTCCCTATTCAATCCTTTTCTGAATTTTTGAGCTCTGTCTCCTGGGTCTCGAATCATCGATGGCGCAAATTGACTCAATCGACAAAACTCTGCAGCATACTCGTCGATTGACATGCCTCCTTGGACTAAGTCATGAAACTGACTTTCTAAAGCTCCCAAGGCTACGTCAGGAAAGAATTTCTCTTTGAAGAGTTCTTTAAAGTTCTCCCAAGTAAGTCCTTCAGCGGCGAGTCTCGGCTCCGTACGATACCACGTCAGCGCGATATCGAACATCTGGCTGCCAGCGGCCTCTATCTGAAGAATCTCTGAAATCTGTGATAAGCGCAAATTCTTCTCTATGTCTTCTAACCATTCGTCAGCATATAGTATTCCTTCCGTGCCTTTGAACTCTCGAGGCATCATCCTCTTAAAGTCCACTATGGTACCGGGCCTCTGTTGTAGTTGACCTGGATATTGCAGTTGTCGTGCTACTCTCTCCACAGCCTGGAGAGTCATCTGATGAGTATTCTCCATGCTCTCTCTCATCAGTTCGGTCTGCGCCTGGTGTGCTTCTGCTTGCATTCTCTGAGCCTCAGCTTGAATACGCTGAGCTTCTGCTGTTACTCTCTGGGCCTCTAGCATGCCCTGCATCAATGCGAACATCTGTGCCCCGTCAGCGGGCACTCCTCCGAAAATCGGTGTCGGTGGTGGTGGAAGGTTGCCTGTCATAGTTGGGGCAATCCTCTGTATAGGTGGAGGAGGAATCCCGTTAATTGCAGACACTCCTACACGAACAGAAGATGTAGGAGAATCTTCAGGTATCTGTTCGTCAGGTTGAGAGGTAGCAGTCCTCTCTGAATTAGTTGCTCCTATTCTCATCGATCTAGTATTCGGTGACATCCTGAATACAGATCAAAGAATCAATTAAGGTGATAGATATGATATTATCAAGAAAGGACACTAAAGCACTAAAGGAAGCAATCTATTAGAATAGCAATAAGAAGTTCAGAATTTCCTAGTGTGATTGAGCATACTCTCATCCTAGATTCTATTCCTATATCCTAGCACAGGCTCGTAGCAGTACAACTAAGTTGGCACACTACCACGATGTCGCATAACTTGCGAGATTGACCTGCATGGGCCACCACTAAAAACGTGTCACGACTCGCACCCAGTATAGAGGCACGAGAGCGTGGGTACGTCCAGCCTACGCCGCAGCATCGACGGTAGTACGCTGTCTAGGTCTCAGTAATACTAGATAACTAAACACCTGTCAATGATATACATCTCCATAATCTCACAATATAACTCAATCACAACAACTATAAGGCACGATAAAAGATAAAAAGAAATAACATAGTTAAACACCATGTCTCAACATAAGATACTCACAGTCTAGCTGTCCAACACAAGTCTCCAATTAAACTTAACATAGTCTAAACAAAACTGAAATAACCTCCATAAGTCTCAAGTATAAATAAATACTGTCTAAATAGCTGCAGGCAAAGTCTCATCTAGAAGCATGGTCTCCTCTAGGATCTCTGGAACATAGTCTGCATCTATACCTGGTCCGTAGTGTGTGGTACAGAAATTCTCAAGGTTCTCTGAAAAAAATATCCAGTCAGGATTGAACGAAAATACACCTCTAACAGCAGTTCCATATATATTGACAAAAACTATAACACAGTGTAAAGAAATACAAGACAGATATGAAATAACTGGCAATGAGAAATACTGGAATAAAGTACTGGAACATCATCATCAATATGCATCTGACAAGGAATAGAACTACAAGTACATGCAAGAACAAGAACTGGTATGTAAGTGTGTATAAGAACAACAACTAGAACATGTGGAAGATACAAGATCAATATATCAAGATACATGTCAAGAATCATCTAACTAAGTGTGTGAAATATTAGTATATCATGTGATCGGCTTGGGTTATATGACTCATTACATGGATTAGCGATCATCCCCAACAGGTCAGGCTAACCGGATTGTAACAGCGATGAGGCATGTAAGGGTAAGGCTGCACCGACGTGAGATGTGGGTGAGCTAATGCTGCATGTAAGGGTATGATCACATAACTACTAATACTTCTTCATTTATCCCCAGCTAGCACGATGGATTCCAATCACGACTCCTCGTGACAGGTCTCAATGATGCTAACTCGTGTAAGCAACAGTGTCAGAGTCATGTACGCTATACAACAAGAATTATAGAGATAATCAACATAATGGAAACTGTCAGAGAATATACTCGCCTGGGGTCCTTAGCTGGTAATACCACTGTCCGGGTTCCAAGGTACCGTCTGAGTAATCCAACAGTCCTATAGATATATCATAAACACAATACTGTATCAGGCTTTACACTAATACATAATCAAATATCATGATCTCACAGGCTATGCTAGGGGTCACGTCTGTAGTTGCTGTGCATAACAGACAGTCAATGGTACGGTCTTGCCAGTACGTCAGTGTACATATGGCGGTCTGCTAACCTACTACATGGTCACAGGTTAATGTAATTACGGGGTATCCGTGGTTACATTCAAGTCATCTAATATGCATAACACATAGTACATAGTAGGGTCTAATTTATTCATAATATCCATTAGTTACCAAATAATAGACAGATATATATATATATATATATATATATATATACTTTAAATAGAATTAAATACTTTATATACATATATTAAACATCTACTAGGGAGATGTGTACAATACGTATATTTACGTATTTATACTAATCGAGATATGCCATATATGCCAATTTACATTTAACCCTATGCTAATACATGTACCATATATATATTAATTAGGTTTATATTCATATAAATATATAATATGTGCATACAACATACTAATCTACCATCATACGATACGGGTATACTATCATAGCTAGTTATACGCATGAAAACAAGAAAGAATACGCGTATGCATGTACGCGTACACGTACTCGAAAGGGGACTCGAACCTGGGCGCAGAATGAGACGTGCGTGACGCGGCATCGTCGAGTCGAAGGCTGCTCTGGTCGGGTTCAGCGAGTCAGCGATCGGCCGGCGTGTGCAGGCGAGTCGTCCGGTCTGGGCAGCATCGTACGGCTCCGTGCAGTCTGCTCTCGGTTCAGCGTGGCGGGTTCGACGCGGCGTGTGCAGTCGACTCTCGGGCGGGGCAGCGCTCAAACAGCAGTCGAGAACTCTTCGGTTCAGCGCCTGATGGCAGCAGCTCCGGGAACTCTTCGGTTCAGCGCCTGATGGCAGCGGCTCCGGGAACTCTTCGGTTCAGTCCGCAGGCGGTGGGGGTCGACAGGTCCGGTCAGGGCTGCTCGATTCCGGCGGGTTTACGTCGGGTTACTCGGGAAGGAGGTGAACAAGAGGATGGGATGGAGAAATCGGCTAGGGGCTGATTAGGTTAAGGAAAAAGAAAAGAAGGGAATATATATATATATATATATATATATATATATATATATATATATATATATATGATGTTTAAGTTTGACCTAGAATATGTTGACTTTGGTCAATACTAGGAAAGGCCTTGGCTTGCTATGGAGATATTCCAATGGGCTAGGGTTCGAATGAGACTGCGAGGATTGTACTGGTCTAAGGGTTTGGAGGCCATGGTTTCAAAGGTTGATGTTAAATTACACATTCCCAAAAATTTATGGAAAATATAATAAAGGGGGAAAAATGGGTTTATAATGTTTGTCGTGTCAAACGGGTGTACACTTAATGCTCTTTTACATAACAGTGCCAATAATTATAATTTGCATGAAATAGGTTTATTATTTGCTTAATTAAAATTAAATGCAAGAGGTGTTTTATAATTAAATAGAAGTACAAAGGCTGGATTTACGTGGGACACAGGCATCAATGAATGGTCTGGCGTGTCTATGACAAGGGTACGATCGGATGGAAGACAAAGCTTGTGTAGCGTTCTAGTTATTGAATAACGATTAAGTGCAACAATCAATTAAGAATCATAATTATTTAGATAAATAAATTATCATGCAATCATTTACTCATTAATTACGAAAGACAAAAATATCCCTAATCCAAAAAGTGGGGGTGACAGGAACGAACCTGCGCGGGCGTGCACGTGCACGAGATCGACGATGACGACGACGATGGTGATGATGATGATAACGACGATGATGACGATGGTGATGATGACGATTGTGGTGAAGATGCTGATAATGGTGATGGTTATGATGATGATGCTAATGGTGATGGTGTTGATAAAGATGACGATATTGATGATTACGACTACGACTACGACGACGATGATGATGATGGTAATGGTGAGGATGATGATGATAATGATGATGATGTTGATGAAGGTGAAGATGATTGAGGTGAACAGGGATGGCCGGAGTGGAGGGGCTCGGCGAGGAGGAGTGGTGGAAGATAACGGCGAGGAGGAGAGCTGCTGGATGGTGGTAGTGGCTGGAAGAAGTGGCCATAGTAGGGGTGAGGGAAGGAGGTCGAGGTGATAATGGTGGTAGTGGAAGAGATCCGGTGGAGGAGGGATGCTCGGTCGGGTCGATTGTAGGAACGGGGTGACCGCGGGGACTGTTCAGGCGTACGCGGCGGGACTAGCTCCGGCGGGTGCGGTAGCTCGGCGGTGGGTCTGCTCGTGGACGGAGGAGAAGATGTGGTGGCAGTCGGGGCGCTGCTTCTCCAGCGGGAACATCGACGAGGGAGAGACTGACAGGAGGGTCGGGGACGAGCGGTTCAGGCGGTCGTACAGGCCGGCGGGTTGGTCGTCGTGTGGAGGCGGGGATGGAAGCGGGTTATCGAAGGAAGGCGGAGGAGCTGTGCTCGGGATGGAGAGGGGCAGGCGGAGCTCCGGTGCTCAGGCGGGGTCGAAGGTTGAAGGAAGGGGATGAATGAACAGGGAATAGGGGAAGAAAGTCAGCTGGGAGGATGTTCTTTAGGGAATAAGAAAAAGAAAAGAAAAAGTAAAAGAAAGAATATATATATATACACATGTAAGGGGGGTTGGTTTGACCTAGAAAAGTTTAACTTGGTCAACATTTGGAAAAGGGTTCTCATGTAGGATTTCAAGGGCTATGATTTCCTAGATTCAAAATGGATGGCTCGGATTGCATTTGGTTCAAAGTTTGGAGGAGGAGGTTGATGTTGAATTACACACTCCCAAAAATTATAGAAAAATTCATACGAAGGAGAAATGGGTTTCTTCATGTGTTGTGTCTAACGGGATGGACATCTTAATGCACTTTTGCATAAAAGTGCCCAACAATTAAAAAATTGCACAAAGTTGGGTTTATGGTTTAATTTAATTAAAATTGATGTAAAGGATGTTCTAAAATTAATTGGAAGTACATGGGATTAAAATTAGGTGGGACGCAAGTGTCTTGAACGAAGAAGACTCAGAATAGAATATTATCCTAATTTGGGTTGCTCAAAATGGGTCGAGATTGTGTCTCTAATTTTGAGTGGAACGCACAAGGATACAAAGTTAGATTTATATCGAATTAAATATAGGCGTTTGCGACGAATATTATACAACTAAAATAAAGCATAAGAGGGCGTAATTATGAGTTACACAAAGGTCAGAAAAGAAGGCAAGCATGTCTAGGACAAAGGTATAAAATTTGTTGGAAGGCAAAAGCTAGGGTAGCGTCCCAAATATCGAAGCAACGGTAAGGCACAACAATTAAATAAAATTACGGTAATTAATTATAACCCTAATTAATTAATCCAAAAATTACAAATTAAATCCATAACACTATATTTCGGTCAGGGCTCCATCTAGTGGACATCTAGGTCTAGTCTACTAACTCATGCATTAATGACCACTATATATAATACACATATATATATACACATATCATGCCATTATTTAAAATAAATACACACAATACCTATAATATATAAAATGACAAAAATACTCCTATTTTCAGGATGTGGTAGTGACAATATTCGCTCCATTATTCTATATATGAACCTTCTCAAGCATCGCTTCTTTCACCTCTAGCATATCTCGTATCCAGTGACACATAGTTAGAATATGCTATAGTTAACTATAAATTATCGGGTTCTTCCCAAAGTGAATAACACTTTGACTGTCGCAAAACAAAATGTACTATTCTTGCTTAAGTCCCATTTCCTACAGAAACTTTTTCATCCAAAATAACTCCTTATAAGGCTCCATAATTACAATGAATCATGTCTCTATCATAGACAAGAAAACATACTTTTGCAACTGCGACTGCCACGAAGCTACTCTACGAGTAAACATTATAACATAGCTCGAAACAAATATTCTAGTATCCACATCCTCAGCCATATCAACATCGGTATACTCAACCAGCTTCGGCTCATCACTTTAGAATGAAAGCTTCCAATCAGTAGTTCCCTAAAGATAAAGAAAGATCCATTTGATCGCATTCCAATGTATCCTTCTCTGATTGTAATGATACCTGCTAACCATACCTACTATATGAATAATATCTGACCTTCTACATATCATTGCATACATGAGACTCTCCACTACTGAAGCATATGAAACTTATTCCATATCTTTTATTTTATCCTCGTTTGATGGACAATGTCCCATAGTGAGATTCAAGTGAGTTGCAAGGGGGATTACTTACTTTCTTTGACCATTCCATCCTGAAATGCTGAAGTACTCGGTGAATATACTTCTCTTAGGACAACCAAAACAACTTGGATTCTCTCTCTCTCTCTCTCACTCTCTCTCTCTCTCTCTTGGCTAATCTCTATCCCAAGTACAGTCTTTGTTGTAACAAAATCCATCATAAAGAATACCATGTCCATTTGACACTTTAACTCCGCTACCCTGGTGGCATTTTGTTCCACCAATCACATATCATCGACATATAGTAGTAAAATAATGAAATCATCCTCAGTAAAATATTTCATAGATAAATAATTGTCTGATGTCGTACGCACATAATCATAATCTCCCATAAACGATTCAAAATTTGTACAATTGTCGAGGAGCCTAATTCAGACCATATAGACTCTTCTTTAACCAACAAACTAAATATGACTTGTCCTTTTCATAGAATCTCTATGGATGCTCTATGTATAATTTTTTTCACTAAATTACTGTGGAGGAACGTCGTATTGACATCCATCTGCCCAATCTATAAATAGAAATTGGCTGCTAAACCTAGAACCACCCGGACAGATGACAACTTGACGACCAATAAGATTTTTTTTAATCAAAATCTATGCCCTTTCGCTAATTATAGCCTTTGATTACCAGTCTCGCTTTGTATTAAGGACTAGTAGCATCTTCTGTCTACTTCACTCTAAGCAATCATTGATCATTCAAAGTCTTCTTGCCCTTTGACAACCGTACCAGCTCAAAAGTGGAGTTTTGCTGTAAGAAACTAATCTCCTTTTATATGGCCTACATCCTTTCCTTCTTTTGTTCGTCATCCATCACCTCTACAAAGCTTTCACTTTTTTCCCTCTACTTAATAAAAATTATTCTAGTGATTACCTCATAGATTATCGACACTCTCTAGTGCTCCATTCTCAACGGAACCTCAGGTATTGTGTGTGTACTAACAGCCTAATTCCCTTCAGGAACTACCTCCTTAGCATATATGCTCATCCTCCTGAAGGTTATCATAATCTTTATCAGTAGGTTGATGACCAAGGTTGAGAGAAACTCCATGTATGAGATCCCTCATAACTGGATTCTCCATAATGTCCTCTACAAACAGCTCGAAGCGCGATGACTCTAACTTAGAAAAATCCTCAGCCTCATAAGATATCTTGGAATCATAAGTGTTGGTCATGGTATGATCCTCAATGAATATCACGTCCAGGCTTCGATAGAGGTTTTCTTCCACTAGGTCGTAGAGTCTATATCCAAACTTATCCCGACCATAGCCGCCAAAGACGCACATCCTCATCTTAGGCTCAAGTTTGGACCTCTGCAAAGGATCACTAGAAGACAAATTAATAACAAAAAAAGTAGTGTTACGAGCCTTACCCCAATAACTGTCAGGATATTAAGTTTGCGTGTGAGAGAAACACTGTACCATTTCTATCAGTGTCATGTTCATACATACCGCTACACTATTGAGCTGAGGTATCTTTGGCAGAGACTTATGGTATCAATTTTTTTTTATAATAAGCATCAAAGGGACCAATATATTTTTCGTCATTATCAGACTGAATATATTTCAAATTTTTGCTCGTCTCCCTTTTAACGGAGGCCTAAAACTCCTTAAAAGTAGGCAACATGATCCTTGGTCTTTATAGCACATACCTAAACTTTTATAGAACAATCATGTATAAGAGTTACAAAATAAGCACCAATAATTGATTTTACCTTTATTGGATTGTAGACGTCCGAGTAAATTAACTCGGACAATGTTGACTTTCTTGAAATTGAGTGACTTTAGAAAGATACCATATTATGCTTTCTAGCCATGTGGTGTGTGCATGTCTCCAATTTTATAGACTTCAGCTCTGAAATTACCTTCATATTTAAGAAGTAGCTTATTCATTTCTCGCTTATATGTCTAAGCCGCTTGTGCCATAACTTGAAAGAAGCATCACTGATTGCATTCACCTCCCGTGCCCCCTGTGCGCTCCCTTCCATATAGTAGAGACCAGACTTCTTGTTTCCTATAACAATCACCAACAAATCTCGAAAAGCCTCCACTAATAGTTTCCAAATAGATTGAAGAATCTCTCATCATCTAACCTTCCAACAGACGGTAGGTTAGAACAGATATTGGGGGAATAACAAAATTTGTTGAGCACAAGAATTGTTCCCATATTTGTCATAAATTGCACATCTTTTATAGACACAACCTTTGACACATTTCTATTTCCATCTTCAATACTCCACAGTCTCCTATTGTGTATCTGGCAAATAGTACTGTCATGCCCCAGTACCAGAATACGGAGACGGACACGGCCAGCTACCATGTACAAGGTACTATATTTCGTACGACGATCACAACTGTTAACTAGACAAGGGGGTGTATGCTACAATCAAGTCACTTAGGGTTACACGAACATCTATGTCTCAATCAATCAAACAAAAAACAGTAAACGTAGAGCATATATGATAAAGTAATAAGGCATTCCAAATGCTTTCTCAAAATATTTCGGAGACCAGTTATGCAAAATAAGAACCTGATAAAGTATCAAAAGTATATGACAGTGATCAGCTGCAGTCTGATTTAATACAATCATGTAAGGATACTAATGTCCAGACGTGCCGACTAACATATGCCGAAGGCTAAATACCCAAAAGAAGAAAATGTACAATAACGAACAGGGAAGAAGAAAAATTGCTCGTTATCCTCTGCGACCATATTCCTACTACGTGCCATGAGTTGGGGGAAAGTAGGCGGGATCCTCAGGTGCTGGATCGAAACCTGGCCATGCAAAACCAGTGGGGTTAGACCCCAAATAGCAAGTACCACAAAGGAGTACAAAATGGAGAAACAAAACCCAATAATAGATATATGCATACATAGGTTCTGTGTTGTATTTTAGGTCCACGACATATCATAGCACAAAGGTCCAACCCTACAACCAAACAAGGACAAGGGTTGAACTGTCACACTATGATAGTCTATGACCCTAGACTACTAACAAAATAATACAATCACAACCAAGTCAAATTTCTTTATATCGGCCAATCACTTGTACGACTTGCTATTTATGGACTCCGAGATTATCTCAGAAATAATGTATGATAGGTATCATCAGATCACGCCATTGCCGAACATGAGATAACCGAGGCAAATAAAGAAATATATATGCACTTCACTGATGCACAAGTTCCCGTAGGGCCACTGTGCTAAATTAAGGTATTAGTGGCTCCAGTGCTCCTACAGGGAGACAATGTCTCGACATTATTTATAATAGGTCACATACTTTACTCCACTAAGGAGGATGATATACAGTATCCGTGGTGGCCAGCCCACAACGCATTATAATAAATCTTTATGGGAAAGTTCGTTGGCATGATCTCGGGTTACGTAACTGTACCGAACAAGCCTGCGTATAGGAATAGAGTATAAGGATCTCATCCACGCTTGACTAAAACTCATCCTTCCTATTTAATGCTTGCATCCTGTTTGATTCATGTACTTCTTCTAATCGTTTGGTACATCACCTACAGAGAGATGGATATGCAAAATGGATGTACTGCCGCCGATGGCGACGCATCTTTAAGAGTCAATGGTCAGACTCAAGGAGGGACCTCAACGATTCCTAGACTTTCGGGACCAGATGGACAGACTCACAATCCAATTCTATCTGATCTTCCCGCTTCACCTATTGGGAACCTTCCAGCCTTATCAGCACCACATGATGGCCAGGCGCAGCTATTCCAATTCTTCCAGATGATGATGCAGGAGCAGAGGCAGCAGGCAGCCGAGCGGAGGCAAGAATTTTTGGTAGCACTTGAGAGGATGGTTGCACAGGCTACTGTACCAGCTCAAGCACTAGCTCTAGTACCTCGAGCTAGAGTTGGTTCAGTAAAGGACTTTATTTAGATGGGTCCGAAGCCGTACAAGGGCACTGAGAGTCCTGAGGAGACTACCAACTGGATCACCCACATGCAGAAGCTATTGGAAGCTTCACAGTTACCTACAGACCTATGGATGACAGGTGTAAGGATGCTTCTAGATGGTAATGCTCATCACTGGTGGGAATCCATGGAGCGCTAGTTGGGTATATACCAGACTTGAGAGTAGTTCTTGGAGTGCTTTAAAAGGAAGTACTTTCCGGACACCGTCAGAGATACATTGTACGATCAGTTTCTTCACTTGGAGCAGGGGAACCGAACAGTTGACGAATATGATGCCGTGTTTAGTCATCGCAGACTGACTCAGAAGCTCCAATATTACACAAGCTCACAGCCCCGGATCTCTTATGCTAAACTACTGACAGAAGCCAGATTACAAAAAACCATCAGCAGAGGAAAAAGAGGACAGCTGAGGACACAACAAGGATCAGCAAGGATACAGCAAGGACCGGCCAGGACACAACAAGGAGGACCTATCAGACGAACTTTAGCTCAGCAATAGCAGTACCAACACAGAGCAGGACCGTACCAGAATCCGGAGAAGCCCTACTACAATTATTGTGGAAAACACAAACACATTTCGAGAGATTGTCAGACCCGCTTGGGTCAGTATATGAGATGTGGCTCCGGACTGCACCTGGCGAGAGACTACCCAATGCAGCAGACACTTTCACCGCCAGTACAGAGACTAGCGCTTCCAGCACCGAAGCCAGCTCAGCAGATGACTGAACCGGGAGCACCTCGACCCCCAGCAGCAGGAGGATTTCAGAGAGGACCATCTCTACCTACCTAGGAGGATCCGTATATGAGGGCTGGACATAGGCAGCCACAGAGGAACGGACGAGCTTTTACAGTGGAGGTAGATGATATGGATGGAGGTGGATGTCATAGCAGGTATTACTCTTGCTTTTACTTTTTTTGCTGTGACATTATTTGATATGGGAGCCACCCACTCATTCATATCATCTAGTTTTATTTCCAAACACAACATTGCCTCTACACCTTTATCTAGTTGTGTTAGAATTCTCACCGGAGGAAGAGTTGTACCAGTTAGCCGAGTTTGTAGATCGGGTCCTATAGTGATACATGGCAGAGAGATGAACGCCCGACTCTTAGTCCTTCCTATGCCATCTTTGGATATTGTGCTTGAAATGGACTGGCTAAGCAAGTACCATGCTTTCTTCGATTGTTTTGGAGGAAGCATTATTTTTAAGGTACCCGGCCAGCCTGAACTTGAGTTTGCACGAGGATCCACAAAAATCTTTGATGGTATGCAACTCGCGATGGACGACATTATTTATCACCCCATTATTTCAGAATTTCAAGACGTCTTTCAAGAGGAATTTCCAGGACTACCCCCAGACAGCGACGTAGAGTTTTCAATTGAACTAGCACCGAAAGCAGCACCTATATCATCAAATGTTTACAGACTAGTGAAGAAGGAGATGGATGAGCTGAAGGCACAGTTGAAAGAACTAGAGGAGAAAGGATTTATCCGACCAAGTGCATCACCCTGGGGAGCACCAGTGTTGTTTGTACCAAAGAAGGATGGGTCAGTGCGTATGTGCATTGACTACAGAGCCTTAAATACAGTAACTGTGAAGAACAAATATCCATTGCCACGCATTGATAACCTATTTGATCAGCTTAGTGGAGCTAAGGTGTTCTCGAAGATAGATTTGAGATCGAACTATCACCAGGTGAAGGTACGGAAGCAGGACATTCCGAAGACCGTATTCAGAATAAGATATGGGCACTACGAGTTTTTTGTCATACCATTTGGATTGACCAATGCTCCAGCTATCTTTATGGACTTAATGAATCGAGTCTTCCACCAGTATTTGGACCAGTTCATGGTCGTTTTCATAGATGATATACTTATCTATTCGAAGAGCCACGAGGAGCACGAGAAGCACCTGTGGATTATTCTAGAGACATTAAGGAGAGAGCAGTTATATGCAAAGCTCAGTAAATATGAGTTTTTCTTGGACAAAGTTTCATTTCTTGGGCATGTTGTTATGGGAGATGGTATTTCTGTTGATCCAGAGAAGATCTCGGCAGTTGAGACTTGGCCTGTTCCTAAATCAGCAGTGGAGGTGAGAAGTTTCCTTGGACTTGCGGGATATTACCGACGGTTCGTGGAGAACTTCTCCAGGATACCAGCACCTATGACTCGCTTGACTTACAAAGACCAAGAATTCATATGGATCGACGAGTGTCAAGACGCTTTCGAGGAGTTGAAGAAGCGACTGACTACAGCACCAGTATTAACTATTCTATTAGGATCAGGAGGCTATGTGATCTACAGTGACGCATCAGGAAAAGGCTTGGGATATGTATTGATGCAGCATGGCAAGGTGATTGCATATGCATCTAGACAGTTACGAGTGCATAAGAAGAATTATCCAACTCATGACTTGGAACTTGCAGCCGTTGTATTTGCTCTGAAGCTATGGAGACATTACTTATATGGGGAACGAATGAAGATCTACACAGACCACAAAAGCCTCAAGTACGTTTTCACGCAGAAGGAGTTAAATATGAGGTAACGTCGATGGCTCGAGTTGATAAAATATTTCGAAATAGAGCTACACTATCACCCAGGTAAGGCTAACGTTGTAGCAGATGCGTTAAGCCAGAAACCAGCAGTTTACTTCTTGACAGCACAGAAGAAATTATTGGAGGACTTGCAAGAGCTTGGCATTGAAGTGATATTACCCGGAGCAGATAGGATACTAGCCAACTTGCAAGTACAATCATCATTAGTAGAGAGGATCAAGGCAGCTTTGCCTACAGACACCAGATTCAGGAGACTGAAGGAAAGGACAGAGGCCGAAGAGCAGACAGGATTGCGCATTCATGAGGACGGAACATTACGATGTGGTAATCGTCTTTATGTTCCAAATAGAGAGATTCAACAGGAACTGATGACAGAAGCTTATAGTTCGATATATTCTATTCATCCTGGAGGCACTAAGATGTATCGTGACTTATGACAGCACTTTTGGTGGCATGAAATAAAAAGAGAGATAGCTCGCTTTGTAGCTAAATGTCTGGTATGTCAACAAGTAAAGGCGGAGCATCAGAGAATAGCTAGATTATTGCAACCACTTCTGATTCTAGAGTGAAAGTGGGAGCACATCACTATGGACTTTGTCACAGGTTTTTCCAAGAGTCCAAGTGGGAGAGATGCAGTATGGGTAATAGTGGACCGACTCACCAAGTCAGCATATTTCTTACCTTTTAGAGTTGGCCAGTCTACAGAAGCTTTGGCTGACTTATATATGAGACAGATCGTGAGATTGCACGGCATACCAGTCAGCATTGTATCAGACATGGATTCGCGCTTTACATCACACATTGGAGGAGCATGCAAGAGAGTCTTGGAACTCGTCTGAAGTTCAGTACATCTTATCACCCTCAGACAGATGGGCAGTCAGAGCGTACTATTCAGACATTGGAGGATATGTTGAGGGCTTGTATGTTAGATTAGCAGGAGTATCCACAGGAGTATGGACCTGGACCTGATGCTACCTATCAGACTGAGGAGGTCTTACCTTCGGATTATATGTGATTCATTGCAGCTATTTAGAGATTTTAGTTGTTATTCTTTTCGAGACATTATTCTTATATTAGAGTTTATTCTCTTCTCTTTTTAGTAGTTTTGGTATAGTCAAATTGTAGTAGATTTGTTTCCATCCGACTATCATACTTTGAGACTGCTTATTTGATATTCAGTTATTACTTCCCATTTATTTATCTATTTGTGCTGTGGATGAGATATAGATTACGTGTGTCTTGTTGTGACAGTATATTACCACTGTGGATTGGATATCCATGTACAGCGTACGTGTGTATATGGTTTCTATATATTGGAGTTCGTATACATATGGCTGGCGTGTTACGTATTATTAGTCCTACGTATTTTGGGACTGGGCGTGACACTTCACTAATGCACAAGTTTTCGTAGGGCCACTGTGCTAAATTACGGTATTAGTGGCTCCAGTGCTCCTACAGGGAGACAATGGCTCGACGTTATTTATAATAGGTCACATACTTCACTCCAGTAAGGAGGATGATATACAGTATCCGTGGTGGCCAGCCCATAACGCACTATAATAAATATTTATGAGAAAGTTCGTTGGCATGATCTCGGGAGACCATTTTCTTTACATGTTACTATCAATTTTAGTTACTTAATTAGCCCTATATTGTGTTCGAAATCTCAAGGCGTGGTCCTATAAGAATTTCTCTTAAGATGTCGTACAAAATATGGGCTCTCTAGATTCAAACCCATGTAAATTCAGTCTGAATTCACCCGAGCGTGTATGCAACATTCAATCAATTAATATCCTAGCCACGCTTTGGTACTTGACTCGCATATCATGCCAGTGCCAGAGAATATATATATATATATATATATATATCATGCATTTAGGAATTTGGAGGCATTCTCGATGCATAACCCAAATATAAATCACTTAACACGTGACACGGTATGTCACAACTCAGTGCACACTCGATCATATACACTTTTAGGCAATAATTTCTATCAGCACAGATACATTATTTGAGTCCAATCACCAACTATACTTTGGGTTACATGAATCAAGATCATATTGTAACACAAACTTATAACATGCACATAGTGGTTAGTCACTTATCATTTAGTCTGGTTCATATTGAAATCTCAGTTCAACTCATGCCATGTTCATAGCCAATCTTAGCTCATGGATATGTCTAGCATGAGGTCTGGTTACTAAATCCATTCTTCCTTAGAATTATAACACAAGCATTAATCCAAATCAATCATAAAAGAATGAGAAAAATATTCAATTAAAACACCAAGGCCGCATGGGTCTCTAGGCCGCATGGGAAGTCCTAGCCGCATATGAAGTCCAGGACACATATGAAGTCCATGCCGCATATGTCAGGGTTAAAGTCTACTCCTCGAAAAAAGTGTCAGTGAAAAGACAGAAAGTGATTGATGTGACATGCAATAAAGTACGTCAGAAAGAAAGGGCAAAAGCATAAAAATATGTGCCAACGGTTCAGAGTCATGCGTCCAAGGAAGATGACCGCATACTCTGCTTGATGCATAGGTCACTCGGCCATATATGATGTTTCTTGGACTTAGCAAATTTTTTATTTGTTCAGCGAGTGAAAACACAAGAAGTTCCAGAACACTTGTGTAGCAATCAGTCATGCTTCCAACAAAGATGGACGCATGCTGGTTAGTATGCGACAAAGAGTTCAGGCCGCATGGGGCTTCAGGACGCATATCACTCTCAGCCGCATATTTCTTTGGCAGCATAAAAACTTTATTTTCTCCAAACAGCAAGTTCAGCTATGCCGAAAACTCAAAAAAACCAAAAAATATTTTCTCCATAAAAAATTTATTTTAACTCCGAATCAAGTGAACCAAAAGCCAAAATGCTCGAAATAAAGTTCTCTATCATGTAGGAAAACCGATTTTTCTAAGATACCATGTTTTAATAAATCAAAATCCCAAAAAATACATGGAACCTATGAAAAATCTAAACTTTAATTTTAGATCTACTCAAATTCACCCATAAAAATCGAAAACTCCAAGTATTAAAAATGTTTAGAAACACATCAAAAATATAATAAACCAATAATATAGAGGATTTCTATATTTCTCATGCAAGATGTACTTGCCTAAGACTTGGAGGGAGAAACTTAAGAGAGAGAAAGAAAATGAAGTAATGAAGAGAGAGAGAGGGAGAGGTTTAGTTTATATACATGGAGGCTTTGAGGTTTAGACCATGGTGAACCCATGATTAAACCAACCCAACAAATAAATCATGAAAGAATGGGTCTAGTCTCATACAATATATTAAACATGAAAGCAAAAAAATAATACGCTCCAAATACGTATATTTATGAACGAGGAGTGACAAGTACCCTATGTGAGATACGTGCGCTGAAGCCCCTGAGTCAACCAGCCAAGAATTATCGATGCAAGTGAGGTTCATGATAATCTTATCACCCATAATAATGACATCGTCTCCATGTGATGAGACGATCGTTGTTGTGTTTTTACTCTTCTTTCCCTTGTCGCCATTCTTCTCTCTCTTTCAAGGAAAATAGTTCCACTTGATGTGACATTTCTTACTACAATAGTAATATTTGGAGTCCTCATACAAACTTTTGGACTTTTTTTTGCTCTTGTTCTTGCCACCGTTCAGACCCTTATTTTTACTCCTGTTTCGGCTCTCTAAAACAAGTGCCTCATTAATGGGATGTGGATGAAGTGTCTTACAATTTTTTCTGCATCTTTTTATTTAATATTTTACTTTTGGTAATGTCACGCCCCAGTCCCAAAATACTTAGGACTAGGAACACGTAAGCATGCCAGCCGCATGGATATGGCAACTCCAATATATGGAAACCAAACCCATACGTACGCTGTAGTATGAATATCAATCCACAAGTGGTATAAATCTATCACAAGTCACAGGGTATAATCTAAATCTCATCCACAAAAATCAATATAATTAAACAAGTTAGGTTATAAAAGTGGGTGAATAGGTTCCTCCATTTTAATTAATTTTTAATTCTAAATAAATAACCTAAAATAGTATTTTAATCTTATTATAATCTGATTTTATTGTTTAATCCTAATTTTGGTCCAAAGAAAGTCAACTTTACGGATTTGTGATCCATAGTACGCAAATCGAGGCAATCCGTTGAACAAAAAGTCAACCAACTCAAATCCTGGATTTGTGCGTGGAATCCTATAGATTTTAATGCTACATGAATGCTGGAATTGATAGTTTCATAAAATCATAAGTCGATAAAGAGTTATGGCCACAAGGGCGCACAGATGACAGTTTTCGGTGGTTTCCTATTTACGTCTACGTTGCACGAATTTTACAGTAGAATAAAATTATATTTTAAATTCTAGAAAAAATAATTTTCTAGAATTTCATCATGTCAGCTTTCCGAAACTTCAAACGGTTCATAATTCCGAGTTCGAGATCTCCCAAAATCTCGAAAATACAAAAATGCGTCTGATTTTGGACACCTGACACTTTCGGAATATTCTAGAAAAATAGGTTCTGAAATTACTAAAATAATTTATATATTCAGAAAACTAACCTTGAGATAATTCTAACAAAAAAAAACTGGAGCGCGTTTGGAGTCCGGAGCTAGGAGATATCGTCTTTTTAAGTCGTCATAACTACTAAAAAATGAGACTGGATTTATGACGAATTTTGACTATTTTTGGACAAAAAAGAGAGGAGTTTGGGGATAAAAAATATGAAAGATGAGTTTATTCCATAAGTTTATAATGGTGAAGATTGTTTAATTGAATAAGACTAGGATTGGCTAATTTGAATATGATTAGGATCAGTGTAAATAAGGATAGGATATGCATGAAGTTGTTTTCCTAGTAGGCTCAGGATTTGAATTAATTTAAAATAGAGTTTGAGTTCATCTCAATAATTTATAATCTTAAATAGAATTAAAGATAGTACAAATAATTTATATATAATCTTATTAATATCTATTAACACTAAATTAGCTCTATCTAATATTAAGACTTTATATATCCAAATAAATCCTCAATAATTCCAAAAATCCAATAATTACTTAAAATTCTAAATAAATTACAGAAAAATATATTTAAATATTTTAACTCTAAAATAAATGTTTGGTAGTAACAACATTCAAGTATGGTCTCATAGTAAATCATGAAAGTCCTAAAAATTTATGTTTTCTAAGTTTTAATTACCAAAAATTCTAGAAAATCTCCAAAATCTAAAATAACCTAAAATAATTCTAAATAAATATTTATATAAGTAAATATATCAAGAAATTTATTTTTTAATTAACTAAGAGAATAATCTAAAGAAATTCAACATCTATAATAAATATAATAATATAAAATACACATAAAATACCTATTTTGGTGAGGGGGTTTACAGGTAAACTCTAGACTAACTATATATGTCTTTTTGAGGAGAAGCGATTATTGACACTCATACGATCTTTCAAGAGTCTGACAACGTACACAACAACCAAAACCTTTGTACCTCATTGTCGAAATTTACTTCCATAGGGTATAATTGGTCAACCACATTCTGAAACTCACTCAAGTGAGGATTTTCCACTTCCATGATCCAATTTGGAGAAAAAACTTTGCTATTAAAATTCTGATTTCATATCAGACAAGATTTGTTGTTCATTTCAAATCACAGTAGATTATATCTACAAATTTTTTAACCAAACACGTAAAGTATTTCAAAATTTAAATTTTGACTGCTTCTATGCTCTAAGAAAAGGAGAGGAGTTGTACTACAATGATCCAGCCAGTGATTGGAAGAGTTTTAACCTCAAATATATATAATTAAAACTAAAGCATGCCCATGGTTTTTGCGTCTCCTCATGTCATCTACTTGCCAATTGTATATTTGCTTCATTGTACTTTTGTCTTGCTCGTTAGTAACCTAGATGGTTAGTAGTTTTAAAATAGAATTATTTATATTTACCCCCCAATCCATAATGCAAACTCTATGACTCCCCCCCCCCATTTTTATTTTAATTAATGGTACCATACATTTCTCAAAAATTAGGCATATATATATATATATATATATATATATATATATATATATATATATATTTGGGGGGGGGGGGGGGTTAACACTAATTAAAAATATGTAATTATGAAGGAATGGTAGGGGGTCGTCACAGGCTATTAAAATAAAAATTGGGGGGGGGGGGGGGGGTCATATAGTTTGCATTATGGATTGGGGGGCAAATACAACTAACTCTTTAAAATTTTGTGTATTTATATATTTGGATGAAATCTTGGGTATGTTGCTAAAGTAGATGTCAAGGACCCTACGTAGAATCATACGTAGACATCTGTGTAGCCTGGGTCCGGATCAGCTAGTCGGTTAATACTGTCCGGTCCCTCTCCCCATTTATGATATGTGGGTCCCACTGAGAAAATAATAAAATAAAATTCAAAAGCACATGCAAATAGGAGAAGAACATATGACCGAACAATATCAGTTGGACAGCTAATCCTATCTGGTGCTGCCCTCCAAATGTGACTCAAATCTTTATGTTGACTTGGGGTGTACACACCTTGCTCAACTATTTTATCCTTTTATTGACGTACTCAATGATACCAATGACAAAATAATTAGCAACGAATATTACGTTTCATTGGAGGAACTCATCCATCCAACCACAATATTTTTGTCTTCATCTCTACTCTTATAATAAGGTTTGAAAATGACTCAAAATTGAACCATCTAAGCCATATGTAAATACTCTTCTAGCTATTTATTTTAAAAATAACTAATTATTTAACTACCTAATATTATTTACTTACAACTAAACAATTCTAACTCAAGTAGTTAAGATGTAAGATATTTTCTTGGTTGCTTTAGTTCAATTCTTAGAAGAGATAGTATTTATAATAATTTTATATTTACATTTTTTAATAATATTTTAATGCACATTATTAGTCTTTATAAAGAGACTTGAAAACAGTTTAAAATAAGCATTTTAAACCGTATGCATATCATCACATAATTAAAAAAAATTAAAAATAGTCTAATTTTAACTAATTGTTTAATTATCTAATTATAGCTAAACATCTCTAACTAATGTAGTTAAGGTGAGAGGCATTATTCCTAGACATGTTCGTTTCTATGGAACAGTGGTATCTATAATAAATTATAATTTAAATTTTTTTAAACAATTTTTTAGCGTGCAATGCACATGCACGTTACTAGCCTCTTGTTACTTGGCCAATAAGATAATTTGACAAATTTAAACTAATAATTTTTCTTCTAAATTCTAGATTAACAGTTTTACTACTTATAAAAATCCTTAAATTTATCATGTTAATTGAACTTCAATAAGAAAAAATATACTAAAACTCAAATATAAGTTCACAAAAAAGCAAATTCAATATATCCAAATTATTACAAAAAAAAGGAAGCAAAAAAATTATACATAAAAAGAGAGAGAGATAGGATTTAAACTCATGCCTCTCTTATGACAACTCAAAGTACTTGCACTAGAGATAATTTATTCTTTGTACATTAGAGGGTAAAACTAATATATATTTTAAAATTATAATTTTTTTTATATAGTAACAAACATTTTTAAAAATATTGGGAGTGCCATGGCCCGCCTTGGATTCTTAATAGATCCGCCCCTAGGAATATGATGCCATGCAAAATCCTTTTATCCTCGATCAGGGATGGCCTAGGGGCAACCCAAACAATCCCACAGGCTTAGACAACCCCCTCTTCTTAGAACAACCAGGGCCTGCAAAAACTGCAGCTAGTATCCAACAAAAATCAGGACCAGCAACAAGCAACATGGGTTCAACTTGTAAGAGGAGACCATGTGAGAAAGCAATGCTGTATGCTCTCCAAATTTCCAATAAAAACCCTTTGCTCCCTGGATCCTCCTGCTTTATGCTCTCCCTCAAACAAAAATCCCCCACTCGCTAGTACCACTCGCCCCCATCTTCTTCCTCTGGCTCTTTGATACATCACCATTCACAAACCCTCCTCTTTTACTTTTTTTTTTGTAAGTTACAAGTCTTCTAGACTTCTAGTCTTAGCATAAGTATACCATTCATAAATTTAATGTTAAGCCACTGTTGGACATCATGTGTGATTTTTATGTACAACTTTTGATATCTGTTTTGTTACCAAGCTCTTAAGATATTTATCATTTTCAAATGGATGAAGGTCTGATTTGTCAGTTCTAGATTTAGGAAAACCTAACCTAAATCTGGTATAACCTGGTATCATTGTCACGCCCCAGTCCCAAAAGTACACGGGACCAGGTCACGTGGCAATAGCCAGCTGACACGTCTTCGAGGATATCCCAATTTAATGGATCCACGAAGAGTGCTACGCTGTCCTATAATACTAACAGGTGCAATATCAGTCAATTACAGGTAATCTAATCTCATCCACAATATAAAGAGCAAGAAGTACTACATAAACTTCTGGAAGATAAACACCAGTATGAAATATCATAGTACAAACCAAGATATCTGGTGGGAACAAACCAACTGCTATAACGTAATAAAAGTACTGAAATGCGATATAAAAGATAATGACTAGGGCATCGGCTCTAGATAATGATGCACCCAATCCAGGCTGAAGGCCTACCAACTAATCACGGAAACTCTGAAGACTGCACCTCTAAATCCTCTGTGGTAGCGAATCTCATCTCCTGTCCGGGGCCGTACACTGTGGGGTAGAAAGCCTCGTCCAAATCTAGAAGGGAACTAGGTCCTCAGAGGGACGTAACAAGATACATAGAGACAAGCCATATATAAGTACTGAATAAAATAAATTGAATAAAGGTGTGCTAACCATCTAAGTGAATGCAATATGAGGACAACTGTGAGTATATGGGAAGGTATAGGCTGACATATGCTGACATAATTTACCAGTTGTGTCAACCGGCTAGTATATGCCACACATGCCCCCTATAACACGGGCGCAGGAATACAATAATGTCCGACATTCTATAGAGTGTGGTATCTGTAATGTCATCAAGTAACGCCCAACACTCTACAGAACGTGGTATCAGTAATATATAAATACGTCTGTATCACTCCGTCGAGTGCGGTATCAGTGTAAAGGAGTGGGGTATCCCATATGCCTACCAGTCGTCCTCCCCTCCCAATGTAGATATACCAGTCAAATAATCGACGCGCATATTCCTTATCTAAATGCCAAGTCTCTATACTGAAATAGTCATAAATTGCTTGCTAACCGTGATGCACGTCACACAGACGATAGCTAGTCGATCACGCGAACAGGCATCCCAACATGAGATTTATCACTATGAATACGTGTAAAAGTGTCAGGTCTTGGAAGATAATAGGGTATCATCTAATGAGGTGAGTCTGCTAACGACTAAGTCCATGTATACTAATCATCGACGTATCCGTCGAAATGCACCCGAGACAATCTCGGACGCGCACAGTTGTATAAAGCAAAGCAATAAGCATATAATACAATATTTGCATAATTTAAATTAGACTGTAAATATGGCAAGGTATCTTACCTGAGTCTTCAAGAGATGAATGCCAAAAGCCTGCTCTGGTAGCATCTCCTGGCTGATCTAAAGACCCTAGACAAACAATATAACACAATAATATAGGCATCAGATACTACGCATTATCTACGTACGATTAATACGCTACTCTTGAATACTTGTCGCGAGTTCACTGTTGCTCGAGTACAGCATCACGTGCGCACTTAACTAGGGTGTACACGTATTCTGTCTTCGGTTAACAGGTGTCTCGAGGCAATAATTATCTAGTTACGAGTTATCCATGATTTCTGTTCTATGCGGGCATGTCTTTATTCTCCATGTTTGTACATACTAGGATTTATATCCGAGGGTTTCTACCGGATTACCTGTCCTTGATAACTGGTCGTTAGTTTAGAATGATTAATCACTAATTAATATCTAACTAAAACTCAATTCCATGCACAAAATACTAAATAGGTTTATGAGTTTATTAATACACTTCCATGCTGACACGGCGACACGAAGGAAATTACTAGGACACGAGAGAGACGGGTTCCACGAACGAGTACCTGATCAACCGAGCGAGGGGGTACGCTCACTGGTCGGCTGTTCCCTTCGACGAGGGTGGCTCCGGTAGCATGGATGGATCCGTCTAGCGGTGATGGGACAGTCAGGATCGGGGCAGTGCTCCGGTCTGGGAGCGGTCGGGCTGGGGTGTGCACCGGTCGGGGAGCGGTCGGGCTAGGTTGAGCAGCCGGTCGGGGAGCGGGCTGGCTGGGTTGAGCAGCCGGTCGGGGAGCGTGCTGGCTGGGTTGAGCAGCCGGTCAGGGAGCGGTCGGGGTCGGGGTCGGGGTGGAGCGGGAGCGGGCTGGAGCAGTCGGCGCGGGAGCGGGTTGGAGCAGTCGGTGCGGGGGCGGCTGTAGGGGGTCGGTCGGGTGAGGTGGTCGGGAGCGGGCTGGGGTGTGCAGCCGGTTAGGAGTAGTCGGGGTTGAGGGGTTCGACCGGTTGGGGAGCTTGGTTTAGCTGGGGAGGTCGGCTAGGGTTTTATGGAGGATGATGAATAGTAGTTTATTAGGGTTTTGCATGAGGGGGTTTGTATTTATAGTTGGTGATGGAGATTATGGGCTGGCCTTGTGTATCGGCCTATCCTGCCTTGTTAGGGGCTGGTCCACGTAGCAGTGCACAAGGTGGGCTTGGTCAGATTTGTTTGGGGTAAAGTTGACTTCAATTATAATTAAATTAAATAATTGCAAGGCGCTCTCTCAAGAACTGCGGCGTAGCTAAGGTGAGATGCAAGGGCGAGGTGCATTTTAAGACGTAAATGGACGCACATTAATCCTAATTAATGCCAAATAAACACTAGCGTCTTAATTTAATTCTAATTAGTCTTGAATTGGTCGAGGGGGTTTACAATTTACCCTTCTCAGAGCATTTCATCCTCGAAATTAAAACCTACGCATGGTAAGAAGTTTCGACCGAATACAAAAGATGCTAATACGTACCTAGTCCTTCGAAGAGATGGGGATAGCGCTGTCTAATGTCCTCCTCGAGTTCCCAAGTTGACTTGCCTGGTGCTTGATGTCTCCACGCGATGCGAACTAAGGGAATGGTTTGTCCTCGCAGTACTTTCTCGCCCCTGTCCAGAATCTCGACGGGCTCCTCTTGGTATGATAAGCTCGGGCCAACTGTGATCTCTGAGTGGTCAAGTATGTGACTCAGATCCGGTATGTACCTCCTCAGCTGAGATACATGGAAGATGTCATGAACTCCTTCCAAGGTCTGCGGCAAGGGTAATCTGTAAGCAACCTCTCCAACGCGTTCTAATATGTCGAATGGTCCGATGTACCTCGGACTCAGCTTTCCTCTGCCTCCAAATCTGATAGTCCCTCGAGTAGGTGAGATCTTCAGAAATACGTGATCTCCAACCTAAAATTCTAAGGGTCGACGATGTGCATTTGCCCAATGCTTCTGTCTGTCTTGTGCTGCTCGAAGGTGCCATTGGATCTTCTTCACTTTTTCTACTGTATGAACAACCAACTCTGGTCCGAGAATCTGTCGCTCACCTATATCACTCCAGCATACTGGGGAACGACATTTCCTTTCATACAATGCTTCATAGGGAGCCATCTGGATGCTTGCTTGACAGCTGTTGTTGTAGAAAAACTCGACCAGATGCAAATGGTCCTCCCATGATCCTCCGAAGTCAAGCATGCACTCTTTCAACATGTCTTCTAGCATCTGAATCGTGCGCTCTGACTGACCATCTGTTTGTGGGTGATATGCTGTGCTAAACTTCTGGCGAGTACCGAGACTCTCTTGCATACTCTGCCAAAAGTAAGACGTGAACCTCGTATCCCTGTCAAACACGATACTAACTGGCACTCCATATAGGCGCACAATCTCTCTCATGTACATATCTGCTAAGGCCTCCGTCGATTGCCTAACTCTGAAGGATAAAAAGTGTGCGAACTTGGTGAGTCTATCCACAATTACCCATACTGCATTGCGCCCACTAGGACTTCTCGGGAAGCCCGTTACAAAGTCTATGGTGATGTGCTCCCATTTCCACTCTGGTATAGGTAGTGGTTGAAGCAATCCTGTAGATCTCTGATGCTCAGCCTTGACTTGCTGACACACCAGGCACTTGGCTACAAAGCGTGCTATCTCCCTCTTTATTCTGTGTCACCAGTAGTATTGTTTCAAGTCCCTGTACATCTTAGTGCCTCCTGGATGAATAGAATAGGTTGAACTGTGTGCCTCTGCCATCAACTCCTGATAAAGTTCTCCATTTGGAACATAGAGACGATCTCCACATCTCAAAGTTTCGTCTTTATGTATACGCAGTCCTGTCTGTAATCCAGTCTCTGTCCTCTGTCTGAGCCTCTGAAATCTGGCATCTGTTGGCAAAGCAGCCTTGATTCTCTCCACTAATATCGATTGCAATTGGAAACTCGATAATTGTCCATCTACTCCGGGCATAACGACCTCTATACCCATATGCTCTAGCTCTCTCAACAGATATTGTTGGGTAGTCATGAAGAATGCCGTGGGTCTTCTGCTCAACGCGTCGGTTACTACGTTGGCCTTTCCCGGATGGTACTGTAGCTCGATCTCGAAGTCCGTCATCACCTCGAGCCAAAGTCTCTACCTGATTAAGATCCTTCTGAGTGTAGACGTACTTTAGGCTCTTATGATCGGTAAATATCTCTACTCTCTCCATATAGATAGTGCCTCCAAAGCATCAAGGCAAAGATTACTGCTGCAGGTTCCAATTCGTGGGTGGGATAGTTCTTCTTATGTGTCCTCAACTGTCTAGAAGCATAAGCTACAACCTTTCCATGCTGCATCAAAACACATTCTAATCCTTTTTCGGATGCATCGCTATAGATTACGAATCCTCCGGGTCCAGATGGTATAGTCAAGATAGGCTTCTTCAGCTCATCGAATGCCTTCTGACACTCCACTATCCAGGTGAACTCCTGCTCCTTGCGGGTCAAACGAGTCATTGGCTCTGCAATCTTCGCGAAGTTCTCTACGAACCTCCGGCAATATTCAGCAAGTCCTAGAAATCTCCTCACTTCCGAAACATTGGTAGGGGTTGGCCATGTCTCTACAGATAAAATCTTCGTCGGATCTACTGAAATTCCATCTCCTGAAATGACGTATCCAAGGAAAGTGATACGATCCAGAAGAAACTCATATTTGCTCAGCTTGGCATAAAGTTTCTCGCTCCGTAGAGTCTCTAACACTAGTCTCAGATGCTCTTCGTGCTCCTCGTGGATCTTCGAATACACCAAAATGTCGTCGATGAAGACTACCATGAACTGGTCTAAGTATTGGTGGAATACTCTGTTCATCAAGTTCATAAATACAGCAGGTGCATTCGTTAGCCCAAATGGCATTACTAAGAACTCGTAGTGACCATAACGAGTCCTGAATGCTGTCTTTTGAATGTCTTCTCTTCGCACCTTCACTTGGTGATAACCCAATCTCAAGTCAATCTTGGTGAACACTACTGCTCCTGTCAACTAGTCGAATAAATTATCAATTCGCGGTAGGGGGTAATTATTCTTGATAGTCAAAGCATTAAGGGCTCTGTAATCAATGCACATGCGTATTGTTCCATCCTTCTTGGGTACGAACAACAATGGTACTCCCCAAGGTGATGCACTAGGACGGATAAATCCCTTGCTCTGTAACTCCTCTAATTGTAACTTCAGTTCGTCTAACTCCTTCTTCGCCAATCTGTATACATTTGAAGATACTGGCGCTGCTCCGGGTACTAGCTTGATGGTGAACTCCACGTCTCTATCTGGCGGTAAGCTTGGCAGTTCTTCGGGAAATACATCCTCAAATTCTGCAACTATTGGCGGGGGTGCAATCTCCATAGCCATGCAAGTTCCCGCCATCTGTCCTACTCCTTGTTCAACGGTCCCTCGTATGTACTCGAACTCCGGTTGATCTGGCAGTCTAAAGGTGACGCTACCCTTCCGGGAGTTCAGTACGGCGTTATACTGGCTTAACCAGTCCATGCCTAACACAACATCAAAGTACGGCATAGGCAATACCAATAATTGTGCTCTCATCTCTCTGCCACATACAACTATCGAGCACGTTCTGATAGTGCTGGTAACCGCATGATACCTCCTCCGGTAAGAATCTTCCAACTCTTAGGTAAGGGGGAAGTCGCTACTCTATGCATTGCTACAAATCTACTAGATATAAATGACAGTGTAGCTCCAGAATTAAATAATACAGTTGCAGGTAATGATGCAACTAAGATGGTACCTGTGATAGCTTCCCCTTCTGTTTCCTCCTCAGTAGCTATGAAAGCAAAGGCTTGTCCCTGCCTCTTTTCCTCTCTCGGCTGTCGGTTCCGGTTGAACTGTACTTCCTGTGGGGCCAAGGGTAGTCCCCTCTGAAATCCTCCGGGTGCTGGTGGTCGCTGACCTCCTGGTGGGGGTAGTGTCCTCGGGGCTGGTGCTGCTGGCCTCGATCCTGTCTGTAGTGCTGTCTCTCTACACTGCGGGCAATCTCGGACAAGGTGCTGACTGGACCCGCATATCATGCATAATCCTAACTTCTTCCGGCAATCTTTAACGACGTGTCCCTTCTTGCCACAATGGTGACAAGTCAGAAGCTGCTATTATGGGTATGGCGCTGCTCTCTGCTGCGTCTGTGCTCCGGGACGACGAAGCGGTCCTCCTGCTCCGGGCTGTGCTCTGGCTGGTATAGTCGTGATGGGACGTCTAGCTCCTCTGACGATGGCCTCCTGGATTCTTGCCTCTGCAAGAACCTCTTCATAAGAAATCCTCGCCTGTGTAGTGGTATACCTCTGTAGTTCGAAATTGAGTCCATGGTGAAATCTCTGGGCTTTTTCGAGTTCATTGGGTATCAGGATGGCACCAAATCTGCTAAGGCGGCTGAATTCTGCATCATATGCGTCAACAGTCATATTCTCCTGTTCTAAATGTAGAAACTGGGAGTACAGGGCATTTCTGACTGTAGTTGGGAAATACTTCGTATTGAAGTACTCTAGGAACTGTTCCCACGTCTGGTTCTTTCCTACACTGGGCTCAATGGAATCCCACCAGTGATGGGCGTTGCCTTTTAGTTGGGCCCTCACTGTGGTCATCCAAATCTCTGGTTGCAGTTGTGAAGCTTCTAGTAACATCTCCGTGTTGGCGACCCAATCGGAGATCTGCTCGACGGTCTCATTTCCCGAGAAAGTATCTGGTCCCATCTGTCGGAACCATCTAACAGTGCCACCTGTCTGGGCTGGTGGAGATGCTGGTGCTGGTGTTGCGATAGGTGTCCTCTCTAGTACTATCATCAGACTCTGTCTCAATATCTCTGTTTGCTGCCACTGTGCTTGCATCATTGTCTGAAAGAACTGAAACATCTGCGGCTGGCCATCTAGCTGTGGCATCTCGGGTTGATAAGGTGGAGGCGGTGGTAGTGGAATCTCTGGCTGTGCAGTAGGCGTCTCCTCAGATATCGGCCTCTCAGTCTACGTCATCGGTGTAGCTCCAGAAGTCTGTCCCTCATAATGTTGCGTGGGGATTGTCTGGGAAGTCTGTCCTTCGGGCTGCGGTGTAGGATCGTTCTGCGATATCTCGTGCCAATGTATCAGCGGGGTCTGTAGAGAGAGTTGCCCTTGGGGTACTTCATCTCCTTGAGTGGTGTTATCTGGCACCGTGGCACGGGGTGCTCCTCGTCTACTGCACAAATTCATCTTGCGGCAAGAGATATGACTTCATTAAAAGAGTACGAATCAACAAACATGATGCAGATATTTAGAAGCAGTATCAAGGAGGTTCAAAGGCGAATCAAAAAGTGGATGAGACCTAGTAATTTTTATCCTATTGCAGGCTCGCTGGGTACGTTACCATACCACAAGCAAAAAAGTAGACCTGCATGGGCCACCACTAAAACCATGTCACGCCCCAGTCCCAAAAGTACACAGGACCAGGTCACGTGGCAATAGCCAGCTGACACATCTTCGAGGATATCCTAATTTAATAGATCCACGAAGAGTGCTACACTGTCCTATAATACTAACAGGTGCAATATCAGTCAATAACAGGTAATCTAATCTCATCCACAATATAAAGAGCAAGAAGTACTACATAAACTTCTGGAAGATAAACACCAGTCTGAAATATCATAGTACAAACCAAGATGTCTGGTGGGAACAAATCCACTGCTATGATGTAATAAAAGTACTGAAATGAGATATAAAAGATAATGACTAGGGTATCGGCTCAAGATAATGATGCACCCAATCCAGGCTGAAGGCCTACCAACTGATCACGAAAACTCTGACGGCTGCACCTCTAACTCCTTTGCGGTAGCGAATCTTGTCTCCTGTCCGGGGCCGTACACTCTGGGGTAGAAAGCCTCGTCCAAATCTGGAAGGGAACCAGGTCCTTAGAGGGACGTAACAAGATACATAGAGACAAGCCATATATAAGTACTGAATAAAATAAATATAATAAAGGTGTGCTAACCATCTAAGTGAATACAATGTGAGGACAACTGTGAGTATATGGGAATATGTAGGCTAGATATATGCTGACGTAATTCACCAGTCGTGGCAACCGGCTAGTATATGCCACACATGTCCCCTATAACACGGGCGCAGGAATACAATAACGTCCAATATTTTATAGAGTGTGGTATCTGCAATATCATCAAGTAACGCCCAACACTCTACAGAACGTGGTATTAGTAATATATAAATACGTCTGTATCACTCCGTCGAGTGCAGTATCAGTATAAAGGAGTGGGGTGTCCCATATGCCTACCAGTCGTCCTCCCTTCCCAATGTAGATATACCAGTCAAATAATTGACACGCATATCCCTTATCTAAATGCCAAGTCTCTATACTGAAATAGTCCTAAATTGCTTGCTAACCGTGATGCACGTCACACGCGGCGATAGCTAGTCGATCACGCGAACACGCATCCCAACATGAGATTTATCACTATGAATACGTGTAAAAGTGTCAGGTCTTGGAAGATAATAGGGTATCATCCAATGAGGTGAGTCTGCTAACGACTAAGTCCATGTATACTAATCATTGACGTATCCGTCAAAATGCACCCGAGACAATCTCGGACGCGCACAGTTGTATAAAGCAAAGCAACAAGCATATAATACAATATTTACATAATTTAAATTAGACAGTAAATATGGTAAGGTATCTTACCTGAGTCTTCAAGAGATGAATGCCAAAAGCCTGCTCTGGTAGCATCTCCTGGCTGATCCAAAGACCCTAGACAAACAATATAACACAATAATACAGGCATCAGATACTATGTATTATCTAAGTACGGTTAATACGCTACTCTTGAATACTTGTCGCGAGTTCACTGTTGCTCGAGTACAACATCACGTGTGCACTTAGCTAGGGTGTACACGTGTTCTGTCTTCGGTTAACAGGTGTCTCGAGGAAATAATTATCTAGTTACGAGTTATCCATAATTTCTGTTCTATACGGGCATGTCTTTATTCTCCATGTTTGTACATACTAGGATTTATATCCGGGGGTTTCTACCGGATTACCTGTCCTTGGTAACTGGTCGTTAGTTTAGAATTATTAATCACTAATTAATATCTAACTAAAACTCAATTCCATGCACAAAATATTAACTAGGTTTATGAGTTTATTAATACACTTCCATGCTGACATGGCGACACGAAGGAAATTACTAGGACACAAGAGAGACGGGTTCCACGAATGAGTACCTGATCAACCGAGCGAGGGGGTACGCTCACTGGTCGGCTGTTGCCTTCGATGAGGTAGCTCCGGTAGCATGGACGGACCCGTCTAGCGGTGATGGGACAGTCGGGATCGGGGCAGTGCTCCGGTCGAGGAGCGGTCGGGCTGGGGTGTGCACCGGTCGGGGAGCAGTCTGGCTAGGTTAAGCAGCCGGTCGGGGAGCGGGCTGGCTGGGTTGAGCAGCCGGTCGGGGAGCGGGCTGGCTGGGTTGAGCAGCCAGTCGGGGAGCGGTCGGGGTTGGGGTGGAGCGGGAGCGGGCTGGAGCAGTCGGCACGGGGGGTGCGGGAGCGGGCTGGAGCAGTCGGCGCGGGGGCGGCTGTAGGGTGTCGGTCGAGTGAGGTGGTCGGGAGCGGGCTGGGGTGTGCGACCGGTTAGGAGTAGTCAGGGTTGAGGGGTCCGGCCGGTTGGGTAGCTTGGTTTACATGGGGAGGTCGGCTAGGGTTTTGTGGAGGATGATGAATAGTACTTTATTAGGGTTTTGAAAGAGGGGGTTTGTATTTATAGTTGGTGATGGAGATTATGGGCTGGCCTTGCATGTGGGCCTGTCCTGCCTTGTTGGGGTTGGTCCACGTAGCAGTGCACAAGGCGGGCTTGGTCGGATTTGTTTGAGGTGAAGTTGACTTCAATTATAATTAAATTAAATAATTGCAAGGTGCTCTCTCAAGAACTACGGCGTAGCTAAGGTGAGATGCAAGGGCGAGGTGCATTTTAAGACGTAAATGGATGCACATTAATCCTAATTAATGCCAAATAAACACTAGCATCTCGATTTAATTCTAATAAGTCTTGAATTGGTCGAGGGGGTTTACAATCATATTGGATCAAAAAATACATAAATCAGGGACTTAAAGGCTTATTCCATCTTAAGCTTACAATTTCAGTTGCAAGACTTATGAGGCACTTCTCTCGACTCTTTTATATGGGTCAGATATAAAATAAGTTCTACAATGACAAGTTGTGACTTACTAGAAGAATGAAAATGTTGAGTTTTGTTAAGAGTAATACTTTTTGCTATGATGGTACGTAAAACCTAGTTGAGGCACTTTTTTTTGACTGTGTGCCATTTTTGTATGATGTTGATATGGTACTTTATGTTATGATGGTAGAATCTAGTTCAAGATAAAATCACAATGTAAAGTTGATTTTTTTAATTTTTTTATCTATATATTTTTATTGTAATTATTTTTAGGGTCAATGGGCAACCAAAATTAGCTCCTGCTAGGACGACTCAACCCCCAGGCCATGACCTCGGTAACCTTGGTACTATGTTAAAAATTGTGTTGCTGTACCAAAACTTCATAATTGAGTTTTGGTGACCTGTGAGGGTTGAGAAGGAAATGTAGGTACTATTTCCAACATGCATATACAGCTCCAATGTCTTGTAGTGCAATAACAGAGATTTTAACATATACCGCATGTATACTTAAATATTAGTACATTTGGACTAGGGAGTACATACAAAACCTCGCCATTGTCGTCTCCAACATGTATCCAAACATACAACTTCGAACATTTCAAAATCTACTTAGGTATATCAAATTTGTCGTGTTGTGTCATATTCATGTCCGTACAAAATAACGTGTTATGTCATATTCATGTCCGTACAAAATAATAATTGAACATCAATTCAAGAAACTCAATTCCCAGTCTGAATACAACCAAATCGAAATCAAAGTAGTTGGGCTCCCATAATATTGCAGTAACTGTTAATAGAGTCGAGAGATCCATATAAGTCGTGAAGATGACATAACTTAGATGATATGGTACTTCTCTCTACAAATATATTATCCTCTAATACATTTGTTATGTATTAATTTGTCACATACTTATTTTCACAATCACATCACCCTGATTGCAATTAACATCAAATAGAAAATAAAAAATCATATGAAAAACTAAAATATTGAATAGTAATAATAGTAGCAAATAAATAAATTAAGAGAGGGAAATGTATAAGTAAGATGAGATGCGTCACATACTACAAGCTGCAATCGAAACAAATACGTAGTAAATATATATAATGTTATATGTGTTGGGAACGAACGCGAAAATTGTTCTTTCAAACCAAGAGACGTTATGAGGACCAAAAAAAATGCACAAAACAATCACAATAAATCAAAATGCAAACACCAAGACTTTTACTTGAAAAATCTTGATGAAAAGAATTACGGGACGGTCAGAGTCCAATTCAAAAAATGTTCGAAACAAAATGCGAAAACTATTCCCCCAAACCGAGAAGTTACGAGAGAACCAAAGTAAAGCGCATAAATACAAATCGCCGAAGTCATAAAGAGCCAAAAAATGCAGAAACAATAATTTTTTATGTGAAAAGCCCTAATGAGAAAACCTGGGACAATCAGATTCCAACCCTAAAAAACCTTCATTATTTGAATAAGAAAGTACGCCAATTCCTTACAGACTTCTCATCGATCCAAAATTGATTACCATAACTACTTCAAAGAAGAAAACCCAATTAAAGACTTCGAAGAAGAAGTGATGACGAGAGGAATTACCCGAAATGATCGCTCCTTCACAATAGCCTTCAATCCCCCCTCCCCGAAAAGTTGTAAAGTTCTGTTAATTTTTTTTGTATGGATTAGGGTTAAAAAATACCTATATATAATTTTCTCAATCCCACAACCAATATGGACCATTAAACATGATCCAACGGTGTATAAAATACCTCAGAACTCGCACAACCCCGACCAAAACAAACTCTGACCGAGTTCTGGTTTTTTAAGCCATCACGACTCTATACAATTCTATCCCCAGGGACCAAACTCAAAATGTGTTTCCCACTGGGACCAAATTTGGTCCAAGTTTCCATGGATCTGGACAGAACCTCCTGCTTCAATACTCCGAGTTTCTTCGATAAGAGAATGGCACTCGTCGCACTCCCCGAGATTCTTCGACATACGTATAACACTCTTCGCACTCCATAATTTCTTCACATAGATTAGGAACCCCACCAAAAACCAACAAATCTCCCTCTTTCCAACTAGGTGGAGGAACTCGTCATACGGACGATCCGCCTATAATACTCGAACTTCCCCCTTGGTAGAACTTTCGTGAGCATATTTTCTCTATTGTCATTCGTGTGAACCTTCTCAAGTGTCGCATCCTTCTCCTCAAGCACATCTCTTATCCAGAAATACCGAGTTGAAATATGCTTGGACCGACTATGAAATACTAGATTCTTTCCAGTATGGGTTACACACTGACTGTCACAAAGAAAAACATACTGCTCTTTCTTGAACCCCATTTCCTATAAAAATATTTTTGTCCACAATAAGTCTTTGTAAGCCTCCGTCGCTGTAATGAAATCTGCCTCTGTCGTAGACAAGGCAATACACTTCTGTAACCATACTGCCACAAAATTGCTCCACCACCAAATATTATCACATATCTCGAAGTCGATCTCCTCGTATCTATAAATTCAATAATATCAGCATTAGTATATCCGACTAGCTTCAACTCGTCACCACCAAACAAAAGCTTCCAATCTATAGTACCCTAAAGGTATCATAGAATCCACTTGACCATACTCCAGTATACCCTTCCTAGATTCAAAATATACCTTCTAACTATGTAAACTATGCGAGGAATGTCTAGCCTCGTACACACCATAGCATACATTAGACTTTCCATAGCTGAAGCATAAAAAATCTGCTCCATATCTTCATTTTTGTCCTCGATAGATGGACACTGCTCCGTAGTGAACGTAAAGTAAGATGCAAGGGGGTTACTCATTTTCTTCGACCCGTCCATCCCAAAATACTGAAGTACCTAGTGAATGTACTTTTTTTGGGACAAGTACACCAGCTTGGACTCCCTCTCTCAGTTGATCTCTATCCCAAGAATAGTCGTTGCTACATCCAAATCCTTCATAAAGAAGGCTGCACCCATTTGGCGCTTTAACTTGGCTATCCTTGTGGCATTCCGACCCATCAATAACATATCATCCATATAGAGAAATAATATAATAAAATTATCCTCAGCAAAATACATCATGAACACACAGTGATTCGACGTCGTTCATGTATAACCATGCTTCCCATAAATGACTCAAACTTCTTGTACTACTACTTCGGATCTTACTTCAGACCATACATACTCTTTCTCAATCGACAGACTAAATATGACTTGTCTTGCTCATAGAATCTCTATGGATGCTCCATGCATAAATCCTCCTCAAAATTACCATGGACGAATGTCATCTTCATGTCCATCTTCTCAACCTCTAAGTCTAAATTGGCTGCTAACACTAGCACCACTCGAATAGATGACAACTTGACGACCGACAAAAAGATCTCATCGAAATCTATGCCCTTCTGTTGTCTATAGACTTTAATTATCACCCTCTCTTTGTATCGAAGGTGTGTAGAATTGTCACGTCCCAGTCCCAAAATACACGGGACCAGGCCACGTGATAATGGCCAGCTAATACGGCTCCGAGGGATTACCCAATTTAATGGACCCGACGATGCGTACTACGCTGTCCTAAAATACTAACAAGTCTAATACTAACATACATCAGGTAAATTTCTAATCTTATTCACAATATAAACAAGAAGTACTGAAATAAATACTGAAAATAAGTGCGGATTCTGAAATAACATAGTACAATCCAGATATGTCTGATGGGAACAAACCCACTACAATGATAAAATAAGTTTACTGAAAGACAGATAAGAGAATGCGACTAGAGCATCAGCTAACTAGATAAGGATGCTCCAGCCCTAGGCGGAAGGCCTACCAGTGATAAAGGGAACTCTGATGGTAGCACCTCAAGCTCCTCATCGGACGCGTACCTCGTCTCCTGTCCGGGCCCATACACGGTAGGATAGTATGCCTCGTCTAAATCTGGAAGGATACCAGGTCCTCAGAGGGACGTAACAAGATACGAAAATATATGCCATATATAAATACTGAATAAAATAAAAGGGTGTGCTAACCATCTAAGTGAATGCAATATGAGGACAACCTTGGTACGTATGGGTAGGTGTAGGCATAACGTCTATACTCTGAAGAGCGTGGTATATGTACATGTAACGTCCATCATTCAGAAGAACTAGGTATCAGCAAATATATACGTTTGTATCGCTCCGAAGAACGCGGTATCTGTATAAAGGAAGTCATTGGATCCGTGGCTCCTTTGGATACTACGGATTCTAATGTGTGTATTCCATACGCCTAACAGTTGTCCTTTCTGCCTAATACAGATATACAAGTCGAATACACGACGTGCATACCACGTAACTACATGCCAAGTCTCAACTAATTAGATAACCCTGATTACGTACTAAACCGTGATACATGTCACACACACCGATAGCTAGTCGGGTACGCAAACCGACATCCTAACATGAGTTTGTCATCGTGATGCGTGTAAAAGTATCAGGGTCTAGGAAGATAACAAAATATCCTCACAATGGTAGTGAGTATGTTAGTGAATAAGTCAATACGCTACACATCGATGCATTCGTCGACTGCACCCGAGTCATTCTCGGACGCACACAGTTATATGTAATATTGCAACAAGATATCATAAAATATTTTATAATTTAATTAAACAGTAAATCAGGCAAGGTATACTTGCCTGGGTCCTCAAGCTGCGAGTACCAAAAAACCTATTACAGGGTGGTGCTCCAGCGAGCACAACACGTAGCAGCAGCAGCACCGGTAGCAACTGCGGCAATGGCAGCAGCTTGCAGTGGCAGTGGCAGGGTCGGCGGTGGCGGGTTACTGGCGGTGGGGGGATAGACGTGGGATGATGGTGGCTAGGGTGGTGGCTGTTTACCGGTGATGGCCGACGGTGTTGATGGGGTACGGGTGCTGGTGATGATGGTGTTGGTGATGGTGATGTTGGTGACGGTGATGGGAGTGGTGGAGGCAACGGTTGCTGAAGGTGGTGGAGACGATGAGGTGGGGATGATGGTGGCTAGGGTGGTGGCCGAGGTCGCTGTAGTGGCGGTGGGGTAACTGGGGAAGAAGGGGAGTCGGGAAAGAAGGGTGTGGGATTGTGATAGTGGTGATGATGAGGTAAATGGAGGAGGCTGTGGTCGTGGTGGTTGAGGGTGGCAGGCGGTGTTGTGGCGGCGGGTTGGCCGTAGAGATGTTCGAAGTCGAGGAGCAGGTGGTGGACGAAGGCGGTCGGCATGCTCAGGCGGGATGGCCGGAGGAAGGAAGTGTTGATGGTGGCTTAGGGTTTCCAGTTTAAAGATGTTGGCTGTGGGTTTCTTTGGAGAGAGAGAGAGAGAGAGAGAGAGAGAGAGAGAGAGAGAGAGAGAGAGAGAGTATGTGTATATGTAGGAGAGTGAGAGGGGGGCCTCTTCTTGGAATTAGGGTCGGCTGTGGGTTACTTCTAGGGATAAGGGAAGCCTCTACATGAAGGAATGGAGAGAGGAGATAGCTTTGGTTTGACTGGAGGGTAGAGATGTAAGGAGAAAAAGTAGGTAGTATAAGTAAATGGAGGGAAATATCTTGGGTGGACCGGTCAAAGAAGGGGGGGATGATTTCTTCATGACTAGGATCCAATGAGAGGTGGACACCTCACTGCATTTTTGCATAAAGGTCCCTAACAATTAGAAAATTGCACAAATAATAGAATTTGGGATTGGATGAGGCAAAAAACCATATTTGGTGTGATGTATTGGGTTAAAATGGTATGTGGTGTTTAGTATGAACCTTGTGGGTGTGAGTGGAGGTTTAGGTTGAAGTTGGATCTAGTTTTGGGTGAGGTTGAGTCCTTACACCAATTTAATTAAAATTAGTATAATTGGTGCTCTTTAATTAATTTGAAATATATAGGGTCAAAATTGGGTGGGACACAAGTGTCATGGACGTAGTAGACTAAGAATCGAATATTGTCATAAAATGGGTTGCACAAAACGGGTTGAGATTGTGTCTCCAATTTTGATTGGAACGAACAAAGATGCGAAGTTTGATTTATTGGACTTGAAAAATGGATATTTGTAACGAATATTGTGCAACTAAAATGAAACACAAGGGAGAGTATTTATAAGTTACACAAGGATCAAAATGGAAGATTGGCACGTCTAGGAAAAGTGTGTAAAATTTGTTTGAAGGCAAAAACTATTGTAGCGCTCCAAATATTGAAGCAACGGTAAGGTGCACAAAGTGATACAAATATTGCACAAATAATCTAAAATACTATGTTCTAATTCTAATTGTCTCCAAACTAACCCTAGTCTCTCTATCTAAGCTAGGTATACCTAAATTTGGTCGAGGGGGTTTACAAGAATCTTTCGTTTGCTTCACTCTGTGCACACATCGATTCTTCAAAGACTTCTTATCCTTTTGCAACTGCACCAACTCATAAGTAAAGTTTTTCTGTAAAAAACTCATCTTCTCCTACATCCACTCCTGCTTGTATTCGTCTTTCATCATCTTTGCAAAACTTTCTATCTCTTCCTTCAGTATGTAGCACATACTCATGTAGCGAGTTTCTTGTGAATGGTCAACTCACTCTCATACTCTTCCTCAATAGAACCTCTGGTGCTAGCTGTATATGAACAACCTCATTCCTTTTAGGAACTACCTCCTCAGCATCTTTATCCTCCTGAGGGTCGCCCTGACCACCATCAGCAGGATGATCTTGATAAAGGTTGGGAGCATCTCCATATACTGGATCTCCCATAACATGATTCTCTATAGTGTTATATAAAAATATCTCGAAGCGTGATGACTCTAACTAATGTAATTTTTCAGCCTCAAAAGGCATCTTGGAACCTTGAGTGTTGATCGTGATCCGATCCTTGATAAATTCTATATCCCTGCTTCTATAGAGCTTTTCTTTCACTGGATCATAGAGTTTATAGCCAAACTCATTCAACCATAGCCGACAAAAATATCGTACCTCATCTTCGGCTCAAGTTTGGATCTTTTATCCTTTGGTACATGCACAAAGACCTTACAAACAAACACTCGAAGGTGAATGTATGATGGCTCCTTGTCATACCATACTTTATCAGGAACATCACCCTATATAAGAGCACTAGGAGAAAAATTAATAACATAAGGTGAATGGATAGTTAATTCACTTGTCGTACCATACTTTATCAGGCATATCACACTACAAAAGAGCAGTATGTTGAGAGCCTTACCCCAATAACTGTTTGTTAAGTTTAATTATGACAACAAATACCATACCCTCTCCATCAGTGCCCTGTTCATGCGCTCCATTGCACTATTGAGCTAAGGTATCTTTGGCGGAGTCTTCTGGTGTCAAATTTCTTACTCTTTGTAATAAGAATCAAAGTGACTGGTGTATTCGTTGTCATTATCAGACCAAACATACTTTAACTTCTTGCCTATCTCACTTTCAACAGAAGCATAAAACTCTTTAAAAGTGGGCAACACCTGATCCTTGGTCTTTAAAGTATAGACCCAAAATTTTCTATAACAATCACCAATAAAAGTCAAAAAAATAAGAAGGACCACCAATAGATTTTTTATTCATAGGACCCCAAACATCCGAGTGAGCTAACTCGAGCAATGACTGCTTCTTTGAACTTGGGTAACTTTGTAAAGATACCCTATTTTGCATTCCAACAATGCAGTGCGCGTATCTCTTCAATTTTGTAGACTTGAGCCCCAAAATTACTTTTCTGTTCAACTGGTATCTTATTCCCTTCTCGCTAATATGGCTAAATCGCTTGTGCCATTACTCGGTAGATGCATCACTGATTACATTAACCTCCTGTGTCCCACGCGCGCTATCTTCCATATAATAGAGACCAAACTTCTTGCTTCCTCTGGATATTAACATAGAACCCCTAAAAATCTTCCACTGACAATTTTCAAAGAGATTGAAGAATCTCTCATCATCCAACCTTCCAACCAAAACTAGGTTAAAATAGATATTAGGGACATGACAAACAACTTTGAGAATAAGAACTACACCTATCTTGGTTCGCAAATGTATATCTCCAATAGCAACAGCTTTTGATGTCTTCGTTGCTCATCTTCAATACTCCACAGTCTCCTGTTGTGTAAGTAGATAACAGTACCATGTTGTGTAATATGTGTGTTGAAGCCCTTGAGTCCACCAACTAAGAATTGTCATCGCAAACAAGGCTCATAACTATCTCATCACCTATAATAATCATATTGCCTCAATGTGCCAAGGCAACAACTGCTGTATTCTCACTCTGCTTCTCCTTGTCGCCCTTCTTATCTCTCTTCCAAGCAAAACAGTTCCGTTTAATGTGGTCCTTCTTTCCATAGTAGTAGTACTCGAAGTCCTCGTACCGAACCTCGGACTTGCCTTTGCTCTTGTCTCTGGTATTGCCCGGACCCTGACTTTTACTCTTTCCATGGCACTATGAAATGAGTGCCTCAACATGAGCTGAAGATGAAGTACCCTAAGATTATCTCCGCATCTCTTCATTTAACACCCCTCTCTTGGCGAATTCCAGACTAACTACGCCTTCTGGAGCATAAGAGATTATGAACACTCGTACGATTTTTTACGTGTCTGGCAAAGTACATAGCAACCACAGCCCCTGAACTTTGTCATCGAATTTGACTCCCATAGAGGATAACTAGTCAACCACGCCCGGGAACTGACTCAGGTGATCCGTAATGGATTTACTATCTTTGTATCACATATCCATTATCGTTCGGATCATGAACAACTTGTTTACCCCGGTCTTCTTCGCATACAAAGATTCTAATTTCTCCAAAAGTATCCTTGCGTACTCAATATTGGTAACATGATTATACACGTTCTCGTCAACGAACTTCCTCATATACCCACATACATGTATATGCTCAAACTTTCAGTTCTCTTCGAATTTATCACTAGGCCTCAAGCAAATACTAGAAGATGCAGCTTCTTGACAAATAGCAAATCCTTTATTTTGCTCCGTTAATAGTGGTAATTGAAACCGTTTAGGTTTACCATATGCACCGATTTCGAGTCCATTTCTTATCCTTGGCTTGACTGTCAAACCTGACACCACCTTTGAGCCCAAAGGTATGATACCACTCTATGGGTATCAGCAGAACTCTATGGGTATCAGCAGAACCAAAAGCTCTGATACCACTCTGTTGGTATCAGGAGAACCAAAAGCTCTGATACCACTATGTTGAAAACGAAACATGAAAACTGTTCTCCCAAACCAAGAAGCCGTGGGAGAACCGAAGTAAAGCACAGAAACACAAATTGCCAAAATTACAAAGAGCCAACAAACACATTGTAACTTCTCCTTCCCTAATTCCAATAAATAGATTTTTTCATAATTTTCTTAAGCAATTTTAGTATAACTAATAACGTTACCTCCTAGTGGTAACTTACTTTTAAATCATAGTAACCCTAATAATTAAGCTTACAAATAAAATGAGAATCATTTTGCAATCATCATAGGTAAACAATATTTTAGAAATAAGTAATGACAATTCCCTAGATGGTAATAGGTTAAGTAGGGTATAAAGTAAATGCAAATAGGGTTCCATGCTGGTGTTTCTTCAGTCCTCCACCGTTCGCCAGTGATCAAGCGACGGTGAAGACGAGTCAACGACGACAACCACGTTGAGTTTTCAACTCGTTGTTGTTCGTTTTGCTTTCGTTTCCCCATCAACATTCTTTCAGGATCGATTGGTTGATCCTATTCACTGTTCGATCAGATCTATCGATCTCCGGGTTGACGATGAGCAACGTAGTGCTTCGACGAGAAGTCAGGATCGATACTGGTCCGCCACGAACGTGAGGCAGAACTGAGGGGATCATCGTGGTGAGCTCGAATTTGAGTGGTGAGTAGTCGATCCTCTTCTTATTAACTCTCATACGCTTCTTCAAATTTTTGGAACATTTAAAAGTAAGCGGAGATGCTGACACCACGTGTTCATTGAAATGCCCCAGAGAAGAGTCTTGGGTCCGAAATTTGTTGAACTTCGATCAGGGGACTCGGAGGCCTGTGTGAATTGGTAAGACTTTGTAATACTACCTTCCTGTTCTCAATCTGGTTTGAAGAAACTAATCAATGATTTCTAACGTTCTTGATGACACATTCCCCACCTCGTGTCCATAAGTGGCACTCGGATACTGTGTTACAAGTATGAACTCGATCCTTCTTTTCCCTTCTTTTGAATTCGTAAATGCAGTTTAATTCTAGATTGTCTTGGTGTCCTGAAATCCCGAATTCGAGTTCCAATATGTTCTTTCCATGCCTGGGTTCAAGTTACGAGCAAAGAATTTTAAGTTTGTTCAGTGGGATTCCGAATTCAGGTAAATTTGAAAGGTTTTGGCATGATTTCTTAATAAGGTTCAAATTAGAGGAGAGTCATATTGAGGTCTGTCTATAGACAAAAAGTTTGAATTCTTGTTTCAAACGTTCAATTTAGGTTAGCAAGGGAGGGAAGATGTTAGAAAATTGGCAAGCCAGGGCGTTGACTGAGGGCTTAAGCAGGAATGGTGTTTGAGTTTTGAGTTCTACATTTGAACGGTTAGTAGTGAGTTCAAGTCAAAGTTGAATCAATGCGTTGTGACTTTTAGGTTTTAATACTGACTTCAGGTCAACCAGACCAAGTAAACACCAAGTCTAGTCAAGTATTAACTCTATGGCTGACCACTAATTGTTAGATGAATAGTTATAAGTAATAAATGGCTAGATTGAGTGATCAGTGAAGATGTATTTTATTAAGGAAATATATTACAAGTAGACTAAGTAAATTGGTGAAAGAACTAATTAGGATTTTAGAATATTCTAGGAGACCATTTTGGAAAACTAACATGTGAACCTTGATTTGTTAGGAGGATCTTTCCACACTTTTCAACCACGAGGATTAAGACAAGTACATACGATCTTGCTTTACTAGTATTCCATGCATGTTTATTATTTTGCACAATTTTATGTGTCATGTTGTGTCTTGTTGTGTTGGGAGGGGGGAACACTAGAAGGGCATGCAGTTTTTTATCCTTGGACACTACATGACTGCTAGCATTGTCGCGAGACGTACCTTACGTCCATTTACGTGCGTGCGTGACTGCTAGCATATCATTCGTGATATGTCTTATTTCCGACCTAGCCCCTACATGCTTGATAGTGTTCCATTTACACGTTTCACACGTAGCTAGAGCATATAGACAGGTACTCGTTCTTTTCATGGCTACTTGTCATTTTCATCTATTATGTATTGTATTTTTTTTTGCATCATATTGTATAGTACTGTGAGATTTGAATGTTTCTTTTCTCCTTCCTGACTGATAACCGTGACAGGTGATGATGACATTGAGTACCCTACTTTCTATGGTCCCCAGGAGGAGACTCTAGGAGATGCTAGTTTGGAGACTATCCCGGACATGGAGGATACTCCTTTGGAGACTTAGGACTTTGTATAGTTTTATTTCTGTTGATTGCTTTGTGTTGTGGATGTATCATGTTGTTGATGGATATTGTCTTTACGTTCACCAGGTTTGTTCCTGGACACTCTGTAAAAGATATGCAATAAAAGCAATAGTGGATTGTGGTAATTATTCATGATGGAAAAACGCATATAGATAGCTGTGATGAGTTGATCGAACATTTATACATTGGAGATTATTGAGGTCTAGACAACTGACTACCACTGTCAACGACAGCGTAGGCTGGATGTGTATAACCCGTACTCGATTATTTGGGAGCAGGATGTGACATGTTTTTAGTGGTTGCCCAAACAGGACTAGGAACTCGTCACTACTTATGACCGATTTGTGGGATTAACACTTTATCATTTCTGATTTTACTTTATTGTCTTTACTTTTCTGCATCTCCTCTAGATTCTTATCCTCTTTCCTCCATTCCAGAGAATGGCAAAAGGAAGGAAGGAGACGCGATGCCATACCCCCAACGTGGCGGCTTTCGTAGAGGCATACTTTGCCCATCTAGTGGACTGATAGGTGACTGTGACTCCCCCCCACCTCTCCCAGTTCAGGGTGGCATTCCCACAGTCCCAACTACGGGTTCCTCACCCCTTGATGGATCTCATCTCTATGAATTGATCTGGGGTTTAGTAGATTCTCAGCGAGACCAGATTCGAGGGTTAGTAGACTCTCAGCGAGACCAGATCTGAGGCTTAGTTGAGACTCTGAGGTATTAGACCACTATCATAAGGGATAGCATAAAAAATGCCCATTTAGTCACTTTGGTCGCCATGGACAAGATGACGGCCCAGACGACCCAACAGCAGTCTACCTAGCCTAAGTTTGGAACTATTCTAGACTTTAAGAGGCTTAACCCTAGAGAGTTTGAGGGTAAGAAATGGATCATTTATGCAGACAAGTGTCTAGAAGACATTGAACGACTTCTCTGTGTCGTTAGGCTTCCGGAAGACCTGAAGATCGAAGCCGCAGGACTACAGTGCTGAGATCTAGCCAAGACTTGGTTCAGAAATGAGCCTAAGCTTGTTGTTCCGGGACTGGCTTGGAAGATATTACGAAAATTGTTCAAGCAAAAATTCTTTCCCGCTGTGGCTAAAGAGACCATGGAGAGGCAGTTCCAGAATCTAGAGCAGGGTACTCGTATTGTAGATGAGTATGTTGCAGAGTTTAGCCATTTGAGTTGCTTTGCCGATTATATGGTTCGTGACCCTGAGGATCGAGCTAGAAGATTTCGTCAGAGGCTAGCAACGCAGATCGGCATTCATGTCATTGCTAGTGGCACAAAGACTTATGCAAACCTATTATCCATTGCTCAGGGTGTATAGGTTAAACTGGGCAATCGTCCGAAGAGAGATATGGATGCTTACGGAGGGACTAGCAGCTACTTGGGCTTTGTAAAGTGCCCTAACACTCAGGAAAAGTCTTTTCTGCCCCAGCACCCTCAGCCTCCTCTGTCCAAAGCACCCCCAGTTCATCCGTAACAAAGACAGATTCAGCCAGTTCCTACCTATGGGTATTGTCAGAAGAAAGGGAACACTTGGAAGGTTTGTAGGAAGCGCCTTGGACCTTGCCTGATTTGTGGATCATCTGAGCATCAGGCTAGGGAGTTTTTTGCAGCACTTCCCCATACCGGCGGAGGTCCTACTCATGCATAGAGTGGACATCCAGGATTTTAGCCATGGGGCCCATCTCTTCCTATATGACAATAGAAGTTTGTACATCACCAGCAGCAGAGGGGAGCACCACCTCAGGAGAGAGCCTTTTCCATAAATATGGAGGAGCTGGAGGCTACTGTTGATGTCATCACATGTTCCATCTTACTTTACTTTTATTCTGCTACTGCATTGTTTGATTCAGGTGCATCCCACAGTTTTTTGTATCTTTAGAGTTCATGCTTAAACACAACTTAGACACTAGATTCACTAAGAAGACATGCAGAATCATGACCGGTGGCGGTATAGTGCCAGTCAGAGATGCTTGTGAGTGTCTGATCATCATAGCCGGTATAGAGTTTAAGGCTCATCTCCTCATAATGCCACTGCAAGGATTCGATGTAGTCCTTGGGATGGATTGGTTGAGTGAGCACTTCACGGTGATAGATTTCCATCAGGGGAGTATAATATTCAGTCCGCTAGGAGTGCCAGAGTTCAAGTTTCCCAAAGAAGAAAAAGAAAGACTTGAGGAAATCAAGTACGGTGCAATGATTCAAGATAAGGAACCCCCTCATCCTATCATTACAGAATTCATGGAAGTCTTTTCGGATAAGCTACCCGGACTTCCACCAGATAGAGACATATAATTCTCCATTAACTTAGTTCCCGAGGTAGCTCCATCTCCCAAAATTGTAGATAAATATTTTATCCGCTCTAGTGCATCACCCTGGGGAGCACTAGTTCTCTTCGTGCCTAAGAAGGATGGAACAGTGAGGATGTGCATAGACTATCAGGCCCTGAACAATATGATAATCAAGAATAAATATTCACTACCCTGAATATACGAGCTTTTTGACCAACTAAGTGGAGCAAAAGTATTTTCCAAGATAGATTTGAGGTCGGAATATCACCAAGTAAAAGTTATGGAGCAAGACATTTCGAAGATGACCTTCAACACCAGATATGGGTAGTACGAGTCTGAATATCACCTAGTAATGCCCTTTGGCCTAACCAATGCCCTAGCAGTTTTTATGAACCTCATGAACAAGATCTTCCACCAGTATTTGAAAAAAATTGTAGTAGTTTTCATTGATGATATCTTAATATACTCCAAGGCTCCGAAAGAACATGAGGAACACCTGAGGATAGTTTTGTAGACATTGAGGAACAAGAAATTGCATGGAAAACTCTCCAAGTGTGAGTTTTTCTAGATAAAGTAGAATTTTTGGGACACGTAGTGATTGGAAATGGCATAACGGTAAACCCAAAAAAATTTACAGCTGAGGAGTCATAGACTATGCCAAGCTCAGTAGCATAAGTTATAGTTTCTTGGAATTAGCATGCTACTACCGAAAGTTTGTTCAAGCCTTTGCCAAAATTGCAGAACCAATGACCAAAATTACCTAGAAGAATAAAGAATTCGTATGGACAGAAGCATGTCAGACAACTTTTGAAGAGTTAAAGAGAAGATTAACCACAACTCCTATTTTGGCTTTACCATCAGGATCAAGAGCGTTCGCCATCTATGTGATGCATCTGGAAAATGCTTGGGGTGTGTACTTGCATAGAAAAAGAGGGTAATAGCTTATGCTTCCAGACAGCTTTGGCCTTATGAGAAAAACTACCCAACACACCTGGAGCTTGCAGCGGTCATCGTTACCTTAAAACTTTGGAAGCACTAACTCTATGGAGAGAGGGTGGAGATCTTTACATACCACAAAAGATTTAAATACGTCTTCACCTAAAAGGAGTTAAATATGAGACATTGAAGGTGATTGGAGTTAATGAAGGACTTTGATATCACTCTTCAGTACCATCCAGGGAAGGCTAATGTAGTAGCAGATGCACTTAGTCGATACCCGATGGCGACGTACTTGACAAAGCACATATATCCTTTGGAGGATTAGAGAGCTTGGGAATAGAAGTTATCATTCCAGGAGTAGAGAGACAGTTAATCAATTTGCAAGTCTAATCCAGTCTCATAGAGATAGTTATGGAGACTCAGATTCAGGATAAGATCCTCCACAGCATCAGGGCACATGTGCAAGCAGGACTACATGAGGAGTTCGTCATTACAGAGGATGGAACACTAAGGCATGACACTAGACTTTGTGTGCCAAGCTGGGGTCTAAGAGAGAAAATTATGCAGGTCAAAAATCTCAGTATTTCATGCATCCAGGAGCTATAAAGATGTATAAGGATCTGAGAGAGTATGTCTGGAGGTATGGGATAAAGAGATAAGTAGCTTGATTCATCTCGAGATGCTTAGTCTGCCAGCAGGTTAAGGCTGAGTGTCAGAGGCCAGGAGGACTACTTCAACCTTTGCCCATTCTCTAGTAAAAGTAGGAGCATATTACTATAGATTTTGTCTCGGGGTTACTACGACCACCTGGCAGAAATGATGCTATATGGGTAATTGTAGATAGGTTGACCAAGTCCGCACACTTCATACCTTTTAAGGTAGAAATGTCAACAGAGAAGCTAGCCGAGTTATACATGAGAAAAATAGCGAAGATCCATGGGGTACCGATCAACATTATATCAGACAGGGATAACAGGTTCACTTTACACTTCTGAAAGAGCGTACAAGAGAGTCTTGGAACTCAGCTGAAGTTCAGAACCACCTATCATCCCCAAATCGACGGCCAGTCTGAGAGGACTATATAGACTTTAGAGGATATGCTGAGGACTTGTTTTTTTAGATTTTGGAGTATCTTAGGAAGACCATCTACACATGGTAGAGTTTTCCTACAATAATAGTTACCAGGATAATATCGACATAAAATCCTTTGAGGCCTTATATGTAAGACGATGTCACACACCCTTATCATGGGATGATGTAGGCGATAGGGTATTACTGATGGAACTAGAGATCCCCAGGACCGCAGACTGGTGTATATCGATCGATAGAAGATTAACAAGTTTAATACGTGATCTAACCCTTCAAAGGCAAAAACCAGGGTTCACGAATTATAAGTAACGAGAAGAAGATGAAGGTTTTCAGCAACCTTGATCAGTTAGCGACCCCAAGATCTTTTGCACGTATTCCTTCCTCGGATTAGACATCGTGTGGGCGACGATCTTCCAACCTTTTCTTCTTCTTGGTCGACCCTCTTTCTCTCCTTACGTAAAAGATGAATTTAAAGAAAGCTGCTCGCTTCTGATGATTAAGATGGCCAGAGAATAGACGATATATATAGGCTACGATAGGGACCATGAGTAGAAATCAGAGTTAGGTCTCCTAACGAATCTGGGTATCCCATGTTCACCCCGAACATACAACCTAGACCCGTTAATAATAACTCCCACTAAAGAGCTATTGTTGCACTATCTTCATAATCCCAAATTATGTTTATGGACTCATTCATATTATATGTCTGTTCGTCTCTGCATGTTAAGATATCGAATGTCCGTCGATCAAATTAAGTTACTAACAACTATATTGATCGACATCTTTTATCCTTAAGTAGTACCACTCAACTTTATTTCTCATGTCATATATAATCCACTTGTAGGATTTACATGACAATCCTTATGAGTTCCTTAAGGGGACATCATCAACCTAATGTATCAGGACATGGATTCCTTTTATAATCAATAGTCCATCATACACACAATGCCATTACCCAATTTATAGAGGTTATTGACCCATAATGAATCTCACTCTTTTATGAGTCAAAGTAATGCACACTGCATATACATGTCTGTTATCATATCCGGATTAAGAGCACAAGCATCCCTAATAACAAAGGTGTTTGTTCTCTTATGTAGTCATACAAAGAGAACAACCTCAAGTAGACTTATTCAATACACACAAACTGTATTAGTGTAAACCTATAGTCAAGATAGACTAATACCAGATTATATTACAACCTTTCCAATGGTTTATCCAAGTCCATCTAGGTTGTGAACTATTTATATATTCTACAGGAAACTGATAATATGATCTTTTATGTGATACTACACACCATATTATCGATAATATAGAATATCAAATACTTGCATTAACATTATAACAAATACAACATGAAAATATATGCCCATATGATTTTTATTTAAAAATAAGAAAATATAGTTAATACAAAGTGATGCTTTTAGTATATAACCCTACAATCTCCCACTTATACTCAAAGCCTTGCTTTTTAGTCTCCTATTATAAATCTTCCACTTATACTTAAAGCCATGCTGCTACGTATCTGACTCCCATACCCTCAACATGACTATCAAAAGCCTTAGCTGGCAAGCTCTTTGTAAATGGATCAGCTAGATTGTCTGCTGATGCTATCTTGATCACAACAACTTCTTATCTCTTTATAAAATTTTGTATCAGGTGGTACTTGCGCTTAATATGTTTACCTGTCTTATAGGCTCGTGGTTCCTTTGAGTTTGTAACTGCACCACTATTATCGCAATAAAGTATAATGGTCTTAGGCAAACTAGGTACCACATCCAAGTCCAATAGGAAGTTTTTGAGCCAAATCGCCTCTTTGGCTGCCTCAAAGGCTGCCACATACTCGGCTTTCATGGTGGAATCACCAATACATTTTTGCTTGATGCTCCTCCATATATGGCTCCACCTCCTAAAGTAAATACATAACTTGAGGTAGATTTCTTGGCATCCTAATCTGACTGAAAATCAGAGTCTGTATACCCCAAGGGCACTAAACTATCTGCATGATAAACCAATATATAATCTTTAGTCCTTTTTATGTACTTCAAAATATGCTTTACCGTAGTCTAGTGATCTTGTCCTGGGTTAGACTGATATCTGCTACTCATGCCAATGGCAAAGCAGTTGTCTGGTCTCGTACATAGTATTGTATATATTAAGCTTCCTACTGCCGAAGCATAAGGAACCACTTTCATGTCCTCTATCGCTTTAGGTGTCCTCGGATACTGCTCCTTTGATAGAGCAATTCCATGCCTAAAAGATAAGAAACATTTCTTTGAATTTTTTTTATAAAAAATGAGTTTGTATAGTTTCGATATAGGTAGATTGGGATAAGTCCAACATCCTTTTCTTACGATCTCGTAGAACTTTGATCCCAAGGATGTGACCTACTTCTCCCAAGTCCATCATATCAAACTGCTTGGATAACTATACCCTTACATTAGATAACACCTTCACATTGTTTCCAATGAGAAAGATGTCATCCACATAAAGTACTAGGAATACCATAATATTTTTATCACACTTTTTGTATATACATGCTTCATTCGAACATTGATCAAATCTATAGGATTTTATCACTTGATCAAAACGAATGTTCCAAGATCTAGAAGCTTGCTAAGTCCATAAATAGACTTCTTGAGCTTACAAACAAGATAATCTTTGCCCTTTTTAATGAACCCATCTGGTTACTTTATATAGATTTTTTTTCCTCAAGACTTCCATTAAGGAAAGCTGTCTTGATATCAATTTTCCAAATCTCATAATCGAGATGAGTTGCAATAGATAAAAGAATTCGAATAGACTTAAGCATGGCTACCGGCAAAAATATTTTCTCATGATCAATACCCTCTTTCTGAGTAAAATCTTTCGCAACAAGACGAGCTTTAAAGGTTTTAACCTTGCCGTCTGATCCTCTTTCTCTCTTATAAACCCACTTGCATCCAATGATATTTACACTAATGGGTGGTTTTACAAGCTCCCAGACCTGATTAGAATCCATAGATTCTATTTCAGATATTATTGCTTTTTGCCAAGATTCTGCATCTTTATCTTGGAGTGCTTCATTATAGGTGTATGGATTAAAATCTTTCTCCTCAGGGACGAAGTCTGATGACTCTCCGAAGAACATGAATATGTCAGGTTGTACAACAACCCTCTTACTACGATGAGGCACTATAGGTTGTGGTGTAACATTTATTACATGTTGTGCAGTTACTTATGGTTTCTCCTGTTGTATTGTTGGTACTGAAGTATTTGGTATCTCACCTCTCAGTTCTTCTAAAACAACTCTACTCATGGGTTTATGGTTCATCACATAGTCTTCCTCTAAGAATCGGACATTAGTGCTAACAATGACCTTCTGATCCTTAGGACTATAAAATAAACATCCTTTCGTTCCTCTTAGATAGCCTACAAACAAGCGTACTTCTATACGAGATTCTAACTTATCTCATTTCCCATTCAGCACATGTGCTGGACTATCCCAAATCTGAATATTTTTCAGACTAGGCTTATGCTCATTCTATAACTCCGTGGGAGTAATAGGTACTGACTTAGAAGGTACCAAGTTTAAAATATAAGCTACTGTCTCTAAGGCATATCCACAAAACGAATATGGTAAATAACTTATCATTGATCTAATCATCTCCATAAGAGTCCTATTCCTTCTTTTCGCTACACTATTCTGTTGGGGTATTTTAGGTGCAGTCAATTGGGATGTAATCTCAGCCTCTAATAAATAGTTCCTAAAATCTCCAAAGAGGTACTGACCACCACGACCTGAACGTAATGACTTGATACAATTTCCATGACTTTTCTCCATTTCAGCCTTGTACTCTTTGAATTTCTGAAAGTACTCAGACTTACGGCACATCAAATAAATATATATATACATTAAATAATCATCAATAAATGTGACAGAGTATTCAAAGCCACATCTAGCCTGGACATTCATGGGCCCACACAAATTAGAATGAACCAATTCCAACAATCTTTGGCCCTATACCCCTTTGTCGTGAAAGGCCTTTTGGTCATTTTACCTTCCAAACAGGATTCAGACTGGAAGTGCCTCCACTTCCAATGAACTCAAAGATCCATCTTTAACCAGTCTTTGTATCATTCTTAGATTAATATGTCCCAACCACAGGTGCCAAAGATATATTTGGTTAATATAAGAAGGTTCTTTTCTCTAATTTAAGTTAGAAGACGTGTTATTCTTTTCTATAAGTTGCATTATGGGTGAAATATGATTAATGACATACAAATTATCAACTAATGCACCAGAATCGATAAAATGCTTATTTTTTCTAATAATAATATTGTCATTAAAATAAACTGAATATCCATCCTTAACTAGCATAGAACAAAAATTAAATTCCTTCTAAGTGAAGGTGCATAAAGACAATATCTCAATGTCAAAGATTTTTTTCTACCAAAAGATAAAATAGCATCTCCTACTGCAAGGACTGCTACTTTTGTACCGTCACCCATGAACAAGCATATCTCTCCATCACTAAGCCGCATGGTTTCTTGGAACCCCTATAATGAATTACAAACATACTTAGTAGCTCCTGAATCTACACACCAGGTGCCGGTAGATAATACCGCTAAACATGTTTCAACTACTAGTTAATGAGATATACCTTCTTTGTTCCAATGTTTGAGAAGTGGACAATCACTCTTTCAATGTTTTGACCCTTTGCACTTGAAACACTTGCCCTTTCGGCTTTTTCACAACGTCTTGAGGTCCCATGCCCTTCTTTGTTGAATTTTCTTGTTTCTGAATATTCTTCTTCTTCTTACCACCTTTCGCTTAGAAGTGGAAGCCTTTTCAGTAACATAAATATGACAATTCTGCCTCATGAGAGCCTAAATATCCTACAGTTTTTTTGAAAGTTCTGCCAAATTGTACAACCTTTTGTCCATGTTGTAGTTAAGGCAAAATATTTCAAAACTTTTAGGTAGAGTTCCGAGAATGATATCGACCTGGGTTTCTCCATCGATTTGAGTTCCAAGGATCTCCATATCATTCAGATGATTGTCCCGCTCTGATGTCCAAAGAGTTCCTTGAGGTTGTACATCCTGTCATAAGGTATGGCCATTGCTTGATGCTGATGTTGCAGCATATTTGACATAGATGCCAGAATATAACATCGCACTATCTCATCTGCCTTTATCCACTTCTTATAAGCCTCTTTGACCTCTTCATCAGAATTAGCATCAGGCTTAGGAGGACATTCCTCATAGAGTACATATTTGTACTCTTCAGCAATTAAGATAATATCTAAGTTATGTTTCCAGTGAATGTAATTAGGGCCAGTAAGTTTGTTTTATTTAAGAATCACCATAAGTGGACTGAATGAACCCATTTTTGAAATCCTGAGGATTACATAAATAATAATTATATAGGGCAGAAACCTTTTGATCTAAATAAATATTGCTTCCCTCAAAACAATAATAAAAAATTCACCAATACCTTAAACACCATAAATTTAGTATTCCACGGTAGTATGGACATATACTAATTTAATATTTTTCCAAGGAGGTTTTTCCTATTAATTTTACTATCATGTCAACCTAACTTTATGACAAATAAAATTAATTTTTTGGTCTTTGCTTTGGTCCTACAAATAATAGTAGTGACTCCGATGGGGAGGATACCATTATTTGTATCTAAGTGTACACTATTACTTAATACTAAGTCCATTACTTCGTAGTGTGTTCCTTCAGATGGAGAAGTAAACACATACTAGATAACTTTCTATAATTATCCCTAAGAAAGTTTGTACTGGTGATCCGTAATTATACTCATCCGATAAGGAGTAAGGCACTAAAGCCAACACACAAGTATAATTATATCACCTACAAACCAGTAATAGAGACTATGAGATATATACTAAATAAATTCCTTCTCTCACTTAGTTATTTAACAATGAGTGTTTTTCTACTAGTTTACGTATGTCCATGTTGTCCATTATTAATACGGGCTTAATTTATAGAAAACATCCACAAAATAATAAACATGCATAACAAAATAAGCATATATAGCAATAAAGAAAATAAATATTCAACTATTATGGCCATATATCTTGCTTCTTCCTCAACTATGCCGAATCCAAAATCTTACTCTGTGCATAGTTATTCTGGGTTCGGGGCAGCATCACAATTTTTTTAGGTTTGGCCGTCTTTTTTCTTCATCAAAAATCATCTATCTGCCTCCAAACTGCTAAAAACAGTATCTCGTCCCACATCAGAAACAACTACCACCGCCTAGATCAATATTTTTTTTAAAATTACATCAATCCTATGAGTACGGAAAGAGTTTACACATAATCTAGGTTGAAAATAATTAAATAAAATAAGCACGATCAATCCTCGTGATTTTAATTACATCTATAAATAACAACAACCACGACAAGCAGTGGGTTTAAATCACAGAAACAAAATATGCACACAAATCATAATAGTTGGATCTAAGATGCCTGCAAAATTGAGTTAGACAGATCTATATTTACCAACTATATTCGATACAAATTTTATTTGAAAACATAAATTTATCAATCGATACGCAGATCAAATACATGCTCTAATACCAATTGATGGAACTAGGGATCCCCAGGACCGCAGACTGGTATGCATATCAATCGATAGAAGATTAACATGTTTAATACGTGATCTAACCCTTCAAAGAAGAAAACTAGGGTTCATGAATTACACCTGAAGTAACGAGAAGAAAATGACGGTTTTTGTAACCTTGATCAGTTAGCGACCCAAGATCTTCTGCACATATCTCTTCCTCGGATTGGACGTCGTATGGGCGACGATCTTCCAATCTTTTTTTCTCCTTGGCTGACCCTCTTTCTCTTCTTACATGAAAGACGAATTTAGAGAAAGCTGCTCGCTTTTAATGATTATGAAGAACAGAGAATAGAGTATATATATATATATATATAGGCTACAATATGGACCATGGGGAGAAATTATGGTTAGGTCTCCTAACGGATCTGGGTATCCCATGTTCTGCCCGAACATACAACCCAGGTCCGTTAAAAATAACTTAGTCCACAAAACATCTATTGTTGAATTACCTTCCCTGTAATGACCAGCTCTGCATCAATACGGATAGCCGATTCAAATGGCACAAGTGCGATGGTCTGTCCCGCTTTGCTCAATATGGTGGCTCGCTTGAGGCAAAAGAATTCTGACTTGGCTCTTCAGGAGTTCAGACTTAGACTTTCAAAGGCACACTCGGAGTATCGCTTGGCCGAGGTGAATCATCGCTAAGGTGGATGGCTACGATGAACCTGTCTTTGCTTAGCCTGCACACATAAAAATATGGGCGGTACATGCTAGTCGCTAGAAAAATCACCTCTTGCATGCTAATAAAAGAGTTCAATGCACCTAGCTAAGGGAATAATCCCATCTTGTGTTAAATGAATAGAATATGGAAGATAAACCTACTATTAGAGATATAAGTACTCGTATGCCTTAATAGAGTTTTCCTTATGCGTTTCACCGTTAAAGTAGAGATCGTTCCGTATGCCTCGGTAGTACTATCCCGTGCACTATTGCGATGCACTCCACTTAAACTATGGCATGAGTTAAAGCATTTTACTAAAAATAATTTACTCAGTTAAGATAGGAAGACGATCAAAATAGTCGTTTCGAGCCAAGTAATAAAAAAAATGGAACAACCTTCGGACTGTTTGGTCGCCAAGGCAGTTCCCGTACCGGGAGCTGTAAACTGATAAGAAAACATAAAATTAAGATGCAAGTAAAGAATGACATCAATGAATGTCACTAAGGAATGACACTAAAAGAATGGCATTAAAAGAATGGCTCGGGGAGCCCGTAATAAAGAAAAGATATAAAGAACCAATGAGTCAGGCACAACCTAGGATGACTCTAGCAATGCTCATTACCTGCGTCTTCAACTATTGCCATTTACTCAGAAGAAGAAGAAATCAAAAGAAAGAAGAAAAAGAAATAAAATAGGCTCGCATGGTCACGGATGCTTGTGCATAAGCTTGATTCCTACGGACGGGGCACCGGGATCGATCCGACCTAGGGAGAAATTCGGTAGTTGCACTAGTTGTAGCTAGCACGGATAAGTTTTGTCTGTCACTGGGGTACCGGGACAACCATCTTATTGCGACTATGTCCATAATGGCGTATAGGCCAGCGACCCATTCATATAGATTAAGCCAGGCTCGATTGCGTCAATCCGTGTGAGAGTCATTGCATTAGAAAAAGTAACCTAAAATATCTGAATAATATGAGTAACACACTAGAGCCAACCTGAATCTGGGTATAACTCGTCTGAATCAATCTGAGTATAACACATTCAAGTAAACTGAGTATTTCATTCACCTGAATCAAGAAACACGCTCGTAACACTTGTGTTTGCTTATGCGATATTTGGTTTTATTATACATATACATATTCGTGTTTGGTTAACTTGGTTGTATCTTTGGACCGGGAAGGACGAATGGTCAGTTGGTAAGTCGCCTCGTGTTACTCATTATTATGCGACACTCTATATCTGCATACGAGTTAGACTTTATATCATTGCTATGAAACTTATCCTAAGGTAAAACTAGAAAGACAACTTAATAGATTATGTACGGAACCTATATAACGTGTTTTAGATTTGTTGAGAGGGAGAGAAGCCTCTCCACCAGTGCATTTAATGTACTGATAACCCACCAGGTTTCTTGTAGGGTGTGGGAGATCCTTGTTCGGTACGAAGTTTCCTTTCGTGTGCACTAAGGAGTGGAGTTCGCTCTGGAGCCTTAGAACGTTTCATCCGGAGCTGAAGTACATATTCATGACATAATGTTGGAACATCGTTTATGTTATAATCCCATGTTGTAAGCCACTTGGCATGCCTTTATTGTTTTGGGAGAGAGAGCTTGAGCAACTTGTAATCTCGGCCTAGCGCTGCTTGTAACATTATTTCTATATCAATAAAGTGCTTATTTTACTTCTATACTTGTGTTCAATCTATGCTTTCGCTATAATGACTTTGTGAACTAGTTATCGAACGGCCGTTTACTCGTGTCGTTTAAATTTCTTCTGCATTAGAGACTATCTGTGCGACTCTGTGGCTTAGCTATTTTTTTTCCTGTTCAGTACCTGGAATTGTGCGGGCGTATCTTGTGCTCGCACGATATCATGTCCTGATAGAATGATCATCCTACGGGAGCGCTGGCACGGTAATTTGTATTCAGCAAGGACGGTTGATCCTACGGGAGATCGGAGCGTGACATATTATTGTTATGCGATGGCCTTTGTGCCAAACTATGTCGGACTTCATGGGAATAGACTCGTGCTTAAAATTTGCAAGTTATGTGCAAATCAGAAAATCTTACCCTAAATGCTAGCGAGCTTGTATGTGAGATTAGATTATCGTTCGAACGAGATAACTATGCACACAGCCTTTTGGCTAAAGTCGTGTTAGGTATTACGCGCCTAGACCCTTTGGTGCGAGCAAGTTTACAAGCGAGATTCGGATATCGTTCGGATAAGATAAATTAGACTTAGAATGGCTATCGATAGAGATGTTATCAGTAAATCGCTAAGCAAATCTGGTGAGTCATACCTAGGTTTCTAGATATAATTCGGACAACTATTCGTATTGATAGGTTATGACTCAAAATATAGTTTGTGTGGATGACTATCGATAGAGAAAAATACGAGAGTAAGATTTATTGAGGCGATACATAGGTATCGTATTGGAGTTCTAAGGAACGAATTGGATATGCAAGTAAATAATGCGAACACGATTGAGGATTTGTCAGGATGACTCAATTCCTGGGTGGTATATACGATAGCTCAGGAAAAAAATAAGCGATTGAGGATATAGTAAGTTTTGAATATTCGTAGAGTATAGCTCGAATCCTGAGTGGTGTATGGATCGTCTTAGAAATATTCGAGCGAATCAAGAATTTCGGAATAACATTAATGAGTCTGTTAGCAAGCGACGTGATTGTGTAGTGCCTAGATTTGATTAGTTAGTCAAAGATTCAAAGGTATCATGCTAGATTTGGTTTGAACGATTGAGAATGTGTTGAAACAAGTGATAAGGCTTATATCGAAAAGGTATTCAGAGCAATGGAATTAATATCTCGGACAAAAAAACTTAGTAGACCATACGAGCGAATTCAAATTGAATCAAGCGAATTGAAACTTGAGTTTGAAATAGAATAATCAAGGATGCGATCGATATTAGTGCGATTTGAACGATAGCGCAAACGAAAGATAGCGCGAATGGAAAAATTGGGTTAGTCAGATATCGCTCGATAGAATTTAGCTTGAGTATGAATTTTTATGGTTTTGAATTTGGAAGATTTGATACAATATCGATAGTTAAAAAATGGCACGGATTGATATAAGTTAGAAATTTGTGGTTCAATGAATTAAAGTAGGCAATATTGGATTTGAACTTGAATTGGATGAGGCAATCTTGAATCTAGTTCGAAAGATAGCACTCGACATCAGGCCAAGATGAGAATGATTATCCCGCGGAAGCGCTGTCGTAGTAATTTCACGTCTAGCGGGGATGATCAAATTTGCGGGCAATCAGGGCCTAACATGTTCGATGATTATGTAGACGAAATCGATAAAATAGAACATAACGAAGGTGAATAGACTTTGGTTAGAGGATTTAAACTTAGTTGTTTGAGGAATGCTAGAGGTAGACTACAGATTGATCAAACGGTAACATTGAAGTTAGAGAATCTTGCTAAACAAAATATGATCATAACATAAACGGTTATTTGATGAACATTACTTGATGGATTATTATATAACTTGGAGGAAACGAAGTACAACAATAAGGTTTCTTGTTTATTTCGAAGATAACCATAAGATTTGACGTTCTTGTCTTATGCGAGTGCGGCTTCATGCTCCCACATGCGTCAAGTCCGAATTATGACAATTATCCTGCAGAAGAATTGGCGCGGTGATCTTACGTTCAGCAGGGATGATCGAACTTGCGAAAGACCAGAGCATGACAATTGAGGATCATTTTTACTTAAGGTTCTACACGATAAGACGAGTTTTAGGATACAAGTGAATCAAAAATATTCCGAGGATGAGTTAGTTTAGAACGTGAAGTAAGACACTTGATGGTTTTGTGAACGAATATATGAACGATGTTGGATGACTTGAGTTGGTGATTTATATCGAAGACTTAGAAATTGAATCGTGACTTGGTAGTCTAGACTTAGAAGCGAATGTATATGTAGACAATTTGGCTAAACGATAAGACGAGTTTTATTTATGTTGATTATTTTATATTTTGGATGTATCGTGTTGTTGATTGATGTTGTCTTTACATTCACCAAGTTTGTTCCTGGATACTATCTATAAAAGATATGTAATAAAAGCAATAGTTGATTATGGTAATTATTCATGATGGTAAAATTATAGATAGCTGTGATGAGTTGATTGAACATTTATACATTGAAGATTATTGAGGTCTAGACAACTGACTACCACTGTCAATGACAGCATAGGCTGGATGTGTCTAACCCATACCCGATTATTTGGGAGTGGGATGTGACACATAAATATATCAATTTTTACGTAAAAAATCCTAACAGAAAAAACTACAGGACGATTTCTGAGTCCAACACTAAAAAGCCTCCTCTTCTATTAGAATAAGAAAGTACACTGACTCCTTACACACTTCTCATTGATCCAAAGTAGATCACCACAACTAATTGAAAGAAGAAAATTGATTACAAGCTCCTAAGAATAAGTGATGTCGAGAGGAATTACCCGAAATGATTTTTCCTTCACAATAGCCTTCAATCCCCTTTTCTCTCTCTAAAAAATTATAAAGTTATGTTGTTGTTGTATGGATTAGGTTTAGAAAAATACCTATATATAATTCCCTCAATCCAGGAACCAATTTGGACTAGTGTATAAAATACCCTAGAACTCGAATAACCCCAACCAAATTGAACTCAGACCGAGTTCTTATTTTTCAAGCGACTCTGCACAGTTCTATCCATATGGGACCAAATTTGGGATTAAATTTGGTCATAGTTCCCCTGGGTTTGGGTAGAACCTCCTTCTCCGATACTTTGAGTTTCTCCGATATGCGAATGACACTCGTCATATTCCTTAAGCTTCTTCGACATATGGATGACGCTCATCGCACTCGGGGTTTCTCAACATAGGTTGGGAACCCACCCAGCACCTAAAAATGCCTCTACTGATGGAATAAGAAATAGATCGATTCCTTACAAACTCCACTCAATAAATATTTTAATAGATAAAATAGACTACAATGAGTACAAAGAAGATTACTTAATACAAGGTGATAATGAAGAACCAATGAAGAACTCCTTAAAATAATCTCTCTTCGAAATAACCCTGAAAATCCGAATCTCTCTTCCTCTCTCTAGAAAGTTGCAAACTTGAGAAATATCTCACATTTGATAGTAATCTATATGGGAATTAGGGTTAGAAAAGATTTATTTAAAGCGCCCAATCTTGAAAATGTCTAGACCGTCAATTATAATCTAATAGTGCTAATAAAATATCTAGTTTCGGTCTTCAGCCCCGACGTCGATATACCAGTAGCAGTAAACCAACGTATACAAAAAATTCTTACTTCGTGTAGAACCATTCTGAATCAAAAGCCTATCAAACGGGTATATCGATGGCACACCGACAGCGGTATACCACTAACTCTGATATTATTTTTTAATAGCTTTGATACGTGCTCAAATTGAGCCTCCTTCGTCACCTTTGATTTTTTGAACTTCTTCGATACACGGATGACACTCGTCGCACTCATGGGTATTCGCCATATAGTTTGGAAATCCTATACAACACCAACATATATTCTCTTTTCCAATAAGGTAGAGGAGCTCATAATTTTGATGATCCTCCTGTACTACTTAAATTTCTTCTTCGACAGAACTTTCGTGAGTATATCTGCTCTATTGTCCTCTATATGAACCTTCTCATGTGTTGCTTCCTTCAACTCTAACACATCCAATATCTAGTGAACCAAATTGTAAAATGTTTGGATCGACTATGAAATGTTAAGTTCTTTCCAAGGTTAATAGCACTTTGGCTATCGCAAAGCAAAATTTATAGCTCTTGCTTGAGCCCTATTTTATATCTCCTTGCAAGCCTCCATTTCTGTAATACTCCGTTCTGCTCAAGCGGACTGCCGATTCAAACGGCAAAAGTGCAATGTCCCAACCCGCTTTGCTCAGGCGAGAATACTTGTTTGAGGCAAAGGATACCTAGACTTGTCCCTACAGGAATTCGGCTTAAGCTTCCAGAGGCTCGCTTGACGTATCGCTCAACCGAGGCGAATCATCGTTAAGGTAGGTGGCTACGGTAAACTTGTCTTTGCTTAGCCAGCACACATAAAATGTGGAACGATACATGCTAGTCGTTAGGTGAATCACCCCTGTATGCTAATAAGAACCCAACACACCTAGCTAAGGGAATAATCCCAACTTGTATTGCTTATGCTAGAACATGGAAATGAAACATTGCTTATATATATGTTCAGACCCTTTGCATGCTACCTTACGCACTGTTCACTTGTTCACACTGCACGACCTTAGAACGTGCCGCTCGGGAAGTCCCTTACGGTTTTACCCCTCGGCTTACCTTGGGCCCGAGCCAACGTGATTGCTTATGTTTATATAAATGCATGCTTGCCTGTTCATACGTTGCCTCGACTCAATGCTTGTAGCATAAGCTATGCCAACACCCTGTTATAAAAAATATTATTTAGAAAGACTATGCAAAATGAATCAGGCAATGCCTCTTGTCTTGTACTATTGTTGCCTCAACAGCAATGCCTCTTGTCTTGTACTATTGTTGCCTCAACAGAAATGCCTCTTGTCTTGTACTCTTGTTGCCCCAACCATGTAAATTGATAACTTAACCAAGACGTCATTCGATCACGGACAACTTGTGCACAGGGTCACGGTCTCGCGGACGATGCTAGGGCACTGGCATCGATCCGGTCCGGGCGAGGCCTATTGTTTAGTCTCTTATTCTTGGCAAAAATGGCTTGCAGCGCCTCTTGTACTTTCGTTGTATACCATTCTCGTCAAAGACTATATCGTCCATTATGGCATACGCCAGTGATCGCCTTGTATGTTTAGCCTTTGCATGCTTGCTTGTAAAAATATAGAGATAAACAAGTCATCCTCGCTTAGCGGCTATCCGCGTGCGAGGCATTGTATCGCATCAAAGAATAATTTGAATCAGCAAAATAAAATATATCTCGCATCTAAACACTTGTATTTGCATATGCTATTGCCCCTGAATGTTTATACATGCTCGTGCTTGGAATTAACAATATTTGCCTTGGACAGGGAAGGTCAAATGGTAAGTTGGTAAGTCTCGTCGTGTTTTCTCTCATATCGCATGGCGCACTGCCACACGAGTTAGGCTATTCAATAATTACATAAACTGATCCTAAGGCAACTAGAAATACAATATAATAGTTGGTGCACAGAACCTATATTACATGTTTGGATTTGTCGAGCGGGCGAGTAGGCTCCCCACCAGTGCATTCAAAGTACTGATAACCCACCAGGTCGTTTGCAGGGTGCGGAAGAACCTCGTTCGGTGCGGATGCCTCCTTCGTGCGTGCTAAGGCGTGGATATCACTCCGAAGCAGCGGTGCGTTCGGAACTGAAGCACATATACAAGACATAATATTGTGAACATTGCCGAACATCGCCTGTACACTCATTCCACAATTGTAGCCAATTGGCACGCTTTTACTATTTCAGAGAGAGAGACCTGAGCAAATTGTAATCACGGCCAAGCGTCGCCTGTAACACTTGTTATATCAATAAAGAGTTTCTTTACTTCAACTTGTGTTATTAAATGCTTCCGCTATATTTTCGACTCAGTAAACTTGTTACCGATCGCCTATGCGTTCATGAATCTGCTGTACTCGGACAATCTGTACGACTCTGTGGCTTAGAACTCTTACCATAAGCCAATGAACCACGGCCTTGCACGGGCGTGGCTCACGCTCGTACGGCATCACGCCCGAATGGGTCAAGCGATCGTTCTGTGGGAGCGCTGGCGTGGTGATTCTCGCCTATCGAGAACGGCTGATTTGCCTGCGGGAGATCGGGGCGTGACAATTTTTATAATGAACTTTGACTCTGTCGTAGATAAAACAATATACTACTATAATCACGACTGCTACGAAACTGCTCCACCAGCATACATCATAACATAGCCCAAAGTCATCTTTTAGTATCCACACCCCCAACCATATCTGCCTCTACCCAACCCGCTTTATCTCGTTATTCTGAAATAAAAACTTCCAATCAGCAGTATCACACCCCAGTTTTGCACAACCGAAAGTCACCACTGACATAATATCATACAAGTCTAAATTCTAGTTATACAAGACAAAAAAAAATGATCAATAAAATATCTTAGAATAAAAAGTTATTATAGCAGAAAATAAGCAAAAAAATGGTAGACACGAGATATATAAGAAATTATCCTCTTTGTTGATTATTTATAGCGGAATTACAATGGCTCTAAGGCCAAATGGCAACTCAATTATAAACAAAATTTTTTATGACAATGAACGATGTCAAAATGCTTACAACTCAGGAAACTAGTACAATCAATAATATTCCATAAATTATACTTTTATATACAAAAGAAATAACATCTCCAGCCGAACATCAAGTTGCGAATCGATATCCAATGTCTTAGCACGTCCAAGCAAATCTTGCATCTATGGAGGATGGGGGTCAACACATTAATGTACTTGTGAACGGTCTCTAGCCGACTCACCTAAAACTAATATGGTAATCATGTGATGCTAGATATATAAATTATTATGTGGTCTTTCTATTCTTGACTTAGGATCAGTTAACAATTTATAAGCATGTATAAGACATAAATGTATTATTGGTTAACAGTTTCATATATATATATATATATATATATATATATATATATATATATATATATATGAACATAAATGTGTGATTGACATAATAAATCTTACCCAACGCTACTATCATTCCATGCAAACCATGTTATCATTCATAATATATAAATGTGTCATAAGTATGTCTATAAAACAATTATTAGCCTTTATAAAAGTCATAAGTTTGTAAGACTCGTCTCACAGTATTCGTATTTTATGCGGATATGTATTTTATGCTAGTTATTGCATTTTATTGGATCTCGAGGAAGCTCAAAAATTCTTACAAATTAAAACTTTACTACCTGACCGTTACAGTATACCGATGGTATACTACAGTATATCGACGGTATACTGTCCGACAGATATTTGTTTCACTTTCGAGATATTTTTGAGATATTTTTCTATAAATAGTACTCGAGATATTTTATTTATTTCTTTCTCTTTCTCTCTCCTCTCTTCTTCATTTCTCTCTCGAGCTTGAAAGCATGTTCTTGAGACCTGGTGTGTGGTTTCTGAACCCCTTCGTGGTGATGGACTAGAAGATTTAGGATGGAAGCTCGCATTAGGCAAGTACACATTATCGATTTTGTGAACTTCTTTCACTTTATGTCATTTTACTTTCCTGGAGCTTAGGTTATTATTTTTTAGTTTAGACTTACTTTTCTATAGTTGTTTATATCATGATTTCTAGCATAGTGGCCGTCTTGGTTTTGATTTCTAGTAGAATCTTTTTTCGTCTCCTTTTGGTAACTCGGTAATGAAAACGGTACCGGAGTTGTGTCCATAAGAATTAGTCCATATTGTGATATAACACTTACCCAAGACTTAACTTCTTGTTAGACTTGGTTCTGGTAATTTTCAAAATTATATTTGGATTCCGAAAATCAGACTTGACTTGACTTTAACGATGTTTCTACTTAGAAACCGGCATACCGATGGTATACTATAGCGTACCGACGGTATACCAATTTCGACCGACTTGATTTCTAGATATTTACCTGTGAACCCTATCGACGATGTACTACAGTATACCGACGGTATACCGATCTTGCCGACATTGGTAAATATTTTTCTTGGCCGGCATACCGACGACGTACTGGGCTGTGCCGACGGTATACCGATTTGTGGAACTTTATTTTTCAGTAACTTTATGCCTACTTCGAACGATATACCGACAGTATACTATAATATAGCGACGGTATATCGATTTGTTGGAATCCAGAAATTGCTGTATTTTTTCTGTCTATAGACAGGTGTACCGACGGTGTACTGGACTGTACCGACGATATACCGATCATGCTATTTCTTTAGAAATTCTTGTTTTTTTATGATTTTATGTTAAAACTTCTGTCTTTTGCTTGGACACGCGATGACTTGACCTGATTTGGACATGAACTTACATGACTTCAGATGATTTGACTTGACTTGACTTGGCTTTACCCAATTTTACCCTGCTTTGCTCGGCTACACGTGATGACATGATTGATTGGACTTGACTTGGCATGACTTTACATGGCTTCATCGGACATGGCTTGGTTGGTTTCACTTGGTTTTATCTGGTTGGACATGGCTTCACATGGTTGTACATAGCTTTACCTGGTTTTACATGTCTTTACCTGGCTTCACCTTGATTGACATGGCTTCACATAGCTTTATTTGGCTTCACTTGATAACACGTGGATTGGTTGTTGTCGTGGCATAAATGAGTCCGTACGTTCAATGTATATTAAACCTGTTTGTATTATTATTAGAACTTATTTTATTATATCATGTCTAGGATGGATTGGTTGTTGCGGAATGCCACACCTGGATTCATACAAGAAACTTCTAGGGATTATAACTAGAGATTCACTTAGTATATGGCTAGGGATTTTCCTAGATTGTATGCAGTCCCAGTTATTCATAAAGTTATCTTAAGGCGTATCCAGTAGTTTATATTATGGAGTATCTTGAGGAGTATCCGGTGCTGGTTTGTGCATATGGATATCCCGGACGGACTGCAGGGGCATGCGATCAGAAGGAACTCTTGCATCGCATTGTATTATAGTTGTTAGTAATTAGGATTGTGATAACCCTAGTTACTTAAAAGTATCAAGTCGTACTTCTATGATTTGCCATGATTGATGGTTGATTTAGTCCAGGCTTTACATGATCACACTTTTATTTTCTATACTTGTTACTCTATTGATTATCAGTTCAGGATATGTCTCATTGCAGGTTACAGTATTTTCTTTATTATCCTGAGATCTTTTATATTCAGTCTTTACTTTTCAGTATTTGTATTACTTGTATTGTTGGTTTAAGTTTCAAGATTAACTTTCTCTGTGGTACTTGATATTTGGGGGTCTGACCCCACTGGTTTTGAATGGCCAGATCCAGTAGTAGCACCTGGGAATCTTTCGTACTTTCCTGAGGATAGTGGCCACCAGAAGCACCAGACCGCTTGTGTGGGTATTCTTACTTCTCTACCCTGATGAACATTCTATTTTGTGGACGTTTAGCTATCGAGCACGTATTTAGCTCTTGTTTTGGTTTGATCAATTAGCCTACGGGCATTAGTATGATTGACATATCCTAGGATTGATCATGTATGGCTCAGATTCTGGCTAGTTTATTCATTTTGTGTTCACTAGCATCATGATCATCTTTATATTATAATTTGTGACGCTTTACTATTATATTTTAGATGATCTTACATCTTATTATTATTTCTGTTGTTCTTGTGATTGAGACACTAGGATTGTTGGACCTACGCTTGACTGTTGGTTTGTAGTAGTGACCCCTCATGTCTTACAGCTTCACCATATATACGGAGTACCAGAGTGCTTTAAGTATACACAGCTGGCCTTATCAGTCTCGCTTTTCAGTATTCTGGTTCTGGAGTGTGACATGGTTTTAGTGGTGGCCCATGTAGGTCTGTTTGAGCGGATTATGTCTATCTGAGCAGATTTGATCTAATTTTTACATATATGTGGGGGTTATTGCTGTTACTATATGTCTCAATCCTAAACTGTTCCCCTTGATCCCTAGTTATTTTCTCTATCCCTGATTCTTGAATCTGATATCTGCTTATTTGTTGATCAATCCTGCTCTTCGATTGACTCTTGTGTCCTTAACTTTCAGGGGCACTGATCCTGTTACTATCGGCCAGATGGATTAAGTGCAGCTCGAGGAGGGTCAGCATTCAGGAGCCCAGCATATTCCTGGAGATCAGCCTAAGCATTCAAGGGCAGAGTCTAGAGTAGATCCTGAGGCAGATCGGCCGACAGTATTGGACCAGCAGACAGCACCTGTGCACCAAGTTCAGCCCAAGTAGCTAGGGGGTGTTGCCCGAGCCCTGATGGATGTCCTACAAGATTTTATGATAACCCAGCAACACCAGAGTGGTGTACTTACTCAGTCGATCCAGACAACGTTGGGGCGAGGTGGTTCTCAGATCCATAATTCTGTGACCAGCTTCAGGCGTCTCAGTCCTACATACTTTTATGGTATAGAAGACACAATTTTGTCCGATGCTTGGCTGCAGGACACTGAGGCCATCTTGGAGGCAGCAGTAGGGACTCCGGCTAGAGAGCGTGTAGCAGTAGTAAGGCTATAGTTTTTGGACTTGGCTCATGACTGGTGGACAGCGCATCATATTTCTCTCATAGCACTGATTCCATGGATGGATTTTACTGAGAGGTTTCAGGCGAGGTATTTTGACGCTATGTCACATTACGAGCTTCAATAAAGGTTTAACAATCTCAGACAAGAGAGCAAGTTCGACGATGGTTACACGACGTAGTTTGCGAGACTTAGTCAGTTTACTCCCACTTTGGTAGCGACCGAGTTGGAGAGGGCGAGGAGGTTCCAATAGGGACTCCATCTAGAGATTTTCTTGGCGGTAGAGTAACATGAGTTTCAGAATTTTGATGCGGTGATGCGGGCAGCTAAGAGTATGAGTACACATCGCAGAGGATTACAGATCGAGTTGGGAGTAAGAAAAGGCCCAACATTTTAGGAGGATCAGCATCCCAGTCATTAGCGCCTGCTCCAACAGTTCGAGCCCTGACGATTGGATCCTCGAGGAGGACAACATCGTCTCAGCAGTCTTTCCAGACATTCCCTTAGCAGAGGCAGTCATCATCATCATCATCTTCATCATCATCATCTTCTTCTTCTTCTTCTTCTTCTTCTTCTTCTTCTTCTTCTTTTTCTTCTTCTTTTCGTAGTTGTTTCCATTGTGGGTAACCTAGGCATATAGTTTTAGAGTTTCATAGGGAACATGGATTGTGCTTGGTGTGTGGGATCATCAGACCACATGATCAGAGCATGTCCTAGGAGGAACCAGACTAGATCATCATCAGCCCAGTCAGCAGTTCAGCCAGTAGTGCCATAGTACAGGGTACTAGTACCATGGCAGCAACAGCAAGTTCAGAGGCCATTGCCTTCACAGGCACAGGTATTCCAGCAGAGGCCACAGCAGTATGCACATGTCCAGGAATAGGCGCAGGCGAGATCTAGAGGTCAGCAGTAGAGCGGACTGACACTTGGAGGACAGGATCGAACATTATTGCTATCGATGGCAGAGGCTTTGGCAGCAGAAGAGGTGGTAACATGTACCATTCTAATCCACTTTTATTTTAATTTAGCTTTATTTGATTCTGGTGCATCGAATTCATTTATATCTACACACTTTATGACATAAGTTGTATTGGAGTCCGAGTACTTACCTGTAAGATTAAATATACTTACTGGTAATGGTCTCGTGGGAGTAGATAGAGTATATCCCTCATGTAGAGTTATAGTATGTGGGAGAGAGTTTCTTGCAAGGCTGATAGAGTTTCCTATGTGCGATTATGATATCATCCTTGGGATAGATTGGTTGAGTGTGAGACACACGATGATAGATTTCCATAGTGGCAAGATTATCTTTCGTGTACCTGATGGAGAGGAGTTCTCATTCTTGAGAGGTACAGTAGAATCACCGAAGGTTACATTGATGATGGCAGAGGTGGAGAAGGTACAGTTTCCTAGGATAGTTTATGAGTTTTTTGAATTATTTCCCCACGAGTTACTAGGTGTACCACCAGTTAGAGACGTAGAGTTCTACATTGATTTAATCCCGGGAGCAGACCAGTATCAGAAAGAGTTTATAGAATATCACCATTTGAGTTATAGATCTTGTACCGGATAATTGAGGAGTTGAGATCCAAGGGATTCATTAGACCTAGTGCATCGCCTTGGGGAGCCCCGTTACTTCTTGTTAAAAAGAAGGATAGTTTATTGTATTTAGTTATTGATTATAGAACACTAAATACAACAACCATTAAGAACAAGTATACCTTGCCCAAGATAGATAACTTGTTTGATCATCTCAGTAGGGCAACTATATTTTCGAAGATCGATTTGCGGTCTGGGTATCATCAGATCAGAGTCAGAGAGCAGGACATACCTAAGATGACATTCAGATCTAGATATGGTCATTGGGAGTTCCTAGTTATGACATTTGGAGCGACCAATACACCAGCTATATTTATCTCTCATGAATAACATCTTCATGCCTTATTTAGACCATTTTGTGATAGTGTTTATTAATGATATCTTGGTCTATAGTCAGAGTGAGGAAGAGCATGCGCAGCATCTTTATGTAGTTTTTCAGATTCTTCGAGAGCAGCAGCTATATACAAAGTTCAGTAAGTATCAGTTCTGGCTTGATCATATCTCAATCTTAGGATATATCATTTATGGTGGAGTCGTCGAGGTGGATCCCAAGAAGGTGGAGGTTATTGAGAGTTGGCCAGTACCCTGTACAGCTTTAGATGTGCATAGTTTCCTGGGTCTAGCAGGTTACTACAGGCGGTTTAAGGATGTGCGCTTTGAGTGATTAGATGCTTGTCAGACTTATTTCGAGAAACTCAAGCGGAGTTTAATTTTGGCTCCTATTCTGACACTTCTAGTGGGACCAGGTGGATTCTCGGTATATTATGATGCTTCAGGAGTGGGACTAGGGTCTGTCCTTATGAAGCATGGCAGAGTGATATCTTATGCATCTCGGCAGCTTTAAGACCATGAGAAGAGTTATCCGACGCATGATCTTGAGATGGAAGCAATATTATTTGCACTTAAGCTCTGGAGATATTACCTATATGGTGATCGAGTAAAAATTTTCACAGACCACAAGAGCTTAAGAAATGCTTTCACATAGAAGGAGTTTAACATGCGTCAGAGAAGGTAGCTCAAGTTATTATCGGACTACGATCTTGACCTTCAGTATCATCCAGGAAAGGCCAATGTCGTAGTAGATGACTTGATCATGAGAGATGGAGCTTACTTCTTGACAAAGTAGCGCCATAGTTGAGAGGATCAGAGCAGAGCAGACTAATGATGTAGGAGATGGGTATCGAGATAGTATTACCTGGTGATATTAGTTTTATGGCGAGTCTACAGGTTCAATCTTCTATAGTTGAGAGGATCAGAGTAGAGCAGGCTAATGATGTCAGACTTCAGCAGCTCAGAGCAGAGTGTGAGTCAGGACACAAACCAGAGTTGATCATTCACCAGGATGGGACTTTCAGGTTTGGGAGTTGACTTTGTGTCCCGAAAGAAGATATTCGGCAGAAGATAATGTCAGAGATCCTCAGTTCTCAATACCCAGTGAATCCAGGGGGGACAAAGATGTATCGAGATATTTGTCAGCAATTCTGGTGGAATGGTATGAAGAGGACGATAGCTCGTTTTGTTTTTTGGTGTTTAGTCTGCCAACATGTCAAGGCTGAGCATCAGAGATCGACTGAACTACTTTAGCCTTTACCGATTCTGGAGTGGAAGTGGGACCATATTACTATGGACTTTGTGACCGATCTTCTTAGATTCCTGTCTTGGAGAGGTGCTATATAGATTATAGTGGATCGACTCAAGGTTACTCACTCTCTTTCTTTCAGAGTGAGACAGTCTACAGAGAAGGTAGCTGAGATGTACATGAGGCATATAGTCAGATTGCATGATGTGCTAGTTAGCATAATCTTATATTGAGATTCGCAGTTCATGTCTTATTTTTGGAAGAGCCTACAACAGAGTCTGGGTACTAGGTTGAAGTTCAGTTCAGCTTACCATCCGCAGACAAACGGACAGTCGGAGCATATTATTCAGACTTTAGAGGATATACTCTGAGCTTGAACATATAAATTCGATGGATCTTGGGAGGATCACTTGCACTTAGTAGAGTTCTCCTATAACAACAGCTTCCAAGCGAGCATTCAGATGACACCCTTTGAGGCTTTGTATGGTAGAAGATGCAGATCACCGTTAGCTTGGGATAACATTGGCGAGATGCAGATGCTTGGTCTAGAGATGATTACATAGTGGGTTAGAGTGATGAGGCAGATCAGGGAGCATCTCAGAGTGGCTCAGGATCGCCAGCGTCATTTGGCAGATTAGTACCATCGTCATCTTGATTTCTCTGTCGGCGACCATATATTTCTGAAGATTTTGCCTACCCATGGAGTTATCAGATTTGGAATACGGGTAAAACTTAGTCCCAGATATATAGGCCTGTTCGATATTCTCGAGCGAGTTGGAGACGTATCTTATCGTCTAGCTTTTCCATCATCGTTTCATGAGGTACATGCCATCTTTCACGTATCTCAGTTATGCCGGTATATTCCAGACTCGAGCTATGTCCTGGATTATTCTGAGTTGGTTGTTGGTACTGACTTATCATATGAGGAGAGACTCGTGTCTATTTTGGACCAAAGGAAGAAGGTTCCCAAGAACTGGACTATCAGGTTAGTTCATGTTGATTGGGGGCATCACTCACTGGGCGAGTCGACGTGGGAGCGCGAGGACGATATACGTACTCGTTACACATTTTATTTTGACTTGGGAGGTATACTTATTCGTATACCCGTGTCTTATCTTAGCCTCTGTACGTGATTGATTGTTAGCTTATTTGTTATGTCTGTTATGTTTACTTTCTGAATTCTTGTTGTTGTCCAAAAAATTTTATGCTCACACGAGTTTCTTGTTTATTTTTGATTTCGAGCTGGATTATTTGGATTTTTTTGTTAGTTATTTTTGGATCTTTATGGAAATTTTGAGGACGGATTTTTTCTAAGCATAGGAGACTTGTGAGACTTGTCTCACAATATTCGTATTTTATACGGATACGTAGTTATTGCATTTTATTGGATCTTGAGGAATCTCGAAAATCTTAAAAATTAAAACTTTACTACCTGACAGGTATACCGATAATATACTACAGTATACCAACGCTATACTGTCCGACAAATATTTGTTTCACTTTCTAAATATTTTTGAGATATTTTTCTATAAATAGTACTCGAGATATTTTATTTTCTTCTTTCTCTTTCTCTCTCGAGCTTGAAAGCGTGTTCTTGAGACCTGGAGTGTGGTTTCTGAACCCCTTCCTGGTGGTGGATTGGAAGATTTAGGCTGGGAGCTCGCATTAGGCAAGTATACCTTGCAGATTTTGTGAACTTCTTTCACTTTATGTTATTTTACTTTTCTGGAACTTTGGTTATTGCTTTTTAGTTTAGACTTACTTTTCTATAATTGTTTATATCGTAATTTCTAGCCTAGTGACCATCTCAGTTTTAATTTATGATAGAATCTTGTTCCGCCCCCTTTTGGTAACTCGGTAACAAAAATGGTACCGGAGTTGTGACCGTAAGAATTAGTCCTTATTGTGATATGAGACTTACCCTAGACTTGACTTCTTGTTAGACTTGGTTCTGGTAATTTTTAGAATTTGATTTGGATTCCAAAAATTAGACTTGACTTGACTTTAACCATGTTTTTACTTGGAAACCAGCATACCAACGGTATACTACACTGTACCGATGGTATACCGATTTTGATCGACTTAATTTCTAGATATTTATCTGTGAACCCTGCTTGGAAACCAACATATCAATGGTATACTACAGTATACCAACGGTATACCAATCTTGTCGACATTGTTAGATATTTGTCTTGACCGGCATACCGACGGCGTACTGGGCTGTGCCGACGGTATACCGATTTGTAGAACTTTGTTTTCCAATTTTTTTTGCCTACTTGGAACGGTAGTAGGCATGGCATACCGACGATATACCAATTTATTGGAATCCAGAACTTTCTGTATTTTTTTCTCTCTGGACCGGTGTACCGATGGTGTACTGGACAGTACCGATGGTATACCGATCGTTCTTTTTCTTTAGGAATTCTTAATTTTTTGTGATTTCATGTTAAAAATTTTGGCTTTTTCTTGGACACGCGATAACTTGTCCTGATTTGGACATGAAATTACATGGCTTCAGAGGATTTTACTTGACTTGAAATGACTTTACTCAATTTTATCCGGCTTTGCCAGGCTACACGTGATGAAATGATTGACTGGACTTGACATAACTTTACATGGCTTCATCGGACTTGGCTTGATTAGTTTTACTTAGTTTCATCTGGTTGGACATGACTTTACATGGTTGTATATTGGTTTACTTGGTTTTACATGGATTTACCTGGATTTACCTGGATTGACATGACTTCATATAGCTTTACTTGGCTTCACTTGATTACATATGGATTGGTTGTTGTCGTGGCATACATGAGTCTATATATGCAATATATATTAAAACTATTTATATTATTATTAGAACTTATTTTGTTGTATCATGTCTAGGATGGATTCTGCGAAATTCTATACCCAGATTCATACAAGAAACTGCTAGGGATTATAACTAGAGATTTATTTAGTACATGGCTAGGAATTTTTCTAGATTGCATGCAGTCCCGGTTATTCATATAGTTATCTTGAGGCGTATCCAGTAGTTTATATTGTGGAGTATCTTGAGGAGTATCTGGTGCTAGTTTGTGCGTATGGATATCCCGGACGGACTGCAGGAGCATGCGATCAGAAGGAACTCTAGCATCATGTTGTATTCTAGTTGTTAGTAATTAAGATTATGATAACCCTAGTTAGTTAAAAGTATCAACCCGCACTTCTATGATTTGCCGTGATTGATGGTTGATGGTTACTCTAAGCATTACATGATAACACTTTTATTTTTTATACATTTTACTCTATTGATTATTAATTCAGGATATGTCTCATTGCAGGTTACAATATTTTCTTTATTATCCTGAGATCTTTTACATTCAATCTTTACTTTTTAGTATTTGTATTGCTTGTGTTGTTGGTTTAAATTTCTAAATTAGCTTCCTTTGTGGTACTTGCTATTTAGGGGTCTGACCCCACTAGTTTTGTATGGCCAGATCTAGTAGCAGCACTGGAGGATCTTTCGTACTTTCCTAAGGATGGTGGCTACCAGGTGCCAGACTGCTTAAGTGGGTTTTCTTACTTCTCCACCCTTATTTATATTCTATTTTATGGGCATTTAGCCATCGAGCACGTGTTTAGCTCATATTTTGGTTTGATTAGTTAGCCTATGGGCATTAGCATGATTGACATATCCTAGGGATGATCATGTATGACTCAGATTCTGGCTAGTTTATTCATTTTGTGTTCACTAACATCATAATCATTTGTATATTATAGTTTGGGATGCTTTACTATTATATTTTAGCTGATCTTACATCTTATTATTATTCCTATTGTTCTTGTGATTGAGTTACTAGGGTTGTTGGACCTAGGCTTGACTATTGGTTTGTAGTAGTGACCCCTTATGTCTTACAGCTTTACCATATATACGGAGTACCAGAGTGCTCTAAGTATACGTTGCTGGCCTTGTCAATCCCGTTTTCCAGTATTCTGGTTCTAGGACGTGACAAAATTTATCCTTTTAAATAACTTGATAGGCCTACAAACATATTGATATTAGCATGCATCCTAACTATATGACAGTCACTTGTGATGCACCATCTACGACTATCTTTGACTAGATGATGATCCTTCACGTATAAGTAGCTACTGAAGGCCCTAAATAACGTGTATTGTGATGCGCCCTTTCAGTTCAGATAGCTATCCCTACTAAAGTTTCCGTAATACCTATGCTAGTATGTCAGTATAATTATCCATTTTTTTCCTAGGTCGAATTGGTCCCAGTGTTCCGATAACCATTCGAGGAATAAAATCTTGTGCGCAAGTTATCTATGAACATGCATGTATATTTACTCCCTGTAGAGTATTTTTTTAAAGCTATTATCCATATTCAAGAGTCTTGGATACGTTATAGATTGTAGATCCACTCAAAATTATCCTTTCACAGTATGGTTAGGAAATTTTTGAGCAAAATCGAAGGCTAAGTACTTTGAGCCAATTTGCTGCCCTTTTTTCAGTGAGCTACGAGTTAGTGAATTCCTAATTTTTTTTGTAGGATAGTCAACGGATTAAATAAGTCATTCTCCATCGACATATTTCCCCATAATCTTGTATTTAGAATTTTCTTGTATTCTTAGGATTCTTTTGTACTAAAAATAAATTTTCTCAATAAAAGTTAGAATGACTTTTGTTAACGGAAACAACAGGGTGGTAGGCCGGACTAGGGGTAGCTAGGCGGTGCATATCGATCCCATGACCAGACAAAGGTTGAACGGAACCGATCGACACTAGATGCACCAGAGATGGGTGTGAGTTTAGGTCGATGGAGTTGAAAGGGAGCATGGTAGTGAGGGGTGGAGCCGAATGTCTGTAGTGTTGGAGTCCAGTTTGGAGTAGTAGTTTTAGGTATAATATGATTCCTATTGTAGGGTTTTCTATTTAGAAAATCCTATTATGACCTAGAATAGGATTTTCGTATCCTATATATATGGGTTGAGGGTGGAGGCACAAAGAAGATATCACAAAAGTTGAGATTCGGGGTGCTCGTCCACAAAAAATCTAGGAGAAAGTCTATCCTTTGCTCTTAGGGCTCGCTCTCAAAGACAGATAGAAGAAGAGATATGATCGAGGAGTCTTTGCCTTCGTTCATAGAAATTGCTACAGGTTTTGGTGAATGATTTCAAAATTTTGCTTTTTTTTTCTCCTTTAGTGTGGTGAGGGGATTGAACCTATTAGGGCAAAGGGTTTAATATTAATTTTTGTCAATCTTATAATTTAATCTTAGTTATATAGGTTAAGATTCGTCCAAGTGATGTAGTTACCGCCATATACGTTATCTTTGATCTGTGCTTGGTATTCGTTAGTTTGGTTGGTTATCTCAGGTGGGTTGGCAACGCTTCCGTGTACCCAACAAGTGGTATCAGAGCACTCAGGTTCTCAAGAAGAAAGGTGAAACCATGTCTATGGAGAAGATGAACACACATATGATAACCCTCGAATAGGGAAAATGGGTAATTTAGAAGCCAAGCATGGAGGATCTACTCTGGTGAAAGGACTTGCATGGTCCATTGTACAACGCCAAGCCGACGGACAATGCTGCTGAAGACTGAAAACGACTGGATCGGAAGGCCGTTGGATTCATCCGCCAATGGCTGAACGATTCGATATTTCACCATATGTTTATGGAGAGTTCTGCAATAACATTATGGGAGAAGCTGCATTCACTGTACGAAAGAAAGACAACTGGCAACGTGGCATTTCTTATTCGCCAACTAGTCAACTCGAAGTACACGGAGGGTGCCCTGGTAGCACAATATCTGAATGAGATTCAGGCTATCATCAATCAGCTGTCTGCGATAAAGATAGTGATTGATGATAGGCTTCAGGCCCTTTTTCTTTTGAGTTCTCTGTTAGAAAGCTGGGTGACGTTGGTGGTGTCGGTGAGCAACTCCATACTCGATAGATTTTTTACGATGGAGGCAGTTAAAGGCAGTTTATTTAATGAGGAGGTCAGACGTAAGCAAACTGAACTATCGTAGGATTTTGCTCTAGTGGCTTCCTACGGGAAGGGAAGACTTAAGTCAAATACGAGGATAGGGGGAGTTCTCAGGATCTTGCGACTGTGGACTGCAAGGACGGCTGCTATCACTGTGGCAAAATGGGTAATATCAAAAGGAACTATATGAAGGTCAAAGCTGAGATGGCCAAAGGCAAGGGCGATCAAAAAGATCTCATGGCTATGAGAGATATCATCATCGCAGCAACTAACACAGAGGAACCCTTATGGCATGTGTCATGATCGCGATTGAGTAATGAATACATGGGCGTCGTATCATGCCACTCCACATAGGAGGATCTTTATGTCATACCATGGTGGAAGATTTGGATGTGTGAAGATGGGCAACAAGGGGATGACTGCAGTTATAGGCATCGGAGATTTGCATTTGACAATGGAGCTTGGCGAGAAGCTCGTTCTCAAGTGTGTGCAACATGTACCGAGCTTACGCTATAACTTGGTATCGGTAGGGAGGTTGTCACGCCCCAGTCCCAAAATACCGAGGGACTGGACACGTGGCAATGGCCAGCAGTACGCACCGATGGACAACCCAATTTAATGGATCCATCAGGGCATACTTAAGCTGTAGCACAACAATAAGGGTCTAGATATACTAATCTCATCCACAGAAATGAATAAAACAATATCAGAATCATGAAGAAAGATCAATCTCAATATAATATAAACTCGGGGAAATAACCCGATAATGAGTCTGAATACATCTGTCAAGATATAAGAATAAAGATAACCACAACAAATACTGAGTATAAAACAGTATATACTCAGAAGATACCCTCGGTGATCACGCGTCTACTGGATCTGGTACTGCTCCAATGTCTGCTCCTGATAATGCTCCTGCTCCATAAACCTCTGGATCGATCTCGTCTGCAATATCTAGGGACATAATCCGGATCCAGGTCCTCAGGGGAGAGCAAGGTACAGAAAATACAAGCCAAAATAAATGCAGTACAGCAGAAAATGCAATAAATAGGGTAAATATGTATCCATCTAAGTGAAATCCAAATGAGAGCATCACGAGTACTCAGGCTGAGACCACTACAAGCTCTGTGTCTGGGAGCCGGTAGCGGAGTTTTTTTATGTGTTTTACTATGTGTTTACTATGGATTATATATATATATATATATATGAAATCAGCCTGTAGCCTGTGTGTCTCTCCCCACCCAATGTAATCACACGTCTCATGTCCATGACACGCAGGATCAATACTAATGCAACAAGTCATATAATATCTATGAATATAATGTCTATGTCAATCATGTATCCTACACAGAATCACCATGAATATCTCAGGAAGATTCTGTCTCATGAATAGTGTCAAGTGTCCTGGGTCATAGTGTACTTGGTAAAACAAGTACGAGAATAAAGTGTCACGAATGTCCATCTCTAGATGACCGTACCCAACACTGCGTACAGTGTCGGCACCCGACTGATAATCGGACGCTAAGTACGTCACACGGTCCTAGGTCAAGCATGCACAACAATATATAAATAAGACAAGAAAATATGTAACAAGAACTGCAATGTTGGCAAGGTACACTTGCCTGGTAAGGAAGCTGCGATGTACCAATAACCTGCTCCAGAAGTCGCGCAGAACAAATCCAATATCCTATGTATTACAAATTTATCACGTCAAAATATAATTTATTTTAATTTATTTAATTCTGGAATAGTTACTCTAAAATCCTATTTTAATCTTATTATTCTGATTTTTATGTTAATTCCTAAATTTTGTCCAAAGAAACTGAATTTTATCAACTCGAGACTCATGGCACGCAAATCGAGGCGATCTGTTGACCGAAAAGTCAACCGACACAAACTCAACTTTCATGCATGATTTCCTGTAGATTTCAGCGTCAAAAATATGCTGGAATTTACGGCTCGTCCGAATTCAAATTTGTTTGGGAATTATGGCACATACAAATTTTATATTGTACACCGATGGTTAAATTCTAACCTAGAAGTTCTACAGAATTAACAGTATATAAATACTTCAAATTAAATTCTGGGAAAAATATATGTCGATGATCTCGACATTAGCTTTCCGAAACTTTAAACGGTTCATGATTCTGATTCCTGGTTCTCCCGGAATCGCGAAAACATCGAAATACGTCTATTTTCGGATATGCTGTGCTCTACGAATTTTTCAGAATTTAATACTCATAATTTAGAAAAACAATTTATATAATCAGAAAGCTAACCTCATTATCGTTCTAACAAAAAAAACTAGGCCTCGTTTGGAGTCCGGAGCTAGGAGATATCGTCTTTTTAATTCGTCATAACTAGTAGAAAATGAGGCTGAATTTATGACAAATTTTGACTATTTTTGGACGAAAAAGAGAGGAATTTGGGGAAAAATATGAAGGATGAGGTATTTATAATGGTTGAGACTACTTAATTAAATATAACTAGGATTGGTTAATTTGGATAGGATTATGATGAATTTAAATAAGGATATGATATACATTAAGTTGTATTTCTAGTAGGTTCATGATTTGAATTAATTTAAAGTAGAGTTTGAATCTATCTCAATAATTTATAATCTTGAATATAATTAAATATAATACAAATAATTTATAAAATCTTATTAATATCTATTAACACTAAATTAGCATATATCTAATATTAAGACTATATATATCCAAATAAATCCTAATTAATTTCAAAAATCTAAAATAACCTAAAATAATTCTAAATAAATATTTATATAAGTAAATATATCAAGAAATTCATTTGCTAATTAAATAACAGAATACTCTAAAGAAATTCAATACCTATAATAATATAAAATATACACAAAATATCTATTTTGGGTGAGGGGGTTTACAATCTACCCAACTTAAAACAATTTCGTCCTCGAAATTAAAATAGAACATGGTTTCTCTCAATCTAATCTCACTTGATCACAATCTAAAAGAATTTACCTCAAGTTTAATAATATAATTTCTACCCAACTTAGAATTTACTCATCTATCACATAAGGCTCTTACATTTAAGAAAATATTCCTCGATTTATTTTCTCATGTCATTTAATCCTCAAAACTTTAACACCCACTATATCATATGTGATATGCCCTTAATCAATTATGAAAGATAGTCACCAAATAATATGATTGGCCTATGGGGTATATCTTGTACTATCCGTGTATCACTTATATCCAAGCACGAGATTTCGTCTTTCCGAAACAAGGGAAGACGGAAAGCAACGGAAAAGAGTTCAAGGAGGGGTAATAGAATGGAAGTATGGGAATCAAAGCGTTTAAAGAATTCAAATGAGAATTGTCAAGACAGTTGTGGATTGAAATCTTAATTTGGTAATTTCCTATTCGTATGCTCACATCGGTGCAGTTATATAACCGATACGATATGTCAGACATGTTTAGGGCAAGTCTATTCGTCTACTAATCACTACATATCTCAATCCACGTAAAGTAGTGTTACGAAGGGCGAATCAAGCGCACTAAGGTTGGCCAGACCTTAATACACTGATTCTGAAATGTATTAGTGTACATGTCCACTAATACATATGTCATGAACAAGCTCGATAAAGAATGAGCTTGAAAACTAGGCTATAGAATAGCAGCATAAGTCAAGTACAGCAAATTTAAGTACGCTAGATGATGATGAAAGGAGGTACAAATTATTCAAGTTCACAAAACAAAACAAACAAGCAACCATAATAATAACAGACTCTACAATCTCTACAGTTATCATACAACCTCTTTCTCTAAGTCGCTAGTTTACCAAATAGGGGCAAGGACCTCTAAATTCTACAGTCTGAATAAATACTATCTTCTTATGCAAGTCTAAAGTTGTGTCATCCTAGTTCACTTCATCAATGGGTCAATAGGGATAGGTGGTATTAGGTTCTGAGGCATACTACCCAACTTAGAACAATAACTAATACTGAAATCGTCTTAAGGATACCGTGAAAAACTCTTGTTAAGGTCTACGAGAAGGGGACTTGGTACCTATTAGGGTATCCTCCTATATTACATAGGTCATGGTCGTCTTAAGCCTTAGTCTTAGTGCTTATAGGACAAGTGTCGATAGTGAGGCTAGAGGAGTTACTGGCCGTCAAGGGGAAGGGATCTAACTTGTATCGAGGTGGGGGTACTAATTACGTGACTTAAGGCTAAGGGGTAATCATTAGGTCATAATCTACAATAATAACTTAAAATGTCAAGTTCTAATTACCAATCACATAATTCAAAAAAAAAAAAAAATTTTTAGAGTAACAACCAAAATAAACAATAAGAAGCGCACAGGAATCAAGGCAGGATGCAAGTCAAGAAATTAATTCGAATCCGATACAGATGTCAAGAACGATTCAAGGAAGTGGATGAGATCCTAAAAACTTATCATATTCTTATTGCAGGCTTGCTCGGTCCCTAAGTTGAAACCGAACAATTTAGTCGTTGACCTGCATGGGCCACCACAAAAACCATGTCACGCCCCAGTCCCAAAATGCCGAGGGACTGGACACGTGGCAATGGCCAGCAGTACGCACCGATGGACAACCCAATTTAATGGATCCATCAGGGCATACTTAAGCTGTAGCACAACAATAAGGGTCTAGATATACTAATCTCATCCACAGAAATAAATACAACAATATCAGAATCATAAAGAAAGATCAATCTCAATATAATATAAACTCGGGGAAATAACCCGATAATGAGTCTGAATACATCTGTCAAGATACAAGAATAAAGATAACCACAACAAATACTGAGTATGGAACAGTATATACTCAGAAGATACCCTCGGTGATCACGCGTCTACTGGATCTGGTACTGCTCCAATGTCTGCTCCTGATAATGCTCCTGCTCCATAAACCTCTGGATCGATCTCGTCTGCAATATCTGGGGACATAATCCGGATCCAGGTCCTCAGGGGACAGCAAGGTACAGAAAATACAAGCCAAAATAAATGCAGTACAGCAGAAAATGCAATAAATAGGGTAAATATGTATCCATCTAAGTGAAATACAAATGAGAGCATCACGAGTACTCAGGCTGAGACCACTACAAGCTCTGTGTCTGGGAGCCGGTAGCGGAGTTTTTTTATGTGTTTTACTATGTGTTTACTATGTATTATATATATATATATATGAAATCAGCCTGTAGCCTGTGTGTCTCTCCCCACCCAATGTAATCACACGTCTCATGTCCATGACACGCAGGATCAATACTAATGCAACAAGTCATATAATATCTATGAATATAATGTCTATGTCAATCATGTATCCTACACAGAATCACCATGAATATCTCAGGAAGATTCTGTCTCATGAATAGTGTCAAGTGTCCTGGGTCATAGTGTACTTGGTAAAACAAGTATGAGAATAAAGTGTCACGAATGTCCATCTCTAGATGACCGTACCCAACACTGCGTACAGTGTCGGCACCCGACTGATAATCGGACGCTAAGTACGTCACACGGTCCTAGGTCAAGCATGCACAACAATATATAAATAAGACAAGAAAATATGTAACAAGAACTGCAATGTTGGCAAGGTACACTTGCCTGGTAAGGAAGCTGCGATGTACCAATAACCTGCTCCAGAAGTCGCGCAGAACAAATCCAATATCCTATGTATTACAAATTTATCACGTCAAAAGATAATTTATTTTAATTTATTTAATTCTGGAATAGTTACTCTAAAATCCTATTTTAATCTTATTATTCCGATTTTTATGTTAATTCCTAAATTTTGTCCAAAGAAACTGAATTTTATCAACTCGAGACTCATGGCACGCAAATCGAGGCGATCTGTTGACCGAAAAGTCAACCGACACAAACTCAACTTTCATGCATGATTTCCTGTAGATTTCAGCTTCAAAAATATGCTGGAATTTATGGCTCGTCCGAATTCAAATTTGTTTGGGAATTATGGCACATACAAATTTTATATTGTGCACCGATGGTTAAATTCTAACCTAGAAGTTCTACAGAATTAATAGTATGTAAATACTTCAAATTAAATTCTGGGAAAAATATATGTCGATGATCTCGACATTAGCTTTCCGAAACTTTAAACGGTTCATGATTCTGATTCCTGGTTCTCCCGGAATCGCGAAAACATCGAAACACATCTATTTTCGGATATGCTGTGCTCTACGAATTTTCTAGAATTTAATACTCATAATTTAGAAAAACAATTTATATAATCAGAAAGCTAACCTCATTATCGTTCTAACAAAAAAAACTAGGCCTCGTTTGGAGTCCGGAGCTAGGAGATATCGTCTTTTTAATTCGTCATAACTAGTAGAAAATGAGGCTGAATTTATGACGAATTTTGACAATTTTTGGACGAAAAAGAGAGGAATTTGGGGAAAAATATGAAGGATGAGGTATTTATAATGGTTGAGACTACTTAATTAAATACAACTAGGATTGGTTAATTTGGATAGGATTATGATGAATTTAAATAAGGATATGATATACATTAAGTTGTATTTCTAGTAGGTTCATGATTTGAATTAATTTAAAGTAGAGTTTGAATCTATCTCAATAATTTATAATCTTGAATATAATTTGAGGGGGTTTACAAGGTTGTCAGATGATGGCTGTCGTAGCGTGTTTGGGGACAAAGATTGGATGCATACAAAGAATTACCAATAGCTGGCTCGAGAAGATTTGTGTGGTGGTATGTACATGCTCAAGCCGTTTTGGTGAACAGGTAGGTCACAAACATAGATTGGAGGCTCGAGAGGTGTTCGATAGGTGTTAGTGGATCATAAAAAACTTGCTTTGGGAGGCTTTCGAGATACTTTGATGGATACAAAGGATTAGTTCATCGAGACAAAGCGAAGGATGGTGATAATTTAAAGATTTATGGTCAGTCTGTCGGTCCCATGACCGCCAGTCGGTCTCCAGTGGGGGTTGCTCTATGGATCCAATTTTGGTGACTGATGGTTTGCCAAAGATTTATGGAACGATATCAGTTTCAATAGTTCAAAGCTCGAAAGGAGGTCAAGGTTTACAATAAATCAATCTGAGGCAGGTGCATCTCCATTCATACAGTTCCGAGGGAGCTGTGGGTCATCGACGGTATGCACAGTGCATAAGTTTCTACTCGAGGATGCATGTGTACGGGGAAACTTCAATGTCAGACATAAAAGTAGACAGGTTCAGGAGTTCGAATCTTGGGAGAATCGTACTATCCGCTTGGTTAGTCCAACCAAGGGTTAAGAAGCTCGTCAGAACGATAGTACCCTCCGATGGAAGACGAAAGTTGGGAACATGCAGCCAATACTTACGGTGAGAATGCTAGTCAAGGACTTTGGTATTGGCTGTATTATTGAAATCGTTAGGATTCTAATGGTGTAGGAGATGCTACATTTGGTATCTAGCGTCAATGTGACGGTCGAGGAGCTGGCGACAAAGAAAGATGTAAAGAAGCTCGAAAGATCGGAGATCGATGGCATAGGGGAGCAGAAACTCTATCGCAGGGCGACATGCATGTAGTCCAGTTGAGGAACCATGGGTCAATGCCCTCTCATCAGACTGGAGGAAGAGATTGTTGGATTCCAGTCTGGAATAGGAGTAGTCATTTTAGGTATAATAAATTCCTATTTTAAGGGCTCATATTTAGGAAATCCTATTAAGACCTATTGTTGGAGTAGGAGTAGCTATTTTAGGTGCAATATGATTCCTATTTAGGGTTTCCTATTATGACCTAGAATAGGAATTTTTATCATATATATATATATATATATATATATATATATATATATATATATATATATATATATTTGGGTTAAGAGTGAAGGCACAAAGAAGATAGCATAAAAGTGGAGATTCAGGGTGTTCGTCCACAAAAAATCTAAAATGGTCCATACTTTGATCTTAGGGCTCACTGTCCATGATAGAAGGAAGATGAGATCTGATCGTGGAGTCATTGCCTCCATTCAGAGAAATTGCTAAGGGGTTTGGTGAGTTATTTTAATTGTAATCTCTTTCTTTTCTTCTTGAGTGTGGTTAGGGGGTTGAATCTATCAGGGCAAAGGGTTTAACATTGATTTTGTCAATCTTATAATTTTATCTGAGTTATATAGATTGAAATTTTTTTAGGTGACATACTCACCGCCATATACATTGTCTTTGATCTGTGCTTGGTGTTCATTAGATTGGTTGATTTTTGTAGGTGGGTTGGAAACACTTTCACACGTCCAACTTATAGAGGTACTGGAGGCCGGATTGTTAGGGTTTGGTTGGAGACGAGACTAGAGTAGGGGTCAGAAATGGGTTAGGGCATGCAGTAGAGTCGACCGTGGGCTGTCGGGAGCTCCGGAGTGGCAGGGGTAGTCGGGTATGGTAAATTGGGGGTAGGGAGTGGCTATAGAGGCGATAGGTGGTTGTATAGGTTATGGAGGTTGGGGAAGAAGTAGTCGGTTAGGCTGATGGAAAGGTGGAGAATAGGGTTGTTGCGGGGGTGGTTGTCAGCTATTGGGCAACGGGAACAAGAGGAAGTTATTAAATTAGAAATTTCCTTAATTGGGGGAAAGTAATAGCAAGGGAAGAGCTTATAGGATGCTTCCTCAGGTAATTAGTAATTAGTTATTAAACTAATCCATTCATGACCTTAACTAATCTTATTATTTAACTTAAGAACATTTTAATTAAGCATTACTTTTCTTTATTCTAAATTTTTTATTAATTCTTTCTGACATACTTATTTAATTAATTCATTTTCTTTCTTTATTCAATTAAATCTATTTAGTAAGAAACATATTTATTAGAAAATGCATATATATAATTTTAATAATGAAATTTAATTATTTCAAAAGAGAGGTATATAAAATTATCTATTTTTTTTATTAAATAGTTCTACATACATTAATAAAAAATATTGTCGTTTTTAGTGTTTCTAATATCACGATTCAAACCTACTTAATTTTATAACTAAATGAGAAAATTATGTAATTCACTTTGCTAACATTGTAACCCAATGTTTCAACCATCAACCTAACTCATTTATGATACCTCCATGAAAGTTTACATGATCAATACTTCTTGTTGACATTTATCAATATACTTGACCATTTTGGATTCCTAAGTGGACATGTAATTTAGTAAATTTATTTTCTAATAAGTATTTATTCTCTTTCTTAAGTTTTCACAACATTAATGAATTATGAGATAAATTATTCATCACACGAGTCACCATAGAGTACACTAATCTATCCATATCTACTAATGTCCTTCTAGTTGATCACAAGGCTAAAATCATTTAAGAATAAAGCTTTAATTAGGAGTGAGCATTATTTGATTTTGGACCGAAAATTGAACTGAACTGAACCGAATAAGAGATTGTATTAACTCTTGTAAGTCTTCTATTGATTTAATAAATTCATTCTAACCTTGCCCAAAGGGCGTAGGACAATCTTAGGCCAAATCATTCATGTTATAACTTATGTTCTTGATTGTGCTATTATTTTTGGTTATTTATGTTTTATTTATTCGTTGCCGCTAAAGGACATTATGTGAATCATCTGGGTTGTTATGAATTGGTATCAGAGCTAAGGGAGCGAAGGAAGTTCATTTTTTTTGATTTAGGTCAACAATAGTTATCAACATTGGTCGACTCCTAATCTTCTTTGATTGTTCTTATAGTTATTGGTTCATAAAGCTCAAGGGAGACTTCTCTACTTTGGAATTAAGGATGGCTAATAAAAAAATAATAACACCAAGTTTGAGATGGAGAAGTTTAGAGGTAATAAAAGTAATGAATTGCTGAGGTATAGAAGGGTTAAGGCGACCTTTATAAAAAATGGATTATTCAAGATCATTGTCGATAAGATGAAGAAAACTGCCAAAATGATGGATTGAGCATGTGACGATATAAATTAGAAGACATAAATTACGTTAGATTTTTGTCTACCAGTTGAGGTGATCTACAACGTCATGAGAGAAATTTTAGAGTTAGTATTATGGTTCAAACTATAGGGCGTGTATATGACAAAGTCTTTGTTAAACAAGTTATATATAAAGAAGAAACTCAATAGTTTATAATTGAAGGAAGGGATCCATATTCTACACCTTATGAACAACTTTAATATGATTATAAACAATTATATGCTTGAAGTAAAGTTAAGAGGAGGTCGACTTATTAGCTCCTATTTTCTCTTCTCGCATGAAATAACCATTTGTTGACAACTATCCTTTATGTGAAAGAGACTCTCAAGATAGAGGAAGATGTAATGGCACTTCTCAATAATGAGATTATGAGAAGGCCGAGGCCAAAACTATCGAAGGATTCATCAGGATTGATTGCCAATGAATAGAAAAGAACAAAGAATAAAAATGGTAACAAAAGAAAAAGGCAAAACAAATAAATCAATTGGGAAGTGTAATGGAGAGTGGTATTTCTGCAAAAAATTATGACACATGAAGAATCAATGTCCAAAGAATAAGTAGTAGTTAGAAAAGAAGGATAAAAGCGCAACCACAAGCAATTAGAGTCAAGCTTGTGTTGCAACGAAAGCTGGATAGGAGTTACCGTGTGATATACTTTTTATGGATCACGAGAATGATATTTTTACCAAAGCTTGGATTCTTGACTCAGAATTTCATATCATGTGTCCTAAGAGGGAGTGGTGTTGTTCTTATAGGAAATAAAATAACGTGCAAAATAGTCAGCTTAGGGACATCAAAATTCATATGTTTGATGGTATGACGCTCGTGAACATGTGCCAAATTCTAAAATTAAAGAAACACCTTATTTCTCTAATAGAATTAAATATGACATGAGGTAAGTTTGTTGGCCATGATTTAGTTCTAAATATAGTTAAAGGTAGCCTGGTGGTCATGAAGGGATGACAAATTTTGTCAAACTTGTATCGGATGGATGGGAACATATTTACTGGTGATGAAATTATTATTATAAAAACTAGGTGGAGGATACCACAAATATGTGGCATATATATTTTGGCCACATAAGTGAGACGGGTCATTCTGATTTGCACAAAAAAGAGTTTCCAAAAAGATACAAGGAGTGCAAGTTAGACTTATAAAAGTATTTTTAAGATGAAAAATCAACAGAAAGTTGGATTTAAGCAACCGATGCATAATAATAAAGGACTTATCGAATACATCCATTCAAATGTTTGGGGGTCATCATCAATTCAATCAAATAAGGCGTCGAGTACTATTTCACTTTTATAGTTGACTTCTCAATAAAATATGTGTTTACTTTCTCAAATATAGGTGTTTACTAGATGTTGAGTGTGGAAAACGTCCGTGGAGAAGATGAAAGGGCAGTGAGTAAACCTCAACATAATTTCAAAGAGTATTTTAAGTAACATTTGTAGAATAATGGATGGTTTCATAATGTCCAAAGCAGAACGGGGTTATAGAGAGCGTGAAGGTCACCGTCTATAACCATAAATATTCATATCCAAAAGATGTATGGGGAGGAGATTTGAATAGTTATAATTATATGCATATATTTGGATGCCTTGCTTATTCATTCGTGAAGCAGAAGAACGAAACCAAGTTGGTGTTAAAGTCAAAAAATGCATTTTCTTGGAGTTCAAACATGGAGTTAAATACTATAAATTATGGAATCCATCAAGGAGAAGGTCTTCACTAACTGAGATATAATCTTCGATAAAATTTTTAAGTTGAAATATATGGAGAAAGAGTCTAAAAAGGCGAGTGATACATCTGGCGATGATGAATACATAGAGGTTTTTGACTCTTAAGAAGAAATAATCATCTAAGGACCATTACATCTTATTGATGTAGAGGTGAACGGACAAATTCTGGAAATAGAGGCCCTAGCAGGATCCATAATCAGTATTATTAAGGAGATCAAGATGTCCACATAAGACACCGATTAGGTAGACATGATTTTATTTCCTTTAGTCATGAAACATGATATCCAAGCGCTTATAAAAAGACTATTAGGCATGAAGACATATATTGATGGACGGTGGCCATGATTGAGTTGGATTCACTTTGGAAGAATGGTAAGTGGAGCTTGGTTATGCTTCCAAAAGGAAATAGATCTATTAACTACAAGTGGGTATTCATGAAAAAAAAAGATAATGAGTAATACAAGGCATAATTATTTGTGAAGGGTTATGCTCAGAAGGAGCACTTTGACTATAACAAGATTCACTTGTCTGTAGTCAAGTATACGTTTATTTGAGTTTTATTGGCATTTGTAGATGTTCATGATTTGGAGTTGGAGTATATGGATGTAAAAATGGCTTTTCTATATGGGGAATTGGAAGAGACAATCTTCACAAGGCAACCCAAAGATATTATAGATCCCAATAAGGAGGATCATGTAAATGGTCTTTTGATGAATTGAAACAATCTCCCAAGAAGTGGTATAAGTACTTTGATTCGTTTATGTTGGTCTATTTATGGATTAAAATAATCTCCTAGGAAGTGGTATAAGAACTTTGATTTGTTTATATTAAAGACCAATTTTCCTTGATGTGATTGTGATAATTGTGTATACTCGAAGCAACTCAAGAATGGTTTGTGGATATATCTCCACATATATATTGATGACATGCTAATTTATTCTAAAAGTATAGCATAAATAAGAGCGCTCAAAGTTTCATTGAGTGTATAATTCGTCATAAAAGGTTTATGTGAAACAAGAAAAATATTTTGGATATAAATTTATCGAGACAAAAATGATGAAAAGTTATGACTATTCTAAAGAAATATTTTAAAAAGGTAATGGAGAGATTCAACATGAAGGACTCTACATATGTGAGTACCCCTATCGTCGACCATTTTAGGTGGAGTATCCAAAAATAGAATAGAAGGGAAAGATGTCTCAAGAGCTATATGCTAATATAATAGGTTCTCTCATGTATGCTATATTTTGCACTTGGCTAAATTTATCATATTTGGGCAGTTTTCTCAGTTGATACATGTCAAATCTAGGATGGCTTTGTTAGAAAGTGGTAAAGTGGATACTTTAGTGTCAAATAGGAACTAAGTATCTCAATTTATTGTTCCACTAGTCAGAACATAGTCAAATCGGTTGCATGGATAGATTAATCCAGATTATGCTCGTGAGTTGGATAAAAAAGGATCAAATACGGGTTATGAATAAACATTAGTAGGTTATCTAGTTGATTAAAAATTGATCCTTCAGGATATTATGGCACTATCATCTACTGAGTCAAAATACATGGAAGCAGTAGAAACATCGAAGGAGGATCAATGGTTAAAATATTTAGTTGCCAAGTTCGGATTCGAGAAGATGCAAGTTTGGTTGTTTTTTGATTATCAAAGCACGATTCTTCTCGGAAATAATTATTTATACCATAGTTTGATGAAACATATCTATATATTGTATCGCAAGTTGAGAGAGTGGTACAATAAGGACGTTGATCTTTAATATTGATACTAAGGTGAATCTAGGGGATGTGCTAACGAAGGTGATTCGTATGGAGAAGTTTAAATCTGCCTTATATTCTATTCAGATACTTAGTTTTAAGGAAGGCTCACGACCTTATTAAAAGGGTCATTCAAGTTTTGCAGTTCTGGGGAAAGAATATATATGATTTCAATTTCCAAGTTTTATGAAAATATAATATCAATGGGAAACTAAGGAGCGACTAAAGTCTAAACGAACATGAATGATCATCAATAATATTTAAAAGGTTTCTAGTTGAACAACAAGCCAATATGGAGAATGTTGGTATTGACACGTGTTTAATAAGGACTCAAAACATAAATGCGAGGTTTGAAAAAGCAAAAGCAGAAACCAACCGATATTCTGGTTGCTCCGAACAAGAATACTAGTTTTTCTAGAGTCTAGTGCACACTAGCAACTGTCATTTTGGTTCTCCAAACCACTATACCAGATTTTTAGTACAAAGTGCACACAAGTGAGCACTAGAACCAAAATATCGGTGCCATATCGATTTCCTATCTAGAATTCTGGTTCGAAAGGATTTCACCAAGCGAGACATATTTCAAGTATATTTTTTGATAGTTCGTATTGTTCTTGACATGGAAAAATTAGGAGAGCCTATTTAAGGAGATCCCTAATCCTAAATAGGTGATATTATCATGCCCCGCCCCCAAATACTCGGGTACAAGTTAGACACGTCCATCCTATGCTATTGATACAATGATAATGAGCTGTCTAAACCTTAGTTTTCACCAAATTTTATTTATCAATTATACTCATCACATCAATGCTATCGATCCCTGATACTAACAATCCCTACAATTCCACTATTTTACATTATTATATGTCCTTTTATAATAAATATTTGGAAACAAATCTGGTAAATGATAAATGCAACTAAAATCCTCAACTACACAATACGATAGATATCACAAGACATACAATGTGACAAGTAAAACTACAAAATGATGTCCTAAATCTTGGGAGTGATCTCCGGGTCCTGCGTAGCATCGACTCCACCATCCATCACAATGTTATTTGAAGGACCGTAGTAACTAGGGTACATCTCATCATCATCCTCACCTGCTACGGTTATCAAATCTTGAAAGGAGCAAAGTAACATATAACCCAAATGACTCATAATACGATACAAATAAATATATAATAGGTGATAATCAAAAAACATACAAGTGACCAAAATATACCTAAACAATCATGCACTATGGTAAATGAATGTCATGCAATCTGACACTGAACACATTATATAGGGGCTAATGTGAGTAAGACACTAATAGTACTAGCAATCAATCAATAAAATCGACGTAAGATATAAGTGTGCTAGCAGTCAATCATCGTCCGGCTAATAGTAAACCACATGCTATGAATAGTGTCACCCCCCTGACTCAATCAATAACAATCAATGAACAGTGAACAAATAAAATCAATATAAAATACAAAACTTGTAAATAAAGAGAAAATGTGTACTTGCTCGGATCCTCATAAGTGACTTAATTAAAGTCCTCGATATCTGTATTTAAAAGACATAATTATCCTTAGTCTTAAATCTTTAATAACTTTGTCATTACTTTTATTTATTTATTCCTTAAGGCAAACAAAACTTCCTATTAAGACCATTACTTAATAGCACTTCCTATTCAAAATTACTCATCTATTTACTGATATAAGGTTTTAGCTTTAAAATCTGGAGCCTAAGTTCCGATTCCAACCCAAGGTCCTCTGGGCTTTGATCCCTAAATACTATTTGAGTCTAAAGGTTTAGACCCTTAGACTCGACCTGCGACATGGACCCGAGCCCATCCACCCAAACGAGAAAAATTAATTTAATCCAGTTTCTATAGAGAACTAACTCAACTGAATTGAATCAAAACCCCAAACTAGTCGTTGGTTTGAATTTGAATATTTCAAAGTCTAAATGAAACGATTTCAAATCTAACCAACTCTACCAAAAGCTCGCCCAAATTATGACTTACTTGACAATTACGGTGTCCAGTACCAACACTGACACACTACGGGTGTCTACACGACAATCTTGGACACTGAGTTTATTACTACTCTAAAGGTGTCTGAAATTTGTGTCAATATGGACATTATTCTAGTATCATCCTCATCCACCAAATTTGGTGGCGCCCACAAGACAATCCTTAGTTTCAATCCTTAGTTTAGACTTAGACTTTCAAAGACGCGCTCAGAGTATCGCTCGACCGAGGAAAATCATCTCTAAGGTGGGTAGCTACGATGAACCTGTCTTTGCTTAGCCTGCACACTTAAAAATACGATCGATACATGCTAGTCGATAAGGCAATAATGCCATCATGTATTGCTTGTGTAAGAATATGGAAATAAAACTTGGTTTATAGTTAGACCCTCGCTTGCTATCTTAGCTCCATGCAAGTAGACTCCGCTTGATTGTCTAGAACTGGTTGAACAAAAAATTCATCAATGAAGGACATACACTCGTAGACACAAATGTTATCGATCATGATGTCCGTTATCGGAAGAAAAAGCTTGCCCTTCGGACATGCCATATTTAGATCACGGAAGTCAATGCAGATCTGAATCTTTTTGCTCTTTTTGATGACAGGCACAATATTGACCACCTAATATGGATATTGTTCCTCACGGATGAATCTACTGGCTATTAGTTTATTTAATTCAGCCTCTATAGTGTTCATGATGTCCGGACGGAACCGCTTTTGCTGTTGCTTTACTGGCTTAGCATTTGGCACGATATTGAGTTTGTGGACCACGATCCGGGGGTCCAGTCCCGACATATCTTTATATCTCCAAGCAAAGACGTCAATATACTCCCTTACAAGTTGTAGTAGGGATTCATGATCTTCACCGGATAGGATTTTGCTGATAAAAATAGGTTTAGGAGTGGAGTCATCGCCCAAATTGACTTGTAGGACTTTATCCTCAGTAGGAGGTTCTCGTTGCTCAAACCATAGCTCCCACTATGCGTCCAGGCATTGTGCCCATGGCTCGACCTTGAAGGGTTAAAATGGGTCCTCATTGTCTTCTTTCGGGTGAGCGGATGCCATGTTGACGGATGCTGGTATAAGAGTCACAAGTATAGGATTCCGAAGAGTGAGAATGCAGTTTGCCTTCCTCTTCGGAACCTTCGGAAGTTGATGAAGGTGTAACATACCCCAGACTATGTCGAGTCTTGTTATAGTAATCTTTGAATTTTTTCACAGGGGTGAGGAGACATAGAGGCAGACACTGACCTTTTCTATAATTCAGACCTTTGTCACTATTCAAGTTATAGCCCATGTTCGGGATGATGTGCTTGGCTTGAGGGGTATAGTGGTATAGCTGTATTTTACCGCCTTCAGGTTTCGGATCCTATTCATCTGGGATGAAGGACTGAGGATATTCTATTGGCCCATCCGGTCTCAGTCAACTTGATTTTGATAGTTAACTAAACCATGCATTGATATGTCATGATCTGAAGTCTCAACACTGCTATTATATGTCGTCTGTATTACGTCTATTCAAATATAATCTTTTATTTATTTGAGTCTAGGATTGATGTAAGATGAGTTGCTCTGGCATATCCAAGTACCTATACCCAGATACCTAGTCCACTCAAATAAACCAAAGAACCTATCCACCAAATTAGGCCACATTCATTAACAAAACTCTACTATACTTAGAAACCAAATTCAGGCCGAACTCATGCTGAACTCAGACCAAAATCGGTTATCCTTTTGGTATGAAATCAACCAGTTCAATTAGCTCCCGATTTCTTTGCCCAACGGTTAAAAATTTGAATTAAATCCCATCCGAATTCTGGCCGAATTCTTTTTGCCTACACACTATAAATAGGATTGGATTTCTATATTTCTATACACTCAAGCATTCTTAATCTTCTATCCTATTATGAGAAAATATGTAAGCCTTAAATTTCCCATCTCAAATAGCAACTTCCTAGCCTTCCTAGTGCAAGTGCGGTCTCAGTCTAGAAGTCTACAGAGTTGTAAAAGATATTTGTTCCATCAGTTACTCTCTCTCTCTAGCTGTGATGTTATAGGACTTTGGATCAAACCTCATAGTGTAAAGTAGTGGCAAGCCTTCATATCAAAGCTTGTAATTCACTATTGGTGATTATAGTAGATAATACTCCGAGCTTGAGTTCTCAGGACTGGACTAGTCCTCTCTGAGGAAAACCAGTATAAATCTTGGTGTTTGCATTTTTTTTCTCTCTCTATTTTACTACTTTACTTTACTATCTTTATATACACTGTTAGTTAGCAACTGCCTTCATTCTGATAATCTTTAATTTGGTAGATTATTTTGTTGTACTCTATTCACCCCCCTAGAGTTGCTTTACGGTCCTTCAATTGGTATCAGAGCTAGTTCTCTTGATATTTGGCTCAACATCCTAAGAGACTTATGGTAACTGTTAGATCTATTCACACCAAAAATGGTGAAGGCCAGTCCACAAATAGGCTACCCCTATTTGATGGTACTAACTACACATACTGAAAGACACGTATGAGCTTCTACCTAAAGTCACTTGATTTTGACCTTTGGGGTGTAGTAGTAAAAGGATAAAAAATCTACATGGATTAGTCATAGATGGTAACCTTTTAGAGAAACCTCATGACAAGTATACAGACACTGAAAAGAAACAAGCTAGTCTTGATGCTAAAGCTATTAACACTCTATTTTATGATGTAGACAGAATTAAATTTAACATGGTATCCACTTGTGAAACTTCGTACGAAGTATAAAAACTTCTTGAGGTCACTCACGAAGGAACCTCTCAAGTGAAGGAATCAAAAATAAGTCGTGTAACACAAGAGTATGAAATATTCAAGATGAAGCAAAATGAGACGATCACTCAAATATTCATGAGATTCCTCGACATCGTCAACCCTCTATTATTACTTGGCAATGAGTACAATAATCACGAGAAAATTTGTAAGGTACTCAGGAATCCCAAGGCCACTATAATCATAGAAAGGAATGATCTTACCACGATGACCCTCGAGACGCTTATGGATATGTTGATGACTCACGAGCTGGATCTCAAGGAATTTGAAGAACCCACTCCAAGGAGAAGACGATTGCTCTTAAGGCACATCACAAAAAGGTCACCAACTATAACTCCGACGATAATGAGTCTCAAGATGAGAAAGTTGTCATGATCACTAAAAACTTCAAAAAATTTCTAAAGCTTGAGAGATCAAAGTAGAAGGAGCCAACTGACAACAGTGGTGAAGATCCTATATGCTAAAGTGTAAAAAGACAAGGTATATAAAGAAAGATTGTCCAACCCTATGAAAAAGAAATTGCCATAATCACTCATCCAGAAGAACATCATCACGAAAATATGCAAACACTAGTATCTGGCATAAAAATAAAGCTAGTAAATCTGAAGAAGGGAATCCTCGAGAATCAGCAAACCTATGCTTTATGGCGTTATCTGATCAGGTAACGGATAAAAACTCTTATGATGATTTTACTTTTGATGAACTAGGTAATGCTTTTAGTGATTTACTTGATAATTTTAGAAAACTTAGAAATAAGTACAAGCATGCTAAGAAAGATATTCAAGAATGTCAGAATAAAATAGAAAGATTAACATCTCTACTAAGTGAAGTAAATGATACCTCTAACGATTCCGACGAGAATTCTAGACTTAAGCTTAACCTCCACGAGGCACTTGGCTGTAAACCCCCTCAATTTATTCTATAGATAGTTAGAGTGGGCCAGGAAAAATTTTGATAGAAGATATTGAGGTTTAGAGTTGAGGATATTCACCTGGAATTTTAATCCGATTATTTAAATATTGGCGCACCCGATCTTTGTCTAATTATTTGGAGCCCATTATCAGCCCATAAATTCCGTACAAATATTGTACACTCGACTCAACTCGCCAAATTAGGCACTGGACTTTTCTGACTGTTAAAATCAACTTTCGTGTGCTCTAAATTAATTGCGCAACATTCCGAAAATCGTAATCCGTATTTTATTCCGTGTCGGACACCTGTGTCGTTACCCTCGATTTTGGGGTACCAACTTAACCCGTTGAGCCGGACCAACAAAAGGGTCCAAGACTGACTCTGAGCCCCCACCATTTTTTGCATTTGTGCCGTTTACAGATTTTGACCCCGCGGGCCCCAATTAAATTAAATTCGCAGGACGCATCATCGTTAATTAAATCGGGATTTACCAACTCTGTAAATTCTATTTTAATATTTAATTAACCCCAATGCCCTTCAAATTTGACTCGCGCCTAACGCGCAACACCTCCTCTCAATGACAATTTGAAATATATTTTTCTCCACAATTTTTACGTCATTTCATGTGTCCATGCAAATTCTCGAATTTACGGGGACTTATTTGCAATTAACAAATTGTTGGCAACACCTCATTGGTCATGATTATTTGTAGGGTCCCAAAATGGGGTCCCAATCCCAATTCCCTCATTCCTTCATGAAGAAACCAATTTTTCCTTCATGATGAATCTCCACCACTCATTTCAAATGAGAGCATCTCCACCCTCCATCCCACACAACCCTTCCTATAAAACATCCCATCATCTCACCCTCACCTCACACTTCCCAAGCCGGCCCTAAACCCAATGCATTGAAAACTTCCCCCCCTCTCTCTCTCTCTCTTCCCTCTTTCTCCATGCAAGAACCGAAACCTACTTCTCCATTTTCTTCTTCTTCCTCCATTCTTCTTCTTCCTTAGCTTCTTCTTCATAGAGATCTACTCCGGCCAGGAGGCGCCGCCTCTCCGCCGACTGCGGTGAGCCGACCGACTCACCACCCCGCGCGGTCTGAACAGCTCCAGCCTGCAGCCTGCCCGCTGCGTGCGTCCGGCGGCCTGCCCGCTGCGTGCGTCCGGCGGCCTGCCCCCTGCGTGCGTCCGGCTGCTGCCCCGCAGCTGAGAGACCCCGCCGCCGACTGTACTGTTCCCCACCGGTGCAGTTCGCTGTGCACTCGCCGGACTGTGCGTCCCCGTCGACTTCATCTATGTCGGCTTCGATGGATAGAGGCTCCTCTTTCTCAGGCCGGAGGAAGACATCGACTCTGGATAGTCGAGATTCTCGCTTCATGATGCTTCCACAGGTGGATATCAAGGCCGGTGATGAGGTGAGACTGGATCTTCGAGGTCATAGAGTTTGGAGCAGTAGTGCAACTGGACTAAATTTGTTACCTAACTTGGAGTTTGTTTATCTCAGGGATAATATGCTAGCATCTGTGGAGGGGATTGAAATATTAAAGCGCGTGAAGGTTCTTGATTTGAGCTTTAACGATTTTAAAAGGGCCTGGTTTAGAGCCTCTTGGGAATTGCAAAGCCCTCCAGCAACTTTACCTTGCTGGGAATCAAATGACTTCACTTTCCAGTCTTCCTCAACTTCCTAACTTGGAGTTTTATCTGTTGCTCAGAACGGGTTGAAATCACTTTCCATGGCTGGTCAACCCCATCGAGGTCGACTCTCTCTTGATTATATTCAGTTTTGTGTTAGTGTTTAGCTAGGGTTTTATTTAAATATATTCATGTGAGTTGTTTTAGCTAGGGTTCTATATGTTTGGTTGGTTTGGAAGTATTGATGATGAGGGTTAATGTTTTAGGGTTTGTTTTTAAATAAATGTCCTGGATATACTACATGGTGGGGAAATGCTAAATAAATTATTGTGGATTAATGTGCCTACGGATTTTAAATAACTTGAGGATGGGTTTAAGGAGGTCGACATGTTTTAGGGTATATATATTGTAGTGTTCATGTATCCTTTGTTTTGTGAAGTTGGTTTCGGATATCGTAATTAGATTGGAATTAGGGTGATTACAACTTGTGAGAATATAATTACGTTGATTGGATAGGGTGATCAAGGACTTGGGGATTCGACTTGTGTTAAGTCGAGGAGATGAAATTGTATTAGGTGGATTGTAGATTAGGGTTGGTTTCCTCATGGATTGACGATTTAATTAAGATATGTACTCGAGGAGAATAGGATTTTTGACCTTTAAATAAATAATCGGGACCTGTGGTACGTGATGGAAATGTTAGTTTATTTTTGGAGAAATTAATCGGGGAGAATATACGGATGAGTATTTGATGGATTATCGTACCGTTAGTCAGTTGTAGTTAGCCCTCTAGTATCTTGTCCTTGTGAGTCGCAGAATATATTGTTAATTCGGGTTTGTATCTCTTCTCTAGGTATTGCGGGACCTGAGGACTTGGACGCAGTACCGGATCCCCTTCTTCAGCAGCCGCACGCAGGCAAGTGTACCTTGCCACCCTGTATTTCAGTTTACAGATATTTATTGTTCCATTATGTACATTATGCACGTAGTTATGTTGACGTTCGATACTCCACGTCCGGATCGCAACCGGGTGATGACATTCGACTTAACGTCTTAGAATAAATACTAGATGCTTCATAGCACCTCGATGCACGTACCTGAGTACATCGATACCCCAAGACACACTCATACACTGTGATCGTGCCAGATTCCTGTATCCTGATACTGACATCATGACCAGAGACTGGGACGACCTTAGGGTCGCGTCTGTTGAGTTATTCCTTGTGTCGAGACTGTAGTTAGAGGTTCAGGTTCAACGCACAATCGTTGACCGCTTGGGAAGGGGAAGACAGTTACTAGACGTTTGGGCTACTCTGCACGCGCTTATATATATGTAGTATTTTCTAGTGATACCTGTTTCTAGAGATACCTGTTTTTAGTGATACCTGTTTTTAGTGATACATGTTTCACCCGTGTGACTCTTTGCCCGGAGCTGCGGTACGTGCCGTGTGTTTCCGTGTCCGGAGCTACGATTTTACTTTGGACAGCCCACGCGTCGAACATTGTCTTTAAATTGTGTCACACTAGTTGGTTATGATAGAGTACCCTGTCGTACACTTGTACTTTCTGTTTACTTGGCTTGCTATATTTCTGTACCTTGTTACGTCCCTCTGAGGACCTGGTTCCCTGCCAGTTTTGCAGCATAGACGATTACAGAGCACTTGGAGATACTGATGGAGTGGCATATCTTGCGAGCATGGTACCAGGTACTCACATTATATCTACCGGCATTATGGTTATTTTACATTGATTATTCACCTGCTGTTGTAGCCTAGTTTTGTAGACTCATAGTTCTTCTCGAGTCTATTCGAGTTAGTGTATTATTGGGCGGCCGACCTTAGCATATTTAGCTCTTTCTTGTATACTGATGTACATTGTGGATTGAGACATAGAGGTTTACATTTATGAAAAATTCTAGATAGTGCCCTTTATATTACAGCTTATACGTATTCGAGTCAGACCAGAGTCTGGTCGAATGCGTAGCTGGCGTGTCACGTATTCCTGGTCCTACGTATTTTGGGACTGGGGCGTGACATGTTTTTGTGGTGGCCCATGCAGGTCCGATTTAAATCGTCTTGGTCACCTGACTGTGCGAAGCGAGCCTGCAAATTAGGAATAGATGTTATGATTGTTGAATAGGATCTCAATCCATAATCGATTTAAAAACTCTTTGTATGTGATTATCGCCCTTGGACTTCCACTTTGCATTCATTCAATCTTCGTCAATATCGCTATCCTTGTTCCTCGTCCCCTATTGTTTGGGGAGACGAATGCTTGTGACTGAAGACTTCCCTCCAGAAGAAGATCGAAGACCAGACGACAGAAGACATAATTCGTATACCTTTCTCTGAGAAGATTGTTACCTTATCAGGATAGATTGATGGGTTCCTTGGATTTTAGAACTTGTGTGGAAGGTTGGCAAGAGAGTTGGACCCAGTAGTACCCTACCCGTGCTTGAGGAAGCAGTGATCTTGGAAGTACTAAGAGCTGGAAGGATTGTTGATCATGACCTAGAATAATTTAGGGAAATGCATAGCATGATGATGGAAACTAGTGGTTGTATAAGATAGCAATGCTAGGAATGAAGATTATGAGCTAGAGAAGATGAAATTTTTTTTTTAGGATCTCACTTGGAAGATAAATGTCGGATTCCAGAAATTCTAGTATGTGCTTGAGGGATACCATTATTGTACTTGTGACTTGGAGAGATGAATAACGAAAAGAAGAAACTCGAGGAATAAAAATTTTAGGTAAAAATTTGAGGAGAAGAGAATTTATACTTTAGGCAGGGGAGAAAATTTTCTTTTAAAAGGATTAGTGTGGTAAACAGAACAGGAGGATTTATTTTAAGGTTTAGTCTAGACTATGACCTTATCCTAGACATGGATTGATTGAGCCAATACCACGCGACGCGAGATTGTTGACGTGATTACATTATTTATGATCACCAGATTACCCTGAGTTTGAGTTGCTTCAGGAAGCCCAGGAGGATGGTGTCCATCTACCTTAGAGGTATACAATTCAGGAGGTGAACCAGTGTACCACCTTGTTAAATCAGAGTTGAGGATATTTTTCTAGAGGATCTTCTAGGCCTGCCACCTGACAGAAAGAGTTTGTTACAGAGTTGACTCCAAGAGCCGAGCCGATTATTTTTCCATCTTCAGACTAGCACCGACAGAGTTTGGTTGAGTTGGAAGTCCATAATAGAGGACCTCTTAGACAAGGGTTTCGGTCGGGCTAGTGTTTTTCCATGAGAAGCAACCATCTTATAGTACCGAAGAAGGACGAGACGGTACGTCTGCATATTGATTTCAGGGACGGTATGTTTGTGTATCGATTACAAGATTTAATGCAGTAACGATAAAGAACAAGTATCCACTACCGCGCATCGATGATTTGTTTGATCAGCTTAGCGGTGCATGTATATTCTCGAAGATCGACCTCAGATCCGGATATCATCAGATCAAGGTACGGAAAGAAGACATCCAGAAGACGGCCTTTCGGACGAAGTATGGCCACTATGAGTTTTTAGTCATGCCGTTTGGTTTAACCAACGCGCCAGCAGTATTCATGTGTTTGATGAACAATGTTTTCCACCAGTACTTAGATAAGTTCGTGGTGGTATTTATAGACGATATCCTGATATATTCCAAGAGCTAGGAGGAGCATGAGAGACATCTCAGGATTGTGTTGGAGACGCTGAGACATGAGAGACTGTACGCCAAACTCAGCAAATGTGAGTTTTGCTTGGATAGAGTACCATTTCTGGGACACATAATCACCGAAGATGGACTATCAGTGGATCCGGAGAAGATAGCTGCAGTAGAGACCTGGCCTACCCCTACATCAGTTACGGAGGTTAGGAGTTTCCTCGGACTTGCCGGATATTACCGGAGGTTCGTGGAAAACTTTTCTAGGATAGCTGCGCCTATGACGCGACTGACGCGTAAGAGCTAAGAGTTTATCTGGACCGACGAGTATCAGGCGGCTTTCGATGAGCTGAAGTAGCGTCTGACATCAGCACCAATTTTGACACTACCCTCAGGATCAGGAGGATTTGTAGTGTACAGTGATGCGTCAGGGAGCGGGTTGAGATGTGTACTGATGCAACACGGTAAGGTGATAGCCTACGCATCGAGACAGTTGAGAGTTCATGAGAAGAACTATCCGACGCACGACTTGGAGCTAGCTGCAGTGATATTTGCACTAAAGCTATGGAGACATTACCTTTATGGTAAGCGTGTTGAGATTTATACAGATCATAAAAGCCTGAAGTACGTCTACACACAGAAGGAGCTCAATATGAGGCAGAGATGTTGGCTAGAGTTGATGACAGATTATGACATTGAGCTGCAGTACCACCCTGGCAAGGCGAACGTCGTAGCAGATGCCTTAAGCAGGAAGCCCATGGCATACTTTTTGACGACGCAGCGAGAGTTGCTAGAGGATCTCCAGGAGCTTGGGATAGAGATCGTATTGCCAGGCATGAATGGACAGATGGCAAGTCTTGAGGTTCAGTCTACTTTGATTGAGAGGATCAAGGCAGCATTGCCTACAGATACGAGATTTCGACGTCTGCGAGAGAGAACAGAAGCCGGCCTGCAGACGGGACTCAGGATTCATGAAGACGGAACGCTGAGGTGCAGAGATCGCCTATATGTTCCGAGTGGCGAGCTACGCCAAGAGTTGATGACAGAGGCTCATAGCTCGATTTATTCCATTCATCCCGGGGGTACGAAGATGTACCGAGACTTGAGACAACATTTCTGGTGGCATGGGATGAAGAGAGAAATTGCAAAATTTGTGGCGAAGTATTTAGTATGTCAGCAAGTCAAGGCTGAACATCAGAGGACTGTAGGATTATTGCAGCCACTCCCCATTCCCGAGTGGAAGTGGGAACATATTACCATGGACTTCGTCACAGGATTTTTGCGAAGCCCTAGCGGCAAGGATGCAGCTTGGGTTGTCGTAGACAGACTCACCAAGTCTGCACATTTCTTGCCCTTCAGAGTTGGGCAATCCACAAAGATACTAGCTGACATGTATATGAGGCAGATAGTACGATTACATGGAGTGCCTGTCAGCATCGTATCGGATCGTGATTCCAGATTCACGTCACCCTTTTGGCGGAGTATGCAGGAGAGCCTAGGAACTCGTCTCAAGTTCAGCACTGCGTATCATCCACAGACTGACGGACAGTCAGAGCGCACGATACAGATATTAGAGGATATGTTGAGAGCGTACATGATTGATTTTAGAGGATCTTGGGAGGACCATCTACACTTGGTGGAATTCTCCTACAATAACAGTTACCAGGCCAGCATACAGATGGCACCTTATGAGGCACTGTACGGCAGGAAATATAGGTCGCCAGTTTGTTGGAGTGACGTGGGAGAGCGTCAGATACTTGGTCCCGAATTGGTGACACAGACAGGAGAGAAGGTCAAGCAGATTCAGAGACACCTGCGCGCAGCACAGGACAGACAGAAACACTGGGCAGATGCGCACCGCAGACCATTGGAGTTCAAGGAGGGTGACCACGTATTTTTTTGAGGATATCGCCCACTCGTGGTACCATCAGATTCAGAGACAGAGGCAAGCTGAGTCCGAGGTATATCGGACCTTTCGACATTTTGGAACGAGTTGGCGAAGTGGCTTACCGTCTTGCATTACCTCCATCATTAGAGGGAGTACATGACGTATTTCACGTATCGCAGCTGAGGAGATATGTCGCAGACCCTAGCCACGTGCTTGATCATTCGGAGATTACAGTCGGGCCTAGTCTGTCTTACGTAGAGCAGCCAGTTGAGATCCTCGATTGCAGCGAGAAGACTTTGAGAGGGCAGACGATTCGACTGGTCAGAGTGGCGTGGAAGCACCATTCACCAGGCGAGTCTACTTGGGAGCGCGAGGATTCTATTCGGCAGTGATTCCCGTATTTATTTGAGGAGCAAGGTATGGATTTACGTACGGCATTTAATTATTAGTTATTTTAAAATTCTGTTAGATATTATCGTACTTTACTTTTAATTTCGGGGACGAAATTTTTCTAAGTTGGGAAGAATGTAAACTCCCTCAATTTATTCTATAGATAGTTAGAGTGGGCCAGGAAAAATTTTGATAGAAGATATTGAGGTTTAGAGTTGAGGATATTCACCTGGAATTTTAATCCGATTATTTAAATATTGGCGCACCCGATCTTTGTCTAATTATTTGGAGCCCATTATCAGCCCATAAATTCCGTACAAATATTGTACACTCGACTCAACTCGCCAAATTAGGCACTGGACTTTTCTGACTGTTAAAATCAACTTTCCTGTGCTCTAAATTAATTGCGCAATATTCTGAAAATTGTAATCCGTATTTTATTCCGTGTCGGACACCTGTGTCGTTACCCTCGATTTTGGGGTACCAACTTAACCCGTTGAGCCGGACCAACAAAAGGGTCCAAGACTGACTCTGAGCCCCCACCATTTTTGGCATTTGCGCCATTTCCAGATTTTGACCCCGCGGGCCCCAATTAAATTAAATTCGCAGGACGCATCATCGTTAATTAAATCAGGATTTACCAACTCTGTAAATTCTATTTTAATATTTAATTAACCCCAATGCCCTTCAAATTTGACTCGCGCCTAACGCACAACACCTCCTCTCAATGACAATTTGAAATATATTTTTCTCCACAATTTTTACGTCATTTCATGTGTCCATGCAAATTCTCGAATTTACGGGAGCTTATTTGCAATTAACAAATTATTGGCAACACCTCATTGGTCATGATTATTTGTAGGGTCCCAAAATGGGGTCCCAATCCTAATTCCCTCATTCCTTCATGAAGAAACAAAATTTTCCTTCATGATGAATCTCCACCACTCATTTCAAATGAGAGCATCTCCACCCTCCATCCCACACAACCCTTCCTATAAAACATCCCATCATCTCACCCTCACCTCACACTTCCCAAGCCGGCCCTAAACCCAATGCATTGAAAACTTCCCCCCCTCTCTCTCTCTCTCTTCCCACCTTCTCCATGCAAGAACCGAAACCTACTTCTCCATTTTCTTCTTCTTCCTCCATTCTTCTTCTTCCTTAGCTTCTTCTTCATAGAGATCTACTCCGGCCAGGAGGCGCCGCCTCTCCGCCGACTGCGGTGAGCCGACCGACTCACCACCCCGCGCGGTCTGAACAGCTCCAGCCTGCAGCCTGCCCGCTGCGTGCGTCCGGCGGCCTGCCCGCTGCGTGCGTCCGGCGGCCTGCCCCCTGCGTGCGTCCGGCTGCTGCCCCGCAGCTGAGAGACCCCGCCGCCGACTGTACTGTTCCCCACCGGTGCAGTTCGCTGTGCACTCGCCGGATTGTGCGTCCCCGCCGACTTCATCTATGTCGGCTTCGATGGATAGAGGCTCCTCTTTCTCAGGCCGGAGGAAGACATCGACTCTGGATAGTCGAGATTCTCGCTTCATGATGCTTCCACAGGTGGATATCAAGGCCGGTGATGAGGTGAGACTGGATCTTCGAGGTCATAGAGTTCGGAGCAGTAGTGCCACTGGACTAAATTTGTTACCTAACTTGGAGTTTGTTTATCTCAGGGATAATATGCTAGCATCTGTGGAGGGGATTGAAATATTAAAGCGCGTGAAGGTTCTTGATTTGAGCTTTAACGATTTTAAAAGGGCCTGGTTTAGAGCCTCTTGGGAATTGCAAAGCCCTCCAGCAACTTTACCTTGCTGGGAATCAAATGACTTCACTTTCTAGTCTTCCTCAACTTCCTAACTTGGAGTTTTATCTGTTGCTCAGAACGGGTTGAAATCACTTTCCATGGCTGGTCAACCCCATCGAGGTCGACTCTCTCTTGATTATATTCAGTTTTGTGTTAGTGTTTAGCTAGGGTTTTATTTAAATATATTCATGTGAGTTGTTTTAGCTAGGGTTCTATATGTTTGGTTGGTTTGGAAGTATTGATGATGAGGGTTAATATTTTAGGGTTTGTTTTTAAATAAATGTCCTGGATATACTACATGATGGGGAAATGCTAAATAAATTATTGTGGATTAATGTGCCTACGGATTTTAAATAACTTGAGGATGGGTTTAAGGAGGTCGACATGTTTTAGGGTATATATATTGTAGTGTTCATGTATCCTTTGTTTTGTGAAGTTGGTTTCGGATATCGTAATTAGATTGGAATTAGGGTGATTACAACTTGTGAGAATATAATTACGTTGATTGGATAGGGTGATCAAGGACTTGGGGATTCGACTTGTGTTAAGTCGAGGAGATGAAATTGTATTCGGTGGATTGTAGATTAGGGTTGGTTTCCTCATGGATTGACGATTTAATTAAGATATGTACTCGAGGAGAATAGGATTTTTGACCTTTAAATAAATAATCGGGACCTGTGGTACGTGATGGAAATGTTAGTTTATTTTTGGAGAAATTAATCGGGGAGAATATACGGATGAGTATTTGATGGATTATCGTACCGTTAGTCAGTTGTAGTTAGCCCTCTAGTATCTTGTCCTTGTGATTCGCAGAATAGATTGTTAATTCGGGTTTGTATCTCTTCTCTAGGTATTGCGGGACCTGAGGACTTGGACGCAGTACCGGATCCCCTTCTTCAGCAGCCGCACGCAGGCAAGTGTACCTTGCCACCCTGTATTTCAGTTTACAGATATTTATTGTTCCATTATGTACATTATGCACGTAGTTATGTTGACGTTCGATACTCCACGTCCGGATCGCAACCGGGTGATGACATTCGACTTAACGTCTTAGAATAAATACTAGATGCTTCATAGCACCTCGATGCACGTACCTGAGTACATCGATACCCCAGGACACACTCATACACTGTGATCGTGCCAGATTCCTGTATCCTGATACTGACATCATGACCAGAGACTGGGACGACCTTAGGGTCGCGTCTGTTGAGTTATTCCTTGTGTCGAGACTGTAGTTAGAGGTTCAGGTTCAACGCACAATCGTTGACCGCTTGGGAAGGGGAAGACAGTTACTAGACGTTTGGGCTACTCTGCACGCGCTTATATATATGTAGTATTTTCTAGTGATACCTGTTTCTAGAGATACCTGTTTTTAGTGATACCTGTTTTTAGTGATACCTGTTTCACCCGTGTGACTCTTTGCCCGGAGCTGCGGTACGTGCCGTGTGTTTTTGTGTCCGGAGCTACGGTTTTACTTTGGACAGCCCACGCGTCGAACATTGTCTTTAAATTGTGTCACACTAGTTGGTTATGATAGAGTACCCTGTCGTGCACTTGTACTTTCTATTTACTTGGCTTGCTATATTTCTGTACCTTGTTACGTCCCTCTGAGGACCTGGTTCCCTGCCAGTTTTGCAGCATAGACGATTACAGAGCACTTGGAGATACTGATGGAGTGGCATATCTTGCGAGCATGGTACCAGGTACTCACATTATATCTACCGGCATTATGGTTATTTTACATTGATTATTCACCTGCTGTTGTAGCCTAGTTTTGTAGACTCATACTTCTTCTCGAGTCTATTCGAGTTAGTGTGTTATTGGGCGGCCGACCTTAGCATATTTAGCTCTTTCTTGTATACTGATGTACATTGTGGATTGAGACATAGAGGTTTACATTTATGAAAAATTCTAGATAGTGCCCTTTATATTACAGCTTATACGTATTCGAGTCAGACCAGAGTCTGGTCGAATGCGTAGCTGGCGTGTCACGTATTCCTGGTCCTACGTATTTTGGGACTGGGGCGTGACACAGTCTTGATAAAAGCTCTAAGGAGAACGCTAAACTTAGGAAAGAACTCAAATCTGAAAAGAAAAAGTATTCCATTGTTAAACGTAGAATAGATGCTCTCACTGCTAAATTTGATAAAGTATATGACACCTCTAAAAGATTAGAGATTAGATTAGGTAAACAGGTCGAATAAACCTCTCCCCAACCTAACATGAGAGATATAACAAGACAAAAGAACACTCACAGCTATGCTCCTACCTACATGCATAACAGCTCATGCAATCATATATTCAGAATACATCATGCACATAGAACCAAACATAATCATGCATTCTGTTATAGATATCCATGAAGACCACAAAGAACTGCTTCACACAATCATATCTATCATGCTGTATCATGCACCAATCACACAACTATATGTTACTACTGTGGTAAGAAAGGACATATATCTAGATTCTGTAGAACGAAAAAGTTAGTAGATATGAATATTTATGCATGGGTACCAAAAACTAACACAACAGGACCCTCAAAAAAATAGGTACCAATGGTCACATCTACAACTCGTTTTGTAGGTGGATAAACCCTCTCATGCTAGAAGCAAGTGGATTCTCGATAGTTGTTGCTCACAATATATGACTGGTGATACTAACCTATTTGTAACAATATCGATGAAGAAAGAAGGTTATGTCTCCTTCGACAATAACCTCAGTGGATATATTTTTGAAAATGGTAATATAGGTGTTCCTCCCTATCCTGTCATTAAAGACATTTTTCTAGTAACGAAATTAAATCATAACCTACTCAGCATCAGTCATCTAGCTGACCATGGTTATGGTATTAACTTAGTTAAAAGTAAATGCTCTATTTATAAAATATCCACAGGTAAAGTTATCTTTGAAAGGATCAGGAAAGACAACATATATATTTTCTATCTTGCAAAAGATACTAACAATACAGGCAAATATCTATACGTCAACAAAGATCACAGCTGGCTATGGCATATGCATCTTGGACACGCAAACATGGACACTATTGCAAGACTATCCATAAAAAACTCGTAAGAGGCTTACTAGAGATTACTTTCAAGAAAGATATGGTATGTGCTGACTGTGAAAAGAATAAAGCTATTAAATCTTACTTTAAATTAATCAACTCTTTAAGTACCTCTAGACCTCTACAACTCTTGCATATGGACTTATTTGGACCCAATAGAGTCGCCAGTCTTGGCGGTAAACTTTATGCTTATGTTATTGTTGATAATTTTTTAGATACACATAGGTTTATTTTCTTGCAAACAAAATTAAAGTATTCTCTGAATTTATCACTTTTTGTAAAAAGGTTCAAAATAAAAAAGGTTTCATGATTACTCGTATCCAAAGTGATCATGGAGGCAAATAAAAAAATAGTGATTTTAAAAGATTTTACAATAAAAAGGATTTTTCTCATGAATTTTATTGTCCTAGAACTCCACAACAAAATGGTGTTGTAGAGCAGAAGAATAGAACTCTTGGCGATATGGCTAGAGTTATATTAAAACAGTATAACCTTCCGAAATACTTTTGGGCTGAAGCTGTAAGTACTTCATGCCATATTTTAAATAGGGTGCTTATTCGACCTATATCAAAGAAAACCTCCTATGAACTTTGGTTTGGTAGAATCCCCACAATTAGATACTTTAAAGTTTTTGACTGCAAATATTTTATTCTTAATACCAAAGATAATCTAGGAAAGTTTGACTCCAAAGCCGATGAAGGTATTTTTCTAGCTTATGCCACAAAAAGTAAAGGATTCATGGTATTCAATAAGAACCCATTGACCGTTGAAGAATCAATCTGTCACGCTCCAGTTCCAAAATACCTTGGGACCGAACGCGTGTTAATGGCCAGCAGCACACACCGATGGACAAACCCAATTTAATGGATCCATCGGGGCATGCTTAAGCTGTAATACATCAATAATGGTCTAAATATACTAATCTCATCCACAAAATAAATACTACAATATCAGAATCATAAAGCAAGATCATATCTCAATAGAATATAAACTCGAGAAATAACCCGACAATGAGTCTGATACATCTGTGAAGATACAAGAATAAAGATAACTACAGCCAATACCGAGTATGAAACAGTATATACTCAGATGATAACCTCGGTGATCACTCATCTGCTGAATCTGGTACTACTCCAATAACTGCTCCTGTTCCTGCTTCTGCTCCTGCTAATGCTCTTGTACTGTATAACTCTGGATGGATCTACTCTGCTAATCCTGGGGACATAATCCGGATCCAGGTCCTCAGGGGACATAACAAGGTACAGAAAATACAAGCCAAAATAATGCAGTGAAATAGTCAATAAAATAAACAGGGCAAATATGTAACCATCTATGTGAAATGCTGGTGAGAACATCACCAGTACTCAGGCTGAGACTTCTACAAGCTCTGTGTCGGGGAGCCGGTAGCAGTGATATCATGTGGTCGTCTAGCTCAGCGAGAGACTGAGACGCCGGCATAATATAAAATCAAACTGTAGCCTGTGTGTCTCTCCAGTAATAAATGGAACAAGATGGGAACACTATATAACCAGCTAAGTAAAATGCAAGATGAGAGCAGCACTAGAACTCAGGTTAAAACCACTACAAGCTCTGTGTCGGGGAGCCGGTAGCAGTGAGATCATGTGGTCGTCTAGCTCAGCGAAAGACTGAGACGCCGGCATAATATAAAATTAACCTGTAGCCTGTGTGACTCTCCCCATCCAATGTAATCATATATCTCATGTCCATGTGGCCCTATGTCCATGTCACGTACAATCATATCTAATGCAATAAGTCATATAGTGTCTAGGAATATAATGTCTATATCATAAAACCTGTATCCTATACAGAATTACCATGAATATCTCAGGAAGATTCTGTCTCATGAATAGTGTCAAGTATCCTGGGTTATGATGTACTTGATAGGACAAGTACGAGAAAGATGGGGTCTCGGTATCCATGTCTAGATGACAATACACAACGCCGCGTACGGTGTTGGCACCCGACTATGAATCGGACGCTAAGTAAAGTCGCACGGTCCTAGGTCAAGCATGAACCACAATATATATATATATATATATATATATATATAAGCCAAGGAAATAAGTAACAAGGACTGCAAGTTTTGGCGAGGTACACTTGCCTGGGGTTCTGGCTCCAACTGTAGCTCTGGTCTCAGTGTGATCTGCAGGTACTACTCCGGTTGCTGAAATAAACATCACTATTAGATTCAAAAAATATTAAATAGCTAGAAACGCCTGTCCTTAAGTCCAATTTGGACACAGGGGCAAAAATGACATTTTCGGGTCAAAGCGGGGTCGACATGTGGGCCACTTTGCACCGAAAAGCGTGTCATGGTCAAAGGTCTCCAATTTTGCCAAACTTAGTATCAACAAGTCAGGAACGATGATACGAACCCAACGGAACTTTCAGAATTGGATTCCGATGAGCCGATCACAAAATCGCCCGTCAAGTGGAGCTTGTGGGGCCCACGATACGCAATTTTGTCAACGTTCTTAGAATCGAACCAAACTTGGGTTACAGGACCAGCGTATTGCTACGAGTCCGATGGCGCAAGTTTTGTCTCGATCCGACGTGTGTACCCTAAGTTACAGCAAGATCCAGAATCGACGGATACGAGACGGTGTCGGCGGATACGCGTTGATTCCGGTGTGCACGCACATCCAAATCAACTTCTGCGAAATCCTACACGTCCGTATCAACATCGCGCACGTTTCGGTAAAGAACACGTGCGACCAAGTCGTCCCGTTTGGCGGGGCATACTCAGTTTTAGGGTGAAATATGGCATTGATTTTCCTATTTTTGGATCGCGGTTCGCGATCGCCACAGGACGCGATGCACCGAGCGGGTTGCACGGGCACCGAGAGGGTCATACAGTCTACGCGTTGCAACTGACGTAATCGGAAATGGAGTTACGAGAAGGGAGAAAATGGTACCTGAACAGGGCTCGAGAAACTGTGTTTTCTCGCGTCCGACACGACACGAAGTGTCCGTGTCCGAGTCGCCTAGGGTTAGGGTTTCTAGGGTTCTGGCCGGAGCTCAAGCGGGGGAGGCAGGCCGGACGGAGCTGGGGGGCAGCGCTGCACGGCGGGGAGGCCAGACGGCAGCGCGCGGCAGTCGCTGAGCGGCGGAGGCAGGCCGGAGGCGGAGCACGGCGACCGGGCCGGAGGGCTGCTGCTAGGGCTCGGGGCTTGGCGGCTTGACGGAGGAGGAAGGAGGAGGAGAGGCCCGTGGCAGCGCTGGCGAGGGCTCGGCGAGGGGAGGTGGTGGCACGGCCGGGCGAGGAGGTGGCTAGGGCGGAGAGGGTTGGCCGGAGGAGGAGAGATTGGGGGGGAATAGGTGGAGGTCGACGGCGGCGGGGCAGCTACGGGAAGGAGCGGGCTGCCGGCAACGTGGCCAGAGGGAACAGCGGGGGACGCAGCCGGGCGGAGCAGCACGTGGCCGGACGGGGCGGCGGAGGAAACGGCTGGGCTAGGGTTTGGTTTAGGGATTTTCTTTTTTTTTCTTTTTTTCTTTTTCCTTTTTATTTTCTTTTTGGAGAAAACTAGGAAAATAGGCATTTATACATGCAGAAATTTAGGCTTGGGTTTGACCTAGGATTTAGGACTGGGTCAACGCTCCTTGGGCTTGGCTTCGACTCTCATGGGGATGTTGGGCGTTTGGCACGGGTTTAATTCGGTTTAATTCTACATCGATTTTCAGGGCTTTAAAAATAATTTTGGGGTCCAATAAATTCCCGAAAAATTATCCTATGTCCAATTTTCCATTTTACACCATAAAATATTATTTTTATAATATTTTAATATTAATATACAGCATTTAAAAATTATTTAATTATCAAAAGCCTAGGTTTTAATTACAAAAAAAATCCCAGGAAACAAACGAAAAATTATAAAAATCCAAATTAATAATTACTGAAAATCATGGGCTTACAATCTACCCAACTTATAAAAATTTTGTCCCCGAAATTAAAAATATGGTAGGATTCTCTCTATCCAATCTCACTTGATTACTTTCTAAAGGATTCCTCTCAAGTGAACATTACGGTCTCTACCCAACTTAGAATTTATCCATCTATCATCTAAGGCTATACATCTAATAAAGCTATAACCCAACTTATTTAATCATGTTATTGAATCCTCAAGTCTTTAACACCAAACATATCACTTATGATATTCCCTTAATCATATATAAAGGGTCATCAACAATACGACCGGCCTGTGGGGTATATCTAGTACTGTCTATATATCAAACTTATACCAAGCACGAGGTTTTATCTTTCCGAAATAAGGGAAGACGAAGATCAATAATAAAGAGTTCAAGGGTGAGGTAATAGAATAAAAGTATCAGGATCAAGGCATTTAACGAATTCTAATAGGATTTGTCAAGACAATTGTGGATTGAAATCCTATTCTGGTAATCCTTTGTTCGCATGCTCGTATTAGTATAATTATGTAACTGATACGATATGCTCAGACATATCTAGAGGGCAAGTATACTAGTCAACTATATATCTCAATCCACGTGAAGTAGTCGTGCGAAGAGCGAACCAAAATGCACTAAGGTTGATCAGACCGTAATACACTGATTCTGAATAGACAATTGTATTAGTGTGTCGACCCAATAATACATATGTCATGAACAGGCTCGATAAAAGGATAAGCTTGCAAAACTAGGCTATATTAGCAGCATAAGTCAAGATAGTACAACAATTATAAGTACGCTAGATGATGATGAAAGGAGGTACAACTTAATTCAAGTTCACAAAATAACCCAAATTAAGCACAATAACAAAAGACTCTATAATCTCTATAGTTATCAATTATAAGCAAGTTCAAAATTACATAGGTTAAGGCTGAGGTCACGAACCAATAGGCACGAGATAAAACAAATCTATAAACAGATAACTACGAAAAATTATGCGCATTAGCTACTCCATGGGTCTGCGCGTCTTCCAAAATCATCGCTGGAGCTTGTTCACGTTCTTGCAGTTGATTCCTCTGCTGCTGCTGGGCTTGCTGGAAGAGTGCTGCTTGTGGTATCAAAGGTGGCCTCGGCTGATACCCTCTTGGAGCTGGTGGTAGGACTCCTTCAACTTCCGTTTGTGGTGCTCCCAATGCTGGATAGGTTAGCCTCGGTGCTGGTAATACTTGTCGGTTAACCATTGGTGCTCTTTTTTGACGCTCAGGGCATTCCCTCAATGAATGCTGACTGGATCCGCAAGCTAAACATACTTTCCTTTTTCGTCTGCACTCGTCCTCAATATGGCCTCACTTGCGATAATATTGACAGATAGGTAGTGCATGTAGAGATATTTTTGATGGCTGGTGCATGTGAGGTCTCTTTGTAGCTTCTTCCTGTGGTGCTCCGGCGGGTGCTGATGTGGAAGATCGCTTCAGACTGGTCTCTCTCCTGATGACGCGCTCCATGCGTCGGGCTGCAGCAAGGACGTCCGGGTAAGATGTAGGTGCAACAGATCCAATTAGTTTCTGTAGCTCAATATTTAATCCGTCGAAGAACTTCTCAGACTTCTCTTCTTCTGTCGAAATCAAGGTTGGGGCAAAGCGACTCAAACGAATTAATTCTGCGTTGTACTCTTCTACTGTCATACTGTCTTGAGTGAGGTGATTAAACTTGTCCCGAAGTTCTGATCGAGCGATAGCCGGAATGTACATCTCCTGAAAGAGTCTAGAAAACTCTTCCCAAGTGACTCGATCTGGTCTGAGCCGTGTCTCCTCAGATAGCCACCAGTGATGTGCATTATCCGTTAAGTGCATTCTGACGGCTGTCATCCAATGTTCTCGTGGAAGCTCAGCTGCTTCTAATTGATGTTGTGTGTTGGTGAGCCACTAATGAACATCTGTGGGCTCCTCTTTTCCTGAGAAGGTACGGGGCTTCAGCTGACGAAAATAAAAAATAGAGCCCGTCGTTGGTCGTCGTGCTGGTAGATTCGCCTGCTCTAGTACAAGTGCTAGGCTGCAACTCAAATCCTCTTGTTGATCTTGCATTATTGCATAGATCATTTGAAACATCTGCTGCCCGTCTATGGCATGCCCTTGTGGAATTACGGGCATTTGTGGAGTAAATTGCGTCGATGGTGGAATATCATCTTGTTGGATTCCTGAGGCATGCTGATTCGCTTGACTACGCTGTTGAGCTGATTGACCTTCTTCTACTGGTATTACTTTCTCTTTGTTGTTTACCACAGCATCTCGTGGTGATCTTGCAGGAGTCTCGTCGTTTGCTCTTGAATCCATAACTCTGCAACCAAAATAAACAATAAGAGGCGCTCAGGAATCAAGACAGGATGCAATTTAAGAAGTTAATTTGAATCCGATATAGATGTCAAGAACGATTCAAGCAAGTGGATGAGATCCTTAAAAACTTATTCTATTCTTATTGCAAGCTTACCCGGTCCCTAAGTTGAAACCGAACAATTTAGTCGTAGACCTGCATGGGCCACCACAAAAACCATGTCACGCCCCAGTCCCAAAATACCATGGGACCGGACGCGTGTTAATGGCCAGCAGCGCACACCAATGGACAAACCTAATTTAATGGATCCATCGGGGCATGCTTAAGCTGTAATACATCAATAATGGTCTAAATATACTAAACTCATCCACAGAATAAATACCACAATATCAGAATCATAAAGCAAGATCATATCTCAATAGAATATAAACTCGGAAAATAACCCGACAATGAGTCTGATACATCTGTCAAGATACAAGAATAAAGATAACTATAGCCAATACCGAGTATGAAACAGTATATACTCAGATGATAACCTCGGTGATCACTCGTCTGCTGAATCTGGTACTACTCCAGTAACTGCTCTTGTTCCTGCTTCTGCTTATGCTAATGCTCCTGTACTATATAACTCTGGGTAGATCTTCTCTGCTAATCCTGGGAACATAATCTGGATCTAGGTCCTCAGGGGACATAACAAGGTACAGAAAATATAAGCCAAAATAATGCAGTAAAATAGTCAATGAAATAAACAGGGTAAATATGTAACCATCTATGTGAAATGTCGGTGAGAACATCACCAGTACTCAGGCTGAGACTTCTACAAGCTCTGTGTCGGGGAGCCGGTAGCAGTGATATCATGTGGTCATCTAGCTCAGCGAGAGACTGAGACGCCGGCATAATATAAAATCAACCTGTAGCCTGTGTGTCTCTCCAGTAATAAATGGAACAAGATGGGAACACTATATAACCAGCTAAGTAAAATGCAAGATGAGAGCAGCACTTGAACTCAGGCTGAAACCACTACAAGCTCTGTGTCGGAGAGCCGGTAGCAGTGAGATCATGTGGTCGTCTAGCTCAACGAAAGACTGAGACGCCGACATAATATAAAATTAACCTGTAGCCTATGTGACTCTCTCCACCCAATGTAATCATACGTCTCATGTCCATGTGGTCCCATGTCCATGTGGCCCCATGTCCATGTCACGCACAATCATATCTAATATAACAAGTCATATAGTGTCTAGGAATATAATATCTATGTCATAAAACCTGTATCCTATACAGAATCACCATAAATGTCTTAGAAAGATTCTGTCTCATGAATAGTGTCAAGTGTCCTGGGTTATGATGTACTTGATAGGACAAGTACGAGAAAGATGGGGTCTCGGTATCCATGTCTAGATGACAATACACAACGTCGTATACGGTGTTGGCACCCGACTATGAATCGGACGCTAAGTAAAGTCGCACGGTCCTAGGTCAAGCATGAACCACAATATATATATATATATAAGCCAAGGAAATAAGTCACAAGGACTGCAAGTTTTGGCGATGTACACTTGCTTGGGGTTCTGGCTCCAACTGTAGCTTTGGTCTCAGTGTGATCTGCAGGTACTACTCCGGTTGCTGAAATAAACATCACCATTAAATTCAAAAAATATCAAATAGCTAGAAACGCCCGTCCTTAAGTCCAATTTGGACATAGGGGCAAAAATAACATTTTTGGGTCAAAGCGGGGTCCACATGTGGGCCACTTTACACCGAAAAGCGTGTCAGGATCAAAGGTCTCTAATTGTGCCAAACTTAGTGTCAACAAGTAAGGAACGATGATACGAAACCAACGGAACTTCCAGAATTAGATTTCGATGAGCCGATCACAAAATCGCCCGTCAAGTAGAGCTTGTGGGGCCTACGATACACGATTTTGTCAACGTTCTCATAATCGAACCAAACTTGAGTCACAGGACCAGCGTATTGCTACGAGTCCGATAGCACAAGTTTTGTCTCGATCCGACGTGTGTACACTAAGTTACAGCGAGATCCAAAATCGACGAATACGGGGCGGTGTCGGCGGATACGCGTTGATTCCGGTGTGCACGCACATCCCAATCAACTTCTGCGAAATCCCACACGTCCGTATCAACGTCGCACACGTTTTGGTAATGACCGCTTGCGACCAAGTCATCCCGTTTCATGGGGCGTGCTCAGTTTCGGTGTAAAACAGGGCATTATTTTTCCTATTTTTGGATTGTGGTTCGCGATCGCCACAGGACGCGATGCACCGAGCGGGTTGCACGGACACCGAGAGGGTCATACAGTCTATGCGTTGCAACTGACGGAATCAAAAACGGAGTTACAAGGAGGAAGAAAACGGTACCTAAACAGGGCTCGAGAAACTGCATTTTCTCGCGTCCGACACGACACGAAGTGTCCGTGTCCGAGTCGCCTAGGGTTAGGGTTTCTAGGGTTCTGGCCGGAGCTCAGGCGGGGGAGGCCAGCCGGAGGGAGCTGGGGGGCAGTGCTGCACGACGGGGAGGCCGGACGGCGGGGCGCGGCAGGCGCTGAGCGGCGGAGACGGCCCGGGGGCGGAGCACGGCGACAGGGCCGGAGGGGCTGCTGCTAGGGCTTTGCGGCTTGACGGAGGAGGAAGGAGGAGGAGAGGGCCGGGGCTGCGCTGGCGAGGGCTCGGCGAGGGGAGGTGGTGGCACGGCCGGGCGAGGAGGTGGCTAGGGCGGAGAGGGTTGGCCGGAGGAGGAGAAATTGGGGGGGAATAGGTGGAGGTCGACGGCGGTGGGGCAGCTGCGGGAAGGAGCGGGCTGCCGACGACGTGGCCGGAGGGAATGTCGGGGGACACGGCCGGGCGGAGCGGCGCATGGCCGGACGGGGCGGCGGAGGAAGCGGCTGGGCTAGGGTTAGGTTTAGGGATTTTTTTTTCTTTTTCCTTTTTATTTTCTTTTTGGAGAAAACTAGGAAAATAGGCATTTATACATGCAAAAATTTGGGCTTGAATTTGACCTAGGATTTAGGGCTGGGTCAACGCTCCTTGGGCTTGGCTTCGGCTCTCATGGGGATGTTGGGCGTTTGGCACGAATTTAATTAGGTTTGATTCTACATCGATTTTCAGGGCTTTAAAAATAATTTCGGGGTCCAATAATTTCCCAAAAAATTATCCTATGTCCGGTTTTCTATTTTACACCATAAAATATTATTTCCATAATATTTTAATATTAATATACAGTATTTAAAAATTATTTAATTATCAAAAGCTTAGGTTTTAATTACAGAAAAATCCCAGGAAACAAACAAAAAATTATAAAAATCCAAATTAGTAATTACTGAAAATCAGGGGGCTTACACAATCAATGTTAAATTTGATGAATACAACACTCAAGTACTAAACGACAGCGACGATGAAGGTATTGAACCTGCAACCAATAAGACATCTGAAGATACAAACAGTGCAAGTCATCAAAAAGTCTTCCAAGGAGACTAAAGTTCTCCACAGATCATCATGAGGACTTGGTAATAGGTGATATATCGAAAAATGTAAGTACACATTCCTCAAATAGAGATACCGTTGCAAATATTACTTTTATTTCTCAAATAGAACCTAAAAATACTGATGAAGCTTTTGTTGATGAATTTTAGATTTTTTGCTATGCAAGAGGAACTCAACCAATTTAAACGTAATCAAGTTTGAGAACTCGTTCCTAAACCTAATGATTATCCGATTATTGGTACTAAATGATTTTTTTGAAATAAATTAAATAAGGATAGTTAAGTTACACATTAAAAAGTACGTCTCGTAGCTCAAGGATACAACCAAGATGAAGGTATTGACTACGATGAGGCCTATGCTCTTGTTACTAGACTTGAATCTGTCCGAATGCTTTGCTCTTTTACTAGTTTTCATAACTTCAAACTTTTCAAATGGATGTTAAAAGTGCTTTTCAGAATAGAGTTATCAAAGAAGTTATTTTTGTCAAACAACCCCCTGGTTTTGAAGATTTCAAACACCCTGACCACGTATAAGTTACAAAAGGCTCTGTACGGACTCAAACAAGTCCCATGTGCTTGGTATGAACATCTTAGCTTCTTTCTACTTGGAAACGGGTTTTCAAAAGAAAAAAATAATACTACCCTTTTTATAAAAGCTTCTGCTGATTCTTTTTTATTAGTGCAAATATATGTTGATGATATCATATTTGGATCTACTAATGAGATGCTATATAACGAGTTTGCTAAGTGTATGTAGAGTGAATTTGAGATGAGCATGATGGGAGAACTAATATTCTTTCTAGGATTGCAAATCAAGCAAGATTCACAAGGAACCTTTATCCATCAGGCTAAGTACACGAAGGATATGCTCAAAAAGTTCGATATGGATAATGCAAAGCCTATCGAAACTCCAATGGCAACATCCACTAAGCTTGACCTTGATGAAAGCAGTAAACCAATAGATATATGTAAGTATCGAGGTATAATTGGTAGTTTGTTATATCTAACTGCTAGTCGCCCAGACATTATGTTTGCTGTATGACTTTGTGCTAGATATCAGGCTAATCCTATGGAATCATAATTGTACGCAGTTAAGCGTATCTTTAGATATCTTAAAGAAACTTTATCGGTTGGCTTATGATTCCTAAAACCACGTCCTTTGACCTTGCTGGTTACTCAAATGCTGATTTTGCTGAATACAAAGTCGATCAAAAAAGTACTAGCGGCACCTGTTATTTTCTATGAAAGTCTCTAGTCTCTTGGTTTAGCAAGAAATAAAATTCTATTGTATTATCAATAACTGAGGCAGAGTATATCGCCGCAGGACGTTGTTGTGCTCAAATTTTGTGGATGAAGCAAACCCTAGAAGACTTCAATCTGTACTATAAGAACATTCCTATTCTCTGTGGTGTTAGCACCATTAATCTCACCAAGAATCCAGTATGTCATTCACTCACTAAGCACATAAATATCAGTTATCATTTTCTAAAGGATCATCAATTACACAAAGCTATTTTTTTAGAGTATGTGGACACAAAACATCAATTAGCAAACATCTTTACTAGACCTTTAGCTGAAGATCGATTCAACTTTATCTGCCGAGAATTAGGTCTTTTAGATTCTAATAAAATATAAGAATCATAAGATGCTTTACAAATATTTTGTTACATTTTTTAAATAATTTTAATTTTTTTGGATACAAGCCGAAATGGTCCTTTTGTCAAAAAGGTGTAAATAACCTTAAGCGACACGGTATTTAAGTGTCTTCGGACCACCGCTAGCTGGGATCTGGCCCCTACAGCTACTCCGAGATGATATAAACTCTCAAAAATGGAAGATTTAAGTTTAGCACTTATTATTCTATATTTATATCAAGTCAAAAAAGGTATAATTTTGATTAAAGTTACATTACGATTCTGGAAATAAACGTCAACAAAATTTGGACCGAACTCGGGCCGAGCTCGGACTGAACTCGGTTAGTTTAATTCCAGAATATGCTATGTCATTAATCTTCTTCCTAATTTTGGTTTTTGCTATTCTATTTATAGATCTTTTCGTGGCTCATTCATTCAGACCAACGATAAACATCCCCTCCTCCTCAATTAAATTTTTTTCTCCTCCTACATCCTTTCCCAATGGCCCCTAAAAGAAAAATAGATTCCTTTTTCGACTCTCTTTTCTGTCCCATTATGCCAAACATAAAAGAATTCGATGGTTTCACTTTTTGAAGCCTCAAAATTTTACATGATTAGTTTAATAACTTCTCTAAGAGACACATCTGACTTGGCCATGCTATTGACTCTGCTTCCTAACACAAAGACTATCTACCTATTCTTCAAAAACTTCAACTTGAAGAACTTGTTACAACTCGTACCAATATTTACACCAATGCTATTAAAATGTTCTATTGTAACTTAACATATGAACATAATACTATTTTATCTAGAGTTTGTGGCATTCCAGTTGAATTCGATACGGACGACTTGGGTGAAATTCTACGCATTTTTGCTGATGGACAAACCTTAGTCAATATCACGCAAGTTTAATTCGACCATGGCTTAACTCTAGATTCTTTTAAAAATATCATTTGTCACCCTCTTGAATGTCCACCTGGAAAATTTTATGCTAGATACTTGAATGGTCACTTCTTTGAAATACATCGTATTATCTTTTCAACTTTTCTACCTAAGAAGACCTACTTTGATGAAGTTTCTTATCTAGAAATGTCATCTTTATATCACTTGTATTTTGGCATTAACTTCAATGTTCCCCAGACTATCTTATTTCAAATGGTTCAATGTCACAAGAAATGGCATTCACTACTATACGCCATGTACTTGCCAACCATTTTCAGCTATTTTGATATTCTATTGGATACTTGTCCCCATCTTAACGAACCTTTGTCCCTCAATAGAGTTCGAAAAATTATGCCAACTATGCTTCTACCTTATAACTCATCATCAAACTCTAACACCCATCCTGTTGATTCCGTCCCTCCTTTTGATGAACAACCGAAAAACTTAGATTCTATTTTTAATCTATTGCGCGATCGCTTCCACAAAGAAGATATACGCAATCGTGCTACTAATCATCGCCAAACTCTTCAGACTGAGGATCTTGGCAATACTTTGATACACATCTAGTACACCCTATCGAAGCACCCAGCCGAACCTTTTTTGATTCTTCGAAAACTAAATCAACAAGAATTTCGTATTGATCACCCGTATGTTCAGCAACATTTAGATCCAGCTGATGTCTTCTTCGATCCAAACAGAATAGTTTAACCTGATGATGAAGATGAAGAAAATGACAACTAGTTACTCAATAGATTTGTATGTTTAAAAAGTTTACTTTTAGATGCTCTACTATGATATTTCCACTACACATCTACTTTTGTATTTTTTTTTCAAATAAATAAAGTTTAAAGCAATTTTCTTTTGTCATTATATGTTATCTTGTATACACTTTACTCTCTTGTTTTTCTTATCATCTCACCGATTTTGGAGGAGCGTGACATTTCGATCAAATAACAACGGGGAAGAAATACATACATGATACTAGCATACAATATGCTACTTGACAGACGTTGCCTTCAGCTTGTCAACTGTTCAACAGCTACGGGGGAGCCTTACATATCAGAGACTTGCAGTATCATTCATAGTTTGTCAATTATCAAAATGGAAAAGATTGTTGGCCCATCCGGTCTCAGTCAACTTAATTTTGATAGTTAACTAAATAATGCATTGATATGACGCGATCTGAAGCCTCAACACTGCTATTACATATCATTTATATTGTGTATATTCAAATATAATCTTTTATTTATTTGAGTTTAGGATTGATGTAAGATGAGTCACACTAGCAAATCCAAGTACATATACCCAGATACCTAGTCCACTCAAATAAACCAAAAAATCTATACACCAAATTAGGCCACATTCATTAGCAAAAGTCTACCATACTTAGAAACCGAACTCGACCCGAACTCATGCCAAACTCAGAACGAACTCGGTTACCCTTTTGGTATGAAATTAACCAGTTCAATTAGCTCCTAATTTCTTGGCCCAACGGTTAGAAATTTTAATTAAACCCCATCCGAATTCTGGCTGAATTCTATTTGCCTACACATTATAAATAGGAGTAGATTTCTACATTTCTATATACTCAACCATTCTTAATCTTCTATCCTATTGTGAGCAAACATCTAAGCCTTAACTTTTCTATCTCAAAGTGCAGCTCCCTAGCCTTTCTAGTGCCAAGTGCGGTCTCGGTCTAGAAGTCTACAGAGTTGTAAAAGAGGTTTGTTCCATTAGTTACTCTATCTCTCTTTCTAGCTATAAAGATACGAAACTTCGGATCAAACATCGTGGTATAAAGAAGTGGCAAGCCTTCGGATCAAAGCTTGTAATTTACTATTGGTGATTATAGTGGATAAAACTCCGAGCTTGAGTTCTCGGGACTAGACTAGTCCTCTCAGAGGAAAACCAGTATACATCTTAGTTTTTGCATTTGCTTTCTCTCTCTACTTTACTACTTTACTTTATTTTCTTTTATATACACTGTTAGTTAGCAACCGCCTTCATTCTGGTAACCATTAATTGGGTATATTATTCTACTGCACTCTATTCACCCACCTAGAGTTGCTTTACAGTCCTTCATATTCTACTCTACCAAAGATGATGGGTTTGTCTCCTCTCTTCCTTACTGGAACTATAAAGTAGGCATTTAGGCTAGGAAGAATCTAGTTCATTGCATAGGTGGTAGTCACCTATGTATGCAGTTGTAGATCTAGACCGTGCTCTAAGGAATACAACGTACTTAAATGCGTAACATCAGAGTAGTTCAAAGATAACCCTTTATTCATAAAGTAAGGTATCTTTTCTAAAGGAATTACATCATCTAAGAAAGAGACGTCAGCATGAGCAGCTACATATTCTCCCAGTTCGTCTATCCTGTGATCTGCCTCTGATACGAATGACAAATTTGGGGGTCTCCTGCGAAGCTTGACCACAAGGGGTTCAGAAGGAGTAACAGGTACTAGATCATTCTTTGGCGGTCAGCTCGATCTATGCAAGCGAACGACTAGGATTTCAGTTGCCTTTCTGTGGAGTTTTACCACGAGGGAAGGAGCTGTGTTAGGGGCACGTCCTTTGAGATAGACCCTCAAGGGCTCGTCCGATATTTTACCGACTTCTGCTTCATCGTCGGCATCATTTCCATATTTGTCTTGGTAGACTTGCTTGTAGAGGATTGAGTCAGAGTAATAGGCCTTGACCCCTTTGAAAGAATCAATATTGGAAAACTCCATCTTAACAATACCGTTATTATCAACATACTTTATGCACAGATGTAGAGTTGACGGTACGATCTTGTACTCGTGTATCCATGGACGTCCCAACATGATATTCTAGGATACGTCCACTTCTATGACGTAGCAAGTGACCTTTATTTTCAAATTGTCGATCTAATATTTCAAGCAAATCTTACCCAGAGGGTAGCTCCTTCTAGCGTTCAAGCCACTGATGGAAGTATTGGTTGCTGCCAGCTGGTGTATAGGGATGCTCGGGGTCTGAAGCAGACTGTATACGATGATATTGATGGATGAAATGGGGTCGATGTGCATCTGGTCCACCTTGATGGCGCAGATATACCCTGTGTAATACAGGGGGCGATCGTGCCTATTATTCTTTAACAACATGTCTTGCTGTGAGAACGTGATATTGGGTATCGCCTCCACTATATTATTATAATGAGTTCGTGCCTATTATTCTTTAATAATATGTTCTCAGCTGGCGGCTTGACCTACTCCAAGTAGGTATTAACATTCTATAATGCCTCGCCAAGAGCGTCCCAAGTGTCTTTGTAGAGTCGAAGAAGCTCCAACAGTAACAACTTCATCGAGGTATTGGCCAATCGTGCCAAGATATCAAAGTTATTGTAGGGCTTCTCAAGCCCTTGAGCTATTTTTTGTGTAACGGCTTGTCGAATCGAGTCTCTTTTTGCTTTAGTTTTTTTGCTTTTGGTGGTTGAGACAGACCCAAAATAAATTTAGCAGGTGTAATGATTGGAGGTACACTATCGTCGGGAGTATCGTAGTCCCACTTGTAGGTAAGTCCTGACCATGTTACCCCCGTTATGGCTTCCTCGATGATGGGAGAAACTATGTGGCAAGATTTAGACTTTCTCCTTTGGACTTGACGGCGGAAGGCGCTACTTGCTGTGTCAAGTTTGGAGTAAGATCTGGGTGAATCCACATGACCTCACCCCATGGTGTTCTTAAAGGTACCAGCCCGGCTGCTTGATCATGATCTGGAGGAAGACTAGCTACCTCCATTGTGGCCCTGGGGATCGGGACCACACCATCTTTGGCCTCTGTCACAGGGAAGTCACCAAAAAGAAGAGATACCATGTTGGTGGTAACAGTCATGTCCTCAAACTCTAAGGTGAGGGTTTTAGAATCGAGCAAATGCTAGATGTATCGCTTTAATGTATATTAATCCTTTTTTGAATAGTGGAGAGACCGATGGTAGTAGAATTACTTGGGGTCATTGACCTTGTCTGCCTCCTTAAGAGATTTGATATCTGGGAGCCGAATCGTTTTGACCTTCATTAGTATATCAAAGATTGCCATAAAACCTAATCTTTGAAAGTGTAAGTCTCTTTCAGTTTTGGAGCCTCTACAGGCTTCTGCTCGAGCTTCTTGGATAGATTATCAATAAGGGCTTGCTTGCCTTTGCTGTCACGGCTGTTGTTGCCATTTTTTTGTTGTTGTAAGGACGTTTCCCCTATCATCAGCGAAGGGGATTTGTATGCCCAACATTCGGATGTCCTTTACCTTTCTCTCAGTGCTGATAATATTTATGATGAACATCGTCCAGTCTTTGAAATGAGTTTCGCCCATCAAGATCCTGATTGTTGGCAGTAGATTCCTACGGCATGTGTCAATCATCATGGACTTAGTATTTCCAGGGGAAACTTTAGCACAGCTTGCATATATCATTTAATGTACTCCCGTACAGGATTTTTTTTGCATGTTGTCCATCAGAGAGGACATCGTCATGTCGTTTCCTCTGTCATAGAATTGGGAGAGAAAAACTTTTGAGCTCCTCAAACAGCTAGATACAATTGTCTTGGAGACTGCAAAATCAATCAAAGGCCACTCCCGACAATGTCTCGATAAAGAGCTTGGTGAGGAGTACATTATTGCAAGGTAGATTCCCCGTTGTCATCTCAAAGTAACTCATGTATTGACGAGGGTATATCTTTCCATCAAATGGAGTCATGTTGAAAGGCTTATACTTAGGAGGGTACGACACATCTCTCCACTTGAGGGGATATGGTTACCGTACCCCGAGCTTGCGTAAGGTGTCCTGATTTTCCAGTGAGTCCAGGTGGGCTCAAAGTTCTCGGAACTCCCTTATTTCTTCCTGGGCTTCTTCTACTACAAGAGGAGCAGACGATCTTAGTAGAGTATGATTGCTACCAATGGGCGGAGCGGTGGCGTTCGAGTCCCCGTTGGCCCCAAGATCTAGACTTGCTTGACTCGAGGCCCTTGGTGGGTGTGAGACCATATTTTTCTTGATCTCCAACATTGTCTGGGTCAAGGCCTGCATGGACGTGCTTACGGTATGGATCATAGCCTCGAGGCCTCGATGTGCTGTCGATCACTGGGGCCCTCGTAATCGTTTTATGCCATGTATACTAATCTCACGTGGAAAGATATGGATGGGACGGTGGACGTCATACTTTCTGCCTCAGACTCTTGCAATGAATAGTCCTTAGAGAAAGTTGATAGTGTTACATCCTCTTCGGACCCAGAGGGAACACTACCCCCAGCGTAGGAAGGGTGACTACCCCCAGGAATCTCAGCGTCGGTTCTTTGGAAAATTACTGCCTCCTTGGAACATCGGGTTATTGTAGAGTTCTGAGGGATCACTACCCCAAGCTTGTAGATCCATCTGGGGTCTGAAGGAAGGGCTATAAAAGCATGAAAAATACGCTGGATGGCTATACGCAGCATTTTGATGCAGGGCAGCATAAACAAAGGACCTCAGAGCCATCAACGTACAAATAGAGCTTTTTCACTGAGCACAACGTAAAGTATAAGCTCAAAGACCATTTGTGTAATGCAGTATGTCCAGGATGCTTCAGCATAAAAAGGGTGCTACATCGCCTTTATGACGTAAAACTCATCCGCTTTCAATGCAGCATTGAAGTGTACGAGGGACGCTTCGTATTCTTTGAAATGAACCTGTCAGATCATGCAATGAACCTGACGTCTGGACTCCTGACAAAGAGTACTGCACGACTACCCAGGCGACGGCTATAATGATGGCGTGCCACTGCAACCCAGGCTATCATTTACTGCCATTTTCTTGGCGTAAACTGTTTTTACGCATACAAAGGAATATGCTGCCTAATTTTACACAGGTAGATGTGAGCTGTTTACGCTCCACAGAAGACAAACAGCCTGCCACATCAAAAGCTGCTCTTCGCACAGGGCTCGAGGCACGTCTCTGCATTTAATGCGCAGAGTGATGACAGAACTCGAGGCACGTCTCTGCATTTAATGCTCAGAAAGGGTGGCAGACCTTCAAAACACGCCTCTGCATTTAATGCGCAGGATAATGGCGGATCTCTGCATTTAATGCAGAAGATTTGATTAAATGTCACCGAACCGTCATTTAGTGACATCCCCTTTGCGTAAACTACTTTTATGCATACAAGGGGATACGCTGCCAAGTTTTACACAGGCAGGCGTGAGTTTCTTATGCTCTGCAGAAGACAAACAGACTGCCACGTCAGCAGTTGCTCTTCGTACAGGATTTGAGGCGCGTATCTGCATTTAACGCGCAGAATAATGGCAAATCTTAAAGACACGCCTCTGTATTTAATGCGCAGGATGGGGGCAGATCTCTGCATTTAATGCAAGAGATTTGATTATATCTCCAAGAGCCATAATTTCGGCTAAGACGTCCACATCATCACTTTGGCACATTTCGCCAACTCAGGCCTCAGTCAGGAGAAGAGGATCAGCTATCTTCTATGCCCGCTCGGCTTCTACGCTCACTCAGCTTCTACGCCCACTCGGCCTCTATGCCCACTCGGCTTCTATGCCTACTCGGCTTCTATGCCTACTTGGCTTCTACGCCATGGTGACAGTTATTGGCTTCTACGCCAACCTCTTCTACACAAAGGATAACTACCTACGTGGCTTCTACGCGTGATCTTCGCAGCAGTTATACGTGTTGTCCCTTAGTTGGATACGCGTCACATGCTCATTCAAAAGGTCATCTATATGCAGGCAATGGTTATTGTAACCATCGTGTAAAAGGGTGCTGTACTTTCCACTACTCGATTTCTATACCGACTGAGTGGTCACTGTCACTAAAACTCTATAAATACAGATCTCTATTAACAGAGGTCGGGGGCGGACAAGAGAGATCGAAAAATAGAGTTTCAGATCGAGGAGAGAAAACGGTCGAGAGAGAGAAGAATCCAGAGCTCAGGCAAAGAGTAGCGATCGACGACTTTGGCATCGAGCATCCACTCTCTTTAGAAACCTTTGAAGCTACTTTCTGTCTTCTACGTCACTTCTTCATCATCATATGGTCCAAGGGACAAAGTGATCGACTGCAGATCAGACTCCTATAGCAATATTTATCCAGATTAAAAAATTATACTCGACATCCTCGTATAGGATTAATTGTACTGCTTGTTTGTAAACATAAAGAGCGTGTTTTCGTATAAAGCCTCGTTTCCATATCTTTCGTTTATTTTATCAGACAACAAGATGGCGACTCTGCTGGGAAGATCTTTCTCTTCTGATGAGGAAGCAATTGCTCAACACGATGCGGTATCCGTGGGATCCGTGAAGAAGACACTGGTCGTCCAGTTTGACCAGTCTGCCTACGAAGACATGCTTCGAACAGGGGGTAGCTCTCACTCTCTCTCTGTCCAAGACAACAGGAAGCTGCGTAAGGTCTGGATGCCCAAGACATCCTCTACCATTCCTGTCGACTCTCCGATCTCTTCAATCTCTTCGACCAACGAGGTTGTAGCATTGCTCCCTCCACGCCTTGCGCGTAAAATTTAGTCGCCTGTCTCTGACAGGGTAGACAAAACTTCTGGCAATGCCTCATCGCCAATCCAGAAGTATACTCCTCGCCTGGCGCGTAAAATTCAGTCGCCTGTCTCTGACAGGGCAGACAAAACTTCTAGCAATGCCTCAGCGCTAGTCCAGAAGTACACATCGCATTCTGCACGTAAAATTCTATCTTCCGTCTATGACGGAATAGACAAAATTTCTGATAATGCCTCAGCGCCAAATCAGGAATCCCAAACGTGCTCTGCACATAAAAATGTATCTGCCTTTCGCGGAAAAGCAGATGATCCTTGCAATCTACGCAAGGGAAAGCAAACGGCGGACTACTCAATTTCTTGGCCTTTACGCCAGCAAGGGAACAATCTGCCCGCCCTCCGGATTACGCGAGAGGCTGACGGTCGACTGAGGACATCCTCAGCTTTACGCCAACCAGATCAGAGCTCCAAATTACGCCAGGAGAAGCCCCTCAGTATAAAGAAGGCTCAATTTGCGAAAAGATACCCTCCTCGGGGATTATTTGCTACCCAGATGGCCAACCTGTTGTATCTAGGTGGCACAGGGAAAACTATGGTTCCCAATATCCGCATGTCCACTGATGTAAACAGAAACACAAAGAGAGGGGATCTTCCAGCATGTCTATTACGCCTCCTAGCGAGCACTGTTGTAATAGTCATAGGATTTTAATTAATTGTTGCTGTTCTGAAGCAAAATGGTCAGTTTTTAATTGGTTGAGCTACTCTCCGTCTTTCCAGGAAGAAGAGCCCACGCATGCATCTGTGAATATGGCTTCACACATACCTAGAGGAAGGTCAGGCTCAAGACATCATCCCTCTAGAACTCCGAGCCGAAGGAGATTCAACATGCTCCATAGGAACACCGAAGCTGGGTATTCCAAAACACTCGTTCGAAGTCACGACAACCGGCTTTGTACTCTTCTGATTCTGATGCTGGGGGTCGCCAGTCTCCCGAATCAGACGCCGAAAGTATAGAGTCAACTTCTACAGAGACCTATACTAATCTTTCAATGACACCCAGGGAAATGGGAGTTTATGCCATTATATATGAACGAGAGGAAGCTTCCCCATCCGGGTGCGCTGAGCAACGCATCACTATACTGGATACATCTCTGAAAGAGATGCAATCCATGATGGATAACATGCACCAGATGATGCTAACTCAACACACAGCTGCCATGGCTCAAGCATCGGTCCCTCCAATTCAGATACGTGTGGGGGTAGACTTACCACCATCCAACATGATCCAAGAGCCGGCTCTAGATCAAGAGTCAGCAGTTCCTTCGTTTCCTCACTCGAAGAATGTATTACCTCCCGTTGGAGTCGCAATACAACCGATTCCTCACCACTCCGTAGTTCCGCTATTGGCTGAAAATCCGATACAGGCAGTACGGGAGCTGAAAGCCCAATTTGATGCCTTGAAGCACAAAGATCAGCTCAAGAAATTGGGAATCAATCAGCCTTACCCAGCTATCTGGGAAGAGGCCCCTTTCCCTCCTAAATACAAACCACAGACCATTGCTCTGTTCGAGGGAAAAACATCACTGAGTCAGTACATGAACTACTTCAGTATGATGACGGTGTTACTACAGGGGAATGATGCCCTCCTCACTCGGGTGTTCAAGGGCTGTCTCTCGGGAGTAGCTTACCAGTGGTACCGCAGCCTGGCGGACAACTGCATTACTTCCTTCGACGACTTCAAAGCCTTATTCTTCGTAAGATTCTATGAAGGAGGGATGGATATGTCGATGTCCTCTCTCATCGAAGTGAAGCAGAAGGAAAAAGAGGACGTTCGCACCTTCATCGAATGTTTTCGTCAAGCCACTTTGCAAATGCCTCCCGGAGTTCCAGACTCGGCATTGGTGGACATTTGCAGGAAGAACCTTCTTCCCGTGATCTTAGTGTTCACAGGACCATATCAGTTCCATGATTGGCCCTCGTTCATCATCTCAGTAGTAGCCGCCGAGGACAACAGTCGGAAGGCGCGTGACAATGTCATCATGATCTCTGCCTCCGACAGAGGCAAGAGGTCATCCCCCAATAGCGACCATCCTCGCAGTTCTAAAGGAAAAGAAGCTCTGACGATCAATATATCCAGACAAAAGACTACGACAACCACGCAGACGAAACCTGGGACTTCCAGGCCCATTAAAGTGTACTCTTTCGACGACGACGATATTCCGAGCATATTCGAGTGTCTCGTCAAAAGTGGCAAGATTATCCTTTCGGAGGAGAAACGGCCCAATGAAGTCGGCAGTACTAATAACCCCAAGTATTGCATCTTCCACAGATACGTACACCACCCTACAAAGGTGTGTTATGTGTTGAAAAGGAAGATCCAGGAGATGATCGATGCTAAGGCCATCACTCTGCGCAACAGTGAGAAGACGGTCACATCCAACATGATCTCTCTGCAATTTGGCAATCTGCCTCCCCAAGAAGTCCCGGACGGTGTTACACCTATTTTTCGGACAATGATGAACATCATTAATCGCCCTCCAGCTAGGGGTCAAAATCATGACCTGCTACCCCTAACTACCCAGCGAGGCGAGATTATGTGGGTTCATCCAGACCTAGTGTCGGAGATCGAGAAAGAGACTCAAGCTGCTAAGGCTAAGTCCAAAAAGAACTCAAAGCACAAACCGTGTCACATGACTACGGTACACTCGGCATCAGAAGACGAGGTCTTGGCTACTGGAACCCGTTCAGGGAAAGCTTACCTCCAGGACTATGGAGCCAGCTAGGAAGATGCATCGGCAGACGCTTCAGCTGCCAAGCCTTCAGAACCGGAATTCGCCGTACCAGAGGCCTCCTTCGAGACCAACTTCGGCGGACAGAGGGAAGCAAAAAGAAGTACGTTTCGATAAACCTGTAAAAAACATTCGAAACAAAGGTTTAGAGAAGCCCTACAACTTCGACATCCTGGCCCAATTGGCTAATACACCAGCCAGGTTGTCCATCTTTGAACTACTCAGGCTCTCTCAAGACACTCGTTAAGCCCTGAGTGAAGCATTAATATAGGCGGAGGCATACTTGACCCAGCTCAAGTCCCCTGACGAAGAACCAGTGGCATGCCCTCAATGCCACAGTGTGATGGAGGTGGTCCCGAATATCACTTTCACTCAAGATGACATACTGTTAAAACATAACAGGCATGATAGACCCCTCTATTACACTGGGTACGTCGATTCCATGGAGGTCGACCGGATTCACATAGATCCGGGATCATCAATCAGCATCATTCCTCATAGTCTGCTTAGACCGCTGAGGATTTCTACCAGCGAATTGGCTTACACCACCACTACAATCGTGGGTTTCAACGCAAGAAAAGTAAGCCGTTGGGGAAAATTTGTCTGAGAATCCAGATTGGCAACCTCAGATCGGTGGCTACATGTTATGTCATTGATTCAGAGGTGTCCTACAATATTCTGCTGGGCAGACCTTGGATCCACGACCACAACATCGTTCCTTCGACTCTACATCAATGCTTTAAATATGTAGATGCCCAAGGAACAGTACAAACGGAGTTTGCTGACCTGAACCCGTTCAAAGGAGTAGAATCCTACTACTCTGATGCCGTCTTATACTCTCAAGACTACACGGAAGAGGTATCAACCAAAGCAGAGAAGGAATCCCACCGGAAGCCAGAAGAACCCTCTGTCAACCAACCTCTGTCAATCAAGGTGAAAGGACGGACTACTTGTCCAAAATCCATAGAGCCTATGGTTATCCACCTGAACAAAACCAGGTCAGGAAAAGGGGGTGATCCTCTAGTGATCACTTTGAACCAGAAGCCTCTACCCTTGGTCATCAACCTTCGGCGCAACAGGCAGCCGATTGATGTAAATGCAATCGGGAACGAAGTTTCAGATGATAATAAATATCCTCTTTTCTAGTATATTGACGCTCAAATTCCGAATCAGGAATCCTCTTCCCATGATGATATAGAACCTATAGCGCAAAAATTCTTGGAAGCTATAGATTCCTATCATCCGTATATGTGGGAAGTGGCGTCATCATCCAATATCACCATGACATATGGACCGCATAAGGATTCTATCTTCATTGTCCCGTCTACTTGCAGCAGTCAGCATTCAATAGTCTTCGGCCGCATGCGTAATGAACCGAATGTGCAAGAAGATTCTTCCAATGACGATGCCGGTAAAATTCAGGTTCACAGACACAGCCCGCAAGCTTTGAAGATCATACAAAGTATGGGTTATAACTTGAAGCTGGAACCAGGTCTCAACTACGGGAAAGGCAGACGAATGCCGCTGCACGACGATCCCTACTATCAACGAACTCATTTCGGGTTAGGGTATACCACCTCCCTTACAACTCCTGAGTCAAACGAGGATATCTTTTCCTCTTCTCAAAATGGCTCAGCGCCCTCTGACTCATCTCATGCTCTCGAACTAACATTACCAGTAAATATGGTAGTGACAGATTCCTTCGAAGCAAGCGAAGAAGAATTTGAACTGTTTGAGAATGACACTTGGGCTCAGCAAATGGATACATAATGGGAGTTCCGCTTCGAGCAGAGAGAACCTCCCACTGAAGATAAAGTTATCCAGATTGACGTTGGGGATAAACTCTCGCCAAAGCCGATATTTATCAGTAACAATCTTTCCGAAGCAGAAAGGGAAGAAGTTATCCAGCTGATAAAAGAATATATCGACGTCTTTACATAGAATTATGAGGACATGCCAGGCCTTGATCCAAAGGTGGCTACTCATAAGCTCAATATATTGCCCGATTTGAAGCCTGTAAAGCAGTACCAACGCCGGTTCCGCCCGGATATGATGGACGCTATTGAAGCTGAAATCAAGAAGTTGATAGCCTTCGATTTTATCCGGGAAGAGCAACATCCCGACTGGGTCGCCAATGTTGTCCCGGTTATGAAGAAAAATGGAAAAGTACGAGTCTATATCGATTACCGAGATCTAAATGTAGCCTGCCCCAAGGATGAGTTTTCTCTTCCCATCACAGACGTCATGATTGACAATATATACGGTTTTGAACGTATATCTTTCATGGACGGATTTTCAGGATACAATCAAATCAAGATACATCCTGAAGACGAGAAGCATACTGCCTTCCGGACACCATTGGGGGTATATTGCTATACGGTCATGCCCTTCAGATTGAAGAATGCCGGGGTTACGCACCAACGGGCTATGAGTAACATATTCTATGAGCATTTATGCAATACAGTGGAGTGTTACATGGACGATGTAGCTGTCAAAAGCTGCCTCAAGGATAATCACATCCAAGACTTGAAGACAGTATTTGAATTGATGCGCCAATATCAACTCAAAATGAATTCTACAAAGTCCTTTTTGGGGTATCAAGTGGTAAATTTCTGGGATTTGTCATTACCGCCAAAGGCATTCAAGTGGACCCTGATAAAGTCAAGACCATCTTAGAAATACGACCGTCCCATAATCTGAGAGAACTCAAGGGATTTCAAGGTCGTCTGGCTTATATCCGGAGATTCATATCCAACCTCTCTAGGAGATGTCAGCCCTTTTCTAGTCTCATGAAGAAAGGTGTATCCTTCATATGGGACAAAGCCTGTCAGCAAGCGTTCGATGATATTAAACGCTAGCTCACTAGTCTGCCAGTTCTAGTGCCTCCTATCATAGGAAGACCATTCGTGCTGTATGTTCGAGCGATGGATCATTCTCTGGGAGCTCTTCTCGCACAAAAGAATGATATGGATCACGAACAGGCTATCAACAGGCTATCTACTACCTCAGCAGGATAATGGTCAAAGCCGAACACCGGTATAACCTAGTGGAGAAAGAATGCTTGGCTCTGATGTTCGCTATCCAGAAAATATGGCACTATGTCACAGGCCAGATAATTCACATCATCTCCAGGATTAATCCTCTTCGGAAGTCCGTCAAAGGCCAAGCGTTGGCTAACTTCCTAGCTGCTCATCCGATCCCGGAGGCCTCCAAACTGTACGAGGACATTCCCGACGAAGTTGCAGAATGTAATTCCGTAATGGAAAGTGATGCATGGAAACTGTTCTTCGATGGTGCCTCCAGGACTGGTCCCAGGGGAAATATGGTTTCGGGAGTAGGGATTGTCCTGGTTACTCCTGATAAGCTCGTCATCTACCGAGCATATTCTCTTAGCGAGCCCTGTTCTAACAATGTGGCAGAGTATAACGCTCTACTAATAGGGCTCCAAGTCGCTAAAGAATTGGGCATCGAATCTCTGGAAGCTTTGGGTGATTCTTTGCTGATCGTCAATCAAGTCAGAGGAATATATGAAGTCCGAAATCCAGACCTCATCCCCTATCACCGAGCAACGGTCGAAATAGCCATGACATTCAAAGGATTCTTCCTAGAGCATGTACCTCGATCTCAGAATCTGAAAGCTGATGCCCTAGCCAGTCTAGCTGCAGATTTAGCTACCCCTATAAGAAGGCAGAATTCGGTGATCCTTCTTAACAGAGATTTATTCTATGTAAAAAATAACTTTCACATAGAACACAGCTACGCGGTGAACACAGATCTCCCAAGGAGAGACTGGAGAAGTCCCTTTATAGATTTCGTAGCATACAAAATCTTGTCAGAAGACCCTAAAGAAGCAGTATCCGTCAAAAGACGATCATTGCGCTTCTATTTCAACGCATCTTCACAATATCTATATCGTCGATCTTATGACGGACTATTATTACGATATCTCTCTGGTGATGAAGCACATCGGATTATCCGTGAAGCTCACGATGGCGTATGCGGAGTGCATCAACCCGGTCTTAATCTACAGGATCGCATCAGGAGAATGGGCTATTACTGGCCTACTATGATCACAGATGCAATAAAGTATGCAAGACAATGCAGAGCCTGTCAGGTCCATGCAGACTTTATCCATCAACCTCCTGAATATCTACATCCTACGGTTGCGTCCTGGACTTTCGAAGCATGGGGTATGGATATCATTGGTCCTATTCACCCGTCTTCTTCCAGAGGTCACCGGTTCATACTGGCCATCACAAATTATTTCTCCAAATAGGCAGAGGCAATCCCTCTTGCTGAGGTGAAGGCATCTAATGTGATCAGCTTCATCAAGCATCATGTCATTTATCGCTTCGGGATACCCCGGAGGATAATTCATGACAATGGGCCTCAATTCATCAGCCAAGCATTTTATCGATTTTGTGATAAAAATTGGATACAAAATATGGCCTCTACGGCATATAATCCTGCTGCTAATGGTTTGGCGGAAGCTTTCAACAAAACCATTATCAAGCTCTTGAAAAAGTTTGTCTCTTCGAACAAGAGGGATTGGAATGAGAAGCTGGAGAATGTCTCTGGGCATACCGCACAACGGTACGAGCACCGACAGGTTGTACCCCATTCTTATTAGTTTACGGGAGCGAAGCAGTTCTCCCTTCGAGATCCAAATTCTGTCACTCAGGATAGCTGTGGCTAATGAGTTGACTCAAGAAAAGAATGACCTGTTAAGGCTTCAAGAGCTAGAAGGATTAGACGAGAAACGCCTCCAAGCTCAACAGCGCATCGCGTTCTACCAAGCATGCATTTTTAGAGCTTTTAATCAAAAAGTAAAGGAAAGAGTGTTCATAGTTGGTGAGCTAGTTTTAGCTGTGAGAAGGTCGATGATTCTTACTCACAGGAGTAAGGGCAAATTCTAGCCCAAATGGGAAGGCCCTTATGTGATCGAGACGACGTTCTCAAACGGCGCTTACAGGTTAGCCAAGCCGAATGGAGACCTGTTAATAGCTCCTATCAATGGCAAATTCCTGAAAAGGTACTATGCTTAACCTCTTTTGCTCAAATGGAGTACGGTGAAGACCTTATTCTGACAATACTACTTCTAAAACGAAACTAGTTGGATCGTATTCTATCATGTCCATATAACCTCTGAATAGATATGTTTAACTAATTTGGAACTTCGAGACCTATCACGTCCATATTACCTCTGATAGTGTTTTGTGTACAAATTTTGGCTAAAGCATATTCTATCACGTCCATATAACCTCTGAATAGATATGTCCTGCTGAAACTAACCGATAGTATATCACGTCCATATTACCTCTGATATCACTTTCACCCAAACCTGTTATTTATATTCCAAAATGATGGGTCCACAAAGTCAGATAAAAGTCTCTTTATTACTTCCAGAAAGAGCAAAAGTACATTAAAAAGCAAAAAAGTACATCATTTAGGGGAAGCAGTTAGGTTGCGAATCTGCTACGCCAGAGCAACCATTCTCTCATCCCGGGAGTTTAAGACGTCGGCGCGAGCCCGCTCCAACCTTGCCGCATCATTGCTTAAAGCAGCTAGCTCAGACTGAGCCCGCACAAGAGTGGAAAGCACCCACACCCGTCAGATTCTGCTGAACAGTCGCCTGTCGCTCCTTCAGCACATCTCGGGCTGCCGACAAAGAGAGAGCCTTCGCCTCTACTCGAACGAGCTCATCCTTCAATATGCGGGCCTTCGCTGCCACTTCCTCATATTCGGCTTCGTACTGGGTCAACTCGGGAATGACATACTCCAATTGGACACGCTCATGATCCATCTCCTGCTGCTGATGGACTTATTCAGAGACTCCATCTGTCCAGCAAGCTGCGCAGTCAGGGAGTCATACCTAGCTTGAACGAGACCGTCAATGTGGCCTCGAGCTAGCTGCAAGTATTCGTTAATGGGTTGCTCTAAACCATTAACTATCTCCTCCAGCATGTCAGCTACCCCAGTGTCGTTGAATTCTCGGATCGACACTATCGCGGACCGGGAGGACCTCCTCAGCGACGCAAAGCTCAAATTCTTCTCCAACACCATGGATATTAACATTTTTAAGGTGGTATAGAAGATACTAGTGTACTGCTCGGTCAGCGCAGCTAGATCCGAATGGACGCTGGAAGTGGCCACGATATTGGCAAATCCCCCTCCAGGAACAACCACAGACGATGTTGCCATGGTCGTCGCCTCAACAGGTGGTGCGATAAAAGAAGAAGTGCCAACAACGGACGAAGTGACCGGCGTACTCAAAGGAGGCATTGTCGCAATGACAGGCTCGTCCTCCTCTTGAGATATCGAAATCGCTTCGACAAGCGAGCCGGCACCCGAAAGTGTCTCCTCTTCAAAGTCAGGCACCTTCGTGTCATCGCCAGGACCTGACACAGAGCCAAAGGGCGCATCTACACTGCCCTCCCCGAAGATGTCTTCCCCTGAAAAGAAGACAAAAGGAAGTTAATATCGAAATAATGTTAACTTTACTAAAAAAGAGGCGTAAAGACGATATTTACCCATGGCCGATGGCGTATATGTCGTGTCCGCAGCCAGTACAGCCAAATCATTTCTTAATGATGCTAAGCAAGCTGTCATACCTGGAGAAGGTGGTGTGTCAACCGACACTAGCAAATATTCTTCCAGTTCCTCGTCAAGTTCCAACCGAGGCTCATCGGCTGGAATCTCGCTGGGTGCACTGACGGATGCTGATCCGGATGAAGATATCCTTATTCGGCTCGGCCCCGAAGGTGATCTCATTCCACTATCTGAAGCGATAGCAGTGACAGCAGCCTCCAACAGAAATTCTCCGGCACCACCAGCCGAAATATTAGAGGATCCCTCTCTAAAAGGCTAGAAACCTCCAATCAAAGAATCATCCCCAACAGGGGGAGATGTAAGCTCACTTCTAGGAGCCTCATTACCAGGAATTCGAAGAGGACGATTAACCGTCTTCTTCTTCCTCTTACGAAGGGAAGTATCCTTCGAAGCAGGAGCCCTTCGCTTCCCAGAGATTACCAGAGGCCCTGCGGGCGAAGGTACTTTACCCCTCGGTACCGCCAACAGAGGCTCATCTGGATTGACGGACTCCTCACCCTCGTCAGAAGAAATTGAGGGGACTTGACTCTTCCCTCAGGCTTGGAAGAGGGCATCCTAAAACTTCCATGCATATCAAAATCGCGATAGAAGGTGTTGGTTGCCACGTAGAATTGGGCATACGAATGGAGAATGCGCAGCTCCGTGGAAAGTAAAATAACGGGCACGGTAAAAGTTGACTCAGTGCAACCCATGATAAAATATCGCCATCCTCTCGCTCCATCAATGAGTCCACCCATGGACCTGAAGCTGGTGACGGTATTGCCCACATGCAATTGGTCGTACCCGAATTGCCTGACAAACCGACTAGGCAGGTACGGCTCCAAGAAGCAATGGTCTTTGCTTATGTACAGTAAATGGGAAGGTCTAATGCAGACCAACCAATTAAAAGCCTCAAGAGACAGAACGGTCTGCCCGTCGCCTACATCCTGAAGTATGATCCCTTGTTGATTGAGATGTACAGGGGGGACAGTGCAGAAGAGCTTCCAACTGTGACTGAAGTTCAGCACCCGCCGACAGTCTAAAACTGTGGTCACGTTCCAGGAAGAATTCTTATAGTTCAACAAGAAACTACCCCCAAACTACTGCCAGAGCCGGGAGACATCACCCTGGGGTTATGAAGAATTAACCATCCCATCAAATACAGGTATGGTAATTCTACCCTGGGAAAGCTATCACGCCGAGTTTTATCAGCGAGCAGCCCGTCAGTCATGGCCCTCAAGCCAGCTTGTATGCGGCACACCATGGCAGGGAGCAAGCCCAGTCTTACCCTGAACACCAGACGCACTGCAGGCCATAGCATGTTGCGGTGAATACGGTCCGTAGATGCGATGTCGGGTACCACCAGTCGGCGCAGCCATATGGAGAGGAAGCCAGCAAGTTGAGCTTCCCTGGACAGAGGCCTGCGGCAACGCCTCAAATAACTATAGGCCTTAGTGCCTGCAGGATACTTCCCTATCCCTTCGTCGAGGATCCAGTCCGGAGCCCCAGCGTCTTCCATGAGATCGTCGACTACCTGAGCATTAAGCACGCTCAAAAAATTTAGAGACTGATCTTTGCCTTCCAAGACCTTCTCTGGCTTAGCAGTCCTGGACCGGTAAAAGAAGAGGTAGGACGTCCATTTATTGATATGAGCCAAATCTGAGGGCTCACCATAAAAAGTGATGCAAGCGAGGTAGTGGCACATCAGCTCTTGGTACACTTCCACTACCCGAGGGTCTGAATCCCCCAGCTCCCGGTTCATGGGAACATACTCTTCATATGGAGTATCCCCCATCAACAGTCTCGAGATCTCTGCCATCTCGTGGAGGGCCAATCCCAACTCCCCCAGTGGAGTGGCGAAAGTTCCGGTGAGCGAGATATATCGCTCCATCAGTGCCAGAAACAGGTTGGGGTTGAGAGGTAACCCAACACTGGTGGCACTCATAGCTGCATACAGACCAATGCCCTCCAGCTCGGTCTGAAAATGCTTCAGGGCCCATTCAGCTAAGCGAGCCCATCGAAGATTTGTAGGGGTGATCCACCCACTTGTCCGAGGGTTTACCTTAGGGTATACTCCCCCGTGCCCTATAAAATTATTACAGAAAGTTGATAATTGGACCGGCTGGATCACTAAACTATCTTCACTCGGGATACTGCCCGGGTACAGTCCCCTGAACGGAGTCACAGAGCCGGAAGGGCGGCTGACAAACGACCCCTGGTCAGCTCCTTTCAGATAAAATATCTTCCCCGGCCTGTCGTGAAGATCGGGAGTCAGCGTCCACGACATCCTCCTGGGATGTGTAGCATGGAAGAATGCCAAGATGGGATAGTCTTTCAGCATCTTAGGCAGATACAAAACCAAGCTCCTGGCAGGGAAAATCCAGAGTTCTTTCTTGGGCTTCGTCTGGGACTGCTTGTCAATCATGTCCCCGAAGAGGAAAGTCGACTTTATGTACTGGTCCCCGTCTATATACGTCAGGGGCTCTCCGTTGATCATGCTCAACAGCATCCGCTCTCCTTCAGCCGATATCAAAATTTTCCTTCCTTCGGGATACTGGGGTCCAGAGATAGAAAATGTCACGTGGGACAAATCCTCCAGATAGTTGGAGTGCAGCATCCCGGTGGCAGAACCCATCACATCGGCTAGCAGAGACGCATGCAAGTTAATTGCAAGAGTACAAGAAAAACATATCAGTTCCAATAACTAGACATTACAGATCTTGCAGCATACGCCAAAAATTAACAGTCTGTGCTTTACGCCAAGACTGTAAAAACTTGATCATTACGCTGGAATCCATTTCCTAAGACGTAAAATTCAAGGCTGGCAGTATACGCAAAGTTTTGACAGTCTTTGTTTTACGCCAGACTTCCAAAGTTTGAGTTATTACGCCGATAGCGTAACACTCAAATTTATAGTATACGCCAAGTTTCGACAATCTGTGTTTTTTCGCCCGAGTGCAAAAATATGGAGTTTTTATGCTAACACATTAGAAATATGGGCGTAAAAGATGAAACGTCTTTGTGCATCATCTTCCTCAAAGAGGATATCAGCACAGAAGATGAACTAGCGCGTTCACGTACAACGTGTGCGAAGGATTTTTAGTCATTCTTTTTTGTCCCAAAAGCTCTACCTCTAAGGCCGGGTGCACTGCTCGTCGACGGGATACTTCGCTCAGAATAAAGTTTGCCTTGCCCGACCAAAGACGCTCTCGCTTGAGCAGAAGAGCGAGAAGAAGAATCAACATTCTTTCCCTTAGAGGGGATTTGTTTCGAGGTCATTACTGGAAACTTTGAAGGCTCGGAGAAGAAACGAAGAAGAACTCGAACAGTCGAAGGCTTTCTTTTGCAGATGACGGATGAAAAGTTTTTCTCTCAGAAACTTGGGGTATATATAGAGTTCGGATGGACTCCTCAAATCCCGAACCAAATCTCATAATTAATATTCGGTTATGATTGGGTACTACGTCAGCCTATTAATCAGAGAAGGCGGACAGTCAGCAAATTTAAAAAGTTTTCGTGCAAAGCAGATTCGTGGTTTTTACGCTAAGGAGCTTTCTACGCTCGACAGCTACAGATCTACGGTTTTACGCTCACAGGCTATAATTCTATGGTTTTACGCCTAGATGCTTTTATGCTCGGTAGCTTTTACGCTCGAGAGGCTACAAACCTACGACTTCACGCTCAGCAGCTACAAATCTATAATTTCACGCTCGGTGGCTTTTACGCTCAGAGGCAACAGATCCACAGTTTCACGCTCGAAAGATTTCCTTTTCAGAAGCTACAAATCTACAGTTTCTACGCCCGGATGCTCTCATGCTCAGCATCTTTTACGCTCGAGAGGCTATGAACTTATGATTTTATGCTATGACTTTTCGCACATCTGAAAGATACGCAGGCCAGAGTACGCGTACATCTGAACGGTTCTCAAGGCGGTCAATTGCAAGAGTTCACACAAAAGATACTCCTTCTTGACCTCAAAATATCTCAAGTACCCGAAGTATACAGAGTTCAACATTAAAAATTACTCTTCTCCATGGGTCGATTGAAAGTTCATCCAGACTCCAGTCTGAATATTTTATCTACGAATTCAAGATGGCGACTCAATTTTTGACAGCCATTTCTTGTCCTGTTCTAAGGAATTTTTGAGAAACCATTCTTGAAGATGATTGTCTGAACAAAAATTATGTTTATCAGAAGTGACAGTTCAGAGTTCTACGCGGTTCCTCATTCCTAACAGCAGGACAGTTCGAATACGCGAATGCTAAGCGGCTTTCTACGCACCCTTAGTTATGCGTAAAAGACAGGACGGGACCTAGCACTCTTTCTAACAGAGTCAGCGTAAAGTTACCAGACGTGTCGAAGCTACACATATTCAGACTTCACAGCAAAGTATATGGTGAAATAATCATATGCACAGAAGAAGACAATTTTATTAAAAATATGATTACATATGAGGAAAATCCAGTCTACAAGGGTTTTTCTTCATTTTCATGATTACATATGAGAGAAATCCCGTCTATAAAGGGCTTCCTCATCGTCGTCTGAAGATCGCACCCAAAATCTGTTCTGCCAGGTTCTCGCATGGGCGGAATTCTTCATCCATCTTCTCCAGCAGTTAGTCAGTTTTCGCAAACCGACTGACATATGATCAACGGCGGGAGGATACAAAACTGGGCCTACTTAAATTATGCAGATCCCATCCTTCGTACACCGTGACAGATTGAGTTGAGATATTTCACCCAACTCAATACTCAAGGACAAAGCTAGTTTCTGCTCTGATCTACGAAAGTATCAGGAGAAGATACAGCTTGTAAGCTGTGTGGTCAAATACGACCCTTCCTCTCTCCGGAAGAACCGCCATACAAAGTTGCTGATTATCCCGAGCAAAGGAGGCTATGATATCCTTCCATGATCCATCATTGCGGAGGATATTTGCTCGAAGATGCCATCTTTTTTGGCTCCTTACATGGTGGAAGAACATGGTCTTCTTCTTCCTCAAAGTCGACCCGACGAACTCCGGCGATCATCTCTGTGTGGTGAAAGAAATATGGGAAGAACAGGTTAACTCCTCAGCCTTTTTATAGGCGAAAGAGATCACACCGATCCCCAATAACTCTGCCATAAAGTCAGCCTTGAAAGAACGTGTCAGACTTGACCATTTCTGGCTCGTTTCAGAGCATTTTAAATTACGAGGAATGTTTCATGCTTCATTCAAAGCGTTTCAAATTATAAAGAATTTAAAAGCTTTGAAGGGGGTCTTATAGAAGCATAAAAAATATGCTGGATGGTTATACGCAACATGTTGATATAGGGCAGCGTAAACAGAGGACCTCAGAGCCATCAACATACAAACAAAGCTTTTCTGCTGAGCACAGCATAAAGTATAAGCTCAAGGACCATCCGCATAATACAGTATGTCCAGGCTGCTTCAGCATAAAAAAGGTGCTACATTACCTTTATGGCGTAAAACTCATCCGCTTTCAATGCAGCATTGAAGTGTACGAGGGACGCTTTGTATTCTTCGAAATGAACCTGTCAGATCATATAATGAACCTGACATCTGGACTCCTGACAAAGAGTACTGCATGACTACCCAGGCGACGGCTATAATGATGGTGCGCCACTGCAACCCAGGCTATCATTTACTGCCATTTCCTTGACATAAACTGCTTTTACGCATACAAAGGAATACGCTGGCTAGTTTTACACAGGCAGATATGAGCTGTTTACGCTCCACAGAAGACAAACAGCCTGCCACGTCAAAAGCTACTCTTTGCACAGGGCTCGAGGCACGTCTCTGCATTTAATGTGCAGAGTGATGACAGAACTCGAGGCACGTCTCTGCATTTAATGCACAGAAAGGGTAGCAGACCTTCAAAACACGCCTCTGTATTTAATGTGCAGGATAATGGCGAATCTCTGTATTTAATGCAGGAGATTTGATTAAATATCACTGAACTGTCATTTAGTGATATCCCCTTTGTGTAAACTGTTTTTACACATACAAGGGGATACGCTGTCTAGTTTTACAGAGGCAGACATGAGCTTCTTACGCTCTGCAGAAAATAGACTGCCACGTTAGCAGTTGCTCTTCGTACAGGATTCGAGGCGCGTATCTGCATTTAATGTGCAGAATGATGGCAAATCTTAAAGACACGCCTCTGGATTTAATGCACAGGATGGGGGCAGATCTCTGTATTTAGTGCAAAAGATTTGATTATATCCCCAAGAGCCATAATTTCGGCTAAGACGTCCACATCATCACTTTGGCATATTTTGCCAACTCAGGCCTCAGTCAGGAGAAGAGGATCAGTTATCTTCTGTGCCCGCTCGACTTCTACGCCCACTCGGCTTCTACGCCCACTCGGCCTCTATGCCCACTCGGCTTCTACGCCTACTCGGCTTCTATGCCTACTTGGCTTCTATGCCATGGTGACAGTTATTGGTTTCTACGCCAACCTCTTCTACACAAAGGATAACTACCTACGTGGCTTCTACGCCGTGATCTTCGCAGCAGTTATACGCATTGTCCCTTAGTTGGACACGCGTCACACGCTCATTCAAAAGGTCATCTATACGCGGGCAATGGTTATTATAACCATCGTATAAAAGGGCATTGTACTTTCCACTACTCGGTTTCTACACCGACTGAGTGGTCATTGTTACTAAAACTCTATAAATAGAGACCTCTATTGACAGAGGTTGGGGGTGGACAAGTGAGGTTGAAAAATAGAGTATCAGATCGAGGAGAGAAAACGGTCGAGAGGGAGAAGAATCCAGAGCTCAGGCAAAGAGTAGCGATCGACGACTTTGGCATCGAGTATCCACTCTCTTTAGCAACCTTCGAAGCTGCTTTCTGTCTTCTACAGCATTTCTTCATCATCGTGTGGTCCAAGGAACAAAGTGATCGACTACAGATAAGACTCCTATAGCAATATTTACCCAGATTAAAAAATTGTACTCGACATCCTCGTATAGGATTAATTGTACTGCTTATTTGTAAACATAAAGAGCGGGTTTTCGTATAAAGCCTCGTTTCTATATCTTTCGTTTATTTTATCAGATAACAAGGGCCATCCCCAGTAGCTGATAATTTCTTTTTTGAGCGCGTACCCAGGAACAATTCTTCTGTTGGCACTACTGCTTGCCTCTGGTTCCTTGATACGCTTGTTGAGAGTGAAGGATTAGTGGTGCTATACTTTCGACCTTCCCTCGCAGAGGGAGATCTCCAAGGCGAGTAACATGAGGCAAATGGCAGCTTCTTTACGTCTGGTGTTTGCACATGTTCTCTTGGATGCTGTCGGATAGGTTCTCTGGGTTATAGTCATTGGAATGACGACTGCATGTCTACAGGTACTGCTACTTTGGTACAGTAGTAGTTGATGACGATATTGGCACAGTGATGCCCTGGAGAGGATAACTCACATGCCGTTGTTATTTTCCTCATTTTGCGATTGTGATTGATCACGTTGCGCAAGTCAAGCGGAGGGTGATTCACCTTTACACCCTCCTTATGAGCACGGGTAGACCGAGCACATGGGTGTGTAGGCGTTGTCATTACTCCCTGACCTGCGGTTTGTACAAGAAGTTTTCCCAGGTTATTAGTGGAAGACTTTTAAGACCGACCCTGTCCACTTGCCACTGCGAGCTGGACGCATGGGTCAGTTTTGTACAGCTTTTCGTCAGGGACATGCATAACAATTAGCGGTGCCTATTGACGGCCAGCCGGATGAGCAGTTGATTTAGCTTGGTGAGTTCGCACTATCCTAGACTTCCTCGTTCTAGCATGCACTGGTGCATAGTATGAAGATCCAATTATAAATCTTCCCCTTTTTTAGCATGGTGCATAGAATAAGTACTTCATGAGATTCAGTCGAAGACTGAGCTTATGTTGCCGCCGGGGCTGTATATGGCCTTCTGCCTGTGGCTGGAGTCTGGTACCGCATAGACTTTCTTATATGGCCTTTGCCGTGGCTACATGGAACGTACCTTAGCACTCAAACTTCTTACATTGTAGTATTTTACTCTGCCAGTGCTCAAGTGCTGAGAAATTTCCTTGTCAGAAGAGTTGAAGCATGTGTGGGGAGATCCTGTGTGGATGCATGATGTGCATCTCCTGCGGCAAGGAGAGAAACATAGAGCGCATGTTTCATCGTTGGGTGGGGCACAACGGCCTTAACTAACCATGTCCTGCGGGTCTTTTTAGGCTTTTCCAGCCTCGACGAAGCGCTACCCTTGGAGATTATTTCTTCGAAGGTTTGTTGGTCGAAGTGTACCACCAGCATCTTCTGGGTCAAACCCAACTTTGACGCGTCAGACTGTGTCACGACCTTATCATCGGAGGAGAATGATGCCCCTAACAGAGTCGCCACCTTGTTCGCCATTTGTGTAAGTTTGGAAAACTTTTATTTAACCAGAAATAATAAGTACAAAGAAATCCTAGACAGAAAATTTAAGTATAATATTTTTGATCTGGAGAATGTGACGATGGAGATCGAGTACTACAGCAACTCATTTACTCTGTTGATGGTCCGACGAGGGAATGGGGATGCTCTCTTCTCTTTTCTCTCTATTGAGCTTGTGTGCACGTACGTAGCTCTCTCTCTTCTGTGGTGTGTGCTACCCTTCTATTTATAGCCATCATGCTGACAGGCAATATGTGCCGCATATGTGTCACTACCATATTTTCTAGAAAATAGTATTTTGGTAATTTCATAATTAATTATATATTGTTCATGAGAAATAATTATTTATTGTTAGATGTTAGTTTATTATTTTGGACTTGTGTTAGTGGACCTAACTAGTTTAGTTTAGACTTATGGACCAACATGTATTATTTGTTAGAATTTAGCCCAATTAGAAGCACATTCATTAGGATGATGATTAATTTAATTAAACCATTAGACTAGAACCTTTTTTCCCTAATTATTTCTTCATGAGAGGCCCCAAGGGGTATAATGGACATTACATAGTAGCTTGAGAAAGGGGCAAGGGGTCGACCTACATAAAGAGGGGGGAATTTATTTCAAATCTAGATCTAGAATTTCTCTCAACCAAATTCCCTCATTCCTATATCATTTTCCTACCAAATTTTATCCTAATTCCTTACCAAATTACCATTGGAAACTAGAGGAGTAAGGATCTACAAGTTGGAGGCCAATTTTATCATATTTGGAGGTTACATTGGGAATCCATCTTCCAATAGGTACAATTTAGTTTTTTTCCCTTCAGTTAGGTTCTAAATATGAGATTTAGCCATAAGAAATTAACCCATATGCATAGGCTATCCATAGGAATTGAAATTGAGTTCATAGGAAGCTATTGAGAAAGTTATGGTACTTTTTTTGTCAATTTTAAAGGAATTTCGAGATTGACACTTGTTGTGTTTGTCAATTGGTCCTATAGATCAACTTGGCATGTGTTTGTATGTTTGTGGCTAGTGTCGTATCCAAAAGTGGCTAGTGTCGGTCGTATCCCAATAAATTGGTGATACGTGTTGATTTGGGAATTTTTTCTCTGACACGGGACTTTGTGCATGTAATATTTTGACACAGACACGTAGATGTATATTTGACTCTTCATATTATTTATATATAGTAATTTAGACTTGCTCGTGTCCTTCGAGGTACGTTTGGTTGTGTGGTAGACTCGTGTCGCAAGCGTATCATAGATCTAGTGTGATACGGGTGCGATGCACTCCGCGTGGTTGTTGTGTTGCATTCTAGATCCAATTCTCTTTGTTCTTAGCCATTTGTAATAAATATATTCATAAGTATATATATATATATATATATATATATATATATATATATATATATATATATCCACATATATATACATAATCATAAGTATATATATATATATATATATATATATATATATATATATATATATATATATATATATATATATTGTTATGTATATATATATTGTTATGTATATATATGTGGATATATATATATATATATATATATATATATATATATATTATATAGTTAATTGAATAGTATGATATATGTATATATATAAGTGGAATATATATATGTATATGTGTATTTATATATATGTACTTTTGTATATGTGTTTGTATATATATGCATATGTGTATAGTTTGAGAGGGGTATTATATATATATATGATATGTGAGAGAATGAGTGTGTGCATATATGCACATTTATATGTTATGAATCTAGATATATTAGAGAGTGTATATAGATATATATTATAGCTACTAGGGAGAGTGGTTATATATCTATCTGGTTAGATAGAGTGTGGATAGATACATATATGTGTATGCTCGTAGGTGTGTGTGATGGGGGGAGGGGGCTAGGCTCGAGGCAGTATGCACTCAGTCACTGTATAGTACAATGACCGAGTAGGTGCAGCAGCATGAAGGAGCAGCAGCAACATAAAGGAGCAGCAGCAGCAGCAGGTGAAGAAGCAGCAGAAGCAGCATGAAGGTGCTGCAGCAGCAGCAGTTAAAGGAGCAGCAGCAGCAACAACAACAACATGAAGGAACAGCTACAACAGCAGTGCTAGCCGCAGCAGCAACTGCAAGCTCCAGCATTTCGGTCAGCACCTACAGCTAGTTAAGGTATAGTTTACTTAGTTATTTGTTAGTATAGCTAGTTGATAGCTAGCTAGTTTGGTAGTAGTTAGATATATATACTAGTGATATTATTAGTATTGAGTATCTATTGATATCTCTAGTAGTGTTATGTAAATGTGTGTATACATGTATATATGTATAATTGTAGTAGTTAGCTAGTAGTTTTGTGTTAAGTGATAGTTGTTAATTTATAGTTTAGTTTAGGTAATTAGTACATATTAGTATATACCTAGAGACTGGGTAGTTAATATATACTAGGTATCACATTTACCTTGAGATGCCAAGGTAAGTGTCAAGGTAATTGAGGGATACTCAAGGTATTTAGGTTTGAGTATCAAGATGGGAGTTTAGTGGTATGATACCGCATTGGTTCAAAGCCAAGGTATCCACCTAGCATTAGATTAGTTAGAATATTATATTATTGATAATTATCTATGCATATATGCTATTTCTATATCTATTGGTTGCGTATCCTGTGATACGATATCTTTGATTTTCTTAGTATCCTAGTTAGCTTGTTTGGCCTAGTTTCATAGTTTATGAACCCAATATCATTGGGATAGACTCATACAACCTAGAAATATGTAGTTTGACCAAGTTTGACCGATTTGACTTAGAGTTGACCTAGTTTGACTATTTTGACTTAGAAATGGCTCTTTGACCTAGATGTTGACTAGTTTAACTTATTTTCTTTCCGAAATCTTGTATTGATATTATATTCCATATTTAGGCCTTCGAGGCACCGTATCAGACATCTGTAAGACTATTCACCAGACTTCAGGTGAGTATATTCTCTGATAGTTCCTCATTTATGATATCCTCTATGTTTATTGTATCTTGTATAGATATCCATATTTTCCTGACACGATGGTTACACGGATTGGTATATCCGGATCTCGTCATGAGATATTATTTCTTGGTATATGGTGTATCTTATGCAAGCCTTGTTTTATTGTTTATCTTGTACATGTACAGACACTGATTCTCGGGGAGAGTGCTATCTTCCTGGAGAATTTCGTACCATAGCATACCATGGTTGGATTCCCTATACTAGTCGGGATAGAGAGTATTTTAGTGTAGATATGTGATCATACCCTTCTTGTGCATGTCTTGTTTTCCTGTGAGTGTTGGTCATACATCGCACGTATGACTAACCAGGCCATTATTCCTGTACAAGTTTTCTTGTACAAGTTTCCAAGACAATCACATGTTAAAGCTAGTACTCACACACTTAGTCATTAGTATTCTTCTTCATTTTTCATATTGTTCATTCTCGTATTTATTTAAAGTTTTTTCTTTATTGTATATCTCTTGTATCTATTATTGCATCTTGTATATTCATATCTATTTACTGTTACATAGTTTATATCATTGATTAGAACTGCTGTTAGATATTGTTATATCCCAGTCCCAAAATACCGAGGGACTAGACATGTGGCAATGGCCAGCAGCACCCTCCAATGGGCAAACCCAATTTAATGGACCCATTAGAGTATACTTAAGCTGTAAAACAACAATAAAGGTCTACTAAACATTTCACAATCTAATCTCATCTATGGAAGATAAATACGATCAATATCAGCATAATGAAATATAAACCAACATCAAGTCTCAATAAAGTATCTCGGGGAATAACCCGATAATAAGTCTGATACAGCAGTTCAATAGACAAGAAATAAAAGAGTCTAACAACAGCAAAGACTGAGTATAGATAAAGCAGATACTCAGGAGAAATCCTCGACCGTCACATCATCCTCGGGTATCGGTATTGCTCCTGCTTCTGCTTTTGCTCCTGTCCCGTATACCTCGGGATAGATCTCCTCTGCTATACCTAGGGACATAATCCGGATGCAGGTCCTCAGGGGACATAGCAGGTACAAGAATAACTCAATCCAAATAAATGCAGTATATAAAGTGTATCAATAGGGTAAACTATGTAACCATTTAAGTGATATGCAAAAATGAGAGCATCACTAGACTCAGGCTGAGACCGCTACAAGCTCTGTGTCGGGAAGCCGGTAGCAGTAATATCACGTAATGTGCCTAGCTCTGATATAGAGTCTACGACCTCACAATAATAAATATATATATATAATTAGCCTGTAGCCTGTGTGTCTTTCCCCACCCAATGTAATCACACGTCTCATGTCCACGACGTCTTATGTCCATGACACACAAGATTATGACCTCTAACTAATACAGCGAGTCATAATGATAGCTAAGCATATGTAATATCTATGTCACAAATCCTGTAGCCTATACAGAATCCCCATGAATAACTCAGAAGATTCTGTCTTATGAATAGTGTCAAGTGTCCTATGGTATGACGTACTTGATAATGCAAGAACGAAGATATAAAGGGTCGCGATATCAATCTCTAGTGATATTACACGACTCCGCGTACGGCATCGACACCCGAATATTATTCAGACGCTAAGCAATGTCACACGGTCCTAGGTTGAACAGATACATCATATAAATAGATCAAGGAAATAATATAAAGCAAGTACTACAAGATTGGCAAGGTACACTTGCCTGGGGTTTAAATTCCAACAGTTGCTCCAGTTACAGTGGGATCTGCCGGTAGTCCTCCGATTGCTGAAATAAATACTACCATCATGCTCAGAAGATATAAAATAGTTAGGATTGCCTATCCATAAGTCCAATTTGAACACATGGGCAAAATTGACAGTTTATGGTCAAAACGGGGTCCACATGTAGTCCACTTCGCACCAAAAAATGTATCAGAGACAAAGTCCTCCAAATTCATCAAATTTAGTGTCTACAAGTCCAGAACAATGATGTGAACCCAACGAAATATCCAGAACTGGATTTCGATGAGCCGATCATAAAATGGCCCATCAAGTGGAGCCTTAGGGCCCACGATACGGAATTTTGTCAACGTTCTCAGAATCTAACCAAACTTGGGTCAGAGGACCAGCGTATCGCTACGAGTCCGATTACGTAAGTTTTGTTTCGAAACGACGAGCATACACAAAGTTACAACAAGTTTTAGAACAGGGTCGATACGGGGCATTGTTGACAAATACATGTTGATTCCGGTGTGCACGCACATCCAAATCAACTTCTACAAAATCCTATACGTCCGTATTTACGGTGCGCACCTTTCGATAAAATTTGCACATGACCAAGTTGCCTCGTAGAGTGGGGCGCACCCAGTTCTGGAAAAAATTAGCTTTTTAAAGACACAATAAATTAAACTGGTTATATTGGTTATATGGTCTTAATTACTGTTCAAGTAAAATTAGAGGGGCGCACCCAGTTTTGGTAAAATTAGCTTTTTGGTCAATTTTACTCTCGAATAAATTATAATCTACAACACAATAAATTAAACTAAATACAGGGTTTGAATCTTGGTTATATGGTCTAAATTACTGTTCAAGTGAAATTTTAAAATTAGTTAACTGGTTGCACGTAAAACGGTCGTGAACTTGTGAGTTCGAGACCAAATTCTAAATTTTAAAAATTGAGAATATTTTCTTGTTTTTGCGTCGCGGTTTGCGACCGACATAGGACTCGATACCCCAGTCTAATTGTACAGAGTTCGAGGGGGTCACGTAGCAAACATGTCACAACAGTCTGTTCGAACATCGGCACGACGAGGAGAGAGAAATTTATACCTGAACAAGGGTCAGAATCGTCTATACGTGCACAGGGCTGTGCGGTGCGACGTCTGCGGGGTGGAGGCGACTGCTGGCTACTGGTGATCGTCGCTGGCGACGATGGAGGGTTATCGTCGGAGGTCGTCGGGGGAGAAAGTGGCGGAGGCAGCAGAGCCATCGAGGTCACGGCGGAGTCGTGGTGGTGACTGGGGAGTCGTGGTGATGGGGGTGGCCGGGGCTGTGATCGGCGGGTTTAAATAGGGGATGGGTGGCCGACCGTTGGGGAGGTGGAGTATCGGTGGGGAGGCAGAGAGACGAGGCGGTGGGGAGGCGGTTTGCTGCATAATGGCCGGCGGTTACGGTCGATGAACGGTCGACGGAGGGATTCGACGGGTCGTCGGGGGAATCCGAAATGGTTACTGTAGCAGTAAGTAATCGGGTCGGGTTCGAGTTTGGATTGGAGGGTCGGGTTCAGATCTGACCCGCTACTGTTTGGGTTAGTTTAGTCTGAGTTTAGTTTGGTTTAATCCGGTTCAGGATGGTTTATATTGGTTCAGTTTCTCAAATTTTTAATTATTTACAATCAAAAAATATTATACACTCAAATATTGGTTCAGTTTAGTTTGGGTCCAATAAATTCTAGAAAATTATAGTATATCTAATTCTTTATTTTATACTCAAAAATATTATTTTTATAATATTTTAATATTTATTTTTAATCCATAAAAATAGTAATCCTTTGAAGAATATTTATTTTAATTATTTAAAATTACAGAAAAATTCCAAAAATTTTAATTTTAATTTATGAAAAAAATTCGGCTGTTTACAATCTACCCTCCTTAAAAGAATTACGTCCTCGCAATTAAGAAAACATAACCAGTCAGAAGAGATAACACGGTTGTAAGACATGTTCGAAGCATGACACAAATAAAGAATCATGATCAAGGAGAAATCGAAGGATGAGGGTTACGCAGAACACATAGGGAAGGAATAAAAATATTTTCTTAGACAATGAGAGATATGTAATTCAAGAGTAAATGAGTTTGGATAGAGCAAGAAAATCTACATCTTAGGAAAACTTGGGTACCAATACTAACAAGTTCAAAATATTAAGTTTAAGGCTAAGGAAAGGAATTAATATGCACGTGCTATGGCATTACTAGGAATAGATATCTATGATAAAACTTAAATCTTACGCGTATTCGCTACTCCACGAGTCTGCGCATCCTCCATTGTCATCGCAAAAGCTTGTCCGCGTCCTTGTGGTGGTGCCCTCTGCTGTTGCTGGGCTTGCTGAAAGATTGCTGCTTGGGGTGCCAAAGGTGGCCTCGGCTGATACCCTCCTGGTGTTGGTAAAGCTTGTTGGTTAACCATTGGTTCTCGTTGGTGAACCATCAATGTTTCTTCTCGATGCTCCGTACAATTTTTGGCTGCATGTTGGCTGGATCCGCAAAGCAAGCACAGTCCCAACTTGCGTTTGCACTCCCTCTCAATATGGCCTACCTTGCCACAGTAGGGACAAGTAGGAAGGGATGGGGCTCTTGGTGCTGCTCTCTGCGGTGGACTCCCCATGTAATATTCTGGTTGGTGCTGGTATAAATGGCCGTTTCAGGCTGGACTCTCTCCTGGTGATGTGCTTCATGCGTCGAGCTGCAACAAGGACGTCTGAGTAAGAAGTAGGTCCAACCGAGACAATCTGTCTCTGTAGCTCAAAGTTTAGTCCGTCGAAGAACTTCTCAGCCTTCTCCTTTTTTGTCGGGATCAGGGTAGGGGCGAAGTGACTCAGACGAATGAACTCCGCATTGAACTTGTCCCGAAGTTCCGATCGAGCAATAAATGGAATGTACATCTCCTCAAAGATTCTAGAGAACTCTTCCCAAATGACTCAGTCTGGTCCGAGCCGTGTCTCCTCAGATAGCCACTAGTGATATACATTACCCGTCAACTGTATTCTGACGACAGTCATCCAACGTTCCTTTGGAAGCTCAGCTGCTTCTAATTGATGTTGAGTATTTATGAGCAACTCATGAACTTCAGTGAACTCCTCCTTGCCAGAAAAGGTACGGGGCTTCAGTTGGCAAAAATCGGTGATAGAGCCTGTCGATGGCCGTCGTGATGGTAGGTTTGCCTGCTCCAATAAGATTATTTGGCTGTTCCTCAAGTTCTCCATCTCGTGACGCAGAGCCTCTTGTTGAATCTGTTGTTGGGCTTGCATCATTGCCTAGATCATTTAAAATATCTGTTGTCCGTCCATAGCCTGCCCTTGTGGGAATACGGGCAAGTGAACTGTGGCGGAGGTGGAATATCATCTCGCCGAAATCTTGTGGTATGCTAATTTGCTTAACTGCTTTGTTGTGCTGATTGACCTCCACCCACTGGTGTGACTTTATCTTCGTATATGACCACAGCACCTTGTGGTGTACCTATAGGAGTCTCGTCTCTTGCTGGTGGATCCATTACTCTGCATCCAAAATAAACTATAAGAGGCGCACAGAGGAATCAAGGCAGGATGCAAATCAAGAAATTCAAATCCGATATTGTCATGCCCCAATCCTAAAATATGTAAGACTAGGAATACGTAACATGCCAGCCGTATGTATACGAACTCTAATATATGGAAACCATATACACACGTACACTGTACATGAATATCACAACCACCAGTGGTAATATACTGTCAACAAGTCACACGCAGTCTATATCACATCCACAGCACAAATAAAGAAATAAATAGGAAATAAATAAATAAATATAAAATAGGAAGTCTCAAAGTATGATAGTCAGATGGAAACAAATCCACTGCAAATCGACTATACTAAAACTACTAAAAGAGAGAAGAGAATCAAACTCTAATATCAGATAAATGTCCAACAAGAAAAGAAACTAGAATATCCATCAGCTACGATGGAACAAAGATACTCTGAAGATAAGACCTCCTCAGTCTGATAAGAAGCGTCAGGTCCGGGTCTGTACTCCTGTGGATAATCCTGTCCGTCTATATCCGGAAAGGTACCAGGTCCTCAGAGGGACATAACAAGATACATATAAACATGCCAATAAAGTACTAAAAAATAACATCCAATGGGTTGCCTAACCATCTTTGTGAATGCAGTTTGAGAACAACTTTCCAACAAGTGGGCTATCTGGCTAAAATAGGATTGGCATGATTCTCTTGGAGATTTAGGGGCCTAAAAATCATGTCATCTTTTGAACGTCAGAGGCCGCCTGATAATATATAATATATAGTGGTTATCATGACCGCGCATCTCCGGCGGAGCGTACGGGTTACACAAGGAAAGTGCAAAGGAGCCCAAATGCCTTACTTGTTGTTCTCCCCTCCCCATGCTCTAAGCATGTCACATCCATAATACGATGATACCTCTAAATAACTGCCAGGTCTACTAGCATGTAAAGTTTCTATCGGCAGTAATCCCTATCCATCGCACGACCTATACGTACCAATGGCCACCCGAGTACACAAGTTCGTGTCCTACATGTGACTCACACTCATGTAATAACATTGTCATGGCCAATAAAACATAAGAATGCCTCATAATAATGGGGTGGTCTCATAGAGTAGGTCCATATGCATATACATAATAAAAACAGAATACGACGTCACCATCGTTGCACCCAAGTTTTCTTGGACGGGCAGTTTATATAGCAGTTAAAATAAATAAACTAAATAGACATAAATAAAGATGCATGTAACATATGTAATATAAATAACAGTATAATGGTAAGGTATACTTGCCTGGCAAGCAATCTGTAAAGTGTAAGTGTCCAGATGTCAAGGACACGGGATAAGGAACTAAGGCCTCCGAATAAATATCTCCGGATATTGAAATAAATATCACCAACATTTTCGGAATCAGCGACATAGCTAGGAAACACTAACCTTTTGTCTAATTTGGATACAGGGGCAAAACGATAATTTTGGGTCAAAGCGGGGTCCACATATGGCCCACTTTGTATCAAAAAATGTGCCAAGGGTAAAGGTCTCTAAATGGGATAAATTATAGGTCAAACAAATTCTAAATGTTATTACAAACTCAACGATATGTCCAATTTTAGATTCCGGTGAGCCAAACAAAATTTTACCCAAAAAGTCAACCATAGAGCCCACAAATAGGCGGCTTGGTCAACTGTCTCAGAATTGCATAAAAATTGGGTCACAGGACCAGCGCGATACCACGAGTCCAATGGCATAAGTTTTGTCGTAATCTGACGAGCGTACACTAAATGGTGTAGGATTTTGAAAAGTCACGATATGGGGACTTTTTGCGGATACGGGCTGATCACAATGCGCACGCGCGTTCGAATCAGTTTTTGTGAAAGCCTACATGTCTGGACATACCATACACGCCTTTCGGTACAATTGGTACAAGATGGGGCGGTCCCGTTTGGCGGGGCGTGCTCCGTATCACAAATTTTGATGTTTCAAAAACAATTTTTTTATGATTTTTAACTCAGTTTAATTCTGCATATAGCATCAAATAAAATAATGTAATTAACATAAAATAATCTAGGTTAGGTGGTCTTCATATAGCAAGAAGAAAATCTATGTTTGGTTCTTTGTGGTGGGAGATACGAGTTCGTAAACATGGGTGGTTAAAACAGTTTTTCTGAGATTAAAAGTTATGATTTTTCTCCAACTTGGTCTCGGTTTTCGCCTAGGATTACGCACTGATTGAAGGAAACTAATACACATTATTAGAAGAGGGATAGGTCATGAGCATACCGGTGAAGACAGGGTCGAATTTGGTCGAGCGATGGAACGGGAATCAATGCGTGAACAGGGCATCGTTGCTGCCAATCTGTTGTTGCTTACTTGGTGACGCGGTATGCGACCGGCTTTTTTTGGGCGGCTGCGTGGGGAAACTCCGGTGGTCAGTGGTCTGGGAAGGTGGTGCGGTGGTCGTGAGCGGCTAAGGTATAGGTTTAGCGGGTAGGGTTTTAGGTGGGTAGGGTTGTGGATTTTGTTTTAATTTCTTTCTTTTTCCTTTTCCTTTTTCTTTCTTTTCTTTTATTCTTTTTGTTTTCTATTCTTTTTATTTTAATAAATATATATATATATATATATATATATATATATATATATAATTCTAGAAATTTATATTCGTGCATACAATAATCTATCAACCGTTCACACGTCCCCTACATGAAATAAATTAAGGTAAAATAATAGTTGCTCCATAAATCTCTAAATGCATATTTACTTAGAAATAAAATTTAATAAATTATGTATCTTCTAATTACAAATAAATACTATGATTAAATTAAATAATTAATACGATTTTTAAAATTAGGGATTTTATATTCTACCCAACTTATAAAAAATTTGTCCTCGAAATTAAAACTTAGCCACGATAGAAAGTCAAGGATGGTATAAGATAAAAATTTACAAAGTAATTTCATATCTTGGTCTACGAATAGGTACAGAAAATATTTATACATGTCATCCTCGTGCTCCCAAGTTGATTCTCCTGGCGCGCCATGCTTCCATGCTACACGGACCAAGGGATAGACTGGTTCCTCAATACTTTCTCTCGACGATCAAGGATTTCCACGGGTTGCTCTTGGTATGACAAGCTCGGCCCAATGGTGATCTCAGAATGGTCGATAACATGACTGCTATCTGCCATATATCGCCTAAGTTGCGATACGTAAAATACATCATGTACTACCTCAAGTAAAGATGGTAGCGCAAGTCGATACGCCACTTCTCCCACTCTCTCTAGCACGTCAAATGGTCTAATATACCTTGGACTCAACTTGCCACGCCCTCCGAATCGAATGGTGCCTCTAGTAGGTGATATCCTCAAGAAGACATGGTTGCCCTCTTTAAACTCCAAGGGACGACGATGAAGGTCTGCCCACTGCTTCTGCCTGTCTTGTACTACTCGCAAGTGTCCTTGTATCTTCTTTACTATCTCAACGATGTTGACTACCAACTCTGCTCCTAGAATCTGACGTCCCCCTCACGTCACTCCAACATACGGGAGACCTACACTTTTTTCCATACAAAGCTTCAAACGGAGCCATCTGGATGCTCGATTGATAGCTATTGTTGTAAAAAAACTCCACAAGATGTAGGAGGTCCTCCCATGATCCTCCAAAGTCTAATATACAAGCCCTAAATATATCCTCCAGTGCCTGAATAGTACGCTCGGACTGTCCATCTGTCTGTGGGTGATAAAATATACTGAACTTCAGACGAGTCCCAAGACTCTCTTGCATGCTTCTCCAAAAGTGTGATATAAAATACGAATCCCTGTCTGATACAATGCTGACTGGTATGCCGTACAATCTCACGATTTACCTCATGTATAAGTCAGCCAAAGCTTCTGTAGACTGACCAACTCTAAAAGGCAAGAAATTGGCTGACTTGGTGAGTCGATCCACTATTACCCATACTGCATCTCTCCCACTTGGACTATTAGGAAAACCCGTGATAAAGTCAATAGTGATGTGCTCCCACTTTCACTCAGGAATCGGAAGTGGTTGCAATAACCCTACTATTCTCTGATGCTCCGCCTTTACCTGCTGACATACTAGATATTTGGCTACAAAGTGAGCTCTCTCTCTCTTTATCCCATGCCACCAAAAGTACTATCGTAAGTCACGGTACATCTTGGTGCCTCCAGGATGAATAGAATATATCGAACTATAAGCTTCTGCCATCAACTCTTGTCGAATCTCTCTATTGGGAACATATAGACGATCACCATATCGTAATATCCCGTTATCATGAATGCGCAATCCTGTTTTCTCTTCGGCCTTTGTCCTTTCTTTAAATCTCCTGAATCTGGCGTCCGTAGGCAAAGCTGCCTTGATCCTCTCTATTAGTGATGACTGTACTTGCAAGTTGGCTAACATCCCATCTGCTCCAGATAATATCACTTCTATGCCAAGCTCTTGCAAGTCCTCCAATAATTCCCTTTGTGTCGTCAAGAAGTAAGCTGTTGATTTTTGACTTAAAGCGTCTGCTACTACATTAGCCTTGCCTGGGTGATAATGTAGCTCTATCTCAAAATCCTTTATCAACTCGAGCCATCGACGTTGCCTCATATTTAGCTCTTTCTGCGTGAAGACATACTTGAGGCTTTTGTGGTCTGTATAGATCTCCACTCGTTTCCTATATAAGTAATTTCTCCATAGTTTTAGAGCAAAAACAATGGCTGCAAGTTCCAAGTCATGAGTTGGATAATTCTTCTCATGCACTCGTAACTGTCTAGATGTATAGTCAATTATCTTGCCATGCTATATTAACACGCATCCCAAGCCTTTCCCTGATGCGTCACTGTAAATCATATAACCGCCTGATCCTGATGGAATAGTCAATATTGGTGTTGTAGTTAGTCGCTTCTTCAACTCCTCGAAAGCGGCTTGACACTCGTCGGTCCATATGAACTCTTGATCCTTGCAATTCAACCGAGTCATAGGTGCTGCTATCCTTAAGAAGTTCTCCATGAACCATCGGTAATATTCCGCAAGTCCAAGGAAACTTCTCACCTCTGATGCTGATTTAGGAACGGGCCATGTCTCGACTGCCGAGATTTTCTCTGGATCAATAGAAATACCATCTCCCGTAATGACATGCCCAAGAAATGAGACTCTGTCCAAGAAGAACTCATATTTACTGAGCTTCGCATATAACTGCTCTCTTTTCAAAGTCTCTAGAATAATCTACAGGTGCTTCTCGTGCTCCTCGTGGCTCTTTGAATAGACAAGTATGTCATCTATGAAGACGACCACGAACTGGTCCAAATACTGATGAAATACTCGATTCATTAAGTCCATAAAGATATGTCACGCCCCAGTCCCAAAATATCGAGGGACTAGACATGTGGCAATGGCCAATAGCACACACCAATGGACAAACCCAATTTAATGGATCCATCGGGGCACACTTAAGCTGTAGTACAATAATAATGGTCTAATTATACTAATCTCATCCAGAGATATGAATACAACAAATCAGAATCATAAAGCAAGATCAATCTCAATAAAATATCAACTCGGGAAATAACCCGATAATAAGTCTGATACATCTGTCAAGATACAAGAATAAAGATAACCACAGCAATACTGAGTATGGAACAATATATACTCAGAAGATAATATCGGTGATCACTCGTCTACTGAATCTGGTACTGCTCCAGTAACTGCTCCTGTTCCTGCTTCTGCTCCTGCTAATGCTCCTATACTGTATAACTCTGGGTGGATCTCCTCTGCTAATCCTGGGGACATAATCCGGATTCAGGTCCTTAGGGGACATAGCAAGGTACAAGATAACTCAAGCTAAAATAATGCAGTACAGAGAATAAATGAATAAATAGGGTAAATATGTAACCATCTATGTGAAATATAAGTGAGAACATTACCAGTACTCAGGCTGAGACTACTACAAGCTCTGTGTCTAGGAGCCGGTAGCAGTAATATCATGTGGTTGTCTAGCTCGGAGAGAGACTGAGACGCCGGCATAATATAGTCAACCTGTAGCCTGTGTGACTCTCCAGCAATAAATGAAATAATAGGGTAAACTATATAACAAGCTAAGTGAAATACAAGATGAGAGCAGCACTAGAACTCAGGCTGAAATAACTACAAGCTCTGTATCGGGGAGCCGGTAGCAGTGATATCATGTGGTCGTCTAGCTCAGCGAGAGACTGAGACGCCGGCATAATATAATCAACCTGTAGCCGGTGTGACTCTCCCCACCCAATATAATCATACGTCTCATGTCCACAACGTCTCATGTCCATGCTACGCAGGATCATATCTAATGCAGCAAGTCATATAATATCTATGAATATAATGTCTATGTCATAAAACCTGTATCCTATACAGAATTACCATAAATATCTCAGGAAAATTCTATCTCATGAATAGTGTCAAGTGTCCTGGGTTATAATGTACTTGATAAGACAAGTACGAGAAATATAGGATCTCGGTATCCATGTCTAGATGATGATACACAACGCCGCGTACGGTGTTGGCACCCGACTATTAATCGGACGCTAAGTAAAGTCACACGGTCCTAGGTCAAGCATGTAAAACATTATATGTATATATAAGCCAAGGAAATAAGTAACAAGGACTGCAAGTTTTGGCAAGGTACACTTGCCTGGGGTTCTGGCTCCAACTGTAGATCTGGTCTCAGTGTGATTTGCAGGTACTACTCTGGTTGCTGAAATAAATATTACAATTAGATTCAGAAAATATTAAATAGCTAGAAATTCCTGTCCTTGAGTCCAATTTGGACACAAGGACAAAAATGACAGTTCTGGTCAAAGCGGGGTCCACACGTGGGCCGCTTTGCACCGAAAAATGCGTCAGGGTCAAAGGTCTCCAAATTCATCAAACTTACTGTCAATAAGTCAGTAACGATGATACGAACCCAACGGAACTTCCAAAATTGGATTCCGATGAGCCAATCACAAAATCGTCGGTCAAGTGGAGCCGCGGGGCCCACGATACGCAATTTTGTCAATGTTCTCAGAATCGTATCAAACTTGGGTCACAGGACCTGCGTATTGCTACGAGTCCGATGGCATAAGTTTCGTTTCGATCCGACGTGTGTACACAAAGTTACAACTTGTTCCAGAATGGGCGGATATGGGGCGTTGTCGACGGATACGCGTTGATTTCGATGTGCACGCACATCCAAATCAACTTCTGCAAAATTCTGCACATCTGTATCAATGACGTGCACATTTCGGTGAAGACCGCGTACGACCAAGTCGTCCCGTTTGGCAGAGCGCACTCAGTTTCGGGGTGAAACAGGACGTTAGTTTTCCTGTTTTTGGATCGCGATTTGCGATCACCACAGGACGCGACGCACCGAGAGGGTTGCACGGACATCGAGAGGGTTACACAGTCTATGCGTCACAACTGACAAAATCAAAAATGGTGTAACGAGAAAAGAGAATGGGTTACCTGAACAGGGCTCCGTGGAACGATGATTCTTCATGTCTGGGTCGAGTCTGTCGTGTCCGGTCACTGTGTCCTGGGTTAGGGTTCCGCTGTATCGGATCCTGCTGTATCCGTGCTAGGGCGGCTGTGTCCAGGCCGCTATGTCCGTGCTAGGGCAGCGGGCGACCGGCCTAGGGTTTCGCTGAGGGTTGACGAGGCGAGCGGCCGGGGCTGCGGAGGTCGACGGGGTGGCGATGGTGGTGTGTGCCGGAGGAGGCTGACAGGGACACAGGGAGGAGCTCGGCCAGGGGAGGGGGAGTTCTGGTCGGGGCTGTTGGAAGAGGGTGGAGGAGTTGATTCAGGTGGAGATGATGGTGATGTGGTGGTGGAGCTAGGAGGATCCCGGCGGCAGTGGTCGTGCACGGGTCGAGGGGGCGGAGGAGGCTGACAGAGATAGAAGAGATGGTGTCGGGTTGGCTGCTGCTCGACTCCGGCGAGTCGAGTCGAGTAGGGAGGAGTTCGACGATGTGGGCAGCGGTGCTCGGGGTATTCGTCGATGGGATCCGGCGGGTCGAGATGGCCGGAGGGAGAGGTGGATGGCAATGGCAGGGAGCGGGGAGGAGGTAAGCGGAGATTAGGGTGGCTGTCAGACTAGGCTTCAAACGAGGCAAAGTCGACGGAGAGCTGCGGCGGCGGGGTTGATGAGAGAGAGAGAGGGCACGGCGGCTACACGAACGTTGAGGATATTAATAGCCTGAACAGTGAATCCGGTAGAGATTGGGATTAGGGTTTCAGTTAGGGTTTCGGGTTTGGGTCCGCGGGTTGGGTTCAACATAAATCCGGCCCGACCCGCTAGTGTTTAAGTGCGGGTTTGGGTCTGCGGGTTTCGGGTCGGGTTTAGATCCGACCCGACCCGCTAAGGGCTGGGTTTGGTTCAATTGAACCGGGTCTGGGTTGGTTTGGTTTATTTGGAAATATAGCGGGTTTATTTCAGGGTTTATTTTGGTTTAAATAAACTTAGTTTTTAGGGCTTTAAAAATGTTTTCGGAGTCCAATAAATTCATAAAAAATTACCCTTTGTCCAGATTTTCATTTTCCACCATAAAATATTATTTTCATAATATTTTAATATTATTTAACACCAACTAAAAATTATTTAATTACTAAATGCCTAAGTTTTAATTATAGAAAAATCCTAAAAAATTACAGCAAATTGTAAAAAAACCAAATTAAAAATTCTTAAAAAATCAGGGGGATTATAATCTACCCCCCCTTAAGAGGATTGTGTCCTCGCAATCAAAGAATAACCGGTCAACAGAGATGACACGGTTGCAAATATTGTTCGAAGCACAGCACGATCAAGGGAAATCAAGGATGAGAGTGTAAGAATAACACATAGGGAAAATTATTTTCCTAAGTATTAAAGTTATGCAATTTCTCGGATGAAGGAAATCTAAAAGACTATAATTTAGAAAACTATGTTATCGCTTAAAAATATACTAGGTTATTAGCAAGTTCAAAATTACTAGGTTAAGGCTGAGGTCACGAACCAACAGGCACGAGCTAAAACAATACTAGAAACGATAGCTATAAAAACTTACGCGTATTAGCTACTCCATGAATCTGTGCGTTCTCCAAGATCATCGTCAGGGCTTGTCCACGTCCTTGCAATCGATTCCTCTGCTGCTGCTGGGCCGGCTGGAAGAGTGCTGTTTGTGGTATCAAAGGTGGCCTCGGCTGATACCCTCCTGGAGCTGGTGGTAGGACTCCTTCAACTTCCGTTTGTGGTGCTCCCAATGCTAGATAAGCTGGCCTCGGTGCTGGTAATACTTGTCGGTTAACCATTGGTGCTCTTTCTCGACGCTCAGGGCATTCCCTTAATAAATGCTGACTGGATTCGCAAGCTAAACATACTTTCATTCTTCGTCTGCACTCGTCCTCAATATGGCCTCGCTTGCGACAATATTGACAGATAGGTAGTGCCTGTGGAGATGCTTCTGATGGCTGGTGCATGTGAGGTCTCTTTGTAGCTTCTTCCTGTGGTGCTCCGGTTGGTGCTGGTGTGGATGATCGCTTCAGACTGGTCTCTCTCCTGATGACGCGCTCCATGCGACGGGCTGCAGCAAGAACGTTCGGGTAAGATGTAGGTGCAACGGATCCAATTAGTTTCTGTAGCTCAATGTTTAGTCCGCCGAAGAACTTTTCAGCCTTCTTTTCTTCTGTCGAAATCAAGGTTGGGGCAAAGCGACTCAAACGAATAAATTCTGCGTTGTACTCTTCTACTGTCATACTGTCTTGAGTGAGGCGATTAAACTTGTTCGGAAGTTCTGATCGAGCGATAGCTGGAATGTACATCTCCTGGAAGAGTCTAGAGAACTCTTCCTAAGTGACTCGGTCTGGTCCGAGCCGTGTCTCCTCAGATAGCTACCAGTGATATGCATTATCCGTTAACTGCATTCTGACGGCAGTCATCCAACGTTCCCTTGGAAGCACGGTTGCTTCTAATTGATGTTGAGTGTTGGTGAGCCACTCATGAACTTCTGTGGGCTCCTCTTTGCCTGAGAAGGTACGGGGCTTCAGCTGGCAAAAATCAGAAATAGAGCCCGTCATTGGCCGTCGTGCTGGTAGATCTGCCTGCTCTAGTGCGGTTACTAGGCAGCGACTCCAAGCCTCTTGTTGAGCTTGCATTATTGCATAGATCATTTGAAACATCTGTTGCCCGTCCATGGCCTGCCCTTATGAAAATACGGGCATCAGTGGAGTAAACTGCGTTGATGGTGGAACGTCATCTTGCTGAATTCTCGAGGCATGCTGACTTGCTTGACTATATTGTTGAGCGAATTAACCTTCTTCAACTGGTGTCACTTCATCTTCGTGGGTAACCACAACACCTTATGATGTTTCTGGATGAGTCTCATCGCCGGCTCGTGGATCCATGATTCTGCAACCAAAATAAACAATAAGAGGTACACAGGAATCAAGGCAAGATACAAGTCAAGAATTAAATTTGAATCCGATATAGATATCAAGAACGTTTCAAGCAAGTGGATGAGATCCTAAAAACTTATCCTATTCTTATTTTAGGCTTGCTCGATCCCTAAGTTGAAACCGAACAATTTAGTCGTAGACCTGCATGGGCCACCACAAAAACCATGTCACGCCCCAATCCCAAAATACCGAGGGACTAGACACGTGGCAATGGCCAGCAGCACACACCGATGGAAAAACCTAATTTAATGGATCCATCGGGACATACTTAAGTTGTAGTACAATAATAATGGTCTAATTATACTAATCTCATCCACAGATATGAATATAACAATATTAGAATCATAAAGCAAGATCAATCTTAATAAAATATCAACTCGGAAAATAACCCGATAATGAGTCTGATACATCTGTCAAGATACAAGAATAGAGATAACCACAGCAATACTGAGTATGGAACAGTATATACTCAGAAGATAACCTCGGTGATCACTCGTCTACTGAATCTGGTACTGCTCTAGTAACTGCTCATGTTCCTGCTTCTGCTCTTGCTCCTGCTAATGCTCCTGTACTGTATAACTCTGGGTGGATCTCCTCTGCTAATCCTGGGGACATAATCCGGATCCAGGTCCTTAGGGGACATAGCAAGGTACAAGATAACTCAAGCCAAAATAATGCAGTACAGAGAATAAATAAATAAATAGGGTAAATATGTAACCATCTATGTGAAATACAAGTGAGAACATCACCAGTACTCAGGCTGAGACTACTACAAGCTTTGTGTCTGGGAGCCGGTAGCAGTAATATCATGTGGTTGTCTAGCACGGAAAGAGACTGAGACGCCGGCATAATATAGTCAACCTGTAGCCTGTGTGACTCTCCAGCAATAAATAAAATAATAGGGTAAACTATATAACAAGCTAAGTGAAATACAAGATGAGAGCAGCACTAAAACTCAGGCTGAAACAACTACAAGCTCTGTGTCGGGGAGCCGGTAGCAGTAATATCATGTGGTCGTCTAGCTCAGCGAGAGACTGAGACGCCGGCATAATATAATCAACATGTAGCCTGTGTGACTCTCCCCACCCAATGTAATCATACGTCTTATGTCCACAACGTCTCATGTCCATGCCATGCAGGATCATATCTAATGCAGCAAGTCATATAATGTCTATGAATATAATATCTATGTCATAAAACCTGTATCCTATATAGAATCACCATGAATATCTCAGAAAGATTCTGTCTCATGAATAGTGTCAAGTGTCCTGGTTTATAATGTACTTGATAAGACAAGTACGAGAAATATAGGGTCTCAATATCCATGTCTAGATGATGATACACAACGCCGTGTACGGTGTTGGCACCCAACTATTAATCGGACGCTAAGTAAAGTCACACGGTCCTAGGTTAAGCATGTACAACAATATATGTATATATAAGCCAAGGAAATAAGTAACAAGGACTGCAAGTTTTGGTAAGGTACACTTGCCTGGGGTTCTGGCTCCAACTGTTGATCTGGTCTCAGTGTGATTTGCAGGTACTACTCTGGTTGCTGAAATAAAAATTACCATTAGATTCAAAAAAATATCAAATAGCTAGAAACGCCTGTCTTTGAGTCCAATTTGGACATAAGGGCAAAAATAATAGTTTCTGGTCAAAGCGGGGTCCACATGTGGGCCGCTTTGCACCAAAAAATGCGTCAGGGTCAAAGGTCTCCAAATTCATCAAACTTACTGTCAACAAGTCAGGAACGATGATACGAAGCCAACGGAACTTTCAGAATTGGATTCTGATGAGCCGATCACAAAATCGCCCGTAAGTGGAGCCGCGGGGCCCACGATACGCGATTTTGTCAACGTTCTCAGAATCAACCAAACTTGGGTCACAGGACCAGCGTATTGCTACGAGTACGATGGCACAAGTTTTATTTCGATCCGACATGTATACACAAAGTTACGACGTGTTCCAAAATGGACGGATACGGGGCGTTGTCGGCAGATACGCGTTGATTCCGGTGTGCACGCACATCCAAATCAACTTCTGCAAAATCCCGCACGTCCGTATCAACGGCGCGCATATTTCGGTGAAGACCGCATGCGACCAAGTCGTCCCGTTTGGCAGGGCGCACTTAGTTCCGGGGTAAAATAGGATATTAGTTTTCCTATTTTTGGATCGCAGTTTGCTATCACCACAGGACGCGACGCACCGAACGGGTTGTACGAGCATCGAGAGGGTTACACAGTCTACGCGTCACAACTGACGGAATCAAAAATGGGGTAACGAGAAGAGAGAACGGGTTACCTGAATAGGGCTCCGTGGAAGTATGATTCTTCGTGTCCAGGTCGAGTCTGCCGTGTCCGGTCACTGTGTCCTGGGTTAGGGTTCTGCTGTGTCGGATCCTGCTGTGTCCGTGCTAGGACGGCTGTGTTCGGGCCGCTGTGTCCGTGCTAGGGCAGCGGGCGGCCGGCCTAGGGTTTCGCTGAGGGTTGACGAGGCGAGCGGTCGGGGCTGCGGAGGTCGACGGGGTGGCGATGGTGGTGTGTGCCGGAGGCGGCTGACAGGGACACAGGGAGGAGCTCGGTCAGGTGAGGGGGAGTTCTGGTCGGGGCTGTTGGAAGAGGGTGGAGGGGTTGATTCAGGGGGAGATGATGGTGATGTGGTGGCAGAGCTAGGAGGATCCCGGCGGCAGTAGTCATGCACGGGTCGAGGGGGCAGAGGAGGCTGACAGAGATGGAGGAGATGGTGTCGGGTTGGCTGCTGCTCGACTCCGGCGAGTCGAGTCGAGCAGGGAGGAGTTCGACGAGGTAGGAAGCGGTGCTCGGGGTGTTCGTCGATGGGATCCGGCGGGTCGAGATGGCCGGAGGGAGAGGTGGATGGCAATGGCAGGGAGCGGGGAGGAGGTAGGCGGAGATTAGGGTGGCTGTCAGACTAGGGTTCAGACGAGGCGAAGTCGACGGAGAGCTGCGGCGGCGGGGTTGATGAGAGAGAGAGGGCGCGACGGCTACACGAACGTCAAGGATATTAATAGCCTGAACAGTAAATCCAGTAGAGATTGGGATTAGGGTTTCAGTTAGGGTTTCGGGTTTGGGTCCGCGGGTCGGGTTCAACATGAATCCGGCCCGACCCGCTAGTGTTTAAGTGCGGGTTTGGGTCTGCGGGTTTCGGGTCAGGTTTAGATCCGACCCGACCCGCTAAGGGCTGGGTTTGGTTCAATTAAACCGGGTCTGGGTTGGTTTGGTTTATTTGGATATAAATCGGATTTATTTCAGGATTTATTTTGGTTTAAATAAACTTAGTTTTTAGGGCTTTAAAAATATTTCCAGAGTCCAATAAATTTACAGAAAATTATCTTATGTCCAGTTTTTCATTTTACACCATAAAATATTATTTTCATAATATTTTAATATTATTTAATAGTAATTAAAAATTATTTAATTACCAAATGCCTAGGTTTTAATTATAAAAAATTCCAAAAAATTACAGAAAATTGTGAAAAAACCAAATTAAAAATTCTTGAAAAATTAGGAGGATTACAAGATAGCTAGAGCATTGGTCAACCCAAATGGCATGACCATAAACTCGTAGTACCCATATCTTGTCCGAAATACTGTCTTCGGAATGTCCTGCTTCCGTATCTTCACCTAGTGATATCCCGATCTCAAATCTATCTTCGAGAACACCTTGGCTCCACTAAGCTAATCAAATAAGTCATCAATGCGCGGCAACGGATATTTATTCTTCACTATCACTGCATTTAAGGCTCTGTAGTCGATGCACATACGCACTGACCCATCCTTTTTTGGTACAAACAACACTGTGCTCCCCAGGGTGATGCACTTGGTCGGATGAAACCTTTCTCTTCTAGTTCTTTCAACTGTGCCTTCAGCTCATCCATCTCCTTCTTCGCCAATCTATAAACATGCGATGCTATGGGTGCTTCTCCCGGTGTTAATATAATTGAGAATTCTACGTCTCTGTATGGTGGTAGACCTCGCAATTCCTCTAGAAAGACGTCTTAAATTTTTAAAATAATGGGGTGATAAATAATGTCGTCCATTGCAAGCTGAATACCATCAAAGGCTTTTATGGATCCTCGTGCAAACTTGTCATGACCCGTACCCGAAAAATTGGGCATGGGTCATGGGTACGTCCAGCCTACACCGCAGAATCGGCGATAGAACGCTGTAAAGGTTCGTTCTAGGTCACAATCTATATATCTTACAAAACCTGTCAATATAACCTCTCCAAAAGGAGGGAAACCACGCAATATATATATGCCTCAATCACAAGAACTAAGGAAAAAGTAAAAGCACGATAAGATTACACAAGAAAACAAGAACCAAAGATATCAAGTATAATATCCAAATATACAGTCCAAGTCTAAAGTCTACAACATCACAGAAGCAACAAAATAATAATACAGTACAGTCATCCAAAATATCAACTGGGAACAACCCAGGAAAACCCACCTAGCTAACTAGGGCGCTAACGGCATCTTCTCGACGGGCTCCTCCTCAGTCTCCGGGTCACAACACTCCTCGACGCCCGGCCAGTAAAATATCGGACAGAAATCCTCAAGATCCTCTGGAAAAATATGCCCAGTCAGGACTGGAGCGAAGTACATAACTCTGAAAGAAAATCCAAATACATGATAAGGTGTCTATGATGAGCAATAGAAAAGTATACAAGATGCACAGGAAAATAAATACATGGTGGAGCAGATAAAGTAGCTGCAATATAAACTGGAGAACAATACAAGTAGTAGAGAAGTAACTGCATGTGAGAAAACAGGAATACTAGCTAAGTGCCTTGAGCACAAGTTCCTTCTATGATCGGCTTAGGTTGCACATGAATAATCTACGATAACTCCGTTATGCGTGAGTTGCATAACCGATATACACATGAATATTGTTTGGCTTTGATCACATAACCAACTTCTACTCCCCTCTCCCACTAATACTCTTGGATCCAACCACAACACGCTACGTACATGATAAATTGCTCGCACACATGAAGGAGAGAGCACAAGAAGCACATGATAACACATGAGAATCAATACCCGAAGCATATGATAAAATACACGTGATAGAGTACCCGCTGAAAACGATAAGGGGGATAGCATCTCATGACGGGTCCACTAGTACCAGTTCGTGTAACAATGTGTCATAATCAAGTATTATAGTTCTAGAACAGGTGATATAAACGATATCATAAAATGGAAACTATCAGAGGTAGGTTCTCGCCTGACGTCCTGAGCAACTGATGAGGATCGAGATCCGGACTGGCGTCACAAGAACCTATCATAAAAAGCAAGATTAAACAGGGTTCTACGGATTTAAACTGATATAAAAATAACTTAAAATAAGGTTATAGGAGTATTCTAGGTCGAACGGGTCAAACCGATAAAATTTGGATCAAAAAGTCAACCCGGGGTCCAAAAAGTCAATCCGGGGTCAACACTAGGTCAAACTAGGGTGTCCCTAAAATTCTAGGTCAAAACTAGCTCATTAAGCTAGTAAACCATCAAACTCGCCTCCTCGAGATACCGGGATACCCTCGGTATCCAATATCTCCACCTAGGCTACGCACCCCGTCTAAACCCGCTAAAACCTATGCTAGCACGCGTAAATATATATACCAATACACATAAAAATAACTCTAAACCTATTCCTAGGCAATTGCTAAAAAATCCCGCTCCGATACTCAATACCTTGGGTATCTCAAGGTATTGAGATATCTTGATATCTCAAGGTATTGAGATATCCCTCATCTCTCACTAACACCCCTCTAGCTAACTATCTAAGAATATAGATATACACCTAGGTAATAATCTAGGCTAGAATATATATATCAAACACACATATATATATATATACCTACGTATCTATATATATACATAACCACACATACACATATATACCCATATACCCATACTCATATATATATATATATATATATATATATATATATATATATATATATATATATATATATATATATATATATATATGCATATAGATATATATATCTAACTAACTATATATATATACATACACATAGGCATATAGCAACATAACTATATACATATCCAATCAAACACAATTACACAACTCATGAATATATATACACTAAGCTATCTATCTATCTATCTATCTATCTATCTATCTATCTATCTATCTATCTATCTATCTATCTGTCTATCTATCTATCTATCTATAGATCTATCTATCTATTTATCTATCCCTCACTCTCACCCCTCGCTACCTGTACTACGCTAGGCCGCGTTGCGCTTGCTGCTGCTGCTAATACTACTGCTGCTGCTGCTATAGTATCTGCTGCTGCTGCCCCCCCCCCCCCCGGCGCCGTAGTGCCTCGACACACTACACACACACACAAACACGCACACACACACACACACACACACACATATATATATATATACACCAACATACATATATATATATATATATATATATATATATATATATACACACAACTATATATATACACACACTTATACATATATACTAATACATATAGGTAAACACACATATATACACACACATTCACACATATAGTCACACACACATGCATATACAACCCATATCTATATATATATAAACACACATATTTATATACACATACTCATATATATATACATACACACACACACACACACACACACACACACACACACACATATATATATATATATATATATATATATATATATATATATATATATATATATATATATATATATATACACACACACATACACACACAAACACTTATAGATCTATATATACATAAGCATATATATATAAATACACACACTCATATAGATATACAAACACACACACATATATATATATATATATATATATATATATAAATATATATACATATATAGACACACATACATATATATATATATATATATATATATATATATATATGTATATATATAGACACATATACACATATACACAAAACACAAACACAACACATAACACAACACTCACAACACCCCACCAACACGCGCACAATCCTCCCTACGCACACAAATACATATATAAATATAAAATACAATCCGAGAACTATAGCACACACTCTCTGAAGCTAATCCAATGCGCGCACAAGCCCGAAACCAAGAAACCAAGTCAAAATGGCCGTTCGGTCATTTCGACGAACACGTGGTGTCCTGTTCGCAAAACCTCCTGAAACGCACACCAAACCTACTCAGAATCGGCCCAAAATTTACCCACGGGTTCTAAAAAATATCTAAATCCTAGAAAAATGCTATCTCGTCGATTCTAGGTCCGTGGCAAAAACACGCACGCACATAGAACCGACGACGACGAAAACCTCCAAATCGCCCGAAACGCCCATTTCTCCGTGACACGACTTCACATGTCCGAACGAAGACACGTACTAACCCTCAAGACACCCGACAACATTTACCTAGGTCCGTCTAACCTAAGGCATCAACCAAAATTGGGCCAATCTCGGATTTCACCCGAAATTGACACAAAACCTAATGTCAAAGTCTCCAAACACAACCAAATTAGTTCCAACTTACTCCCACGGGTAGCCTTAGAGTCAAGGAAGGTTCTAAACCACTAATTACACTATATTAGAGCAATTAGTAAGAGGATAGTTAGGGTTTACCTCTTAGGAGTTGGAATCCCAAGGCCAAAGTCTCCAAAACTCTTGAAATCACCTCCCTCAAGCTCCAAGCCTCCAAATCAAGCCTCCACACTAAGTCTAGGATCTACCCACCTAGGTTAGGGAAATTCAAAAGGTTAAGGTTTATACAAATGAAAGAAATGGAAGAAAAAAGAGAAGAAAGACTTACTTGAAGTTTGTTGGTAGAAGGAAGAAGAAGGAAATGGAGAATGGAGAATGGAGATGAAGAAGAAGAAGAAGAAGAAGAAGTGAAGAGGAGGGGGGGCTGCTGCTTCCAGATCTGGAATGGGGTTGGGGGAACCGGCCACACATGAAAAAAGGGTTTACATAGTGCCAAAAGACCAAAATGCCCTCCCATTTAGTCATGTAACTTGGGTTTTGGGTTTGGGGTTCCAAAAGCACTCAAACTAACTCCCAATCTCTCCAACTAACTACAATAAAATATAATAAATATTCTAAACCCAAAAATAAGCCTCACAAGGGTGTTGGTTGGGTCGGACATGGGTCCACTAGGGTCTAACATGGGTCCAGACTAGCCAAAATCCTAAAACAATCAAACAAAAATAATACAACCATCAATTAAATATAAATATAATTATTTATAATTAATACACAATTTACCAAAAAAAAAAATCTATTTTTTTGAATTGGGTAGTGACAAACTCAAGTTCAAGCTGGCCTGGTACCTTAAAAAGAATGCTTCCTCCAAAATAGTCAAAAAAGCGTGGTAATTGCTTAGCCAGTCTATTCCAAGCACAATATCAAAAGTTGGCATAGGAAGGACTAAGAGTCGGGCATTCATCTATCTGCCACGAATTACTATAGGACATGATCTACAAATCTGACTAACAGGTACAACTCCTCCTTCGGTAAGAATTCTAACACAATTAGGTAAAGGTGTAGTGGCAATATTGTGTTTGGCAATAAAATTAGAAGATATGAATGAGTGGGTGGTTCCCGTATCAAATAATGTCACAGCAGGAAAAGTAAAAGCAAGAGTAATACCTGCTATGATATCAATCTCCTGTTCCATGTCATCCGCTTCTAGTATGAAAGCTTGCCCATTCCTCTGTGGTAATCCATGACTGGCCCTCGTGTACTGATCCTCTTAAGTAGGTAGCGGTGGTCCTCGCTGAAATCCTCCTGCTGCTGGAGGTCGAGGTACTCCTGGTCTAGTCATCTGCTGAGCTAGCTTCGGTGCTGGAAGTGCTAGCCTCTGTACTGGTGGTGGAAGTGTCAATGTCTGCTGCATTGGACAGTCTCTGGCCATGTGTTGTCCGGAACCACATCTCATACATTATCCTAAACGAGTCCGACAGTCTCTCGAAATGTGCCCACGTTTCCCACAATAACTACAGTGGGGCTTCCCCGAATTCTGGTACGATCCTGCTCTGTGTTGATACTGTTGTTGCTGTACCAAAGGACGTCTGATAGGCCCTCCTTGCTGTGTCTTTGTTGGTCCTTGCTGTGTCTTCAGTTGACCTCCTTTTCCCCTGCTGATGGTCTCTTGTAACCTAGCTTCTGTCAGTAATTCGGCATAAGAGATCCGGGACTGTGAGCTAGTGTTGTATTGGAGCTCCTGAGTCAGCCCGTGGTGAAACCTCTTAGCCTTCACCAAGTCATTCGGTATCAGGGCAGCGCCATATTTACTGAGGCAACTAAACTCTGCATCATACTCGTCAACTGTCTTGTTCCCCTGCTCCAGATGAAGAAACTGATCGTACAACGCATCCCTGACAGTGTCCGGAAAGTACTTCCTCTCAAAACACTCCAAGAATTATTCCCAAGTCTAATATGTACCAAACTGGCGCTCCATTGATTTCTACCAGTGATGAGCATTACCATCTAGCAGCGTCCTTATGCCTGTCATCCATAGATCTGTAGGTAGCTGCGATGATTCTAATAACTTCTGAGTGTGGATAATCCAGTTTGTAGTCTCCTCTGGGCTCTTAGTGCCTTTGTACGGCTTGGGACCCATTTGTATAAAGTCTTTTACTGAACCAACTCTAGCTTGAGGTACTGGAACTAGTGCTTGAGCTGGTACAGTAGCCTGTGCAGCCATTCTCTCAAGTTCTGCCACTTGCTGCCTCTGCTCTACAGCTAGTACGGTTGTCTGTTGTCTCTGTTCCTGCATCATCATTTGGAAGAATTGGAAAAGCTGTGTCTGGCCATCCTACGGTGTCGATAAAGCTGGAAGGGTTCCATTAGGTGAAGCTGAAGGATTAGATGGAACTGGATTGTGAGTCTGTCCACCTGGCCCCAGAAGTCTAGGAGTCGTCGAGGTATCTTCTCGAGTTAGGCCATTGAATCCTGAAGGTGTGTCGCCTCCGACGGTAGACATCCACTACGCAAATCCATCTCTCTGCAAGAGGTAGACAAAACGATTAGAAGGAGTACAGAAATCAAACATGATTCAAGCATTTAAATAGGAAGTTAAAAAAGAAGATAATTTTTAGTCAAGCGTGGATGAGATCATATACTCTATTCCTATACGCAGGCTTGCTCGGTACAGTAACATAACCGAGACAATATATTCTCGACCTGCATGGACCACAACTAAAAATATGTCTCACCTCAGTCCCAAAATACGTAGGACTAGGAATACGTAACATGCCAGCCGTATGTATACGAACTCCAATATATGGAAACCATATACACACGTACGCTGTACATGAATATCACATCCACCAGTGGTAATATACTGTCAACAAGTCACACACAATCTATATCTCATCCATAACATAAATAAAGAAATAAATAGGAAATAAATAACTAAATATCAAATCCAAGGCTGAGGAGTCATACTCCTTGGAGTTCCATGCTCCAGAGAAAGAGGGGAGGCGACCAAAGGATAGAAAGTCTGAAAGTATGATAGTCGGATGGAAACAAATCTACTAAAAATCGACTATACTAAAACTACTAAAAGAGAGAAGAGAATCAAACTCTAATATCAGATAAATGTCCAACAAGAAAAGCAACTAGAATATCCATCAGCTGCGATGGATCAATGATACTCTGAAGATAAGACCTCCTCAGTCTGATAAGAAGCGTCAGGTCTGGATCCGTAATCCTGTGGATAATCCTGTCCATCTATATCTGGAAAGGGACCAGGTCATCAGAGGGACATAACAAGATACATATAAATATGCCAATAAAGTACTAAAAATTAACATCCAATGGGTCACCTAACTATCTATGTGAATGCATTTTGAGAACAACTTTCCAACAAGTGGGCTATCTGGCTAAAATAGGATTGGCATGATTCTCTTGGAGATTCAGGGGCCTAAAATGCATGTCATCTTTTAAACGACAGAGGCCGCCTGATAATATATAATATATAGTGGTCATCATGATCGTGCATCTCCGGCGGAGCGTACGGGTTACACAAGAAAAGTGCAAAGGAGACCAAATGCCTTATTTGTTGTTCTCTCCTCCCCATGCTCTAAGCAAGTCACATCCATGACACGATGATACCGCTAAATAACTGCCAGGTCTACTAGCATGCAAAGTTTCTATCGGCAGTTATCCCTATCCGTCGCATGACCTATACGTACCAGTGGTCAGCCGAGTACGCAACTCCGTATCCTACATGTGACTCTCACTCGTGTAAGAACAGTGTCATGGCCAATGAAATATAAGAATGCCTCATGATAATGGGGTGGTCTCATAGAGTAGGTCCATATGCATATACATAATAAAAACCGAATACGACGTCACCGTCGTTGCATCCAAGTTTCCTTGGACACACAGTTTATATAGCAGTTAAAATAAATAAACTAAATAGGCAGAAATAAAGATGCATGCAACATATGAAATATAAATAACAGTACAATGGCAAGGTATACTTGCCTGGCAAGTAATCTGTAAAGTGTAAGCGTCCAAATGTCAAGGATACTGGATCAAGAACTAAGGCCTCCGAATAAACGTCTCCGGATGCTGAAATAAATATCACCAACATTTTTGAAATTAGCGAAATAGCTAGAAAACACTACTCTTTCATCCAATTTGGACACAGGGGCAAAACAATAATTTTGGTTCAAAGCGGGGTCCACATGTGGCCATATTGCACCGAAAAGCGTGCCAAGGGTGAATGTCTCTAAATAGGGCAAATTATAGGTCAAACAAATTCTAAATGTTATTATGAACTCAACGGTGTGTCCAATTTTGGATTTCGTTGAGCCGAACATAATTTTGCCCAAAAAGTCAATCGTGGGGCCCGCAAATAGGTAGCTTGGTCAACTGTCTCAGAATTGCTTGAAAATTGGGTCACAGGACCAGCGCGATACCCCGAGTCCAATGGCACAAGTATCGTCACATTCTGACGAGCGTACACTAAATGGTGCAGGATTTTAAAAAAATTATGATATAGAGACTTTTCGTGGATACGGGCTGATCCCGACGCGCACACTCGTCCGAATTAGTTTTCGCAAAAGCTCACACGTCTGGACATACCATATGCATCTTTCGGTGCAATTGGTATGCGACGGGGCAGTCTCGTTTGGCGGGGCGCGCTTTGTATCACAAATTTTGAAGATTTAAAAATAGATTTTTTATAATTTTTAACTCAGTTTAATTCTGCATACAACATCAAATAAAATAATATAATTGACAGAAAATAATCTAGGTTAGGTGGTCTTCATATAGCAAGAAGAAAATCTACGTTTGGTTCTCTGTGGTGGGAGATACGAGTCTGTAAACATGGGTGGTTACAGCAGTTTTTCTGAGATTAAAAGTTTTGATTTTTCTCCAACTTGGTCTCAGTTTTTGCCTAGGGTTACGCGCTGATCGAAGAAAACTAATACACAGTATTGGGAGAGGGATAGGTCATGAACTTATCGGTGAAGAAGGGGTCGAATTTGGTTGAGTGATGGAACAAAAATCAATGCGTGAATAGGGCTTTATTGCTGCCAATCTGCTGTTGCGGTGACGCGGTGTGCGGTGTGCGGTCGACTGTTTCCGGGTAGCTGCACGGGGAAACTCCGGTGGTCAGCGGTTTGGGGAGGTGGCGCGGTGGTCGTGAGCGGCAAGGGTATAGGTTTAAGGTTAGGGTTTAGTGTTTAATATGTTACATAATATATATATATATATATATATATATATATATATATATATATATATATATATATATATATATATATATATATATATATATATATATATATAAGGAGATGAGAAGGGGGAACCGCGCGGCTGCTGCTGCTAGGCTTGCTGGGAAGTTAGCGGGTGTGGGTAGCTAATGGTTAGCGGGTAGGGTTTTATGAGGGTAGGGTTGTGGGTTTTATTTTAATTTCTTTCTTTTTTATTTTTCTTTCTTTTCTTTTATTCTTTTTATTTTCTATTCTTTTTATTTTAATATATATATATATATATATATATATATATATAATTCTAGAAATTTATATTAGTGCATACAATAATCTATCAACCGTCCACACGTCCCCTACATAAAATAAATTAAGGTAAAATAATAGTTGCTCCATAAATCTCTAAATGCATATTTACCTAGAAATAAAATTTAATAAATTATATATCTTCTAATTACTAATAAATACTATGATTAAATTAAATGATTAATTAAATAATTAATACGGTTTTTAAAATTAGGGATTTTACAGATATAGAGATCAAGAACGATTCAATCAAGTTGATGAGATCCTATAACGTATCATATCCTTTTCGCAGGCTTGCTCAGTCCCTTAGTTGAAACCGAAACAATTTAGTCGTTGACCTGCATGGGCCACCAAAAAAACTATGTCACGCCCCAGTCCCAAAATATCGAGGGACTAGACACGCGACAATGGTCAGTAGCACCCTCCAATGGGCAAACCAAAATTAGTGGACCCATTAGAGTGTACTTAAATTATAAAACAACAATAAAGGTCTACTAAATATGTCACAATCTAATCTCATCAATGAAAGATAAATACGATCAATATCAGCAAAATGAAATACAAACCAATGTCAAGTCTCAATAAAGTATCTCGAGAAACAACCCGATAATAAGTCTGATACAACAGTTCAATAGACAAAAAATAAAAGAGTCTAACAACAGCAAAGACTGAGTATAGATAAAGCAGATACTCAGGAGGAATCCTCGGCCGTCACCCTCGTCCTTGGGTATCGGTATTGCTCCTGCTTCTGCTTCTGCTCCTGTCCCGTATACCACGGGATAGATCTCCTCTGCTATACCTGGAGATATAATCCGGATCCAGGTCCTCAGGGGATGTAGCAAGGTACAAGAATAACTCAAGCCAAATAAATACAGTATATAAAGTGTATCAATAGGGTAAACTATGTAACCATCTAAGTGATATACAAAAATGAGAGCATCACTAGACTCAGGCTGAGACCGCTACAAGCTCTGTGTTGGGGAGCCGGTAACAGTAATATCACATAATGTGCCTAGCTCTGATATAGAGTCTATGGTCTCACAATAATAAATATATATATATAATCAGCCTGTACCCTGTGTGTCTCTCCCCACCCAATGTAATCACACGTTTCATGTCCACGACGTCTTATGTCCATGACACGCAAGATTATGACCTCTAACTAATACAGTGAGTCATAATGATAGCTAAGCATATGTAATATCTATGTCAAAAATCCTGTAGCCTATACAGAATTACCATGAATAACTCAGAAGATTCTGTCTCATGAATAGTGTCAAGTATCCTATTGTATGACGTACTTGATAATTCAAGCACGAAGATATATAGGGTCGTGATATCAATCTCTAGTGACGTTACACGACTCCGCGTACGGCGTCGACACCCAAATATTATTCGGACACTAAGCAACGTCACACGGTCCAAGGTTGAACAGATACCTTATATAAATGATCAAGGGAATAATATAAAGCAAATACTGCAAGATTGGCAAGGTACACTTGCCTGGGGTTTGAATTCCAACAGTTGCGCCAGTTACAGTAGGATCTGCAGGTACTCCTCCGGTTGTTCAACTAAACACTACCATCATGCTCAGAACATATGAAATAGCTATGATTGCCTATCCATAAGTCCAATTTGGACACAAGGGCAAAATTGACAGTTTATGGTCAAAGCGGGGTCCACATGTTGCCCACTTCGCACCAAAAAAATGTGCCAGAGATAAAGTCCTCCAAATTCATTAAACTTAGTGTCTACAAGTACAGAACGACGATAAGAACCCAACAGAATGTCCAGAACTAGATTTTGATAAGCCGATCACAAAATCGCCCGTCAAGTGGAGCCATGGGACCCACGATATAGGATTTTGTTAACGTTCTCAGAATCGAACCAAACTTGGGTCACAGGACTAGCGTATCACTACGAGTTCGATGGTGTAAGTTTTATTTCGAAACCACAAGCATAGACAAAGTTACAACGAGTTTCATAACATGGTCGATACGGGTCATTGTCGACGGATACGCGTTGATTCCGGTGTGCATGCACATCCAAATCAATTTCTGCAAAATCCTACATATCCGTATTGACGGTGCACACCTTTCAATAAAATTTGTACATGACCAAGTTGCCTCGTTTAGTGGGGCACACCCATTTCCGGAAAAAAATAGATTTTTAAAGACCAAGCTTTTGGTCAATTTTACCCTCGAATACAATCTATAATATAATAAATTAAACTAAATACAGGATTTGAATCTTCGTTATATGGTCTAAATTACTATTCAATTAAAATTTTATAATTAGTTAATAGGTTGCACGCAAAACGGTCGTAAACTTGTGAGTTCGGGACCAAATTCTGAATTTTAAAAATTAGGAATATTTTTCTGTTTTTGTGTCGTAATTTTTGACCGACACAGGACTCGATACCCTAGTCTAATTGCACGGGGTTTGAGGGGGTCACGTAGAGAACATGTCACAAAAGTCTGTTCGAACATCGACACGATGAGGAGAGAGAAATTTATACTTGGACAGGGGTCGGAATCGTCTATACGTTCATAGGGCGGTGCGGTGCGGCGTCTACAGGGTGGCGGCGGCTGCTGGATGCTGGTGATCGTCGGTGGTGGCAGCGGAGGGTTATCGTCGGAGGTCGCAGGGGGAGAAAGTGGAGAAGGCAGCGGAGCAGTCGAGGTAACGGCGGAGTCGTGGCGGTGACTGGGGAGTCGTGGTGATGGGGGTGGCCGGGGCTGTGATCGATGGGTTTAAATGAGGGATGGGTGGCCGACCGTTGGGGAGGTGGAGCATCGGCGGGGAAGCGGAGAGACGAGATGGCGGGTCGGTGGTTTGCTGCGTAACGGCCGACGGTTACGGTCGATGAACGGTCGGCGGAGGGATTCGAGGGGTCGTCGGGGGAATTTGAACCTGTTACTATAGCAGTAAGTATTCGGGTCGGGTTCGGGTTTGGGTTGGCGGGTCGGGTTCAGATCCGACCCGCTACTATTTGGGTTGGTTTATTCTGAGTTTGGTTCGGTTCCTTTAGTTTGGTTTAATCCGGTTCTGGATGGTTTATATTGGTTTATTTAAAAATATTATTTTAGGTGTTTAAAAAATAGTTTTTGTGTCCAATAAATTCCAGAAAATTACAGTATGCCTAATTCTTTATTTTACACTCAAAATTATTATTTTTATAATATTTTTAATATCTATTGTTAATCTATAAAAAATAGTAATCCTTTGAAGAACATTTATTTTAATTATTTAAAATCACAAAAAAAAATTATAAAATTTTTATTTTTAATTTTTAAAAAATCTGGGTGTTTACAGAGATGTACTATGCTCCTTTCTTGACTTGATATATTATTCCAGATGACACTGAGGAGTGGTACCCTACACATTACGGGCCTCAGGATGTTGTGGGCTTAAAGTCAGAGACCCTGGCTCAGGAGGGACTCATCCCGACTGAGACAGATGACTCGGGACTTGTAGCTTCTTAGTATTATTTTATACTGAATTTGTCCCCAGCTTATTGTTGAGATTTTCTTCAGACTCATTAATGTTATTATTTTAGACTTATGAGTGTATTGTGACTATTTTATTCTTAATCATATTCGTGCTCATTTCCATCTTAGATCTGTGATTGAGTATATTGATATTGTTGATTGCTCATTATATTATTAGATAGTTTATTCAAACAACGTTCTACCATCGATTCTGGCGCAGGTTGGGCGTTGTTCCCGACTTGTATCCTTACACTAGGTGCGGGTCATGACACATTTTTAGTGGTGGCCCATGCAGGTCTTCGAGGTCACAATTAGTACAATTAGTAGTGGTGCTCTGAATTAAGTACTATTACGAGCCTGTTTCAGGATATAGGATATAGGCTATAGGCTATAGGCTATAGGCTATAGGCTGAGAATACTCAATCACATCTCCAAAAAACTCTTTGGATTTATTCAACTATTCTTCCTTGATATTGATACTTGATCTATTAAACTGTCCTTTCCTTGAGTGTCTTTCATCATGTGCCATATTAATTTTTCTTTCGCTTTGTCTCAGGATGCCGCCTAAGACTAGATCGCAGCAGGGGAGAGCAGCTTTTGAGAGGTCTGCAACATCCCGAGGGTCTGTACCAGTCACTTCTCCAATGATTGGAGTGTCAGCTGCTTTCAGAGGTCCACCACCTACTCAGAGGACTGTGCCAGCTATATCTGATGGACTTCCACCTCCACCTTCCATGCTAGCAGATGCGACACAAATGTTCTCACTATTTTGTGAGATATTGGAGGCACAGAGGGCTCAGTCTAAGGCACATCTGTCATGCCCCAGTCCCAAAATGTGAGGAACCAGGTCACGTGGCATTGGCCAGCTGACACGTTACTAAGGGTTCAATCCATTCTTATGGACCCAAGGGAACGTGCTACGCTGTCCTAAAATATTACAAGTCTAATAAAGGCAAGTCTATCTCATCCACAGGAAATGTCAGAAAATAGTGCTGAAAATATATAATGCTGAGTCTGAAATATAATATTACACAACTTGTGGAAACAAACCCACTGTCAAAATATAATAATAGTACAAAAAAGGATAGACTGGGTATCGTCTATCTAGCAAAACATCTCCATCGCCTAAGAGAGCATATCCTAGAATCAGGTAGATTCTGATGGTGTCTCCTCCAGTTCTTCCTCGGTGGCATGCCTGGTCTCCTGTCCTGGACCATACACCGTGGGGTAGTAGGCCTCATCTAAATCTGGAAGGGAACCAGGTCCTCAGTGGGACATAACAAGATACTAGAAAATAACATGCCAGGTATGAAATACTGAATAAATAAATAAATGCAGGGTGCTAACCATCTAAGTGAAAATACAAGTAAAGACCTTGTAGTACGCATGGGAATGTGTAGGTTTGACATATGCTGACTTAATTCACCAATCGTGTTGACTGGCTAGTATATGTGTCATATGCCCCCGGACACACGGGTAGCTCTGCAATCGACCATCTCCGAAGAGCATTGTACGAAGGATAAGGACTCATGGAGGGGGTGTCCCATACGTCTACTAGTTATCTTTCCCGCCCAATGTAACTAAATGCCAAGTCATACTTTTCCTGAGTTTTCCTGATAATATACTAATCCGTGATGCGTGTCACACGTACTGGTAGCTAATCAAATACGCAGCTCGTATCCCAATATGCATTGCAACCATGTTGCGTGTTCCCGTGATAGGGTTTAGGAGGATATGAGGATATCCTCTCAGATGTTGGTAGGTCTGTAAAATACTAAGTTATTTACACTTCGTGTCAACGTATTTGTTGACTGTACCTGAGGCAAGCTCAGGTACTCACAGTTATATGGAATTCAGAAAAAAAAGATAGCATATAACAGCATTTGAATTTAAACAGTAACTTGGCAAGGTATACTTGCCTACTTCCTGACTGTGCTGGACAACTGATCCCACTGTCAAGACTGAGGGTCCTTGTGACAGGGGGTCACTGACAGTGCTGGAGATGTTTTCTGTTTAAGATGTTTACAGGATTCGTAAATACCAATTTAATAAAAGGCATAATTATATAGTATATATTCTTATGTAAATATATACACATAATACATATATATATATATATATATAAGGTTCAAATATATATATAGAGTATATATAAATACATATAGATATAGCATATATAGTATTAGGCATATATAGCACATATATAATAGATATATATATACTACATATAGATATAAAAGAAAATAAGCTGGAATAAAAATATATATATATACATACATAAGTAGTATACATATATAAATAAAAATAAAGGGCATACATATATATATAATATATATGTATTCATATATAAGTAGTATATACATATATAGATATATATATATATATATATATATATATATAGATATATATATTTACATATATATATTTATATAAAAGAAAGAGAAAGTGCAGAAAAATGAAATATATATATAGATACATATATATTAGATATATATCAATTTACATATAATAAAAGAAAAGAAAAGTATACATATATAATATACATATTATAGTATTATATATTTATATAGATATATATATAGATATACATATATTTACATATATATATATATATATATAAGAGAAGAAAATGCTGAAATTAAAATATATATATATATATATATATATATATATATATATATATATATATATATATATATATATATATATATATATATACATATATATTAGTATATAGTATATAGTATATATAGTAAAATAAAAATGAAAAGTATATATATATATATATATATATATATATATAGTTATAATATACATATACATATAATAAATACTATAAATAATATATATATACATATATATAGATATATATATATATATATATAAGAGGAAAAGGAAATACATATATATTAAAGAAGATAAAATAATATATATATATATATATACATATATATATATATATATATATTCTGTATTAATAATAATAATAATTATTTATAATATATATATATAATATATTTAATTATATAGTAATACATATATAAGTAAATATATAGATATACATATATTTTTATAATACATATATATATATAATATAAAAAAGAAAAAGAAAAAGAAAAAGAAAGATGTAAATATATATATAATATTTATATATTATACTGTATAATATACACAGTATATTAGTATATATTATATATATAATAGTATTTAGATAATATATAAATACATATATATATATAGATATATATATATATATACATATATACATATATGTATATATAAATATATATATAAATAATAAAAAAAGGAAAATGCAGAAAATATATAAATACATATATGTACTGTATATACAGTATTATAGTATTTAATAATATATAATTAATTATATATAATAACATATATATATATATATTAATATATATAAATATATACATATATATATACATATACATATACGTATACATAAAATAATACATATACGTACATCAGAGGGGGGGTACTGTTCCGGTCAGGCCGGTGGGGCCCTAGGCTCGTCGCCGGCGGGATCACGGCGGTGGAGGAGGCGACGGCTGGCCGTGGCGGTGGCTGCAACGGCAGCAGCAGCTAACAGCAGCAGCAGCAGTGCCGGCTTGCAGCGGGGGCAGCGGCGTCAGCGGCGGTGGTGCGGTCGGTGCAGGGCGGGGGATCGGCGGAGGAGATGGTGGCGGAGAGGTTGGTAGTGGTGGTGGGGGTTTACGGTGGCGGTGGAGGTGGCTGGAGGCGGTCGGGATGGGGGTGGTGGTGTAGTCGGGGAGAGGGGTCGGGGCGGTGTGGAGGAGATGGCGGCGGCTGTGGTGGTCGGGGGTGGCAGGGGGTTGGTCGGAAGGGTGGAGGAGGTGGCGGCGAGGCGTTTGGGGGTGGTGGCGGTGGTCGACGACGGCCGGAGGTGGTGGTGGAAGTGGTTCGGGTGGTGGTGGCTGTGGGTGTTGGTGTTGGTGGAGTTGGGTCTGTGGCAGCCGTAGGCGGCGGAGGCGGTGGCCGGAGGGAGTGAGGCTTGGCCGGAGGGGAGGTGGGGTAAGGGCGAGGCTGTTGACGGAAGTTGGTCGGAGGGGGTGACCGGAGTTGGGTGGTGTGAGGGTTGGTAGTGGGGAGGGGGTCGGGTTTTATAGATTTAGGGGGAGTGGCAAGGTTAGTAAATAGGGGGAAGTTTAGGGGTGTTTTGGGTATTTTGGGTTTTTAGATTTTTATGCAGCCATTTGGATATTTATGTGGGTCCCACATAACACGTGTGCGGTCCACATTCACCAGCCAATGAAGTGATGCCACCTCACACTGAAAATTTGCATAAAAACCCCTGAAATTTCATAAATTGTAATTAGGTCCTAAAATAGGTATTTTGCATAATTACGCAATTTGTCTGATAAATTACCCTGTTCCCAGAAAATACTAAAATGCTCAGAATTGAGAGGGAAAAGCTGTAGGAGGGTCCTGAGGGGGTGGGGGTGATTCTGGGCAGGGGTAGGGCCTGGTTTCTTGGTGATACGGGTCATCTTATTTATTATTTAATAAATACTGCGCACGGTGTTCTATAATTATTTAGAGGCAGGTAGGGCCATAATTTTACTACGGTGCCAATATACTAATTGTAGTATATTTAAAGTAGAATATTAACGTATTTTTGTCTGGATAAAACAGGTGCCTGTTGGTCCTTAATCTCTAGGGGTACAGAGATGGTTAAAGAGCAAAAAATAAAATAGGAATTAAATACAAACTTTTGTAACGATACTTGTGCGTCTCAAACGAAGCTCAAAATTAAGCATCTGGGAGTTGCACAAAAATCAAGAAATTAGTTTAATAAGTCTAGGGCAGGTAGGTGAATTTTGTTTGGGAATTACAGCTAGTGTAATGCTCTAATTAATTATGTGAAGTACAGGTGCACAATCAATAGGATATGTAAACAAAATAATTTTTAAAAAGTTACAGAAATTCTAATTAGCTAAAATTAATCCTAAGTTACTGAAATCTGGTCGAGGGAGTTTACAATCTACCCTCCTTAGAATATTTCGTCCTCGAAATAAAAACAGACATATAATGAAAATAAAATATTGTTTTGAAATATTAGGACATACCCTGGTTTAGAAATAGATGGGGGAAACGCTGTCGAATATCCTCTTCTCGTTCCCAGGTTGATTCACCTGGTGCATGATGTCTCCATGCAACACGAACTAGAGGGATAGTCTGGCCTCGCAACACCTTCTCGCTACGATCTAGGATCTCTACAGGTTCCTCCTGGTACGATAGGCTTGGGCCGACGGTGATCTCTGAATGGTTCAGTACATGACTCGGGTCTGGAATGTACCTCCTCAGCTGGGATATGTGGAAGACGTCATGCACTCCTTCCAAAGTCTGAGGTAGGGCTAGCTTGTAGGCAACCTCTCTGATGCGTTCTAGTACATTGAAGGGTCCAATGTATCTTGGACTCAGCTTTCCTCTTCCTCCAAATCTGATAGTACCTTGGGTGGGTGAGATTTTTAAGAACACATGCTCTCCCACTTGGAACTCTAAAGGTCGTCGATGAACATTTGCCCAGTGCTTCTGTCTGTCTTGTGCAGCTCGTAGGTGTCCTTGTATCTTCTTTACCTTCTCCACCGTACGAACAACCAGTTCTGGTCCCAAGATCTGTCTTTCGCCAATATCGCTCCAGCATACTGGAGAACGATATTTCCTGCCATACAATGCTTCAAAGGGAGCCATTTGAATGCTCGCTTGATAGCTATTATTGTAGGAAAATTCTACCAGGTGCAAATGATCTTTCCATGATCCGCTGAAATCAAGCATGCAGGCTCTCAGCATATCTTCAAGTGTCTGGATTGTGCGTTCTGATTGGCCATCTGTCTGCGGGTGGTACGGGGTGCTGAACTTAAGGCGGGTACCAAGACTTTCTTGCATACTTCGCCAAAAGTAAGATGTAAATCTCGTATCTCTGTCAGATACTATGCTGACTGGTACTCCATGCAGACGCACTATCTCCTTCATGTACATGTCTGCCAAGACTTCGGTAGATTGTCCGACTCTGAAAGGTAGGAAATGAGCAGCCTTTGTGAGTCTATCTACGATCACCCATACAGCATTACGACCACTGGGACTTCTTGGAAAGCCCGTAACAAAGTCCATCGTAATGTGTTCCCATTTCCACTCGGGTATTGGGAGGGGTTGAAGTAGACATGCTGATCTCTGATGTTCAGCTTTGACTTGCTGACACACCAGGCACTTTGCCACAAAGCGTGCTATCTCTCGCTTCATTCCATGCCACCAGTAGTATTATCGCAGATCTCTGTACATCTTTGTGCCTCCAGGATGTATAGAGTATGTTGAGCTGTGAGCTTCTGACATCAGCTCCTCACGAAGTTCTCCATTTGGAACATAAAGACGTTCTCCACATCTTAGAGTCCCATCTTCGTGTATGCGGCATCCTGTCTGGATTCCAGCCTCTGTTCTTTGTCGAAGCCTCTGAAATCTTGCATCTGCTGGTAGAGCAGTTTTGATTCTTTCGACCAATGTTGATTGTAGCTGGTAGTTTGATAATTGACCGTCAATTCCTGGCATAATGACCGTTATTCCCAACTTTTCTAGATCTTTCAGCAAACCTGGTTAGGTGATCATAAAGAATGCCGATGGTCTTCTGCTTAGTGCATCAGCCACTACATTAGCCTTTCCTGGATGGTACTGCAGATCGATCTCGAAGTCTGTCATTACTTCGAGCCATCGTCTTTGTCCTAGGTTCAGGTCCTTCTGAGTGTAGACATATTTTAGGCTCTTGTGATCGGTGAATATCTCCACTCGTTCGCCGTATAGATAATCTCTCCATAGCTTCAGGGCGAAGATGACGGCGGCAAGCTCCAAGTCGTGAGTGGGATAGTTCTTCTCATGAGTCCTCAATTGTCTTGAGGCATAAGCTACAACCTTCCCATGTTGCATTAAGACACAACCCAATCCTTTTTCGGATGCATCGCTATAGATGACGAAACCTCCGGATCCAGATGGTATGGTCAAGATGGGGGTAGTAGTCAGACGCTTCTTCAACTCATCAAAAGCTGTCTGGCATTCCTCAGACCAGATAAACTCCTGGTCCTTGCGGGTAAGACGGGTAATTGGCTCTGCGATTCTTGCAAAGTTTTCTATGAACCTCCGGTAATATCCGGCAAGTCCTAGAAAGCTTCTCACCTCTGAGACGTTGGTAGGGGTTGGCCATGTCTCGACAGATGAGATCTTTGCTGGGTCCACCGAGATGCCTTCTCCTGTGATCACGTGTCCCAGAAAAGCGACACGATCAAGGAAGAACTCGCACTTGCTTAGTTTAGCATAAAGGCTCTCACGTCTCAGCGTCTCTAGCACTAGTCTCAAGTGCTCTTCGTGCTCCTCGTGACTTTTTGAATACACCAAGATGTCGTCGATGAAGACTACCACGAACTGGTCCAGATATTGGTGGAAGACTCTGTTCATCAGGTTCATGAATACGGCTGGTGCATTAGTCAGTCCAAACGGCATCACCAGGAACTCGTAATGACCATAGCGAGTCCTGAATGCTGTCTTTGGAATGTCTTCTCTCCGTACTTTGACCTGATGATAGCCAGATCTCAAGTCTATTTTTGAGAATACCACAGCTCCCGTCAGTTGGTCGAACAGATCGTCAATTCGCGGCAAGGGGTACTTGTTTTTGATTGTCAAAGCGTTGAGGGCTCTGTAATCAATACACATCCGATATGTTCCGTCCTTCTTTGGTACAAACAACACTGGTGCTCCCCAGGGTGATGTACTAGGACGAACAAATCCCTTGATTTGCAGTTCTTCAAGTTGCAGCTTCAGCTCGTCAAGCTCCTTCTTCGCCAGTCGGTACACATTTAAGGATACCGGTGCAGCTCCGGGTATCAGCTTAATAGTGAACTCTACTTCTCTGTCAGGCGGTAGGCCTGGCAATTCCTCTGGAAATACGTTTTCGAATTCTGCAATGAGTGCTGGGGGTTCTATCTCCATTGCCATGTAAGTTCTAGGAGTCTGGCCTACTCCTTGCTCGATGGTACCTCGTACGTATTCGAACTCCGGGTGTCCTGGTGGTCTAAAGGTGATACTTCCTTTTCGGCAGTCTAGGATAGCATTGTTCTGGATTAACCAGTCCATGCCTAAGACGACGTCGAAATTTGGCATTGGGAGTACCAGAAATTGCGCTCTTAGTTCTCTACTAGAAACAACTATTGAACATGTTTCAATAATGTTGGTAACTGGAACAATACCTCCTCCAGTTAGAATTTTCCAGCACTTGGGTAGCGGGGAAGTGATTAGTTTGTGCATGGTTACGAAACTACTAGATATGAATGACAGGGTTGCGCCAGAATCAAATAATACGGTTGCAGGTAATGATGCAACTAAAATGGTACCTGCGATGGTTTCTCCTTCAGGTTCTTCGGCAACTGCAGCTAAAGCAAAGGCTTGTCCATGCCTTTGTCCTCCGGGTTATTGTCTAGCCTTGAACTGGCTCTCCTGAATGGCCAGAGGTGGTCCCTTCTGATATCCTCCTGATGTGGAGGGTAGCATCTTTTGGGCAGGCGTTCCTGATTTCTGCCCGTTCTGATGAACTGCATCTTTGCGTTATGGGCAGTCCCTAGCCATATGTTGGCTAGCTCTACATATTAGGCAGAGTCCCTTCTTCTTTCTACAATCATTGATATAATGCCCCTTCTTGCCACAAAAGTGACAAGTCGGGAGTTCCTTCTTCTGGTAGGGCCCCGTCGTCTGATGCGTCTGATTTTGTGGACGACGGATAGGGCCTCCTGCCCCTTGCTGGTTTTTGGCCGGGAAGGTTGGATTTGAGCGTCTCGTTCCTCGGCCAATAGCTTCTTGTACCCTCGCTTCTGCAAGAACCTCCTCGTAGGAGATCCTTGACTGTGATGTCGTATACCTCTGAAGCTCGCAGGTGAGGCCGTGGTGGAATCTTTTGGCTTTCTCCAGCTCATTCGGTATCAAGATGGTACCGAATCGACTTAATCTGCTGAACTCCGCGTCGTAGGCGTCAACAGTCATGTTTCCTTGTTCCAAATGCAGAAATTGGGAGTATAAGGCATTTTGGACTGTTGCAGGGAAGTACTTGGCATTGAAGTGCTCCAAAAATTGTTCCCAAGTTTGATTCTTGCCGACGCTGTGCTCTATGGATTCCCACCAGTGATGGGCATTGCCTAAGAGTTGAGCTCTTACGGCGGTCATCCATAGATCGGGGGTAAGTTGCGAGCCTTCTAGTAGCATTTCTGTATTGGAGATCCAATCTGAGATCTCCTCTGGGGATTCGCTACCCTTAAAAGTTTTCGGGTTCATCTGGCGGAAGCCTTTGACGGTGCCCATTGATTGGACAGGTGCTGGTGTTGGCGCTGGGGCAGTCGTTCTTTCCAAGGCCACCATTAATGTCTGTCTCAAGGCCTCAGTCTGTTGCCACTGAGATTGTCTCAGGGCTTCAGTCTGCTGCCACTGAGTTTGCATCATAGCCTGGAGGAACTGGAACATCTGTGTTTGTCCTTCAAGTTGAGGTATCTGGGCAGGGAAGGCGGGAGGTGGTGGCAGTGGTGTTTCTGCCTGGGAGGTTTGCCCTTCATGCTGGGCTGGTGTTCCTGTCTGGGCAGGATTCTGAGGAAGGTATGGAGTCATTGGGTAGACCAACATCCTTCTCGGGGATGGGTCCCTCGGGGTGGATGGGATTCCCTGGACTTCGGGCGAGGGGTCTGTTGCTGGGTCAGCCCCATCAATCGAATGTCCACCGGGTATGTCCATTTTTCTGAAGAAAATAGAATAAGAAAAGTATAAGAAATTTATAATTGATAATCAAGCAGGATGCAAAAAAGTTTGATGAAGTCAGTGTGGATGAGACCTAGTATTTCTATCCTATAGCAGGCTTGCTGGGCATGTCATCATACCACTAGCAATAAACAGGACCTGCATGGGCCACCACTAAAACCATGTCACGTCCCAGTCCCAAAATGTGAGGAACCAGGTCACATGGCATTGGCCAGCTGACACGTTACTAAGGGTTCAATCCATTCTTATGGACCCAAGGGAACGTGCTACGCTGTCCTAAAATACTACAAGTCTAATAAAGGCAAGTCTATCTCATCCACAGGAAATGTCAGAAAATAGTGCTGAAAATATATAATGCTGAGTCTGAAATATAATATTACACAACTTGTGGAAACAAACCCACTGTCAAAATATAATAATAGTACAAAAAAGGATAGACTGGGTATCGTCTATCTAGCAAAACATCTCCATCGCCTAAGAGAGCATATCCTAGAATCAGGTAGATTCTGATGGTGTCTCCTCCAGTTCTTCCTCGGTGGCATGCCTGGTCTCCTGTCCTGGACCATACACCGTGGGGTAGTAGGCCTCATCTAAATCTGGAAGGGAACCAGGTCCTCAGTGGGACATAACAAGATACAGGAAAATAACATGCCAGGTATGAAATACTGAATAAATAAATAAATGCAGGGTGCTAACCATCTAAGTGAAAATGCAAGTAAAGACCTTATAGTACGCATGGGAATGTGTAGGTTTGACATATGCTGACTTAATTCACCAATCGTGTTGACTGGCTAGTATATGTGTCATATGCCCCCGGACACACGGGTAGCTCTGCAATCGACCATCTCCGAAGAGCATGGTACGAAGGATAAGGACTCATGGAGGGGGTGTCCCATACGTCTACTAGTTATCTTTCCCGCCCAATGTAACTAAATGCCAAGTCATACTTTTTCTGAGTTTTCCTGACAATATACTAATCTGTGATGCGTGTCACACGTACTGGTAGCTAATCAAATACGCAGCTCGCATCCCAATATGCATTGCAACCATGTTGCGTGTTCCCGTGATAGGGTTTAGGAGGATATGAGGATATCCTCTCAGATGTTGGTAGGTCTGTAAAATACTAAGTTATTTACACTTTGTGTCAACGTATTTGTTGACTGTACCTGAGGCAAGCTCAGGTACTCACAGTTATATGGAATTCAGGAAAAAAAGATAGCATATAACAGCATTTGAATTTAAACAGTAACTTGGCAAGGTATACTTGCCTACTTCCTGACTGTGCTGGACAACTGATCCCACTGTCAAGACTGAGGGTCCTTGTGACAGGGGGTCACTGACTGTGCTGGAGATGTTTTCTGTTTAAGATGTTTACAGGATTCGTAAATACCAATTTAATAAAAGGCATAATTATATAGTATATATTCTTATGTAAATATATACACATAATACATATATATATATATATATATAAGGTTCAAATATATATATAGAGTATATATAAATACATATAGATATAGTATATATAGTATTAGGCATATATAGCACATATATAATAGATATATATATACTACATATAGATATAAAAGAAAATAAGCTGGAATAAAAATATATATATATACATACATAAGTAGTATACATATATAAATAAAAATAAAGGGCATACATATATATATAATATATATGTATTCATATATAAGTAGTATATACATATATAGATATATATATATATATAGATATATATATTTCCATATATATATTTATATAAAAGAAAGAGAAAGTGCAGAAAAATGAAATATATATATAGATACATATATATTAGATATATATCTATTTACATATAATAAAAGAAAAGAAAAGTATACATATATAATATACATATTATAGTATTATATATTTATATAGATATATATATAGATATACATATATTTACATATATATATATATATATATATATAAGAGAAGAAAATGCTGAAATTAAAATATATATATATATATATATATATATATATATATATATATATATATATATATATATATTAGTATATAGTATATAGTATATATAGTAAAATAAAAATGAAAAGTATATATATATATATATAGTTATAATATACATATACATATAATAAATACTATAAATAATATATATATACATATATATATATATATATATATATATATATATATATATATATATATATATATATATATATATATATATATATATATATATATATATATAAGAGGAAAAGGAAATACATATATATTAAAGAAGATAAAATAATATATGTATATATACATATATATATATATATATTCTGTATTAATAATAATAATAATTATTTATAATATATATATAATATATATTTATTTATATAGTAATACATATATAAGTAAATATATAGATATACATATATTTTTATAATACATATATATATATAATATAAAAAAGAAAAAGAAAAAGAAAGATGTAAATATATATATAATATTTATATATTATACTGTATAATATATACAGTATATTAGTATATATTATATATATAATAGTATTTAGATAATATATAAATACATATATATATATAGATATATATATATATACATATATACATATATGTATATATAAATATATATATAAATAATAAAAAAAGGAAAATGAAGAAAATATATAAATACATATATGTACTGTATATACAGTATTATAGTATTTAATAATATATAATTAATTATATATAATAACATATATATATATATATATTAATATATACAAATATATACATATATATATACATATACATATACGTATACATAAAATAATACATATACGTACATCAGAGGGGGGTACTGTTCCGGTCAGGCCGGTGGGGCCCTAGGCTCGTCGCCGGCGGGAGCACGGCGACGGAGGAGGCGGCGGCTGGCCGTGGCGGTGGCTGCAACGGCAGCAGCAGCTAACAGCAGCAGCAGTAGTGCCGGCTTGCAACGGGGGCAGCGGCGTCAGCGGCGGTGGTGCGGTCGGTGCAGGGCGGGGGATCGGCGGAGGAGATGGTGGCGGAGAGGTTGGTAGTGGTGGTGGGGGTCTACGGTGGCGGTGGAGGTGGCTGGAGGCGATCGGGATGGGGGTGGTGGTGTAGTCGGGGAGAGGGGTCGGGGCGCTGTGGAGGTGATGGCGGCGGCTGTGGTGGTCGGGGGTGGCAGGGGGTTGGTCGGAACGGTGGAGGAGGTGGTCGACGACGGCCGGAGGCGGTGGTGGAAGTGGTTCGGGTGGTGGTGGCTGTGGGTGTTGGTGTTGGTGGAGTTGGGTCTGTGGCAGCCGTAGGCGGCGGAGGCGGTGGCCGGAGGGAGTGAGGCTTGGCCGGAGGGGAGGTGGGGTAAGGGCGAGGCTGTCGACGGAAGTTGGTCGGAGGGGGTGACCGGAGTTGGGTGGTGTGAGGGTTGGAAGTGGGGAGGGGGTCGGGTTTTATAGATTTAGGGGGAGTGGCAAGGTTAGTAAATAGGGGGAAGTTTAGGGGTGTTTTGGGTATTTTGGGTTTTTAGATTTTTATGCAGCCATTTGGATATTTATGTGGGTCCCACATGACACGTGTGCGGTCCACATTCACCAGCCAATAAGGTGATGCCACCTCACACTGAAAATTTGCATAAAAACCCCTAAAATTTCATAAATTGCAATTAGGTCCTAAAATAGGTATTTTGCGTAATTACGCAATTTGTCTGATAAATTACCCTGTTCCGAGAAAATACTAAAATGCTCAGAATTGAGAGAAAAAAGCTGTAGGAGGGTCCTGAGGGGGTGGGGGTGATTCTGGGCAGGGGTAGGGCCTGGTTTCTTGGTGATACGGGTCATCTTATTTATTATTTAATAAATACTGCGCATGGTGTTCTATAATTATTTAGAGGCAGGTAGGGCCATAATTTTACTACGGTGCCAATATACTAATTGTAGTATATTTAAAGTAGAATATTAACGTATTTTTGTCTGGATAAAACATGTGCCTGTTGGTCCTTAATCTCTAGGGGTACAGAGATGGTTAAAGAGCAAGAAATAAAATAGGAATTAAATATAAACTTTTGTAACGATACTTGTGCGTCTCAAACGAAGCTCAAAATTAAGCATCTGGGAGTTGCACAAAAATCAGGAAATTAGTTTAATAAGTCTAGGGCAGGTAGGTGAATTTTGTTTAGGAATTACAGCTAGTGTAATGCTCTAATTAATTATGTGAAGTACAGGTGCACAATCAATAGGATATGTAAACAAAATAATTTTTAAAAAGTTACAGAAATTCTAATTAGCTAAAATTAATCCTAAATTACTGAAATCTGGTCGAGGGAGTTTACAACATCATAGACAGACCGACGTCTTACGGCAGGGCATCGAGAGTGCTCATCATCTTGCTCGTGCCGTAGTAGAGAGGAGTTCCGGTCTAGCAGCAGGTTGCTCCTCAGGTTGCTCAGCTTCGGCCTAGCAACATTCATGACTTCAAGTAGCTGGAGCCTAGGGTCTTCAAGGGGACGGAGGGCATCGTCTATGTTGATGATTGGCTCGAGGACATTGAGCATCTTATGAGGGTGTCCCATCTTTCTGAGGGTCTGAAGGTTAAGGCGGTAGGATTTTAACTGTTCGACATTGCTCGCACTTGGTTCTGGAATGAGCCAATTTTTGTTGATGCAGGACAGTCTTGGGAGGTGTTCAAGGACCTCTTCAAGAAAAAGTTCTTCGCTCGGGCAGACAGGCTAGACTTGGGGAGGCAGTTTGAGAGCCTCATTCAGGGGAGCATGTCTGTGGAGGAATACGCTGCGGAGTTCGGCAGGCTGAGCAAATTTGCAGAGTATTTGGTAAGAGGGCCGGAGGTTTGGGCTATTCATTTTCATGAGGGTCTAAACTGGGAAGTGAAGATCCTTATTCCATTTTTTTATGAGACCTACTCGGAGATACTTGTGGAGGCACGCAAGGTTGAGCAGGAGTTGGGTTTGAATTCCAAGAGAGATTGTGATTCTTTTTTGGGGACCAACATCAGTACAGTATATGCCAAACATCCACATTTTCAGTCCAGGCCTTTTTAGCAGCCTCAGCAGTACCAGACTCCAGCTAGGGCACCGTTTCACCAGGAACCATAACAGTAGAGACAGTCACAGCAAGCTTTCTGCCACTTCTGCAAGAAGCCCGGCCACATCTGGAAAGTTTGCAGGAAGAGGTTGGGAGTTTGTTTATATTATGGTGCCGAGGGACATTGGATGATAGAGTGCCCTCGTCGTGCAGTTCAGGGAGCAACTTCAGTCTGAGGACCTAGGCGAGACCACCTGCAGTACAGCCGAGGAGACCGCTTCCGATCCAGCAGCAACGTTATGTCGAGCATCAGCATCAGGGAGGTACACGTCAGGGACGAGCATTTGCTATAACTATCGAGAAGGATGAGCCCACCGGAGATGTCATCAAAGGTTCTGTTCTTTTTTATTCCATTCCAGCTTTAGCTTTGTTTGATAGTGTTGTTTCTGTAAAACCCCTAATTCTAAAATTTGATTTTTTATTAATTATTAATTGAATTGTAGTAGTTATGAGAAAATTAGAAGAAATCTAATTTATTTAATTTTTATTTGAGGTGTTTGTGCATTTAGGGGATTTATGAAACCATTAGAAAATTTTCTTAATTTATTTCATGTAGGAGACCCTTTGGACAGCTGAGTAGATTTATTGTAGCACTAAAATAATTTTTAGAATTTTATATGTATATATATATATATATATGGTTTATTTAATAATTAGAAATGAAAAGAAATAGAAAGAAATGGATAATCCCCTAATGGATCAACCCGCCTACCCGCTAGTTTAGACTACCCGACCCATTAAGTGGAATAGAATAGCAGCAGCAGCCCCTTTACTCCTCACCCGCGATCAACCCCCCCCCCCCCGCGTCCCATCTTTCACCTATATATACATCGCATCTCCACCAAAAAAAAACCCCTAACCCTAATTCATCCTCTACCCATCTCCCTCTGAGCGAGACCGCCGTCGAGCCCTGACCGTCGGCCGCGCCCAGTCCAGACCGCCCCGGTCGACCGCACGACGACAGCGATCAATGCGCACAACCGTGCACTGCAGTTTGTAACAGTAACTTACTTGTGTTCCAGCCCTATTTTTTGTCACCTCGCTCGACCAAACTCGACCCCGTCTTCACCGGTACGTTCACTACTTAACCCCCTTCAATATCTGTATAATAGTTGACTTCGAACAGCGCGTAACCCTAGGCGAAAATAGTATCCAAGTTGACGAAAAAGACAACTTTTGGGTATCACAGAAAACTACGGTAACTACCTATGTTCCCGGATTCGTATCTCCCACCACAGAGATCCGAATTCGATTTTTGTTTTTGGTATACGGAGATCACTTGACTTAGTTTAATTTCTGTTATTACAATAATTTATTAGCTGCTGTATGTTAAATTAAATTAGATAGAAAAACTCAAAAATATACTTTTTTGGCAAATTCTAAAAGTTGTGATACGGAGTGCGCCCCGCCAAACTGGACCGCCCCGTCTTGTACCAAGTGTACCAAAAGGTGCGCACAAAATATCCGGACGTGTGAGATTTTGCGAAAACTGATTTGGCCGCATGTGCGCTCCAGAATCAGCCCGTATCCGCAAATATTTTCCATATCGCAACTTTTGCAAAAGTCTTGCGCATTTAGTGCACGTTCGTCAGAATGCGACAAAACTTATGCCATTGGACTCGTGGCATCGCGCTGGTCCTGTGACCCAAGTTTTACGCGATTCTGAGACAGTTTACCAAGTCGCCTATTGGCGGGCCCTACGGTTGACTTTTTGGGCAAAATTATGTTCGGCTCACCGGAATCCACATTTGGACGTACCGTTGAGTTTGTACTAACATTTAGAGTTGGTTTGACCTATAATTTATCCTATTTAGAGACTATTACCCTTGGCACACTTTTCGGTGCAAAGTGGCCCTTATGTAGAGTCGCTTTGACCCAAAATTACCGTTTTTCCCCTGTGTCCAAATTGGACGAAAGGGTAGTGGTTTCTAGCTATTTTGCTTATTCTGGAAATATTGGTGATATTTATTTCAGCATCCGGAGACGTTCATTCTGAGGTCGTAGTTTCTGACTCCTGGTGTTTGACATCTGGATCTTACATTTTTGTATCTCTCTTGCCAGGCATGTATACCTTGCCTTGTTGTACTATTTAAATTCTGTATTATTTAGCTGCATGCTATTATTATAATTGTGTGTGTCCGAGAGAGACTCGGGTGCAGTCAACGGAGGCATTGACGTTAGGATTTGTGTCTGACCTAGTGTCTAGTAGACCCACCTAAAGTTGTGGAGTTATCGATATGACTCCCAGGCCTTGACATATTTCTTATACGTATTGTGAGTCTCATGTAGGGACGGACTTGCATATGTGGTTGGCCACCTGTACGTGTAGGCGTACGACGGATAGGGTATAACTACTAATAGTGATGCATGTTAGAAGACTTAGTAGTTATTAGTAGGCGGAGCATAGACTATCGTGGTACGATGGTCCAATCCTTGTCCTTATTTGGTTGTAAGGTTGGACTACTATTCTAACGATAGACTATGAGCCAGAGTTACGACGCCGCGACATAGTAGCTAAGGCGTGTTGTGGATACAACATGCATAGATCATTGGGCGGGGAGGACGACTAGTAGGCGTATGGGACACCCACTTTCTTTATTCAACTTTTACGCTCGACGGGGCAATATGGACGATATACTATTCAGCTTTCATGTTCTTCGGAGCGATATGGACGATATACTATTCAGCTTCCACGTTCTTCGGAGCGATATGGACGATATACTATTCAGCTTCCACGTTCTTCGGAGCGATATGGACGATATACTATACAGATTCCATGCTCTTCGGAGCTGGACGTTGTTATATTACGCCCTCCTATGGGGGCATATGTGGCATATACTAGCCAGTTATTACGATTGGTGAATTACGTCAGCATATGTCTAGCCTACACTTCCCATACACTAAAAGTTGTCCTCAAGTTGCATTTCACTTAGATGGTTAGGTCACCTTTGAGTTTTTACAGTATTTACTTTATGGCATGCTTTTATGTATCTTGTTATGTCCCTCTGAGGACCTGGTCCCTTTCCAGGTGTATTGTTCATGAGTATTTGCAGGAGCGCAGATTCGGACTGACTACTTATATTGCGAGAGATCTTCTCTTCGAGCCTCATGATTGTTAGAGGTTGTATTTATATTATATTTGTCTTGTTTATTCTTTATTCTAGTTTGGCAGTAAATTTGTTTCCATCCGACTATCATCTTTAGATACTTCATTTTGGGATATGGTTATAGATATTGGTTATTCATTATATTTGATTTTCTGTGGATGAGATTAGATTATACCCTGTGATTTATGATGGTTTATACCACTGGTAAATTGTTATTCATATTACAGTGTACGTGTGTTATGGTTTCCATATATTGGAGTGCCATATTCATACGACTGGCATGCTTACGTGTCCTAGTCCTACGTATTTTAGGATTGGGACATGACATATTTTTAGTGGTGTCCCATGCAGGTCAAGAACAAATTGTCTCAGTTACGTTGCTGTACCGAGCAAGCCTGCAAATAGGATTAGAGTATAGGATCTCTTCCACAATTGACTATGACTTATCTTCCTTCCTATTCGTTCTATCGCATCATGCTTGACTCATGTGCTTCCCTGATAGTTCCTTGAGTAAAGCCTTCTCTTAGAATATAAAAGTCTCTGTTGTTAGGTAATAAGTAGGGTAACATTCCTATTAAGAGTAACTAGAACACTGACACATCACTAAGTTTAGAATATTTAAGTAAAACCTAGCATCCCTTATCTATAGAATGGCTTACCATTATTCCTTGATATAATTATGAATGACTTAAGATAGGTATACTAGGGTTAGCTATAAATCTGATCATATTGTTTGACCCTAGCATTGAGGAACCAATAGAAATCCAAGGTGGAATGTTTGGACCAACCCTAACTTTTATAGTGAGATAGTATTATAGAACTATACCTTTAGATTCTTGTCTGGATATTAGCAGACAGTACCCTAGGAAGCCGAGAGGAATGAATATAGTATTTCCTCGATCATACCTTGAATACAGAGATTTGCATATTATCTTCCCCTTAAGAAACTACGATGCTATCTAGAGCCCTCTATTTTATATTTTATATTTTACATTTTGCGATGACTAATTATGTTTTTCTTCTTTACCTTTCAACTCGTGCCACCGGACACTTCTAATTATAGGCCAGATAAATTCTCTTATGTTAAGGATATGTAGTTGCTAGGATTATAGTTGTCAATGTTAAACTTTGAAAAGTTGTGTTTGATAGTTAGAATTTGATAGTTTTGAGTTGTTCTTGTAGATTGTAACTTGATGATTACCCTTAGTTTTAAATCGCGTAATTCGTATCCATAACCCAATATAGGTTTATCCTCTTTTCACTTAAGAACCAGTAGCTCTTCCATTCTTACTATTGACACTTGTTCTAGGAGCACTATGATTAAAACTTAAGGTGACCATTACCGATATGATAAAATAGGATGATTTTCTCGTAAACCCCAATAAGAGTTTATGTTGTATTTACAGGAAAATATTATTTTGTAGAATCCTCTTAAGACTGTCACAGTATTAGATAATTGTTATAAGCAGGATAGTTTGCCTCCCAACCTAGTATCACATAGTCCTCTTGACATATTATTGTAGTATAATTGAATGACATTAACTATATACTAGCATAAGACGATAGTGTTTATTCAGACGGTAGAACTTAAAGGCCCATACCCCTATTTTTGTCAACTAGCAGATTAGACAAGGTGTTAGTACTACAACTGTAGAGACTGTAAAGTCTTATTTTTGTTTGTTTTGTGAACTTGAATCATTTGTACCTTATTTTATCATGATCTCGCGTGCGTTTATATTTTGTATACTACCTTGACTTATACTGTTATTTTATAGCCTAGTTTTGCAAGCTTATTCTTTTATCGAGCTTGTTCACGATATATGTATTAGTGGATGCATACATTAATATATTTCAGAATTAGTGTATTAAGGTCTAGCTAACCTTAGTGTGCTTGGTTCGCCCTTCGCATAACAACTTTACGTGGATTGAGATATATAGTGTCTAGTAGACAAATGTACTTGCCCTCTAGATATGCTTGAGCATATCATATCAGTTACATAACAGTACTGATACGAGCATGGGAATATGAATTACCAAAATAGGATTTTAATCCACAACTGCCTTGATAATTCCTTTTGAACTCCTTAAATGCCTTGATCCCCATACTTCTATTCTATTACCTCCCCCTTGAACTCTTTATTATTGTTATCTATCTTCCCTTATTTCGGAAAGATGAAACCTCGTGCTTGGTATAAGTTTGATATACAAATAGTACTAGGTATACCCATCGGCCAATCGCATTATTTGGTGACTATCTTTTATAATTGATTAAGGGTCTATCATATATGATATAATTGGTGTTAAAGTTTTGAGGATTGAATGACATAAGTAAATAAATTAAGGAATAATTTTCTTAATTGTATAGTCTTATATGATAGGTGGGTAAATTATAAGCAGGGTAGAAGTTGCATTGTCAAGTTGAGAGAAATTTATTTTAGATTGTGATGAAGCAAGGTTAGATAGGGAGATTCAAGTCATTTTAATCTTGAATTTTTTAAAAAAAGAAGTACTAAGATGATGAGTATTTAATGAATTTTTAAAATCTTGATAAGTGGACCAAATATTTATACTTTAAGTACATGTTTTAAATTTTAAATATTGAAGGTAAATTATTAATTTGAATTTTGAGGATAAATATAGAATTTCAGACTTGAACATTGGTGGATTGAATTTAAAATTTTTACAATTTGATGATTTGAATTAAGAGTTAAATTTTGATTGCCGGATTACCTATTGGAAATATTGAGGATGTAAATTTAAACTAAAATTCGAAGAGTACGAAATTCTTAAGTGAAAATTTGGAATAATAATTGAGTAGAATTATTTTCTAGAGAAGATTATGATAGTTGGAGATCGTGGTAAAAAATTTATGTGGGATATTAAATTCTTGAAGATTTTATATGGATTTAACTTAAATTTGGATGTGATTATTTAAAAATCGAGGAAAGATTTTAATATTTTGATTAAACAGAGGTTACCTTAATTTCGAAAGTGATTACGATAAATTAAAATATATTTTAAAATTTGGAAGAGATTGTGAATGATTTGCCTTATATGCGAATGTGAAGGGATTAACAAATTATGCCTTATTTTAATTTCGAGAATGACATATTTTTAAGATTGGATAGATTATAAACCCCCTCACCCAAAAATTAGGCCTACTTGGTTAGATAGAGAAACTAGGGCTAGTTGGTATCCAATTGAAAATAGGATACGGTATTTCTATTTAAGTTTACAAAATTTATATCACTTAGCCCACATTACCATTGCTTCGATAATTGGAGCACTACACTAGCCATTGCCTTCCTACAAATTCTACACCCTTGTCCTAGACATGCCCGCCTTCTATCCTGACCTTTGTGTAACTTATAATTAAGCTCCCTTGTGCTACATTTTAGTCGCACAATATTCGTCGTGGACGTTATTATTTAATCCTAAATAATTCTAACTTTGTGCCTTGTGCGTTCCAATTGAAATTGGAGACACAATTTTGACCCATTTCGTATAAATCCAATTTTCATCTTTGTGAAAATTTTTAATTGTTGGGCACTTTTATGCAAGGTGCATTGAGGTGTCCACACCATTGGACATGACATATGAAGAAACCTATTCCTCCTCCATATGAATCTTTTCCATAAATTTCCGAAATGTGCAACGCAACATCGCCCCCTCATTAAATCTAGCCTTACATTTTAGACAATGCAAATTATAGCCCTCCAAACATCCCCATGACAATTGGACTTAGTTTTAATTTTGAGGACAAAATTTTTATAAGTTGGGTAGGATATAAAACCCCTAATTCTAAAATCTATATTTTTTATTAATTATTAATTAAATTATAGTAATTATGAGCAAATTAGTTGAAATATAATTTATTTAATTTTTATTTTAGGTATTTGTGCATTTAGTAGATTTGTGGAACATTTGGATGTACCGATGAGTTCGGCTCACCGGAATCCACATTTGGATGTACCGTTGAGTTCGTACTGACATTTAGAGTTTGTTTGACCTATAATTTGTCCTATTTAGAGACCGTTACCCTGGCACACTTTTCGGTGCAAAGTGACCCACATGTGGAGTCACTTTGACCCAAAATTACCATTTTATCCCTGTATCCAAATTGGACGAAAGGGTAGTATTTTCTAGCTATTTTGCTCATTCTGGGAACATTGGTGATATTTATTTTAGCATCTGAAGACGTTCATTCTGAGGCCGTAGTTTCTGACTCCTGGTATTTGACATCTGGATCGTATATTTTTGTAGCTCTCTTGCTATGCAAGTATACCTTGTCTTGTTGTACTGTTTAAATTTTGTATTATTTAGCTGCATGTTATTATTATAATTGTGCGCGTCCAAGAGAGACTCGGGTGCATTCAACGGAGGCGTTAATGTTAGGACTTGTGTCTAACCTAGTATCTAGTAGACCCACATAAAGTTGTGGAGTTAACGGTATGACTCCCAAGCCTTGACACATTTCTTACACGTGTTATGAGTCTCATGTAGGGCACAAACTTGCGTATGTGGTTGGCCACCTGTACGTGTAGGCGTGCGACGGATAGGGTATAACTGCTAATAGTGATGCATATTAGAAGACTTAGTAGTTATTAGTAGGCGGAGCATAGACTATCGTGGTATGATGGTCCAATCCTTATCCTTGTTTGGTTGTAAGGTTGGACTACTATTCTAACGATAGACTATGAGCCAGAGTTACGGTGCCACGGTGTAGTAGCTAAGGCGTGTTGTGGATAAAACACACATAGATTATTCGGCGAGGAGGACGACTAGTAGGCGTATGGGACACCCACTTCCTTTATTCAGCTTTAACGCTCGACGGGGCGATATGGACGATATATTATTCAGCTTCCACGTTCTTCGGAGCGATATGCATGATATACTATACAGATTCCATGCTCTTCGGAGCTGGACGTTATTATATTACGCTCTCCTATGGGGACATATGTGGCATATACTAGCCAGTTGTCACGATTGGTGAATTACGTCAGCATATGTCTAGCCTACACTTCCCATACACTCAAAGTTGGCCTCAAGTTGCATTTCACTTAGATGGTTAGGTCACCCTTGAGTTTTTACAGTATTTACTTTATGGCATGCTTTTATGTATCTTGTTATGTCCCTCTGAGGACCTGATCCCTTTTCAGGTGTATTGTTCATGAGTATTTGTAGGAGCACAGATCCGAACTGGCTACTTATATTGCGAGAGGTCTTCTCTTCGAGCCTCGTGATTGTTAGAGGTTGTATTTATATTGTATTTGTCTTGTTTATTCTTTATTCTAGTTCGGCAGTGGATTTGTTTCCATCCGACTGTCATCTTTAGATACTTTATTTTGGGATCTGGTTATAGATATTGGTTATTCATTATATTTAATTTTTTGTGGATGAGATTAGATTATACCCTGTGATTTATGATGGTTTATACCACTGGTGAATTGTTATTCATATTACAGCATACGTGTGTTATGGTTTCCATATATTGGATTGCCATATTTATACGGCTGGCATGCTTACGTGTCCTAGTCCTACGTATTTTGGACTGGGGCGTGACAGCTTCCTATAGTTTTGTATTTATTTATTTTGCTCTAAAGCATGGTTTGGTAGCTGAGTCTTTGCTTAGGACTTGCAAGATCATGATCGGGGGAGACATTATCCTGGTTAATGATATTTGCAAGGATCGGAGAGTCACTTTGGAAGGCCAAGAGCTGAGTGTGTGTCGACTTATAATGCCACTTCCAAACTACGATATTGTACTCGGGATGGATTGGTTGAGTAGCCACCGTGCTAGTATAGATTATAGAGGAGGTATAATTTTGTTTGGTCTGCTAGGAGAGCCAAAGTTTGAGTTTGCTAGAGGAGCTGCAGAGTAGGGGAAAGGCATTATTTGTGGAGCTATGGTAGAAGACAAGTTGCCGTATCCGTTGATAGCAGAGTTCTTGGATGTGTTTCTTGAGAAATTGTCAGTATTGTCGCCAGATCGAGATATTGAATTCTCTATAGACTTGGTGCCAGGTGCAGAACCAATTTCATAATATGTCTATAGAGTAAACAACAACGAGCTGGTCGAGCTGAAGAAGCAGGTGGACGAATTACAGAATAAAGGGTTTATCAGATCGAGTTCTTTACCGTAGGGAGCCCCTGTATTGTTTGTACCAAAGAAGGATGGATTAGTGCATATGTGCATTGATTACAGTGCATTGAATTATCTCACTATCAAGAATAAATACCCTTTGCCACGGATTGATGACTTGTTTGATTAGTTGAGTGGTGCCAAGGTATTTTCTAAGATAGACTTGAGATCAGGCTACTACCAGGTGAAAGTAAAGCCGGAGGACATATCGAAGACTGCTTTTAGAACTCGGTATGGTCAGTAAGAGTTTATGGTGATGCCATTTGGGTTAACTAATGCCCCGATGGTATTTATGAACTTGATGAACAAGGTATTCCATTGGTACTTTGACAAGTTCGTGGTGGTGTTCATCAACGACATACTCATATACTCGAAGACACCGGAGGAGCACGAGGAGCATTTATGGATTGTATTGTATTGTATGTGCTGAGGAAGGAGAAGCTGTATGGAAAGCTGTCCAAGTGTAAATTCTTCTTGGACAAGATGGAGTTCTGTAAACCCCCTCGACCAAATTTGAGTTTAATTAGCTTAGATAGCTTGATTAGGGTTAATTAGATACAATTATAATTTATACTCGGAGTTTTAATTATTGTGCAGTGTTTATATTACTTAGAACGCCTTACCGTTGTTCCGATATTTAGGACACTACACTAGCTATTACCCTCAAACAAATTCTATACACTTTGCCTAGAGATACCAACTTACCATAATGACCTTCGTGTGACTCACATATACTCTTTCTTGTGCCTCATTTTAGTCGTACAAAAATTGTTACAAACGTCCATACGTAAATTCAATTAATTCCATATTTGCGTTCTTTGTCTCTTCCAATCAAAATTGGGACCCAACATCAACCCATTTTGTCCAACCCCAATTATGACATTATTATATTCTAAGTCTACCACACCCATGATGCTTGTGCCTACCCAATTTATGTGGTGCCCCGTTCCCCCTATTCGGGGAGCGCGGCTAAGAAATACTAGACGGTATCGTTCGATCAGGATAGATTGAATTAAGAACTCGTCCTCGTTATGGATTTGTTTTTTCGGAATCGATTCCCATATTCAGTGGACCGTGCCCGAAGGATCGACTTAGCGGCAGAGTCAGGAGGGACCTCTCCGCTGCATTCTTTGCTTCCTAGTTTTCGCTGTCGCTTGTTGCTTTCATGCCTTGAGTTGGTTTTCAGATTTGCTTGGGTTTTCTTGAACGGTTTCGATGGATTTCATTGCTTTCGTTCGTAGGACTGCACTTCAATTCCGATAACGGAAAGAGAAGAAGAAGTACTGATCAGCTGTTCGTGTCAATACAGGTGATCCAGCTGTAGGCGTCGCCCGAGCGGACTCCTAAAGCCCTTCTTTCCTTCTTCCTTCCAACTACTAAAGTGAGTGGCTACCAACCCGATTAGCTAGCCCTACTTGCTAGTCTTCACATCTATATCTTGTGTTCGTGCTTGACCCGATCAAACGATACCAAGTAATAACTAAAAGACTTCAAGATAATAAAGGGAATAGACTTGGGTAAAGTTATGCTTGTCATTGAAACTTGTGAACGGTTACTTACTACATGCTTGCTTATTCGAAATGTTTACCATATGCATATATACAAGTCAGAATGCTTACTTCTCATTTTATAAATATGCTATATGTAGAACACCCTTTGCCATGCATCAATTGATCAGGAAGACTATGCAAAATAAATCACACAATGCTACATATTCCCTGATTTTATTGCCTCAGCTACATAAATGGTAAACTTAACACAACGCCGTTGATCACGGACAACTTGTCCACAAGGCCTATATGTTCCTGCGGACGGTTGCTGGGGCACTAGCACCGGTCCGATCCGGACGAAACTTCAAGAATAGTCTCTCCCATAGGCGGGATGGCGTGCAGCGATACAAGTGCCTCCGTCATCTTAGCCTGAGACTAAACCCGTCCATTATGGCATCAAGCCAGTGATCCCTTCGTATATTTAAACCTGTTGCAACTAACTTGTGTCTTCTTGGCAGGGAAGGCATGGTAAGTAATGTGCAGGTGGTTCAGACGGACAGGTAAATGTCACCGAGCGGTGGCAGGTTATTTCAGTAATTTCTATATATATATTTCCTGCTGTAAAATGAACTAAGGCAAGATAGAAACCCACAAAATATGCATGCTTCATTAAAACAACGTATTGATTGGTATAGTTGGGTTAGCTTGCCTTCACCAGTACGTTTCGATGTACTGACCCTCGTTGAAACAGGTTCCTCGCACTAAGGAGAGCCGAGCGAGGAGCAGGAGACAAACCCCCAATCCAGTCCAAGCTGTAGGCACGCCTAGACCGTGCCAACCTTTTGAAGAAACATTTTGAAGAAGCATCGTGAAGAAGAAGCTAGCCACCAAGCAACCATGCAGCTTCGTGGCAAGGCAGTCGTTCCGACACATGGTCTTATATTTTGAGTTTAGTAAGGATGTAATGTATAAGACTGCTATCTCATTTTGTGTCAACACTTTTGTAAGCCCATAGAGGCAATCCTTATGACTCAGTTCAAGGAGTTTGTAATAGATGTTCATATTATCAATAAAAGAGGACTTTTCCATGTTTCAATATGTGTTTTATTTATCTGCGTACTCTGAATATGTGCTCGCTATGCAAAAATAAAATACTTAGCCTTGTGCGGTGCGCAACCTAGGCCCGCACGGCGGTCACGCCCGGGGGACGACTATCGATTCCACGGGATCGGGGCGTGACATGTTGGTATCAGAGCACAGCTTTAAAGTTCCCTTGATTCATTAAACAGGAAAAGTTCCCTAAACGATAAATCCCTATGCGAACTCCTGAACTCGTTGAGGCCAAAATGAGATACGTTCATGCAATAAGTCCATAATACATTATGATTATAATGTAATTTACCTTCCTTACAAGGAACGACACAAGCGCAACCATCAGCGCTGGCGCCAGGCGAGACAAGGACTCAGGAGAGCAGTTCCGGAACTTCAGGAAGCTCTCGGAGCCAACGGGGCATGTCTCGAACAGATTCACTTAAGCAGGTGATGCAAATGTTAACGGAGCAACGACAGAGGGATGATGCCCGCCAAGCCAAGCTCGAGAGCAACCTAGAGGCCCGGCTCTCAGTCCAACAAAAGCAGGTAGATACCCTGCAGCAGCTTGTTCAGACTATGGCCTCCAACCTGACCGCAACGGCAGCAGCGACTCCGGTGGACCAACCAATCCTCGAAGTAGAGACTCCGCTAGTGCCAAGGACGAGGGAAGTGACTGCCTTTACCTTTGCCAACTTCAAGAAAGTCTGCAACACGCCATTTAATGGGAGTGAGGACCCGATCGTGGCCCTAGATTTGCTCGCCGAGCTTGAAGATCATTTTTCTCTCCTAGAAGTGCCGGAAGACAAGCGCGTCACTTGTGCCAAATTATTGCTTTGCCTCAATGCGCACGACTGGTGGGACGTGCATCGACGATCTCTTCAACTTGGCCATGGAGAGGAGGCGATCGCATGGACGACTTTTCGTGCCGCGTTTGAGGAGGATTTTATACCCCACCTGTACGCCGTCAACGGGAAAACGAATTTGTTCAGCTCTGGCAGGGCAACATGACGGTAAAGCAGTATTCGACAGAATTCAACAAACTGGCCAAATTTGCTACCGCTTACCTACCGGATGCAGCGAGTCGTGCCAGACGTTTCGAAGGAGGGCTACGTCCTGGCATCCACGGGCACATATCCGTTCCGCAATATCAGACGATGAGGGAAGTCTTAAACCACGCCCTCTCCCTCGAACCGCAGTATCCTCACGTTGCCACCGGCGCTGTGCAAACCCCCAATCACAAACGCCAAGGCAACGATAGAGGAAACATCGCTGCAAAGCGCCCTAACAACGGCAGTTCGAAAAAGGGAAACTCGGGGCAACGATGCAATTTCTGTAGAAGGACAGGGCACGTCGAAAGTGAATGTCGTCGAAAGCATGGATTATGCCTCATATGTGGAGCTGCTGATCATGCCATTCCAAACTGTCCAAAGTCTTCAGAGCGTCGTCCACCTCAACAACCAAATCAGACTGCGACAAACCAATCCAACCGGGCTGCGCCTCAGCAAGGGCGTAATCAAGCTCAGGGCCGAGTCTACACCATGACACGGGAAGAAGCTCTAGCTTCGGATACCGTCGTGTCAGGTACCTTGCTTTTCAATAATATACCTGCTCGTGTTCTCTTTGATTCAGGTGCAACGCATAGCTTTATTTCCATAAATTTTGCCTTGGAGAACAATATAAAAATGACTCCGTTGCACCTAGATTTAAGTGTTAGCACCCCATCTGGTACGAAAATACCTGTCTGTTCAGCATGCCTAGACGGTTATATCTGTATTAGAAAAAAGAAGCTGTCGCTCGATGTCTTAGTTCTAGATGTTAGGGACTATGATATCATTTTGGGAATGGACTGGCTCGGCGCATGCGCGGCAACTATTAAGTGTGCAGAGAAGCGAGTCATTTTCCGTCTGCCCGGAGAAGCCGTATTCTGTTACACCAGTAGTCCAGCGAACGATGCGACCAGGGCCTGCATGGTGATTTCAGCAAAATCTGCTCGACGAATGCTCTACACAGGCTGCGAGGGATTCCTAGCATCGGTTCGGGACACGCGGCAGGACTACGCAAACGTAGAGTCTACTTCCGTTGAGGCAGAGTTCCCCGATGTGTTCCCGAGCGAACTACCCGACATGCCGCCAGACCGAGAGATTGAATTCACTATTGACACATTTCCAAATACACAGCCAATTTTCAAGCCTCCGTACAGAATGGCACCTGCAGAGCTGAATGAACTAAAGCGCCAACTACAAGAATTACTTGATCGCGGGTTCATCCGTCCGAGCGTGTCTCCTTGGGGCGCACCCGTGCTCTTCGTGAAGAAGAAGGACGGAACTCTACGCCTCTGCATTGACAACAGAGAATTGAACAAAGTCACAATCCGAAACAAATATCCTCTGCCACGGATAGATGACTTGTTCGATCAGTTACAAGGAGCAACGGTATTCTCTAAGATCGATCTTCGCTCGGGTTACCACCAGCTGAAGATTAAGCCCGGAGATATGCCAGACTGCTTTTCGAACCCGTTACGACCATTACGAATTTTTTGTGATGCCGTTTGGACTGATGAATGCTCCCGCTGCATTCATGGATGTTATGAATGGTGTGTTCAGGCCTTTCATCGATAAATTCGTGGTGGTTTTTATCGATGACATCTTGGTGTACTCGAAGACTAGGGATGAGCACGCAGGACACCTGCGGATGGTGCTGCAAACCCTTCGAGACAACAAGTTGTACGCCAAACTAAGTAAGTGCAAATTTTGGCTGGACTGTATCTCGTTTTTGGGGCATATCATCTCCTCGGAAGGCATCTCAGTTGATCCGAAGAAGGTAGAAGCCATCACGCAGTGGAAACGTCCGGAGTCAGCTAGCGATATCCGAAGTTTCCTTGGTCTGGCAGGGTACTACCGTAGATTCATACAGAATTTTGCTAGACTTGCTTCACCCTTGACCCAACTCACACGAAAGGGTGCGAAGTTTACTTGGATGGACGACTGTGAAGCTTCGTTTACGGATTTAAAGTAGCGCCTCGTCTCTACCCCAATTCTCGCTCTGCCGAACGGACCCGATGATTTTAAAATATATAGTGATGCCTCAGGAAAGGGTCTGGGATGTATCCTGATACAGCGGGACAAAGTGATAGCCTATGCGTCTCGACAGCTAAAGCCTCACGAGCAGAACTACCCAACGCATGATCTCGAACTTGTCGCGGTAGTGTTTGCATTGAAGCTGTGGCGTCACTATCTTTATGGCGTGCCGTGTAAAATCTATATGGACCATAAGAGCTTGAAATATTTGTACACTCAAAAGGATTTGAATCTTCGACAGCGGCGATGGCTTGAACTCCTAAGCGACTTCGATCTCACAATCAGATACACGCCTGGAAAGGGAAACGTAGTAGCTGACGCGTTGAGTCGAGTGTTTGTAGGGAGTTTGGTTATTGATGATAGGCTGCGCCAAGATCTTGAATCACTGGACATTACACTGAAAATAAGATATAAGAAGTGGGCGCAAGTAGCACAGCTGCGCCTCGAACCAGACTTGTTACATAAAGTGAAGGCCGCTCAGAAGGATGACCCATACCTGCAAAAGATTCATGCCCTTATTTTAGCAGGAAAGGCGTCCGACTTTGCGGTAAGCACGGATGGGATGCTTCGAGTGAAGGAAAGACTGTGCGTTCCGAACGACGCGGCCCTCAGACAAGAGATACTCACGGAGGCTCACTATGCTAGTTATACTTCTCATCCGGGTAGCACAAAGATGTTTCGAGATCTTCGTACGACATTTTGGTGGAACGGCTTGAAATGAGATATGGCGCAGTTTGTGTCACATTGCATGGCTTGTCAACGAGTGAAGGCCGAACACCAGAAACCAGGCGGAGAGCTGCAGAGCCTTGCTATTCCGGAGTGGAAATGGGATGATATAACGATGGATTTTATTGTTGGCTTGCCGAGGACGCAACGGGGACATGATGTAGTTTGGGTTATCGTCGATCGACTCACCAAGTCAGCTCACTTTCTGCCTATCAAATCTATTTGGAGTGCCGACCGCCTGGGTCAGATATATCTTAACAAAATCGTTCGACTCCATGGCGTGCCCGTAACCATAGTCTCCGATCGAGATGGTCGATTCATATCACGTTTCTGGGGAAGCCTGCAGTCAGCAATGGGGACGAAGTTGAAGTTTAGCTCCGCCTACCATCCACAGACCGACGGCCAAACCGAACGTGTCAACCAGATCCTCGAAGACATGCTGCGACTCTGCGCCTTGGATCTAAAGACTAGTTGGGACCTTCATCTACCCTTAGCCGAATTTGCTTACAATAATAGTTATCAATCAAGCATTCAAATGGCGCCGTATGAGGCGTTATACGGGCGGAAGTATAGATTTCCTATCTGTTGGGACGAAGTTGGTGAACGGCAAGTACTTGGCCCTGAGCTCGTGGAGTAGACCGTCTAGAAAGTTCGGCTGATTCGAGAAAGATTAAAGATAGCTCAAAGTCGTCAGAAGAGCTATGCGGATGTCCATCGGAGACTGCTAGAGTTTCAAGTAGGCGACCGGGTATTCCTCAAGGTCTCGCCCATGCGAGGGGTCAGCAGGTTCGGAGCGAAGGGAAAGCTAAGTCCATGATTTGTCGGCCCGTTCGAAATACTAAAGCGGGTTGCCTCAGTTGCTTACCAGATTGCCCTACCACCATCCCTATCCGACGTACATGATATATTCCATGTTTCCCAACTTAGGAAATATGTGTACGATCCGAGCCACGTGGTAGACCTGGAACAACTGATCCTTCAGCCCGACTTGGCGTATGTCGAACAACCTGTACAAATTTTGGATAGGAAAGAAAAGCTGCTTCGGACCCGTTCGGTTCCTCTAGTGCGCATGCTTTGGTGGAATCACTCTGTCGAAGAATCTACTTGGGAGCTCGAATCAGATATGAGGGAAAGGTTCCCCTCATTATTTCCTAGTGGTAGGTTCTATTCCTTAAGTTTCGGGACGAAACTTCCAATTAGTTGGGTAGGATGTGGTACTCCATTCCCCCTATTCGGGGAGCGCGGCTAAGAAATACTAGACGGTATCGTTCGATCGGGATAGATTGAATTAAGAACTCGTCCTCGTTATGGATTTGTTTCTTCGGAATCGATTCTCATATTCAATGGACCGCGCCCCAAGGATCGACTTAGCGGCAGAGCCAGGAGGGACCTCTCCGCTGCATTCTTTGTTGCCTAGTTTTTGCTGTCCTTTGTTGCTTTCATGCCTTGAGTTGGTTTTCGAATTTGCTTGGGTTTTCTTTAACGGTTTCGATGGATTTTATTGCTTTCGTTCGTAGGACTGTACTTCAATTCCGATAACGAAAAGAGAGGAAGAAGTACTGATGTAGAAGCATGAAAAAAAATGCTTGGAAGATCTACGCAGCGTCTTGATACAGAGCAGCGTAAGCAGAGGCCTTCAGAGCCATCCAGCGTAAAACAGGGTTCTTCATCGCCTCCATGGCGTAAAACCCAGCCGCTCTCAAAGCAGCGTTAAAGCGTACGAAGAACGCTTCGTATTCCCAAAAAGAAACTGTCCAGTCACGCAGTAAACCTGACCTCTGACTCCTGACAAAAAGTGCTGCACAGCTACCCAAACGACGGCTGGGAACGGGGGCAGACCCCTCGGGACGTGCTCCATAGTATGATGGCGGATCTCAGCATTTAATGCAGAGGATTTGGTTAAAATATCACCAAACCGGCGCTTACTAAAATCTCCCGGCGTAAACCGCTCTTTCGCGTACAAAAAGAACACGCTGCCTTATTTTACACAGGCAAACATGGGCTGTTTTACGCTCCGCAGAAGACAAACCGCCTGCCACGTCAAAAGCTGCGCTTCGTACGGGGCTCAAGGCACGTCCCTCCGCCAAAACGTACAGAGCGATAACAGTGTCCCCTCAAGGCACGTCCCTCCGTCAAAACGCACAGAGCGGTGACAGTTTCCCCTCAAGGCACATCTCCGCATTTAATGCACAGGATGATGGCAAATCTTTGCCAAAGATTTGATCTCCAAAAGCCGTAATTCTGGCTAAAGACGTCCACATCAGCACCCTGGCACGGTACGCAGTGGCCTCTACGCCCATTCAGGATCTGTGCTCCTACGGCTTCCATGCCTACTCGGCTTCTATGCCTGTTCGGCTTCTATGCCTACTCGGCTTCTACGTCCATCCGGGTTCAACGCCCTCTCGGCCTCTATGACCGCTCGGTTCCTACGCCAATCCGGCCTCTAGGACCACTCGGCTTCAACGCCCATCCGGCTTCAACGCCCTCCCAGTCTCTACGACTACCCGGCTTCCATGCCAACTCGGCTTCTATGCCTGTTCGGCTTCTATGCCTGTTCGGCTTCTATGCCTACTCAGGCTTCTATGCCTGCTCGGCTTCTATGCCATGGTGACGGACATTTGGCTTCTACGCCAACCCCTTCTACACAATGGATACGTACCTACGTGGCTTTTATGCCGTGATCTTAGTAGCAATTGTACGCGTTGTATCCCCTTAGTTGGACCCGTATCACCCGCTCATTCAAAAGATCATCTATACGTAGGCATTGGTTACTTTAACCGTTGTGTAATAGGGTGCTGTACTTTCCACTCCTCGGTTGCTACACCAACGGAGTGGTCACTGTCACCAAAACTCTATAAATAGAGACCCCTATCAATGGGGAACAAGGTCGACAATTTGGAAGATCGAACCAGGTCGGAAAATTTGGCCAAGAATACCAATACCAGATCAAAGCTTGAAACTTTGAAAGAAGGATCGAACAAGGTCACCGAACCGGAGATCAAGAGGGAGAGATGGAGAGAGAGAGAAAAATACAGAGCTCAGGCAAGGAATAGGGAGCGACGACCTTCAGCATCACGCATCCACCCTCCTTCACAACCTCCGAAGCTGCATCCTGTCTTCCACGGCACTTCTTCAACATCGTGTAGTCCAAGGGCTAAAGTGATCGACCGCAGATCAGACACCTATAGCAATTTATACCCAGATTAAATAAATTGTACTCCCGCATCCTCGTATAGGATCGAATTGTACAAGTTTGTTTGTAAACCAAAGGGCACGGGTCTCGTATAAATCCTGTCATTGAAATACACTTTCATTCTTTCGTTTAATACCACAAACAAGATGGCGACTCTGCTGGGGACGTCTTTCTCTTCTGAGGAGAAAGTAATTGCTCAACACGATGCGGTACCTATAGGAATAGTGAAGAAGACACTGGTTATTTATTTTGACCAGTCTGCCTACGAAGACATGCTTCGGACTGGGGGTAGCTCTCACTCTCTCTCCGTCCGAGACAACAGGAAGCTACGCAAAGTGTGGATGCCCAAGACATCCTCCGCCGTTCCTGTGGACTCTCCGATCTCTCCGATCTCTCCGATCTCTCCGACCAATGAGGTGGTAGCATCGCTCCCTCCGTGCCCCGCACGTAAAATTCAGTCTCCCGCTACGCGCGGTACAGACAAAACTTCTGGTAAAGCCTCAGCGCTAACCCAGGAGTATCCACTGCGCTATACGCGCAGAAATTAGTCTCCCGCTACGCGCGATACAGATAAAACTTCTGGTGAAGCCTCAGCGCTAACCGAGGAGTATCCACCGCACTATACGCACAGAAACCAGTCTCCCACTACGCGCGGTACAGACAAAACCTCTGATGGTGCCTCAATGCCAAATCAGAAGTACAGATCACGCTCCAGGCGCAGGACGACATCTGACCTCCACGGTGAACCAGATGAGCGCCGTGATCTCCGCAAGAGGAAGCAAGCAGGCGAGTACTCAACTCCTCGGCCGTTACGCCAGCAAAGAAGCAATCTGCCTATCCTCCGGATTACGCGGGAAGACGACGGTCGATTGAACACCTCTTCAGCTTTATGCCTGTCTGAGCGAATCTCCAAATCATGCCTGGGTAAGCCCCACGGCGCAAAACAAGCTCAAATTGCTACTCCTGACCTACGCGAATGCCTAGTCCAGAAGCGTAAGGAGAGGGGACCTTCCAATATGTCTATTACGCCCCCTAGGGAACAATGTTGTAATAGTCATAAGATTGTGATTGACTGCTACTGTTCTAAAGTGATCGACCGATTGAACTACTCTCAATCTTTCCCGGAAAAGGAGCACGCGTATGTGTCCGTGAACATGGCTTCATGCATACCTAGAAGAGGGTCGAGCTCAAAGCGTCTTCCCTCTGGACCTTCTAGCCAGAGAAAATTCGAAGACCTCCTCAGGAACGCTGAAGCTGGAGTATTCCAAAATACCCGTGCAAGGTCACAGCAACCAGCTCCGTACTCGTCTGATTCCGACGCTGGGGGTCGCCGATCTCCCAGATCAGATGCCGAAAGTATAGAGTCGACTTCTGCAGCGACCTATACGTACCCTTCGACGACGCCCAGAGAAATGGGAGCTTACGCCATCGAAGACGAACGCGAGGGAGCGTCGCCATCAGGAGACGCAGAACAACGCATCACTGACCTAGAGACGTCGCTGAAACAAATACAATCCGTAATGGAGAATATATACCAGATGATGCTAACTCAGCACGCGACTGCCATGGCTCAAGCATCGGTTCTGCCAACTCGGATACACGTGGGGGTGGACTTGCCACCATCCGGCCCAAGCCAAGAACCTGCTCTAGATCAAGAGTCAGCAATTCCTCCGTTTCTAACGGAAAATCCGATGCAGGCGGTCCGGGAGTTGAAAGCCCAGTTCGATGCCTTGAAGCACAAAGATCAGCTCAAGAAACTGGGAATCAACCAGCCATACCCAGCTATCTGGGAAGAAGTCCCTTTCCCTCCAAAATACAAACCTCAGGCGATGGCTCTGTTCGAGGGAAAAACATCACCAAGCCAATACATAAACTATTTCAGTATGATGACGGTGCTGCTACAAGGGAACGATGCCCTCCTCACTCGGGTGTTCAAAGGCTGCCTCTTAGGAGTAGCCTATCAGTGGTACCGTAGCTTGGCGGACAACTGCATTACTTCCTTCGAGGATTTCAAAGCTCTATTCTTCACACGATTTTACGAGGGGGGATGGACATGTCTATGTCCTCTCTCATCGAAGTCAAGCAGAAAGAAAAGGAAGACGTTCGCATCTTTATCGAACGCTTTCGTCAGGCCACCTTACAAATGCCTCCAGGAGTTCCAGACTCAGCATTGGTGGACATTTGCAGGAAGAACCTCCTTCCCGTGGTCTCGGTGTTCACAGGACCATATCAGTTCCATGATTGGCCCTCGTTCATCCTCTCGGCGGTAGCAGCCGAAGACAACAGTCGCAAGGCGCGCGACAATGGCATCATGATCTCCGCCTCTGACAGAAGCAAGAGGTCATCCCCTGGCAGCGACCATCATCGTGGTCCCAAAGGGAAGGAAGCACTAGCAATCAACACGGCCAAGCCAAAGATTGTGGCGACCGCCCAAGCGAAACCGGGGGCTCCGAGGCCCGTCGAAGTCTACTCTTTCGACGACGACGATATCCCGAGTATCTTCGAATGTCTCGTCAAAAGTGGCAAGATCACCCTCCCAGAACTAAGGCGGCCTCAGGAGGTCGGCAATACTGACGACCCAAAATACTATATCTTCCACAGATACGTACACCACCCGACAAAGGCGTGCTATGTACTAAAAAGAAATATCCAGGGGTTGATTGATGCTAAGGCCATCACTCTGTACAACACCGAGAAAACGGTCACGGCCAACATGATCTCTCTGTAGTTTGGTAATTTGCCTCCCCAAAAGGTCCCTGATGGTGTTACACCTATCTCCCGGGCAACGATGAGCCTCGTTAACCTTCCCCCTGCTAGGGATCAAGGTCACAACCTGGTGCCCCTAACTATCCGGCGGGGCGAGATTATGTGGGTTCACCAAGATTTAGTGTCAGATCTCGAGGAGGAGACCAAGGCAACCAGGGCTACCCCCAAGAAGAATCCCAAATACAGATCATGCTACATGGTCACAACTTCTTCTACATCTGACGGAGACGAGGTACTTGTCACAACCCGTTCAAGGAGGGCCTACCTCGACAATGACGGAGCAAATCAGGAAGGTACGCCGGCTGACGCTCCAGCTACCAAACCTTCAGAGCAAGATCCCGTCGTGCCAAGCATCAGCTCTGCGAAACCTACTCCGGCGAAAAAGGCAAAACAGAAAGAAGTATGCTTCGACAAACCTGTGAAAAATATTCCGAGCAAAGGTTTAGAGAAACCGTACAAGTTTGACATCCTGGCCCAACTGGCCAATACGCCAGCCAGGTTATCCATCTTCGAGCTACTCAGGCTCTCCCCCGACACTCGTCTAGCCCTGAGTGAAGCACTGATGCAGGCGGAAGTATACTTGACCCAGCTCAAGTACCCCGACGAGGAACCAGTGGCATGTCCTCAATGCCACAGCGTGATGGAGGTGGTCCCAAATATCACTTTCACTCAAGACGACATGCTATTAAAATATAATAGACATGACAGATCCCTCTATTACACCGGGTACATCAGTTCCATGGAGGTAGACCAGATTCACATAGATCCGGGATCGTCGATCAGCATCATCCCTCGCAGTCTGCTCGGGCCACTGAGAATTCCTACCAGCGAGCTGGCTTACACTACCACTATAATCGTGGGTTTCAAAGCCGGAAGGAGTAAACCATTAGGGAAGATTCGCTTGAGAGTCCAGATCGGCAACCTTAGATCAGTGGCCACATGTTACGTCATCGATTCAGAGGTATCCTACAACATTTTGCTGGGAAGACCATGGATCCACGACCACAACATCGTTCCTTCAATCCTACATCAATGCCTTAAATATATAGACGCACAAGAAACCGTACAAACGGAGGTGGCTGACCTAAACCCGTTTAAAGGAGTAGAATCCTACTATTCCGATGCCGTGTTGTATTCCCATGACCACACGGAAGAAGCGCCAGGAGTGGCGAAGAAGGAATCCCACCGGGAGCCCGAAGAGCCCTCTGCCACACTACCACTGTCAATCAGAGTGAAAGGACGAACCACTCGTCCAAAAGCCATAGAACCTACGGCTGTCCACCTAAGAGAGACCAAGTCAGGAGAAGGGGGTGATCCTCTATCGAAATCCAGATCCCGTCGCTCCGAATAGCCGTGACTAGTGAGCTGACTCGAGAAAAGAATGACCTGTTGAGGCTCCAAGAGCTGGAAGGATTAGACGAGAAACGCCTCCAAGCTCAGCAGCGCATCGCGCTCTACCAAGCACGCATTTTCAAAGCTTTTAACCATAAAGTAAAGGAAAGAGTGTTCAAAGTCGGCGAGCTAGTTCTAGCCGTGAGAAGGCCGATGATCCTAACTCACAGAAGTAAAGGCAAATTCCAGCCCAAATGGGAGGGCCCTTATGTGATCGAGACAACGTTCTCAAACGGTGCCTACAGGATAGCCCAGCCCAACGGAGATCTGTTAATGGCTCCTATCAACGGCAAATTCCTGAAAATGTACTATGCCTAATCTCTCCTGCTCAGAGAGAAAAATAGCAAGGACCTCGATTTTGACAAAACTACTTCCAAAGACATAATTAGTTGGGTTACACTCTATCATGTCCGCATGACCTCTGAATAGATATGTCCCGCTAAGAGGTTTATCGAGAGTTTATCACGTCCATACTACCTCTGATATCACTCTCACCTAACCTGTCATTTACATTCCGAAATGATGGGTCCACAACAGTCAGAAAAGAGTCGCTGTTATTTATTCCCGAAGAAGGCAGAATTACATAGGAAGGGGTACATCAAGATGGCAGAGTAATAAAGCCATGAATCTACCGCTCCAGTGCAGCTATCCTCTCATTCCTAAGGGCCAAAGTATCGGCGCGAGCCTGCTCCAGCCGTGCCTCCGGAGTATGCGCAAGGGTCAGATTAGCCCTTGCCCGAAGACAGCCCATACGGGCAGCTTCCGCACGGTCCAGATCCCGTCGCGCTTCGCTCGGTCGGCCAGTCGCTACCTCCAAACCTGCCAACCACTGGGAAGCCCACTCCTCTGCCCGAGCAAGTTTTTCCCGCAGCTTGGAGACCCTCGCCGCATTCCCTTCATGCTCGGATCGACATTGCGTCTCAACGGTAAGGGCGTCTTCCACAACAGCTCTTCTCCTATCCATCTCCAGCTTATGCGTCTGGATAGAGTTGTTTAGGCTTTCAAGCTTTGCAGCAAACCGCTCAGACATGAGGTCATACCGAGCCTGGACATCAGCATCAAGGCTGCCCTCAGTCCGCTGCAAGTATTCGTTAATCGGTTGCTCTAAACCATTAACCGCCGCCTCCAGAGTGTCAGCCACTCCAGGATTGCCAAGCCCCCTGACAACCTCGATCGAAAGCTGAGAAGTCTTCTTCAGGAGCTCGAGGTTAAGGTTCTTCGCCAACACCATCGGTACCATCGTTTTTAAGCCAGTATAGACGAGGCTGGAATGCTGCTCGATCAACGCGACTAAACCCGACTGAGTGCCCGGAGCGGCCACAACTGCAGACGAGGTAGCCACCGCCGTCTCAATAGGTGGCACGCCCAAAAAAGGTGCGATGGCGACAATCGAAGTCATCGGCATACTCGTAACAGGCGAGGTCACGATGACAGGTTCGTCCTCCCCTTGAGACGACGAAACCTCCCCGGGCGAGCTAGCCCCCGAAGACACTCCTGCCTCAAAATCCGGCGCCTCCACGTCACCGCCAGGAGCCAGAACAAAGTCGGAAGGCGCTTCAATGCCATGCTCCCCGTGGACGTCATCCCCTAAAAAAAGGACAAGAAAGCAAAATGTCAAACATAGTGGTAATCCTCCTAGGAGGAGACATCGAAATGACATTTACCCGGAACCAACGGCATATACGACGCATCTGCAGCAGATGTAGCTAAGCCACGCCTTAATGACGCGATACGAACTGTCATACCTGGAGAAGGAGGTGGGCCGACCGATATCGCCAAGAGTTCGGTCAAGCCTTCCCCGAGACGCGGTCGAGGTTCATCAGCCGGAGTCTCGCTAGGCGAGCTCGCTGACGCAGGAGTAACTCCGCCCGCTACTGACCTCAGGGAAGATTCTTCCATCTGTTGGGGCCATGCAGGCAATCCCGCTTTGCTGCTTGGAACAGCCGCAGCGACAGCCATCTCTAGCGAGGACTCTCCAGCGCCACCAGCCAGAACTGTGGAAGGTCCCTCTCTAAAAGGCGAGGAACCTCCAGCCAAAGAATCATCCCTGAGACAGGGAGATGTCGGCTCACTCACAGGAGCCCCAATACCAGGAATGCGGAGAGGACAAGCAACCGTCTCCTTCCTCCTCTTACGAAGGGAAGCTTCCTTCAGAGCAGAAGCCCATCGCTTTCCAGAAGAGACTACCAGAGCCCCCGCCGGCGGAGGCACTGCACACCTCGGCAACGGCACCAGAGGCTCATCCGGGGTACCAGACTCCTCACCCTCGTCAGAAGAGACCGAGGGGACTTCGACCCTTCCCCCAGGCTTGGCAGAAGGCACTCTGAAGCTTCCACGCATGTCAAAATCGCGATGGAAGGTGTTAATCGCCACATAGAACTGGGTGTAGGAGTGAAGGATGCGCAGCTCCGTGGAGGTGGTAACGACCGGCACGATAAAAATTGCCCCCGTATAACCCATGATAAAATATCGCCACCCTCTAGCTCCATCAATGAGTCCACCCCTGGACCTGAAGCTGGTGACGGCGTTGCCCACATGTAACTGGTCGTACCCGAACTGCCTGGCGAACCGACTAGGCAGGTAGGGCTCGAAGAAGCAATGGTCTTCGCTCCTATACAGCAGATGGGAAGGTCTAATACAGACCAACCAATTAAACGCCTCCGGAGAAAGAACGGTCTTCCCTCGACCTGAATCCTCGAGCCACAGTCCTGACTGGTTGCGGTGCACAGGAGGGGGAGTACAAAGGATCATCCAGCCATGGCTGAGATTCAAAACCAGCCGACAATCTAAAACTGTATTCACATTCCAGGAGGAATCCCTGTAATTCAATAGGAATATACCCCCTGAGCTGCTACCGGAACCGGGTGACTTAATCCGGGAATTGTGGAGAATTAACCATCCCATCAAGTGCAAGTATGGTAATTCCACCCGAGGAAAGCTCTCCCTTCGAGCTTCATCAACAAGCAACCCATCTGTCATGGCCCTCAGGCCATCCTGTATACGGCACACCATGGCAGGAAGCAAGCCCAGTCTTGCCCCAAACACCAGATGTACTGCGGGCCATAGGATGTTCCGGTGAATGCGATCTGCGGAAGCAATGCCTGGCACCACTACTTGACGCAGCCATATGGAGAGGAAACCAGCCAGCTGGGCTTCCTTAGATAGAGGCCTGCGACAGCACCTCAAATAACTGTAGGCCTTTGTACCTTCGGGGTACTTTCCTACCCCCTCAACGAGAATCTGATCGGGAGCCTTGGCGTCTTCCATAAGAGCCGCAACGACCTAGGCACTGAGGACGCCCAAGCAGTTCACGGGCTCGTTCTTGCCCCCCGAAGCTTTCTCCGACTTGGTGGCCCTAGCCCGATGGAAGAAGAGGTAGGACATCCACTTAGTGGTGTGAGCCAAATCAGAAGGCTCGTTATAAAAAGCGGTGCACGCGAAGTACTGACACATCAGCTCCTGATATACTTCCGTCACCCGAGGGTCCATATCTCCCAACTCCCGGTTGGTGGGAACGTACTCTTCATATGGGGTATCCCCCATCGGCAGTCTCGAGACAACTGCCATCTAATGAAGGGCCAACCCCAACTCCCCTAGTGGAGTGGCGAAGGTCCCGGTGAGCGGAATGTACCGCTCCATCAGTGCCAGGAAAAAATTAGGGTTCGGAGGTAGCCCGACGCTCGTCGCACTCACAGCGGCATATAGTCCAATGCCCTCCAACTCTCTCTGGAAATGCTTTAAGGCCCAGTCATCTAGGCATCTCTATCGGGAGTTCGTTCGGGCGATCCACCCATTGCACCGAGGATTCTCCTTAGGATATACCCCACCTCGACCCATGAAGTCGTTGCAGAAGGTCGGCAATTGGACCGGCTGGATCACCGAGCTATCTTCACTTGGAACACTGCCCGGGCATAGTCCTCGGAACAGCATCACAACGCCAGAAGGGCGACTAACAAATGACCCCTGGTCAGCGCCTTTCAGATGAAAGATCTTCCCCGGCTTCCCGTGAAGATCAGGAGTCAGCTTCCAAGACATCTTCCTGGGATGCGTCGCATGGGAGAAGGCCGAGATGGGATAATCCCTCGGCATCGTCGGCAGGTACAAGACCAAATCCCCGGCAGGGAAAACCCAAGGCTCCCTCTTGGGCTTCGTCTGGGATTGTTTATCAATCATGTCCCCAAAAAGAAAAGCCGGCTTTATGTACCGCTCCCCATCTACATGTACCAAGGGTTCGCCGTTGATCATACTCAACAGCATTCGCTCACCCTGAGCCGATATCAGGAGCTCCCTTTCCTCAGGATACTGGGGTCCAGAGATGGAAAATGCCACATGGGACAGATCCTCCAGATAGTTCGAGTGTAGCATCCCCGCAGCGGAGCCCATCACCTCAGCCAATGGGGACTCACCCAGATCAACTGCAAGATAATGCAAAGAAGATATGTCATTACAAGTCTGGCACAAACACACGGACCAAGGAAACGACATTCTGTGCTCTACGCCAAGATTGTACAAATTTGGTCACCTTACGCCGGAAGTCTCCTCCACGAACGTAAAATTCAAATTTTATGAAATACGCCAATTTTCGGTAGCCCGAGCTATTTACGCCCAGAGCTACGAAAATATGGAGTCTTTACGCTGATACATTAAAAATGTGGGCGTAAAAGATAAAAATGCCTCCGTGCGTCATCTTCCTCAAAAGAGGTTATCAGCATAGAAGACGACCTAGCGCAGTCACGTTCAACGTGTGCGAAGGATTTTTCGTCATTTGTGTCATCCCAAAAAGTTTTACCTCTAAAACCGGGAGCGCTAGTCGTCGGAGGGATGCTCCCCTCAGAGGGAGGTTCACCTTGCCCGACCGGAGATTCCCTCGCCGGGACAGAAGAATGAGAAGAAGAACCTATGCTCTTTCCCTTAGCGGAGGGGGTTTGTTTCGGCGCCATTTCTGAAAGACTCGAAGTGCTCGGAGAAAGAACGAAAAAAAACTCGAACGGTCGAAAGCTCTCTTTCGCAGAAGACAGATAAAAAGTTTTTTCTTTCCAGAAGCTGGGGATATATATACAGTCCGGGTCGACTCCTCGAATCCTCGGACGAACCCCTCGAGACCCTAACCAAATCTCGCAATTAATAGTTGGTTATGATTGGATGCTACGTCAGCCCACTACCCTTGGAAGACGGACAGTCAGCGAATTCGAAAGTTTTTTTTTTGTGCAACACGATTCAGCGGGTTCTACGCTAAATGAGCTTTCTACGCTCGACAGCAACGGATCTACGGTTTTACGCTCGCAAGCTACAAGTCTATGGTTTTACGCCCGGATGCCTTTGTGCTCGGTAGCTTTTATGCTCGAGAGGCCACAAACCCACGACTTTACGCTCAGCAGATACCAAATCGACGATCTCACGCTCGGTGGCGCTCAGTTTGCGCTCAGCAGCAACAGATCTGCAAACCTCACGCTCGAAGAAATTTTCTTTTTAGGAGCTACAAATCAAACAGTTCTACGCTAAAGGAGCTTTTCTACGCTCGACAGCTATGAATCTAACGGCTTTACGTTCGACAGCTACAAGTCTATGGTTTTTTTTTGCCCGGATGTCTTTGTGCTCGGTAGCATTCTATGCTCGAGAGGCAACAAACCTACGACTTCACGCTCAGGAACCACAGGTCTACGATTTCACGCTCAATGGTGTTCTACGCTCACAGGCTACAGATCTACAGTCCTACGCTAAAGGAGCTTTTCTACGCTCGACAGCTACGAATCTAACGGCTTTACGTTCGACAGCTACAAGTCTATGGTTTTTCTTGCCCGGATGCCTTTGTGCTCGGTAGCATTCTATGCTCGAGAGGCAACAAACCTACGACTTCACGCTCAGGAACCACAAGTTTACGATTTCACGCTCGATGGTGTTTTACGCTCAAGAGGCTACAGACATGATTTCCCGCTTCACGACTTTCCGTATATCCAAACAGTCCCCAAGGCGGTCAAGTGCAAAAAGTTCACACAGAAGATACTCGTTCTTGACCCAAAGCATCCCCAAGTACCCGAAGTATGCAGAGTTCAAACATTGAGAAATTACTCCTCTCGGGTCCAGAAAACTGGAGGTTCATCCAGATTCCAGTCTGAACATCTCGTCTATCAAAGTGGCAACTCAGTGTGACAGCCAAAAACCTCGACCCTGTTCCAAGGGAGTTTCGAGAGATCATTCTTGAAGACGAATTCTGAACGAAACAAAATTGCGCTCATCAGAGAGGCAACAGTTCAGAAATTCTACGCAGTCCTAGCAACAGGACAGTTCTAAATGTTCAAAAGTGCTCAGCAGCGTTCTATGGACTATCCGCTATGCATAAAGAACAGGGCCTAATACTCTTTCTATCAGAGTCAGCATAAAGATTCAGACGTGTCGAAGCTGCACATATTCAGACTTCACAAGCAACGTATGGCAAGACGATCATATGGAGAAGAAGACGATTTTATTAAAGATTAAAATCATGATTACATATGAGGGAAATCCAATCTACAAGGGTTTTTCTCTATTTCTCATGATTACATCTGAGGGAAACTCTGTCTACAAAGGAGATACCCCCTCGTCGTCTGAAGATCGCCCAGAAGCTGTTCTGGCAGGCTCTCGCTGGGCCTCAATTCTTCATCCATCTTCTCCGGCAGTCAGTCGGTTTATCGAAAATTGACTGACATATGGGTCAAACGGCGGGAGGATACAGAACTGGGCCGGCATAGATTTTGCAGATCCCATGCTCCGTGCGCCGCTCAAGCCAGGGACAGGATGAGTCTTTTTTGACTCTCGTCCGCGGGGATCTCAGAGGAAGATACACAGCATGCCAACCACTGTGGGCCAATACGACCCTTCCTCTCTCCTGGGGCAACGCCATACAAAGTTGCTGATTATCCCGAGCAAGGGAGGCTAAGACGTCCTTCCATGATCCATCGTTGCAGTGGACACTTGCTCGAAAATGCCGTCTTTTACGGCTCCCTACATGTTGGAAGAACATGATCTCCTTCTTCCTCAGATCGATCCGACAAACTCCGACGATCATCTCTGCATGACAATGGGAATGTGGTGAAGACAGGTTCACCCCCCAGCCTTTTATAGGCAAAAGAGATCACAGCGGTCCCCAATAAATCCGCCATAAAGTCAGCATCGACCGTTTCAACGCTCCATTCAGAAACATTTCGAGTTACGAGGGGCCGTTCATGCTTCATTCAAAGCGTTTCAAATACCGAGGAATTTAAAAGCTTTGAAGGGAGTCTTGTAGAAGCATGAAAAAAAAACGCTTGAAAGATCTACGCAGCGTCTTGATACAGAGCAGCGTAAGCAGAGGCCTTCAGAGCCATCCAGCGTAAAACAGGGTTCTTCATCGCCTCCATGGCGTAAAACCCAGCCGCTCTCAAAGCAGCGTTAAAGCGTACGAAGAACGCTTCGTATTCCCGAAAAGAAACTGTCCAGTCACGCAGTAAACCTGACCTCTGACTCCTGACAAAAAGTGTTGCACAGCTACCCAAACGACGGCTGGGAACGGGGGCAGACCCCTCGGGACACGCTCCATAGTATGATGGCGGATCTCAGCATTTAATGCAGAGGATTTGGTTAAAATATCACCAAATCGGCGCTTACTAAAATCCCCCGGCGTAAACCGCTCTTTCGCGTGCAAAAAGAACACGCTGCCTTGTTTTACACAGGCAAACATGGGCTATTTTACGCTCCGCAGAAGACAAACCGCCTGCCACGTCAAAAGCTGCGCTTCGTACGGGGCTCAAGGCACGTCCCTCCGCCAAAACGCACAGAGCGATAACAGTGTCCCCTCAAGGCACGTCCCTTCGTCAAAACGCACAGAGCGGTGACAGTTTCCCCTCAAGGCACGTCTCCGCATTTAATGCACAGGATGATGGCAAATCTCTGCCAAAGATTTGATCTCCAAAAGCCGTAATTCCGGCTAAAGACGTCCACATCAGCACCCTGGAACGGTATGCAGCGGCCTCTACGCCCATTCAGGATCTGTGCTCCTACGGCTTCCACGCCTACTCGGCTACTATGCCTGTTCGGCTTCTATGCCTACTCTGCTTCTGCGCCCATCCGGCTTCAACGCCCTCTCGGCCTCTATGATCGCTCGGTTCCTACGCCAATCCGGCCTCTAGGACCACTCGGCTTCAACGCCCATCCGGCTTTAACGCCCTCCCAGTCTCTACGACTACCCGGCTTCCATGCCAACTCGGCTTCTATGCCTGTTCGGCTTCTATGCCTGTTCGACTTCTATGCCTACTCAGGCTTCTATACCTGCTCGGCTTCTATGCCATGGTGACGGACATTTGGCTTCTACGCCAATCCCTTCTACACAATGGATACCTACCTACGTGGCTTTTACGCCGTGATCTTAGTAGCAATTGTACGCGTTGTGTCCCCTTAGTTGTACCCGCATCACCTGCTCATTCAAAAGATCATCTATACGTAGACATTGGTTACTTTAACCGTTGTGTAATAGGGTGCTGTACTTTCTACTCCTCGGTTGCTACACCAACAGAGTGGTCACTGTCACCAAAACTCTATAAATAGAGACCCCTATCAATGGAGAACAAGGTCGATAATTTGGAAGATCGAACCAGGTCGAAAAATTTGGCCAAGAATACCAATACCAGATCAAAGCTCGAAACTTTGAAAGAAGGATCGAACAAGGTCACCGAACCGGAGATCAAGAGGGAGAGACGGAGAGAGAGAGAAGAATACAGAGCTCAGGCAAAGAATAGGGAGCGACGACCTTCAGCATCACGCATCCACCCTCCTTCGCAACCTCCGAAGCTGCATCCTGTCTTCCACGGCACTTCTTCAACATCGTGTAGTCCAAGGGCTAAAGTGATCGACCGCAGATCAGACACCTATAGCAATTTATACCCAGATTAAATAAATTGTACTCACGCATCCTCGTATAGGATCGAATTGTACAAGTTTGTTTGTAAACCAAAGGACACGGGTCTCGTATAAACCCTGTCATTGAAATACACTTTCATTCTTTCGTTTAATACCACAAACAACTGATCAGCTGTTCGTGTCAATACAGGTGATCCAGCTGTAGGCGTCGCCCGAGCGGACTCCTAAAGCCCTTCTTTCCTTCTTCCTTCCAACTACTAAAGTGAGTGGCTACCAACCCGATTAGCTAGCCCTACTTGCTAGTCTTCACATCTATATCTTGTGTTCGTGCTTGACCCGATCAAACGATACCAAGTAATAACTAAAAGACTTCAAGATAATAAAAGGAATAGACTTGGGTAAAGTTATGCTTGTCATTGAAACTTGTGAACGGTTACTTACTACATGCTTGCTTATTCGAAATGTTTACCATATGCATATATATAAGTCAGAATGCTTACTTCTCCTTTTATAAATATGCTATATGTAGAACACCCTTTGCCATGCATCAATTGATCAGGAAGACTATGCAAAATAAATCACACAATGCTACATATTCCCTGATTTCATTGCCTCAGCTACATAAATGGTAAACTTAACACAACGCCGTTGATCACGGACAACTTGTGCACAAGGCCTATAGGTTCCTGCGGACGGTTGTTGGGGCACTGGCACCGGTCCGATCCGGACGGAACTTCAAGAATAGTCTCTCCCATAGGCGGGATGGCGTGCAGCGATACAAGTGCCTCCGTCATCTTAGCATGAGACTAAACCCGTCCATTATGGCATCAAGCCAGTGATCCCTTCGTATATTTAAACCTGTTGCAACTAACTTGTGTCTTCTTGGCAGGGAAGGCATGGTAAGTAATGTGCAGGTGGTTCAGACGGACAGGTAAATGTCACCGAGCGGTGGCAGGTTATTTCAGTAATTTCTATATATATATTTCCTGCTTAAAATGAACTAAGGCAAGATAGAAACCCACAAAATATGCATGCTTCATTAAAACAACGTATTGATTGGTATAGTTGGGTTAGCTTGCCTTCACCAGTACGTTTTGATGTACTGACCCTCGTTGAAACAGGTTCCCCGCACTAAGGAGAGCCGAGCGAGGAGTAGGAGACAAACCCCCAATCCAGTCCAAGCTGTAGGCACGCCTAGACCGTGCCAACCTTTTGAAGAAACATTTTGAAGAAGCATCGTGAAGAAGAAGCTAGCCACCAAGCAACCATGCAGCTTCGTGGCAAGGCAGTCGTTCCGACACATGGTCTTATATTTTGAGTTTAGTAAGGATGTAATGTATAAGACTGCTATCTCATTTTGTGTCAACACTTTTGTAAGCCCATAGAGGCAATCCTTATGACTCAGTTCAAGGAGTTTGTAATAGATGTTCATATTATCAATAAAAGAGGACTTTTCCATGTTTCAATATGTGTTTTATTTATCTGCGTACTCTGAATATGTGCTCGCTATGCAAAAATAAAATACTTAGCCTTGTGCGGTGCGCAACCTAGGCCCGCACGGCGGTCACGCCCGGGGGACGACTATCGATTCCACGAGATCGGGGCGTAACAATTTAGCCCCCAAGTATTTTTAAATTAATTTAGGAACACCCGGTGCATTAATTATAATCAAATTAATGTAGTGACCCAACCTCATTCAAACTACACCCAACTCCAACCCAAATCCACACACACATCCTCAAGCCTCATACTAAACACCATACACCATCCTAGTCCACTATAAATCACCAAACATGGTATTTTGCCACATCAAATTCTAAATTCCAAACTATGTGCAATTTTCTAATTATTTAGGGGTTTTATGCAATTAAGCAATGTGGTGCCCCCCTCTCATTGGCCCAACCACATGAAGAAGGGAACCCCCTTCCCTTGACCGGTCTACCATAATTTTTCCCCATATTTTAATGTACTCTATATTACTTTTTGAGGACACATCCCAACCCCATATTTCAAATTCCTTTGATCCTAGCCACATGTGCAACTTGTAGGGGCTTCACACAACCCTAGGAAACTACCCAGCTGGCCCTAATCCCAAGGAGCTCCCCTCTCTCTCTCTTCTACAAATACTACATGCTACCTCACTCATAAACCCACACAAAAACCAAACTACAAGTGAAAAACCCTAAAACCTATAAACCCCTCACCAACCTCACCACCCTCACCCGACCCCTCCCCGCAGCTTCCCCCGGCTACCACCGCCTCCGGCCACCCCTGCGACTGTTCCCCCTCCGACCAGCATCCACTCCACCACCCCCGGCCACCGCCACCGACCTCTGCTCCGCCGGTAGCAGTCGTCCTCACCCCCGTCATCCCCAACAACCCGATACCCCCGCTGCCCGAGTCGACCACCCGACCGCCCCGAGCTTCGCCACCACTTCCCGGCCTTCCACCACACCTCGTCGACGACCCCCCCGGCTCGTCACCTCCCTGCCGCAGCTCTCCCCCGGTCACCGCCTCAGCCGGCCGGCACAGCCCTCGCAACAGCAACTACTGCTGTTGACACTGCGGCTGTCGAACCCCCTCGCTGCCGGAGCTCCACCCGACCTCCCTCGCCGGCGACGACGTACCCGGCGGACACACCCCCCCACCCCCTGGACGAGGTATATACCTAGTACATACCTTGTATTTATACGCGTATAGTTAGTTTATTATTATTGTGTATATATAATACATATATGTATACGTATTCAGTTTTTGTGTATTTATGTATATACCTATTATATATATATATGCATGTATTCTAATTTTCTGTATAATTTGGTATATAATAGATATATATATATATATATATGTATGTACTCTGTATTATACTATATGTATATACATATTATGGTTATACATATATCCTATATTTGTATGTATATTACATGTTATGTATATTAGTATATTATATAAATTTATATATACTTTGTGTATTTAGTATATTATGTATCGTGTATATTAGTATATTATATAAATATATGTATATATAAATATATATATACCTTGTGTATTTAGTATATTATGTATTGTGTATATTAGTATATTATATAAATATATGTATGTATATATATATATATAAATATATATATATATATATATATACTTTGTGTATTTAGTATATTATGTATTGTGTATATATACATATAAATATATATGTATTTAACTATATATGTTGTATATGTATGTATTTATGTATATAAATTGTTATTTAAATATATGTATATGTATATGTATTTAAATTATTTATAAGGTATTATGTATTTATTTATGTTATTATTTACATATATATGTAAATTTATTTTATTAATAAGTGTATATATTCTTTTAATTAGTTATGTGTATAAAATATACCTATGTACTATGTGTATATATAAATATTATTTTGTGTATTATTAAGTAATTATATAGATGTTATTTAAATATGTACAATTAAACATACGTATTTTATTATGTTTAAATATGTATTTGTGTATATATATGTATATAAGTTATATATATATATATGTACTATGTGGTCCTAGGTAATTAAGCAATAATGGTAAAATATGTATTCTGGTAATAAATGTTGTGTTATCGTATTCCCATATGTAAGGAACTGTGATTGGTGTACACGAAACTTGAGGAACGACACGTGTACGTTTAGCTACGTACACACGTGGTCCAACTAGATGGACAGTCATTACCCTGCGTCAGTTTATTACTGCAATGTAGTGTGTCATGATCGTACTATTATAGTGACTGATGTTGGTATTATTATATTATATATAGGATCACTGGACCGTACAGGCGAGACTTCAGGAGCAGGATATTGGCATTCGTAGCTAGAGGACTCAGGCAAGTATACCTTGCTGGATTACTGTTTAAATTAAATCATAACTGTTGTATGATATCTGTTGCAATATACATATAACTGTGCGCATCCGAGATTGACTCGGGTGCAGTCGACGAATACGTCGATGAGTAGTGTACTTGACCTAGCTGCTAGCAGACTCACCTACTACTGCAAGGATATTCTGATATCTTCCTAGACAGTGACACTTGTACATGCATCACGATGGTAATTTATGTTAGGATACGGGTCCGCATACCCGACTAGCTATCGGTGCGTACGACATGCATCACGGTTTAGTACGTAATTTAGGATGATCTAGTTAGATGAGACTTGGCATATAGTTATGGGATATTAACGTCGTGTATTTGACTTGTGTATCCACATTGGGCGAGGAGGACAACTGATAGGCATATGGGATACACACATTAGACTCCGTAGTATCCAGAGGAGCCACGGATCCGATGACTTCCTTTATTCAGATATCGCGTTCTTCGGAGCGATACGGACGTATATACATTTACAGATACCTCATTCTTCAAAATGATGGACGTTACATGGACAGATACCATACTTTTCGGAGTATGAACATTATGCCTACGCCTACCCATACGTTCCAAGGTTGTCCTCATATTGCATTCACTTAGATGGTTAGCACACCCCCTTTATTTTATTCAGTACTATCTATGGCATATATTTTTTATCTTGTTACATCCCTCTGAGGACCTGGTTCCCTTATAGATTTGGACGAGGCATATTACCCTACTGTGTATGAACTTGGACTGGAGATGAGGTACGCTCTCGAGGAGGAGCTAGATGTGCTACCGTCAGAGTTTCCTTGATTACCCAGTAGGCCTTTCGCCTAGGACTGGAGCTTCTTATCTAGATAGCAGTTGCTCTAGTCATACTCTTTATTTTTGTCTTCAGTACTCTATTTTATCATTTGTAGTGGGTTTGTTCCCACCGGACATATTTGGTTTGTACTATGACATTTTGACTATGCACTTATTTTCTAGTATTTATTTCAGTACTTCTTATTGTATTGTGGATAAGATTAGACTCTGCCTGTTGTATGATAGTATTAGACTTGTTAGATTTAGGACAGCGCAGCACGCTTCGCTAGGATCCGTTAAATTGGGATATCCTCGGAGACGTGTCAGCTTGCCAATGCCACGTGGCCTGGTCCCGCGTATTTTGGGACTGGAGCATGACATGATTTTAGTGGTGGCCCATGCAGGTCTCATCAAATATTTATCACTTGTGGTATGGTAACGTGCCCAATGAGCCTGTAATAGGATAGAAATTACTATATCTCATCCACTTGATTACGCCTTTGAACCTCTTCCATATTTTAAAATATCTGTATCCTGTTTGATTGATTCTGTACTCTTTTAATAAAGTTCTATCTCTACAGCGAGATGAACCTACATAGCGGATACGAGGCCTATGTTGCCATAATGCCATCCGCCACCGCACCGAGGGAGGAGACGTCCCAGGGACCACCCGGAGAGCAGCCACAGCCACAATCACCGGTGATCCACCAGGCCCCAATGATACACTGGCACCAGACCTCTCCCGACGACAGGATGCAGCAGCCAGAGGGCCAGACTTCTCACACTGTCCCGATGCAGCACTTCGAGGGACAGACATCGAGCGCTACGCCGATGCCGCAGTTCGAGAGGCCGGCATCCTAGGAGGCACCGATGATGCAGCCGGAGGTACCACTACCACCACCTCCGCCATTTCTACCCCAGATGCCACCCTCGGAGGGACAGCCCCAGATGTTCCAGTTTTTCCAAGAGATGATGCAGGCACAGTGGCAGCAGACTGAGACCCTGAGACAGAGCCTGATAGCGGTACTAGAGAGGACACCTGCCCCAGCACCCGCACCAGCACCTGCACCTGTCCAGCCAGCGGGCACTGTACGAAGTTTTTACCAGATGGGCCAGGGAACCTTTTCGGGCAAGGAGAGTGCAGAGAAGATCTCGGATTGGGTCTCCAACACGGAGATGCTACTGGAGGCTTCGCAGCTACATCCAGACCTCTAGATGACCGCAGTGAGGGCCCAACTCAAGGGCAACGCCCATCATTGGTGGGATTCCATGGAGCGCAGCATCGGTAAGATGCAGATGTGGGAGGAGTTTCTGGAGTACTTCAATGCGAAGTATTTCTCCGTTACGGTCAGGAATGCCCTATACTCCCAGTTCCAATACCTAGAGCAAGGGAATTTGACCGTGGACGCCTACGACGCAGAGTTCAATCGACTCAGCCGATTTGGTGTCGCCCTGATACCCAACGACCTGGAGAAGGCCAGAAGATTCCATCACGGCCTTTCCTTCGAGCTGCAGAGGTATACCACCACTTAGGCGAGGATCTCTTATGAAGAGGTTCTATCAGAGGCGAGGATCCAGGAGGCCATTGGCGGAGGAGCGAGATGTTCCAGCATGAACATACCAGCCAGAGTTCAGTCCGAAGCAGAAGGACCGATCCGCCGTCCAGGAGCACAGGCACAGCAGAGGATAGTGCCATACCAACACAAGGAGCTTCCGACTTGTTACCATTATGGCAAGAAGGGACACATTATCAGAGATTGTTGGAAGAAGATCAAACTATGTATGATATGTGGAGCACGCCAACACCTTGCCAGAGACTGCCCACAGTGCAGAGATGCAGCACCACAGACCGAACAGAGGCCAGCAACACCAGTCCTGAGGATACTACCCCCGACAGGAGGTTAGCGTCCACCAGATACCGGAGGATTTCAGAGAGGACCACCCTTGGTCCCACTGGAGGCACAGTTCAACCAAGCCAGACAGCAGGCTGGAGGGCAGAGGCACGGGCAGGCCTTTGCATTAGCAACAATTGAGGAGGAACCAGAAGGGAAAGCTATCATAGGTACCATTTTAGTTGCGTCGTTACCTGTAAAAGCATTATTTGATTCTAGAGCTATACTATCTTTCATATCTAGTAGCTTCGTAGCCATGCATAAAGTAGCTACTTCCCCCTTGCCTAAGAGTTAGAAGATTCTTACCGGAGGAGGCATCGTACCCGTTACCAGCACTATTAGAACGTGCTCGGTAGTAGTATGTGGTAGGGAGATGAGAGCACGATTTTTGGTACTCCCAATGCCAACTTTTGACGTTATTTTGGGCATGGACTGGTTAAGCCAGTACAATGCTATACTAGATTGTCGGAAGGATAGCGTCACTTTTAGACCGCCAGGTTACCCGGAGTTCGAGTACATACGGGGCACCATCGAGCGAGGAGTAGGACAGACAGCTGAAGATTACATGGCTATGGAGATAGCACCCCCAGCAATTATTTCAGAGTTCGAGGATGTTTTTTCGAAGGAGTTGCCAGGCCTACCGCCTGATAGAGAGGTAGAGTTCACTATTGAGTTAGTGCCCGGAGCAGCACTAGTATCTTTAAATGTGTACCGGTTGGCAAAAAGGAGCTAGACGAGCTGAAGCTACAGTTAGAGGAGTTGCAGATCAAGGGATTTATCCGTCCTAGTGCATCACCCTGGGGAGCACCAGTGTTGTTTATACCAAAAAAGGATGGGACATTCCGGATGTGCATTGATTACAGAGCCCTTAATGCTTTGGCTATCAAGAACAAGTACCCTCTACCACGGATTGATGATCTGTTCGACCAGCTGACAGGAGCAGTGGTGTTCACGAAGATTAACTTGAGATCGGGTTATAATCAGGTAAAGGTACGGAGGGAAAACATTCCAAAGACAGCATTCAGGACTCGTTATGGTCACTACGATTTCTTAGTGATGCCTTTTGCATTAACAAATGCGCCTGTTGTGTTTATGAACCTGATGAACAGAGTCTTCCATCAGTATCTGGACCAGTTCATGGTAGTCTTCATCGACGACATCTTGGTGTATTCGAAGAGCCACGAGGAGCACAGAGAACACTTGGGGCTAGTGTTAGAGACGCTGAGGCGTGAGAGACTTTATGCCAAGCTGAGCAAGTATGAGTTTCTCCTAGATCGTGTCACTTTTCTTGGACACGTTATCTTAGGAGAAGGCATTTCGGTAGATCCTACGAAGATTTTGTCAGTAGAGACATGGCCGACCCCTACCAACGTCTCAGAGGTGAGGAGTTTCCTAGGACTTGCCGGATATTACCGGAGGTTTGTAGAGAACTTCGCAAGGATCGCAGAGCCGATGACCCGCTTGACCCGCAAGGAGAAGGAGTTCACCTGGATAGAGGAGTGTCAGACAGTATTCGATGAGCTAAAGAAGCGTCTGACTACAACACCCATCTTAACCATACCTTCTGGACCCGGAGGATTCATGATCTATAGCGATGCATCTGGGAAAGGAATAGGATGCGTCTTGATGCAGCATAGAAAAGTTGTGGCCTATGCCTCTAGGCAGCTGAGGGCCCATGAGAAGAACTATCCTACCCACGACTTGGAGCTTGCCGCAGTGATCTTTGCTTTGAAGCTTGGGAGGCACTATCTATACGGAGAGTGCGTGGAGATATTCACCAACCATAAGAGCCTGAAGTACGTCTACACCCAGAAGGACCAAAAATAGAGACAAAGACGTTGGCTCGAAGTGATGATGGACTTCGAGATCGAGCTACAGTACCATCCGGGAAAGGCAAATATGGTAGCCGATGCTTTAAGCAGGAGGCCTATAACATTTTTCCTGACTACCCAACAACATCTGTTGAGAGATCTAGAACAGTTGGGTATAGAGGTCATTATGCCCGGAGTAGACGGCCAGATATCGAGTTTCCAGTTGCAATTGACATTAGGGGAGAGGATCAAGGCTGCTTTGTCGACAGACGCCAGATTTTAGAGGCTTCAACAGAGGAAAGAGACTAGAATACCGACAGGACTGCGTATACACGAGGATGGGACTTTGAGATATGGAGATTGTCTCTATGTTCTGAATGGAGAGCTTCGTAAGGAGCTGATGACAGAGGCGAACAGTTCAACATACTCTATTTATCCAGGAGGCACGAAGATGTACAGAGACCTGAGGCAGTACTATTGGTAGAATGGGATGAAGAGGGAGATAGCCCGCTCTGTGGCAAAGTATCTGGTGTGTCAGCAAGTCAAGACTAAGCATCAGAGGTCTGCCGGATTACTTCAACCGCTCCCGATACCTGAGTGGAAATAGGAGCACATCACCATGGACTTCGTTACGGGCTTTCCGAGGAGTCCTAGTGGTCGCAATGCGGTATGGGTAATCGTAGATCGACTCACCAAGTCTGCCCACTTTTTACCCTTCAGAATTGGGCAATCTACGAAAGTCTTGGCAGACATGTATATGAGGGAGATCGTGCGACTGCATAGAGTTCCAGTCAGTATAGTGTATAACAGGGATATGAGGTTCATATCGTACTTTTGGCGGAGTATACAAGAGAGTCTCGGTACCCGCCTAAAGTTCAGCACATCGTATCACCCGTAGACAGATGGCCAGTCCGAGCGTACCATTCAGACGTTGGAGGACATATTGAGGATATAAATGCTTGACTTCAGCGGTTCATGGGAGGACCATTTGCATTTGGTCAAATTTTTCTACAATAATAGCTATTAAGTGAGCATTCAGATGGCTCCTTATGAGACATTGTATGGCAGGAAGTGTCGTTCCCCAGTATGTTGGAGCAATATAGGCGAGAGGCAGATTCTAGGGCCAGAGTTGGTCATTCGTATAGTGGAGAAGGTGAAGAAGATCCAAGGGCATCTGCGAGCAGCACAGGACAGGAAGAAGCATTGGGCAAATGTGCATCGACGACCCCTAGAGTTCCAGGTTGGAGATCATGTGTTTCTGAAGATCTCACCTACCCGAGGAATCATCAGATTTAGAGGCAGAGGAAAGCTGAGTCCGAGGTACATCGGGCCATTCGATGTGTTAGAGCGCGTCGAAGAAGTTGCTTACAGGTTAGCCTTGCCACAAACACTAGAAGAAGTTCATAACGTCTTCCATGTATCTCAGCTGAGGAGGTACATGCCAGATCAGAGTCATGTTCTTGACCACTCGGTGATCACCGTCGGGCCGAGTTTGTCATACTAGGAGAAGCCAGTAGAGATCCTGGACAGAAGCGAGAAGGTACTGCGAGGCCAGACTATCCCTCTAGTTTGCATCGCATGGAGGCATCATGCACCAGGCGAATCGACCTGGGAACGAGAGGACGATATTCAGCAGCATTTTTCCCATCTCTTCGAAGGCCTAGGTATGTAGTAGCATTTTAATTCAATAGCTAGTTTTTTTTACCATATGTCTGTTTTAATTTCGAGGACAAAATATTCTAAGGAAGGTAGATTGTAAACCCCCTCGACCAAAATTTGAGTTTAATTAGTTTAGATAGCTTGATTAGGGTTAATTAGATACAATTAGAATTTATACTCGGAGTTTTAATTATTGTGCAGTGTTTATATTACTTAGAATGCCTTACCGTTGTTCCGATATTTAGGACACTACACTAGCTATTACCCTCAAACAAATTTCATACACTTTTCCTAGACATACCAACTTACCATAATGACCTTCGTGTGACTCACAGATACTCTTTCTTGTGCCTCATTTTAGTCGCACAAAAATTGTTACAAACGTCCGTACGTAAATTTAATTAATTCCATATTTGCGTTCTTTGTCCGTTCCAATCAAAATTGGGACCCAACATCAACCCGTTTTGACCAACCCCAATTATGACATTATTATATTCTAAGTCTAATACGCCCATGATGCTTGTGCCCACCTAATTTAGCTCCCAAGTATTTTTAAATTAATTTAGGAACACCCGGTGCATTAATTGTAATTAAATTAATGTAGTAACCCAACCTCACTCAAACTAGACCCAACTCCAACCCAAACCCACACACACACCCTCAAGCCTCATACTAAACACCATACACCATCCTAGTCCACTACAAATCACCAAATATGGTGTTTTGCTACATCAAATCCTAAATTCCAAACTATGTGCAATTTCCTAATTGTTTAGGGGTTTTATGCAATTAAGCAATGAGGTGCCCCCCTCTCATTGGCCCAACCACATGAAGAAGGGAACCCCCTTCCCTTGACAGATCTACTATAATTTTTCCCCCATTTTTATGTACTCTACATTACTTTTTGAGGACACATCCCAACCCCATATTTTAAACCCCTTAGATCCTAGCCACATGTGCAACATGTGGAGACTTCACACAACCCTAGAAAACTACCCAGCCGGCCCTAATCCTAAGGAGCCCCCCTCTCTCTCTCCTACAAATACTACATGCTACCTCACTCATAAACCCACACAAAAACCAAACTACAAGTAAAAAACCCTAAAACCCATAAACCCCTCACCAACCTCACCACCCTCACCCGACCTCTCCCCGCAGCTTCCCCCGGCCACCATCTCCTCCGGCCACCCCCGCGACTGTTCCCCCTCCGACCAGCATCCACTCCACCACCCCAGACCACCGCCACCGACCGCTGCTCCGCCGGCAACAGTCACCCTCACCCCCGTCATCACCAACAACCCGATACCCCCGCTGCCCGAGCCGACCACCCGACCGCCCCAAGCCTCGCCACCACTGCCCGGCCTGCCACCACACCTCGTCGATGATCCCCCCGGCTCGTCACCTCCATCCCTACCGTAGCTCACCCCCGGTCACCGCCTCAGCCGGCCGGCACAGCCCCCGCAGCAGCAACTACTGTTGTTGACACTGCTGTTGTCGATCCCCCTCGCTTCCGAAGCTCCGCCTGACCTCCCTCGCCGGCGACGACGTGCCCGGCGGACACACACCCCCCACCCCCTGGACGAGGTATATACCTAGTACATACCTTGTATTTATACGCGTATAGTTAGTTTATTATTATTGTGTATATATAATACATATATGTATACGTATTCAGTTTTTGTGTATTTATGTATATACCTATTCTATATATATGCATGTATTCTGATTTTTTTATAATTTGGTATATAATAGATATATATATATATATATATATATATATATATATATATATATATATATATATATATATATATATATATATATGTATGTATTCTGTATTATACTATATGTATATACATATTATGGTTATACATATATCCTATATTTGTATGTATATTACATATTATGTATATTAGTATATTATATAAATATATGTATATATATATAAATATATATATACTTTGTGTATTTAGTATATTATGTATCGTGTATATTAGTATATTATATAAATATATGTATATATATAAAAATATATATATATACCTTGTGTATTTAGTATATTATGTATTGTGTATATTAGTATATTATATAAATATATGTGTATACATATATATATATATATATATATATATATATATATATATATATATATATATATATACTTTGTGTATTTAGTATATTATGTATTGTGTATATATACATATAAATATATATGTATTTAACTATATATGTTGTATATGTATGTATTTATGTATATAAATTGTTATTTAAATTTATGTATATGTATATGTATTTAAATTATATATAAGGTATTATGTATTTATTTATGTTATTATTTACATATATATGTAAATGTATTTTATTAATAAGTGTATATATTCTTTTAATTAGTTATGTGTATAAAATAGACCTATGTACTATGTGTATATATACATATTATTTTGTATATTATTAAGTAATTATATAGATGTTATTTAAATATGTACAATTAAACATACGTATTTTATTATGTTTATATATGTATTTGTGTATATATATGTATGTACTATGTGGTCCTAGCTAATTAAGCAATAATGGTAAAATATGTATTCTGGTATTAAATATTATTTTATCGTATTCCCATATGTAAGGAACTGTGATTGGTGTACACGAAACTTGAGGAACGACACGTGTACGTTTAGCTACGTATACACGTGTTCCAACTAGATGGACAGTCATGATCCTGCGTCAGTTTATTACTGCAACGTAGTATATCGTGATCTTACTATTGTAGTGACTGGTGTTGGTATTATATTATATTTAGGATCGCTGGACCGTACAGGCGAGACTTCAGGAGCAGGATATTGGCATTCGCAGCTAGTGGACTCAGGCAAGTATACCTTGCTGGATTACTATTTAAATTAAATTATAACTGTTGTATGATATCTATTGCAATATACATATAACTGTGCGCGTCCGAGATTGACTCGGGTGCAGTCGACGAATGCGTCGATGAGTAGTGTACTTGACCTAGCTGCTAGCAGACTCACCTACTACTACGAGGATATTTTGATATCTTCCTAGACCGTGACACTTGTACACTCATCACGATGATAATTCATGTTGGGATGCGGGTCCGCGTACCCGACTAGCTATCGGTGCGTACGATATGCTTCACGGTTTAGCACATAATTTAGGATGATCTAGTTAGATGAGACTTGGCATATAATTACGGGATATTTACGTCGTGTATTCGACTTGTGTATCCGTATTGGGCGGAGAGGACAATAGATAGGCGTATGGGATACACACATTGGACTTCGTAGTATCCAGAGGAGCCACGGATCCGATGACTTCCTTTATTCAGATACCGTGTTCTTTGGAGCGATACAGACGTATATACATTTGCAGATACCTCATTCTTCGGAATGATGGTCGTAACATGGACAAATACCATGCTCTTCGGAGTATGGACGTTATGCCTACGCCTACCCATACGTTCCAAGGTTGTTCTCATATTGTATTCACTTAGATGGTTAGCACACCCCCTTTATTTTATTCAGTACTATCTATGGCATACATTTTTGAATCTTGTTACGTCCCTCTGAGGACCTAGTTTCCTTCCAGATTTGGACGAGACATATTACCGCACTGTGTACGGACTTGGACTGGAGACGAGGTACGCTCTCGAGGAGGAGCTAGAGGTGCTATCATCGGAGTTTCCTTAATTACCCGGTAGGCCTTCCGCCTAGGACTGGAGCTTCTTATCTAGATAACAGTTGCTTGAGTCATACTCTTTATTTCTGTCTTCAGTACTCTATTTCATTATTTGTAGTGGGTTTGTTCCCACCGGACATATTTGGTTTGTACTATGACATTTTGACTCTGCACTTATTTTCTAGTATTTATTTCAGTACTTCTTGTTGTATTATGGATGAGATTAGACTCTGCCTGTTGGATGATAGTATTAGACTTGTTAGATTTAGGACAGCGCAGCATGCTTCGCTAGGATCCGTTAAATTGGGATATCCTCGGAGATGTGTCAGCTGGCCAATGCCACGTGGCCTGGTCCCGTGTATTTTGGGACTGGGGCATAACAATTTCTTGGGGCATGTTGTGACAGGTGATGGTATTTCAATAGATCCGAAGAAGATCACAGTAGTGGACTCTTGGAAGACCCGAGTTCAGTAGCAGAGATCAGGAGTTTCTTGGGATTGGCAGGCTACTACAGGAAGTATGAGCAAGATTTTTCGAGGATTGCCGAGCCGATGACCAGACTCACTAGGAAGGATGTAGAGTTTGTTTGGACGGAGGATTACCAGGTTGCTTTTGAGGAATTGAAGAAGATGTTGACGTTTGCCCTTATTTTAATATTACAATCAGGATCTGGAGGTTTTATTATTTATAGTGATACATCAGAAAAAGGTTTGGGTTGTGTTCTTCAGCAGAATAGAAAAGTGATTGCCTATGAATTCAGGCAATTGCGTTCTCATGAGAAGAACTATCCTACCCATGATTTAGAGTTGGAAGCAGTCATCTTTGTCCTGAAGTTATGAAAATACTATTTGTACAGAGAGCGTGTGGAGATCTTCACAGAACACAAGAGCTTGAAGTACATTTTCACACAGAAGGAGTTGAATATGAGGCAGCGTCTGTGGTTGGAACTGATGAAGGATTTTGACATCTCTTTGCAGTATCATCCTGGAAAAGCTAATGTAGTTGCCGATGTCTTGAGCAGGTATCCAGTAGCTATGTTTTTGACGCAGGATCGATATTTGTTGGAGGACTTGGAGAGCATGGGAATTGAGGTGATAGTTCCTGGTTTGGCTATGCAGATATGGGAATTGCAGATACACTCAGATTTGATAGACAAGATCAAGGTAGCACAGTATGATGATGTATCTTTGAGGAGCATCAGGGCTCAAGTGAGAGCCAGATTGGAGGATAATTTTACCATTGCTGAGGATTGTTCTTTCCGGCATGGAGTTATATTATGTGTGCCTAGTGGGGAGCTGCGTGAGGAGGTATTGCAGGAAGCGCATCGCTCTAGTATTCTATACATCCAGGTGCCAACAAGATATATCGGGATATGTGGGAGAGTGTGTGGTGGTATGGCATGAAGAGGGACGTGGCACAGTTTGTATCCAGATGCTTAGTATGCCAGCAGGTGAAAGCCGAGAGGCAGAGGCCAGGAGGTTTACTTCAGCCATTACCCATTTCAGAGTGGAAGTGGGAGCACATTACTATGGATTTTGTGTTCGAACTTCCATGATCTCCAGGAGGGAAAGACGCAATTTGGGTCATCATTGACAGGTTGACCAAGTCGGCCCACTTTTTGTCTTTTAAGGTAAATTTGTCAACGGAGAAACTGGCAGAGATTTATGTGAGGCAGATCGTCAGGATATATGAAGTTTTTGTCAACATAGTCTCATATCGGTATAGTCGTTTTATTTCTCATTTTTGGAGGAGTTTGCAGGCGAGTTTAGGCACCTAGCTCAAGTTCAGTACTGCATATCATCCCAGACAGATGGGCAGTCAGAGAGAACTATTCAGACTCTCGAGGATATGTTGTGCACTTGTGTACTAGATTTTAGGGGTTCTTGGGAGGACCATCTCTATTCGGTAGAGTTTGCTTACAACAACAGCTACCAGGCTAGTATAGAGATGTTACCATTTGAAGCTTTGTACGGTCGAAGATGTCATACTCCCTTGTAATGGGAAGATGTTGGAGAGAAAGTTTTGCTTGGGCCAAAGATGGTTATAGATGCAGCGAAGAAGGTTCAGTTGATCAGAGACAAACTTCGAATGGTGCAGGACAGCCAGCGGTATTGGACCAATAGCCACCGGAGACCTTTGGAGTTTGAGGTATAGTTTTAGACCTTTGGACTTCGAATGTTGCTTGTTATTGGTTGTTTGTTATAGATTTACTTCTTAAGGTTGTATTTTGCTCTAAGTGGGTGGTTTGGTGTTTTTGAGGATTTCTTCGACACAAGGCACAATTCGTTTTGGTGGAGAAGGAAAGCATAGTCCGCGATTCATTGGACCTTTCATTATTCTAGAGAGGATCGATGCAGTTGCTTATAGACTAGACTTGCCACCTGCACTGGAGGAAGTGCACAACATGTTTCATGTGTCACAGTTGAGATGGTACGTGGCAGATCCTAGTCATATGTTGGATCAATCGGAGATAGAGGTGGTCCCTAGTCTTAGCTATCTAGAGCAGCCAGTTGAGATTCTGATCGGAGAGAGAAGTTACTGAGAAACCAGACTATTTCTTTGGTACGCGTCGCATGGAGGCATCACTCTCCGGGGGAGTCTTCCTGGGAGAGAGAGAATAAAATGCGAGAGCGTTATCTATATTTATTTGTGCCTTCAGGTATGTTCTTTCCTAGTTATGTTCTTTTTTGTTGTTATGTTCTGTTATTTTCTGGGGGTATTTTTCGTCTTTGAATTTTGAGGACGAAATTATTTTAAGGAGGGTAGACTTGTCACTACCAATTTCATAATTAATTAAATATTATACATGATAAATAATTATTTATTGTATTATTTTATTATTGTTAGATGTTAGTTTATTATTTTGGACTTGTGTTAATGGACCTAACTAGTTTAGTTTAGACTCATGAGTGTATTGTGACTATTCTATTCTTTATCATATTCGTGCTCATTTCTATCTTAGATCTGTGATTGAGTATATTGATATTATTGGTGGCTCATTATATTGTTAGATAGTTTATCCAAACAACGTTCTACCGTCGATTCTGTGGGATAGGTTGGGCGTTGTTCTCGACTTGTACCCTTACACCGGGTATGGGTCGTGACAATATGCCTCTGTTTGGTGGCTGCATAGAGCTCCTTCAACAGAATACAGTTGCAACTATAGCCATATACCATGGACATGCTACCATATGTCCTTGGTTGGGATATATTATTGATAATATCTTGGGGTTATTTTCAACTCTGTTGTGTGCATGACTTGGTCAGCTGGACACGTAGTCAGTACTAATTGTGTGAAGATCCTTTCAGTTGTAACAGAAAGATCTTCAAGCTGAGAGCCGCATAGCTGTCGTTCACGGATAGAGTCATAGCCACATATATGATCTCGTTTAGCCTGGGTCTGATGGAGACTTTGGCCACATGATGAGGAGATCGCATAGAATCAAGAATGCATAGGCTCGATGTCGCATACGAGTGACCACGTGGCGCTGCACGTCTAACATGGTAATTAATAATTTGATATGACTTTCTGTCTTTTTGTGTGCTGCCTTTTTTACGAATCTCGAAGTTATGTCATAACTTTATGTCAGATAATTAATTCTGTGTCAGAGGTTATCTGCTGCTTTTAACCCCTTGGCTCTCTGGGCCACATATGTGGCTTATTTGCGGCCAACTTTTATTTTGAGGGTGCATAGGGTTTATGTGGCCTGCTTGGCTTCAGATTTTCTATGCTTCTACAGTAGCCACTATCTCCAAATCTCCTCAAAGTGTGCCAGTATAGCCATTCTCTTCAAACATTGTCAGAGTGCGCCAAAGTCGTTGAACTTCTTCAATTGTGCGCCTTGCATCCTAACTGACAGTGAGAGGTTATGATTACGTATCTTTTATGCCTTATTTCTCGTGAGACATGCACAAATAACTGTCCCCATGACCTATGCTTTCTTTGTATAGGGAAGCTACGTATCAAGCAGGAAACATGTTGTTCACCCACTCAATAGAATATGGGAATGATAATAGTGTGGATGATGGTTAAGGTAAGGATGATGGTGATGTTGAAAACCAGGGATGGCCGGAGGAGCTCAGGCGATCACGGGGTCGAGGAGAGGCTGTTCAGGCAAGGAGGAGGAGATGAACCGGCTAACAGGCGTGGAAGAGGTGGTAGTTCAGTGGTGGTGTCGTGTTCAGGGAAGAGGTGGTCGTGCTCGGCTATCACTGGCGGTTCAGGCGAGATGTGGCCAAAAAAAGGAGAAAGAAGAAGAGGGTGGTGAGGTGGTGGTCGGTTCAGGCGAGGGGGTTAGCTGTACTCAGGGTGTCGAGGAGGAGGAGAAGAGGAAGATGAAGAGGAGATGAAGATAACAAGGAGGAGATGGCCGGTGGCTTGCTGCCCGGCGGGGCTGTAGTATTTAGGCGGGTACGATAGTGTGGAGGATACGGCGAGGTCGTCGGCCGGAGGGAAGTGGTGATGGGTTCAGTCGGTTCAGCGGGGGTAAAGGGAAGGAGAAAGTGGCGGTGGTGATGATTGTTGCTCCGACGTCAATGTAGACGGAGGAGGAGAACGCGGAGGAGTTCACCGGAGATAGAAGGAGTCGGGGTGGTGATGAGCAACTGTGCTCATAGAGAAGGAAGTCGGGGACGGTGGTGTCTCTACCTGGGTCGATGTCGAGGTCGTCTGGCCCGGGGGACTGGGGTGCTTCGGCGAGGTCTTAGGAAGGGTTGATGAAGTCGTTGTGAAGCGGGGAGGAGATCGTGGTGCCGAGCAGAAGGTTTTACGGCTGAGGGGAAGTCGAAGAGAGGGCTGTGAGGTCGGGGTCGGCCATGTGAGTGGTGGAGGTCGGGCTCCGTCGTGCGGGAAAAGGAGGAAGAAGATGAACAGGGAGAGAAGGAAGAGGTCGGCTATGAATATGGTTTAGGTATTTGGAATAGAAAATAAAAAGAAAAAGAAATAAAAATTATATTTATATATGTAAAGGTGTAGGGTTGGGTTGACCTAGAGGATTGGGCTTGGTCGACATCCTACTTGGAGTGGGCTTGGCTTCACATGGGGATGTTTGGAGGGCTTGGATTTGCATTGTTTAAAATGTATGGCTATGATTAGATGAGGGAGTGATGTTGAGTGCTACACACTCCAAAAATTATAGGGAAAATTCACATTAAGGCGAAAATAGGTTTCTTCATGTGTTGTGTCCAATGGCGTGGACACCTCAATGCACTTTTGCATAAAAGCACCCAACAATTAAAAAATTACACAAAGATGGAAATTAGATTAAATTAATTAAAATTAGTGCAAAGGGTGTTCTAAAATTAATTAGAAGTACATGTGGCTAAAATTAGGTGGAACACAAGTATCATGGACATAGAGAACTCAGGATAGAATATTATCATAAATTGGGTTGCACAAAATGGATCAAGATTGTGTCTCCAATTTCGATTGGAACGCACAAGGATACAAAGTTAAATTTTTTAGAATTAAATATAAACGTCTACGACGTATATCGTACGACTAAAATATAGCACAAGAGAGCATAATTATAAGTTACACAAAGGTTCGAATAGATGACTGGCACGTCTAGGACAAGGGTGTGAAATTTGTAGAAAGAAAATGGCTAGTATAGTGCTCCATTTATCAAAGCAACGTTAACGTGCACTAAGTGATATAAATATTATAAAATTAATTAAAACACAGTGTTCTATTTCTATTTGGATTCAAACTAGCCCTAGTCTCTCTATCTCAGCCAAGTAGGTCTAATTTTGGTCGAGGGAGTTTACAATCTACCAAACTTAAGACAAAGTGTAGGCTAGACATATGCTAACGTAATTCACCAATCGTCGTGACTGGCTAGTATATGCCACATATGCCCCCTATAACAAGGGCACTCTGCAATATAATAATGTCCAGCTCCGAGGAGCATAGTATCAGTATAAGTAATAACGTCCAACATTCAATAGAGTGTGGTATCTGCAAAACCACAAGTAACGTCCAATACTCTAAAGAATATGGTATCTGCATAAATATATAAGTCTGTATTGCTCCGAAGAACGCAATATCTGTATAAAGGAGGTGGGTGTCCCATACGCCTACTAGTCGTCCTTCCCGCCCAATGATATATGCATATTGTATCCACAACACGCTTTAGCTACTACGCCCAGACGGAGTGCAAGTATCGGCGTTGTAACTCTGGCTCATAGTCTATTGTTAGAACAATAGTCCAATCTTACAACCAAACAAAGACAAGGATTGGACCACCGTACTATAATAGTCTATGCTCCTGGACTACTAATAACTGCTAAATCTTCTAACATGCATCACTAATAGCAGTTATGCCCTATCCGTCACACGACCTACACGTATAGGTGGCCAACCGAATATGCAAGTCTGTACCCTACATGAGACTCACAACCCATGTAAGAAATATGTCAAGGCCTGGGGAGTCATATTGATAACTCTACGACTTTAGGTGGGTCCACTAGATACTAGGTCAGACACAAGTCCTAACGTCAACGCCTTCGTTGACTGCATCCGAGTATTTCTCGGACGTGCACAGTTATATAATATTAAAATAAATAAACATGCAACTAAATAATACTAAATTTAAACAGTACAACAAAGCAAACTATACTTGCCTCGCAAGGAAGCTGTGTAGTGCCAATAACCTGCTCCTGAAGTATCGCAGAACAATCCGATAGGTCCTATATACATATAATATAATACAATACAACATCAGACATTACACTAGTACATACACAACCATAAATACACTAGACTCAGAGGGTACGTTAGGGGTGACACTGGTCAACTAGCAGGGTCAAATGTGAGTCTAATAACACGGGTGTCACATCTTCAAATATTGTACACAATTAGACAGTCAACTAACACATGTCTCGCCAGTACGTTAGTGTACACAAGGCAGACAGATCACTAATACTTAGGGTTAATGGTATAAGCAATTATGCAGGAAAAATCCACGATGTCCTAGGGTCGTACAACATAAATACATAAATAGTTATAATTAGGTTTTAACATTTAATTACTTATACAATGTATATATATGTAAACCAATCTAAATATTATGTACATACGCGTACATGTACGCGTACGGGTCATACGGTCAAATATAAATATATGATATCTTTTGGTCACTCAACATCTATAATATAGTCCTATCTAGTACTAGTATTAATTACCACAGCATGTATATGTACTAATTAATTATCCTATACACACGCACACTAGTCTTTAGGTGAACCGACACGGTCTGAACTAAACTGAACCATGAAGCAATACTAATCACAAGCACATATAAAATGAAAGGAGAGGGACAGGTTCGAACCTGGGGTTTAGCGTGCACGACACAAGGATCGGGGGGGGGGGACTGCTGCAGGTCATCTATGGTGAGGGTGACGAGTCCACAATAACGACGATAATGTCAATGTTGATGATGAAGACGAGGGTAATGATGATTGGGTTAATAATGATGATGATGAGGATGATGATTGGTGATGATGAGGATGATGATAATGATGATGGTGATGATGAGGGTAATAATGATGGTGATGATGATGGTGATGAGTATGATGATGATTAAGGTGATAATGATGATGATGATGATGATGATGATGATGATGATGATGGGAATAATGATAGTGTGGATGATGGTTAAGGTGAGGATGATGGTGATATTGAAAACCAGGGATGGCCGGAGGAGCTCAGGCGATCACGGGGTCGAGGAGAGGCTATTCAGGCGAGAAGGAGGAGAGGAACGGCTGACAGGCGGGGAAGAGGGGGTGGTTCAGTCATGGTGTCGTGTTCAGGAAAGAGGTGGTCGTGCTAGGCTATCACTGGCGGTTCAGGCGAGATATGGCCGAAAAGAGAAGGAAGAAGAAGAGGGTGGTGAGCTGGTGGTCGGTTCAGGCGAGGGGGTTGGCTACACTCAGGGTGTCGAGAAGGAGGAGAAAAGGCGGATGAAGAGGAGATGAAGATAACAGGGAGGAGATGGCTGGTGGCTTACTGCCCGACGGGGCTATGGCATTCAGGCGGGTACAGTGGTGTGGAGGATTCGGCGAGGTCGTCGGCCAGAGGGAAGTGGTGATGAGTTCAGTCGGTTCAGCCGGGGTGAAGGGAAGGAGAGAGTGGCGGTGGTGATGATTGTTGCTCCGGCGTCAATGGAGGCGGAGGAGGAGAACGCGGAGGAGTTCACCGGAGATGGGAGGAGTCAGGGTGGTAATGAGCAACTGTGTTCAGGGAGAAGGAAGTCGGGGACGGTGGTGTCTCTTCCTGGGTCGATGTCGGGGTCGTCTAGCCCGGGGGACTGGGGTGCACCGGCGAGGTCTAAGAAAGGGATAATGAAGTCGTGGTAAAGCGGGAAGGAGATCGTGGTGGCGAGAAGCGGGTTTCGTGGCTGAGGGGAAGTCGGAGAGAGGGATGTGAGGTCGGGGTCGGCCACGTGAGCGGCGAAGGTTGGGCTCCGGCGTGCGGGGGAAGGAGGAAGAAGATGAACAGGGAGAGAAGGAGGAGGTCGGCTATGAATAGGGTTTAGGTATTTGGAATAGAAAAGGAAAAGAAAAGGAAATAAAAATTGTATTTATATATGTAAAGGTGTAGGGTTGGGTTGACCTAGAGGATTGGGCTTGGTCAACATCCTACTTGGAGTGGGCTTGGCTTCACATAGGGATGTTTGGAGGGCTTGGATTTGCATTATTTAAAATGCATGGCTAGGATTAGATGATAGGGTGATGTTGAGCGCTACACACTCCAAAAATCATGGAAAAAATTCACATGAAGGCAAAAATGGGTTTCTTTATGTGTTGTGTCCAATGGCATGTACACCTCAATGCACTTTTGCATAAAAGTGCCCAACAATTAAAAAATTACACAAAGATGGAAATTAGATTAAATTAATTAAAATTAGTGCAAATGGTATTCTAAAATTAATTAGAAGTACATGGGGCTAAAATTAGGTGGGACACAAGTGTCATAGACATAGAGGACTCAAGATAGAATATTATCATAAATTGGATTGCACAAAATGGGTCAAGATTGTGTCTCCAATTTTGATTGAAACTCACAAGGATACAAAGTTAAATTTATTTAGAATTAAATATAAACGTCTGCGATGAATATCGTTCGACTAAAATGTAGCACAAGAGAGCATAATTATAAGTTACACAAAGGTCTGAATAGATAACTGGCACGTCTAGGACAAGGGTGTAAAATTTATAGTAAGGCAATGGCTAGTGTAGTGCTCCATTTATCGAAGCAACAGTAAGGTGCACTAAGTGATATAAATATTATAAAATCAATTAAAACACAGTGTTCTATTTCTATTTGGATTCAAACTAGCCCTAGTCTCTCTATCTAAGCCAAGTAGGCCTAATTTTGGTCGAGGGGGTTTACAACTATACTTTCCCAGAATTATTGTACTTTAGATTCTCGTATAGGATTTATTGTACTATGTTTTCTTTTCTTTAAAGTTTGTAATAGAAATATTTGTTCAACTTTTTGTTTATGATAAACAATATAGATGATAAAATTAGAAGGTAGGGTGAGTATAAATTTATTTAGGAAGTAAATATTGCAATTATATAGAAGCATGATTATGTTTTATTTATAAACTAGTGAGAATGTGATTGGTTATGGTAGGACACGATACGAACACACCCATATGAGAATGGTTATATATATATATATATATATATATATATATTACTTTGTATTTGTTATGTCCAGTATATACATTTACAAGAGTACATAACATGGATCATAGGTTCCTAGCAAGAGTACCTATGATCCATGTTGTGTGCTCTTGTAAATGTATATACTGGACATAACAAATACAAAGTAATATATATATATATATATATATATATATATATATATATATATATATATATATATATATATATATATATATATATATCATGTCTCTTCAACTTGAAAGTACTAAATGTTAATAACAAGGATCTCTTTATTAACATATCCTAGAATTTTTGCACTTAATATTATATAATGTTAAGTTATGAAAATCCTTAGCAAGAATTATCAAAGTTATTAAGAAACTAGAGAATTTGTATAAAACATATAAATATGCGTGATAAACTGTCATGTTTTATTATATATATATATATATTAAAATATGTAAATGATTGATTATTAGCAAGAATAAATATTTATTGACATTGGAACATTTTGACTAAACCTTAAAGTCGACTTCTAAACTATTATTTTGGTCATTGATTTCCTAAGACGTATAAGATACCAACAATTTGATTCATGATCCTACTATTGTATTTATCTATGTAATACATTTTAGATTAAGTTAGGAACTTTGAGTAACCAATAGGAACGACGATGCTTAATGTCAAGCCAAGTAACATATTGTTTGGAATTCTAGAAAATATTTATATTTAATGGTTTCCCTAGAAATTGTCTCCAATTAAATATTATTATATTCCTTATATTGAGATATAAAAGACAGGAATATTGATGGATTTTTGTATTATTAATTGAATAGTTCATACTAAGACCAACACCTTGAACTTGATAATAATTAATTTCTTATAAATCGTTTCTAGTTATAAAAGCTTATTCAACGTATATAGGTTTAGCACTTGAGTTTTGGTTGTTGTTATGCTTCTAACAAAAATTATGATTCCTTGTACATTGACATAGCCCGCTCTATATTGAAAATTACTGTGATTAAGGGAATTAGCTTGCTTATAAAGGTATGATTTTTTTTTACTATTTATGATTTTCTTATGTATATAATCTACGTGGAAATCGGTATTGAGTTATTCCACCGAAGGGGCCAGCGTACCCGAAGAATGCTACGGAGGGTTGCTCCGGGTCTCGTATATAATTTTTTAAAAATTTTGGAGCTTGTAATACAAAGGAGACTCTGCCGAAATTTTAAGAATTTTGGTAGTTAACTAAATTTTGAGTTCCAAAAATTATCGTTTATATTGAACCCTAAATTTTAGGGCACCATATTTAAATTAGTGACGGGCTCTCAAAAAATCTTAAATAAATATGTTTAGGGGACAAATAGTAAGAGTCTATGATACATAGGCCATGGACAGCAAGTCACTCAAGCAAAATCTAATTCAAGTTCCAATGTCTTCTACTATGTGCCAATTGAAAGAGTATTATTTCCTAAATTTTTATTCTCCTAATCATTCCAAGATTGAGATGAGAGTTATATTTGAACTTGGAAATTGATACGTACTTGAATCCTGAATTTGAGACATGATACATACTTGCATCCTAAAATTAGAATGAGAAATATACTTGGTTATTAGAATTTGAGATAGGACACAGAGTAGAATTAATAAGATAATAGAATATGAATTGTTTGTAACTTTAGGTTAGAGCATTGGACAGAAGAGAACAATTGGATCACACCAAAAAATCACTGTAATATAATAACAACAAAAGTTGATCAGTAGTTAAGCTCTTTCGCAAGGCATTATGATTTGAGTGTGTGAGTCTTAGCTGACTTATCTGTTCTAAATTTGTACCTATTTTGATTAAAATATTGATTATGTGAATTAATGATCTATTTTATTAGATGTACCTATTTTGATTAAAAGATCAATTAGGAAAATTGATGATTAAATAATTTTTCCACATGATGTGTGGGGCCAGACTCTAAGCACCATGTCACCCTGCCACAACCTGATTCCTGGTCACGGGATTATTTTCGAGAGAATATGATGCATGTGATCCAGGCGTATTCTCTAAATTGCATCATCATATAGAAAACTTGTTTGTGATTTTGGTAGTGAATTAATATTGTATTGATTGATGTGATTAGACACTAAGAGATCACTAGAATAGGACTTAGATAGAGTTATATTAAAGTATAATACTTCTATAGAGTTTAACAATATCAAACTCTTATCCAAGTATAAGGAAATGTCTTTCAACTATTCCACATTTTATCATATCATATCGTAAGTTCTTTTATCATTTTTGACCGAGGACTTGCTTGTCATTTTGATAACCTAGTATTGTTCAATAGGGAATGACGAGAATCCAGAAGTGATGCTGTCTCAATATTTCATAGATGATGCTGAGGAATAATCATCAATTACCAGAGGAAGCAACAAGTTTATTTTGTAACTGAGAAATTTATATAAATTAAAGGTTTTAGGAGTACTTACTAGTGTGTGTTTTACTTTAAAAAATGGATTATGAATAATAATAATATTTTTTATAGTGGAAATGTGTTTAGTATTACTTGTATTTCCATCCTAGAATATTATAGGCGACAATCGCTGATACGGGTACGAGTGTATTCGCATGGTGCGTAGCCTGGAGATGTAGTTACGTACCAGGCTCAATGTATTATGGAGAGCGGGGTGTGACATCATCTACTTATCTTTGATATGTTTCAATATCCTTAAGTACATTCGCATAACCATTGATTCACGTAACTCATTTTTGTTTAAGTCGAACACTATCTTTCGAACTAGATTCAAGATCGATTCATCCAATTTTAGATCAAATCCGTTATCGCCTACCTCAAATCATTGAACTAAATAATTCCTTAACTTGCATCAATCCGTGCTTTCCTCCAACTATCGATATCGTATCAAGTCTTCCAAATTCGAAACCATAACATCTATACTCGACTAAATTCTATCGAGCGATATCCTTCTAAATCCAAAATTTCTATTCATGCTATCTTCCATCACGCTGAATCCAATCACATCCTCTTGTATTCATTCTCAAATTTAAGTTTTAATCTATTCGATCCAATCCAAAATCGCACGCACGATCCAGTAAGTTTCCTGTTTTCTCTACCAGCTATCGTTTTATCTCTGAATATTTATCCGACATTGACTAACTTTCGTACAACTTATCCTCAATCATTCGCACTACTCTTGTACGAGTCACTCCAAATCCATAACTAGCTAAGCAATACTCATACTAAGGCTTTGCTTGATCACATCGCTTGCTGATAGTCTCGTTGCTACCCTAAATCCTTGATTGCTCGAATATTTTCTAGACGAACCATACACCACTCAGGGTTTGAGCTACTTAAGAAATCCTTAAAACTCACTCGATCCTTAAATTGCTTATTTGTCCCCGAGGCTATCGCATACACCACTCAGGGATCAAGTCACCCAAATAAGTCCTTAACCACGTTCTCATCGTTCACTCACATATACATCCAATTCGTTCCATAAAACTCATGCACGATTCCTTTTACTTCTAACTCAATAAATCTTTGTCTCGTATATTCCTATATCGCTAGTCATCCACCCAAATCATATTTGATTTATAACTTATCGATACAAATATCTGACTGAACCATTCCTTAAAATCCATGCAACGTGCACCTATTTTTGCCTTAGCAGAATTTCCTCAATCGATAGCTATCTCAATTCCTATGAATTGAGTTTGACATATCTTATCTGAACGATATTCTAGTCTCGTACACCAACTCGCTAATATTCGAGTAAAGTTATTCTAGTCCACACGTAACTTGCTAATTCTAGCACGAGTCTGCTCTCACAAAATATGACACAACTCGACACAAAGGCCATCGCATAACTATCTCATTTTAAACCAAACATCTACAAAATATTTAGACTCATTGTATGAAATAACCCAAGAAACATCAAGAGAGAGCGTCTATGTTATTACCCACAAACAAAGTTTTAAAGCAGAGAGAATTGATACAAGTCCAAGAAAGTAAAGTCGTGCTATGATACCAACATGTCATGTCTTGCATGAGCGCGATGTCGCACGAACCTAAGTTGAACTCATGTAAGACAAGCACTAAAACGGTCGATGAAATGCTAAGCCACAGAGACTCACAGATAGTCCCCAAGCAGCAAAAGTAGAATAAACACAAGTATGAGATAAAACAAGCACTTTATGATATTGAAGCAAAGGTTACAACGATGCTAGGCTGAATATTACAATCATTTAATCTCTCTCTCTCTCTCTCTCTCTCTCTCTCTCAAAACAATAAAATGTGCCAAGCGGCTTAAAACTTTGGATATGATACATTAGGCGATGTTCCAATATATTATGTCATGTATAGGTGCTTCTGCTCCAACCACAATGCTCTAAAGCTCCAGAACGAACTCCACGCCTTAGCATGCACGAAGGAAACTCCGCACCGAGTGCTCCTGTACCCTACAAGCAATATGGTAGGTTATCAGTATAATGAATGCACTGGTGGGTAGGCTTCTCGTCCACTCGACAAAACCAAAAAAAATTATTTAGTTATGTGCACCCTCTATTATGTTGTCTTTCTAATCTTGTCTTATGATCAGTTTTATGGCATAATGATATAAAGCCTAGTGGTATTGCAGGGATGCAGTGTCATGCAAAGATATAAGTAATACGTTGCAACTTACCAACTTACCATTCATCCTTTCCTGTCCAAGATAAATCAAGAGAGACAACACATATATGTATAATAAACCGAAGGAATGCATATGAAAACTTAAGTGTTATGAGCGTATCTTTGCCTCAAACGTGACCTGTTCGAACTATATTATGCAATGTGCTTCCATTCACTAAATATAGGGTGTGACACACCTCCATTATTTACCTTAATTCCTAATAAACTTGAACGCAGATTGCCACAAGCGAGCTTATTTAATCAATATAAAAAGGTCACTGGCCGAATCTATAAGCCATTTGCACTATAGACTAGGTTGAAGGTGCTCCATGCAGCGCGGCTAGCAAGCCCTGTTGTATGTCCACGACACACTCAGGCTAGCCCAGGTAGCCCCGGTATACCGTAGTTATACCTGGGATCGATTCGACCTCGGCATTCCGGCTTATCTGATCGCAAGAACTTACCCATGTGCATAGGTTTTTCATGACCATGCATGTTCTTCTCTTTCTTTATTTGTACTTTATCTGTACAAACGATAATGGTTGTAGACGCAGCTAATGAGCCCGCTACAAGCCACCCTGAGCCAATTTGGATTATCGACTGGGTTGGTGGTGCTCCATACAGCGCGGGTGGCGACCCAGCTGCACGTCCCCGACATACCCGTCGCTAATCTTTTCTTATCTTTCCTTCTTTCTTTCTTTCTTTATTTCTTTATGCAGCTCCTGATATGGGAACCGTCTTAGCGACCTTATGGTCCCGAAGACTTTTTATGTTTCTATTTGTAAATCCCCTAAACCAATTTAGGGATTATTTGTATTTTTTAAAAATTAAGACTAGGGACAAACCGAGATAATTGAAATTCTGTGAGACGATCGTAGGTACCCTCTGACCATAGTGCAACCATAGCTATACAATGTGAATTAACGTCACCTTGCGTAGTTAATTATTAATCTAGTTAATTAATTCATGGCTAATTTTACCTCAACTGGACCTGACCAAACCATATCCTTGAACCCTGGCCGGCCCAAACCCCGAGACCAATCTCGAAGCCCATCCCCTATATAAATACATAACTCCCTCCATATAAAACCCTAAATCAACAAAGCCTCACCAAACCCTAACCCTAGTCGAATACTCCCCCTCTCCCTTGCACCCAACCATCACCACCACAACCGCCGCCCCTTCAACCAACTGCCCCTTCATCCGACCCGCTGCCCCCTTCAACCGCCCTTCAGCCGACCCGCTGCCCCCTTCAGCCGCCCCTTCATCCGACCCGACTGCCCCTACATCCGACCCGCTGCCCCCTTCAGCCGTCCGTCGTACGACAAGCTGCCGACGCCAACCCGACCCCCCCTGTGCGCTGCTGCCATTGTTATCGCGCCGCGCCCGCTGTAGTGCACCGTCGCTGCTGCCATCTCGTCGGAGCCGCTGCCACCTCGCCGGAGTACGCCTCGACGAGAGCAGACCCTGTCCGAGCACGTCACGTAGAGGTAACCATGTAAAACCCTCGCTTCTTCATGTCAATATTGTAGCATCGTATCGATGTGTCAAGAAATATTGATATTGGACACAACCCTAATTATTGTGCATATTGGATTAATGACTAATAAAATCTAGAATTGGTGTAACTACTAGCAAATTCCTTAATCATGAGACATAACACCAAGGACTAGCGTTTGCACCCTAAAACCTGTACATAAACCACGTGCAATGAACATAGAAACCAAGGAACATATGTTCGTACGGAACAGAGATCGTGGACAAACCGTAACTTAAAATTATTGTCTCAAGGCTCAGGATGTTCGAGCACAGAACATGTGTGCATCTTAGCTACGCGCACATGTGACGCTGTATTCGAACGGACGTGAACTTGCAATAATATTCAAGTGTCGCGTTGTAGTCGTGTACATTTAATATTTAGCATCTGATATTAGATTGTTATATTATATTTGTGTTTAGGACCTTTAGATCAGCCAGGAGACACTACAGGAACCGGCTTTTGGCATTCACAGCTTCAGGACCCAGGCAAGATACCTTGCCATATTTACTGTCTAAATTAAATTATGCATATGTTGTATTGTGTTCTTGTTGATTTTACTTTATACAACTATGCGCGTCCGAGATTGTTCGGGTGCATTCGACGGATACGTCGATGAATTATATACTTGGCCTAGTACTTAGCAGACTCACTGCATTAGACGATACCCTATTATCGTCTGAGACCTGACACCTTACACGTTCACTGAGCCATATTCATATTGGGATGCAGGTTTGCGTACTCGACTAGCTATCGGTACGTGTAACCTACATCACGGATAGTACGTAGTTCAGGTTATATTTTATTGGTAGAGACTTGGCATATAGATACGTGGTATGCCCGTCGAGTATTCGACTGGCGTATTTACATTGGGCAGGGAGGACATTAGTAGGCGTATGCGATACACCCATTGGATTCTGTAGTATCCAGAGGAGCCACGGATCCAATGACTCCCTTTACACTAATGCCACGTTCTTCGGAGTGATATGGACGATATACTATACTGCTGCCACGTTCTTCGGAGCGATATGGCCGATATACTGTACTGCTACCATGCTCTTCGGGGTATTAGACGTTATGCCTATGCCTACCCATACGTACCAAAGTTGTCCTCACATTGCATTCACTTAGATGGTTAGCACACCCTTTATTGTATTTATTTTATTCAGTATTTTATATATGGCATGCTTCTATGTATCTTATTACGTCCCTCTGAGGACCTGGTACCTTTCCAGATTTGGACGAAGCTTACTATCCCACAGTATACGGCCCAGGACAGGAGACGAGATTCGCTACTACAGAGGAGTTAGAGGTTCTACCTTCGGAGTTTCCTTGATCACTTGGTAGGCCTATTGCCTAGGATTGGGAGCATCATTATCTAGGCAGCCGATGCCTTAGTCTTTATCTTTTATCATTCATTTCAGTACTTTCTTTCATCATATTAGTGGGTTTGTTCCCACCAGACATTATGGGTTGTACTATGATATCTTGAGACTGACGTTTATCTTCCAGCAGTTTATTATTATTTTTGCAGTTTACCTTGTGGATGAGATTAGTTACCTGTTAGTTCATTACTATGGGACATGTTAGTATTTTAGGATAGCGTAGCATTCTTCGTTAGGATCCATTAAATTAGGATATCCTCAGAGACGTGTCAGCTGGCTATTGCCACGTGGCCTAGTTCTATGTATTTTGGGACTGGGGCGTGACACTATTACTTTGCTCGGAATGACTATTTTGATAATATTTCTACCTTAATTGAGTGAACCATATTTTGTGCCGTGCTTCTGGACCGTGGCATTATCTACGTGACAAGCAATGCATCAGTGTAAAGGTTAAACATGTTAAAGAGCATATAAGATAGACTACGTAAAATATAAGCAGATCTACTTGAACAAATATTGAGTAGCAGTACAAAGATCTAATTCTTGTAGCAGGTTTACTTTCCATTTTTTATGTAAATTAGATACAAATAGGATTATTTCCTTAGCTAGGTGTGTTGAACTCTTTTAATAGTATACAACGGGTGATTTTCCTAGGGACTTGCATATACATTCCATTTTATTTGATGTGTCGGCTGCACAAAGACAGGTTCATCGGAGCCATCCACCTTAACGATGAATCACATCGGCCGAGCGAGACTCTGAGAGCGCCTTTGAAATTCTAAGTCAGAATTTCTTTTGAAGGGCCAAGTCTGAATGCCCTTGCATCAAGGAAGTCATCTCGTCGAGCTAGGCCTAGATGGGTCATCACACTTGTGCCCTTTGAATCGACTCTCCGATTGAGTCGAGCGGATCATTACACCTTGGTGACACCAACGTTACCAACGTGCTGGTTGCTTCTATAGATGCGAAGTAGCATATTTTTTTATTATGTTTTTTCGTATTATTTTTAGCTAGTATGTTAGTGGATTTAGTTTCTAGTTAAATTTATTTTATTCTACCAAGTTTATCCCCAAGGCTATTCTGAGTTGTAAAACCCCTCAAATTTAGAAATTAAATAAATAATTATTAAATAAATAAATAATAAAATATTTTTCTAGGAAGTTTTGGGAATTTTATACAGTTTTCTATGTTTTTTTTCTTTCTTTCTTTTGGATTCTAATTAGTTATTATTCCTAAAACCTATATATTACTATTATTATTATTATTATTATTATTACTAATACTAATCCCACAACTAATCCTAACACCAAAATACCCTAACCCAACAGCCAACCCGATACCGATTTTCCCCTTTCAAAGCTATATATGTGTGTGTGTGTGTATATATATATATGTACATCTTAGTTTTATTTCTTAAATACTCTCAAAACCCTAACCCTAACTCCAAACCACCAACCCTACCCCTGCCCTCAGCTGCCAGTGCCCCCCCTCCCCGGACCACCGCCGACCGCCCACGACCGCTTGGCAGTGCCACACGACAGGTCGAGCCTCACCCGCGCGGACCCGTGCGATAGCAGCCCCCCTCTTGAGCAATTTTTGCGGTTAGTTTTCTTCACCATCGCTTCATCATTTCTTGTCCCGTTTGATTCTATGGATAGACAACATAATCACCTTCTAATGCCTTTAAGTAGAATAATTTTAGGATTCTCCAGACGAGAGAAAAATCGACATAAAGATGGAGAAAAAATCATATTTCGAAATTGTCCCAAAATAGTTCAAACACCCATGTTTGCGCTCGGTTTTCTTCCAAACCGTTCGCTATTTTCAAAATATACTTAAACATGTTTTTAGAAAAACTAACCAAGTTTATTTACCTTTATATAGTTTAATTTATAAAGCTTTATTTTCCAGATTATTCAGGGTTGAAGTTGGTAAAAAAAATCAAGTTTTTAGAACCCAAAAATTTGTGATACGGGGTGCATCCCTGTCACCCTCACATTTTCAATCAAGGGTAGTTTGTTAATTGACATGGGTATTTTATTTTAGAATTAATTATATTAAATATTGTGCATGTGTAATTATTATTTGTTGTATTATTTATTGATTGATTAGATGTAGTATTTATTTTAGACTTGTGTAGGGGACCCAAACATTTAATTAGGTGCATGAACCCAACATTTATGTTAGTGTAAATTGAGCCCAAGATTAGACCCATTCATAGGCTAACCATATGATTTGGTTTTAGGTTCATAGAAGACCTATGGTAGAAGTTATGTGAAATTTGGTATCAATTTTAAATTTTTTTGAGACTGGCACATGCGTTGTTTGTCATTTCATCAAATAAATCAATATAACATATGAAAGTTTGTTTGTGACTAGTGTCATGTCTATAATTGGGTACGTGTAGGCCGTAGCTAGTCAATTTGATGATACAGGTTAATTTTGTGGGTTTTCCTCCGATATGGAGATTTGTGCATATCACTTCTTGATACAGACACGTAGTTGATCTAATTATTATACGTATTATTCATATTTAGTATATTAGACTTGCTCGTATCCTTTGGGATGCGTTTGCTTGTGTGGTGGAGCCGTATCGCAAGCGTATCATAGAATGAGTGTGATACGGGTGCAGTGCACTCCACGTGTTTGGTTTATTGTCCTCATTTCTATGTGTGGTTGTGTATATACATATGTATGAGATATGGTGTATGATATATATGTATTATATATATATTTATAGTATATAGTATACATAAGTGTATATAGCTATATGTATATATATATATATATATATATATATATATATATATATATATATATATATATATAGAGAGAGAGAGAGAGAGAGAGATATGCATATGTGTCACGTCCCAGTCCCAAAATATATAGGACTAGGACATGTAAGCATGCCAGCCGCATGGATATGGCAACTCCAATATATGGAAACCATAACCCATACGTACGCTGTAATATGAATATCAAATCCACAGGTGGTATAAAATGTATCACAAGTCACATGGTACAATCTAAATCTCATCCACAAAAAATCAATATAAATAAATGACCAACATCTATATAACTAGATCTCAATAAGAAGTATCTAAAGATGACAGTCGGATGGAAATAAATTCACTACCAACTCGAATATAAAAGCAACACAATATAAGTACAGCACCAAATAAATACTAGGCCCGAAGAGTAAAACTCCTCAACGATCAGTAGCAAGTCTGGATCTGCGCTCCTGTGAATACTCGTAAATATCTACACCTGAAAATAGACCAGGTTCTCAGAGGAATGTAACAAGATACATAGAAGCAAGCCAATTTAAATTCAGTAAACATGCATAATATTTGAAAATAAATAAGTACGCTGTACAAGACAATCTATATGAATGCAAATAAGGACAACTTTTTGACGTATGGGCAAAGGTAGGCTACTCGATCTATCTCACAACTCACACACTCGTCAGTGGACATCAGAAATTGACATACCGCGGGGGTAGCGACCAGCGAGACTCCAGAAATTGATATACCGCGGGGGTAGCGACCAGCACGAAATACGCCCGTAGTGCGAGCTATATACTACGGTTTACCAGAGTGGTTAAAAGCCCATACGCCTAATGATTGTCCTCTCATGATACTAAGTGCCATGTGTGTGTCAACATATCTAATATATAGTAATGACTGAAAGAAAACTACACATGAAATAAATAAACAAAAATACAATAAATATACAGAAATATACTAAGCATACAAAATACTGTAAGCAATTTGGCAAGATATCTTGCCTGATCTGAAAAAGAATGAAGTCCCAACTCAAGACGTCGTCCGATCTACCCGTCACATAAATTAAATAAGTTAGGTTACAAAAGTGGGTGAATAGGTTCCTCCATTTTAATCTATTTTAATTCTGAATAAAATAACCTAAAATAGTATTTTAATCTTATTATAATCTGATTTTATTGTTAAGCTCTAATTTTGGTCCAAAGAAAGTTAATTTTAAGGATTTGTGATCCATGGCACACAAATCGAGGCAATCCGTTGACCAAAAAGTCAACCAACTCAAATCCTGGATTTGTTTATGAAATCCTATATATTTCAATGATACATGAATACTAGAATAGACGGTTTCATAAAATCATAAGTCAGTAAAGAGTTATGGCCACAAGGGCGCACAGATGATAATTTTCGGTGGTTTCCTATTTACGTCTATGTTGCACAAATTTTACAATAGAATAAACTTATACTTTAAATTTTGTAAAAATACCTTTCTGTAATTTCATCATGTCAGATTTCCGAAACTTCAAACGGTTTGTAATTTCGAGTTCGGGATCTCCCAAAATCTCGAAAATACCAAAACGCGTCTGATTTCGGACAGCTAGCACTTTAAGAATTTTTTGGAAAAATAGATTTTGAAATTATTAAAATAATTTATATATTAAGAAAACTAACCTTGATATGGTTCTAACAAAAAAAACTGGATCACGTTTGGAGTCCGGAGCTGGGAGATATCGTCTTTTTAAGTCGTCATAACATACTAGAAAATGAGGCTGAATTTATGACAAATTTTGACTCTTTTTGGGCGAAAAAGAGGTAAATTTGGGAAAAAAATATGAAGGATGAGGTATTTATAATGGTGGAGACTACTTAATTGAATACGACTAAGATTAGCTAATTTGAATATGAATAGGATCAGTTTAAATAAGGATATGATATGATATGCATGAAGTTGCTTTCCTAGTAGACTCTGGATTTGAATTAATTTAAAAATAGAGTTTAAGTTTATCTCAATAATTTATAATCTTAAATAGAATTAAAGATAATACAAATAATTTATAAATAATCATATTAATATCTATTAATACTAAATTAGCATCTATCTAATATTAAGACTATATATAACCAAATAAATCCTAATTAATTTCAAAAATCTAAATAAATTTCTTAAAATTCTAAATAAATTATAGAAAAAATATAATTAAATATTTTAACCTAAAATAAATATTTGGTAGGAATAACATGCAAGTATGGTTTCAAAGTAAATCATAGAAGTCCTAGAAATTTACGTTCCCTATGTTTTAATTACCTAAAAATTCTAGAAAAATCTTCAAAAATCTAAAATAACCTAAAAATATTTCTAAATAAATATTTATATAAGTAAATATATCAAAAAATTCATTTTCTATTTAACTAAGAGAATACTCTAAAGAAATCCAATATCTATAATAAATATAATAATATAAAATATACACAAAATATCTATTTTAGGTGAGGGGGATTACAATCTACCCAACTTAAAAAAATTTCGTCCTCGAAATTAAAATAGGATATGATTTCTCTCTATCTAATCTCACTTGATCACAATCTAAAAAAAATTACCTCAAGTTTAACAATATAATTTCTATCCAATTTAGAATTTACCCACCTATCAAATAAGGCTATACTTTTAAGAAAACTATTTCTCAAATTATTTAATCATGTTATTTAATCCTCAGAAATTTTAACACCAAATATATCACCTATGGTATGCCCTTAATCAATTATAAAAGGGAGTCACTAAGTCATGTGATTAGCCTTATGGGGTATATCTAGTACTATCAGTGTGTCAACTTATACCAAGCACGAGATTTCGTCTTTCCGAAATAAGGGAAGACGGAGAGCAATAATAAAGAATTCAAGGTGAAGGTTATAGAATACAAGTACAAGGTTCAAAGAGGTTAAGGAATTAAAAAAGAGAGTTGTCAGGGCAATTGTGGATTAAAATCCTATTTTTTGGTAATTTTCTATTTACATGCTCGTATCAGTACAGTTACGTAACCGATATGATATATCAGACATGTCTAGGGGCAAGTATATTCGTCTACTACCATATATCTTAATCCATGTAAAGTAGTTATGCGAAGAGCGAACCAAGCGTACTAAGGTTAGCTAGACCTTAATACACCGATTCTGATTAGACAATTGTATCATTGTGTGCACCCAATAATACATATGTCATGAGCAAGTTCGATGAAAGAATAAGCTTGCAAAAACTAGGCTATAATAGCAGCATAAGTCAAGGTAGTACAGAAAATATAAGTACGCTAGATTATGATGAGAGAAGTTACAAAATAATCCAAGTTCACAAACACAAAGAAGATAAGACCCTTACAATCTCTACAGTTATCATACTAACTCCTTGTCTAAGTCGATAGTCGAACAAATAGGGGTATGGGCTTTTAGGTTCTACAGTCTGATTAAATACTGTTGTCTTATGCTAGCATACAGGTAATGTCATTCAGTTATACTTCAATAATAGGTCAAAAGACTATGTGATACTAGGTTGTGAGGCACACTACCCAACTTAAAATAATAAACTAATACTGTACTATCTTAAGGATACCGTAGAAATTCCTGTTAAGGTCTACGAGAAAGTGTCTTGGTACTTATTAGGGTATCCTCTTATATTACATAGGTCATGGCCGTCTTAAGTCTTAGTCATAGCGCTTATAGAGCAAGTGTCAATAGTAAGAATAGAAAGTTACGGGCCTTCAAGGGAAATGGGGATATAACTCGTATCGAGGTGTGGTACAAGTTACGCAATTAAAACTAAGGGATAATCATCAGGTCACAATCTACAAGGATAACTTAAACCATCAAGTTTTAACTACTAAGCACAGGGATTCAAAATTCAAGTTTACAACTATAATCCTAGCAAGCTATATATCCCAACATAGAATAAAATCACTTGGTCTATAATCAGAGAGGTTTAGGTGGCACGAATTGAAAGATGAAGGAAAGAAATTTAGTCGTCTCACTAATAGTGAGCGCTAAGGGTTCAGAGGAACAAGTCATAAAACTAAATAGAAAGACTCTAGATAATGTCATGGTTTCTCTAAGGGAAAGGTGGTATGTTAATTTCCGTGTTCGAGGTATGATTAAGAAAATATTTTATGTATTGCTCTTGGCTTTCTAAGGTACTGTCTGATAATCTCAAGACAAGAATCTAAATTTATAGTTCTCCAATACTATCTAACTATGAAGGTTAGGTTCAGTCATAATATTCAATTTTGGTTTTCTATTGGTTTCTCAATACTAGGATCAAACATTATGGTAAAACTTCTAACTAACTCTAGTAATGTCTATACTACTCTCAAGTCCTCATAATACATCAAGGGGTAATGGTAAACCAATCTATAGATAAGGAATTCTAGGGTTCACTAGATATTCTAAACTTAATGGTGTGTCAACAATCTAGTTGTACTCTTAATAGGAAGGTTACCCTACTTATCATCTAGCGACAGGGACTTCTATATTCTAGGAGGGGGCTATACTCAAGGAATCATCAGGAAAGTACAGGAATCAAGTAGGATATAATTATTCGAATAGAATGGACTGGAAGGAGAGCGAATCATAGTCAATTGTGGATAAAAACCTATACTCTATTCCTAGGTGCAGGCTTGTTCGGTATAATAACATAACCGAGATAATATACTCTCGACCTGCATGGGCCACCACAAAAATATGTTACGCCCCAGTCCCAAAATATATAGGACTAGGACATGTAAGCTTGCCAGCCGCATAGATATGGCAACTCCAATATATGAAAACCATAACCCATACGTATGTTGTAATATGAATATCAAATCCACAAGTGGTATAAAATATATCACAAGTCACAGGGTACAATCTAAATCCCATCCACAGAAAATCAATATAAATAAATGACCAATATCTATATAACTAGATCTCAATAAGAAGTATCTAAAGATGACAGTCGGATGGAAATAAATCCACTACCAACTCGAATATAAAAGCAACACAATATAGGTACAGCACCAAATAAATACTAGACTTAAAGAGTAAACCTTCTCAACGATCAGTAGCAAGTCTGTATCTGCGCTCCTGTGAATACTCATGAACATCTACACCTGGAAAGGGACCAAGTCCTCAGAGGGACATAACAAGATACACAGAAGCAAGCCAATTTGAATACAGTAAACATGCATAATATTTGAAAATAAATAAGTATGCTGTACAAGACAATCTATATGAATGCAAATGAGGACAACTTTTTGACGTATGGGCAAGGGTAGGCTACTCGATCTACCTCACAACTCACACACTCGTCAGTGGATATCAGAAATGGACATACTACGGGGGTAGCGACCAGCGAGACTCCAGAAATCGACATACCGCGGAGGTAGCGACCAGCGCGATACACGCCCGTAGTGCGAGCTATATACTATGGTTTACCAGAGTGGTTAAAAGCCCATACACCTAATGATTGTCCTCTCATGATACTAAGTGCCATGTGTGTGTCAACATATCTAATATATAGTAATGACTGAAAGAAAACTACACATAAAATGAATAAACAAAAATATAATAAATATACAGAAATATACTAAGCATGCAAAATATTGTAAGTAATTTGACAAGATATCTTGCCTGATCTGAAAAAGAATGAAGTCCCAACTCAAGGCGTCGTCTGATCTACCCGTCACATAAATTAAATAAGTTAGGTTACAAAAGTGGGTGAATAGGTTCCTCCATTTTAATCTATTTTAATTTTGAATAAAATAACCAAAGATAGTATTTTAATCTTATTATAATCTAATTTTATTGTTGAGCTCTAATTTTGGTCCAAAGAAAGTCAATTTTAAGGATTTGTGATCCGTGGCACGCAAATCGAGGCAATCCGTTGACCAAAAAGTCAACTTACTCAAATCCTAGATTTGTGTATGGAATCCTATATATTTTAATGATACATGAACACTGGAATAGACGATTTCATAAAATTATAAGTCAGTAAAGAGTTATGGCCACAAGGGCGTACAGATGACAGTTTTCGGTAGTTTCCTATTTACGTCTACGTTGCACAAATTTTACAGTAGAATAAATTACATTTTAAATTTTGTAAAAATACTTTTCTAAAATTTCATCATATCATATTTTCGAAACTTTAAACGGTTTGTAATTCTGAGTTCGGGATCTCCCGAAATCTCAAAAATACCAAAACGTGTCTGATTTCGGACAGCTAGCACTTTTAGAAATTTTTGGAAAAATAGGTTCTAAAATTATTAACATAATTTAAATATTCAAAAAACTAACCTTGATATGGTTCTAACAAAAAAAAACTGGAGCGCGTTTGGAGTCCGGAGCTAGGAGATATCGTCTTTTTAAGTCGTCATAACATACTAGAAAATGAGGCTGAATTTATGACGAATTTTGACTCTTTTTGGACGAAAAAGAGGTGAATTTGGGAAAGAAAAATATGAAGGATGAGGTATTTATAATGGTGGAGACTACTTAATTGAATACAACTAAGATTTGCTAATTTGAATATGAATAGGATCAGTTTAAATAAGGATAGGATATGCATGAAGTTGCTTTCCTACTAGGCTCAGGATTTGAATTAATTTAAAAATAGAGTTTAAGTTTATCTCAATAATTTATAATCTTAAATAGAATTAAAGATAATACAAATAATTTATAAATAATCTTATTAATATCTATTAACACTAAATTAGCATCTATCTAATATTAAGACTATATATAACCAAATAAATCCTAATTAATTTCAAAAATCTAAATAAATTTTTTAAAATTCTAAATAAATTATAGAAAAAATATAATTAAATATTTTAACCTAAAATAAATATTTGGTAGGAATAACATGCAAGCATGGTCTCAAAGTAAATCATAGAAGTCCTAGAAATTTACGTTCCCTATATTTTAATTACCTAAAAATTCTAGAAAAATCTTTAAAAATCTAAAATAACCTAAAAATGATTCTAAATAAATATTTATATAAGTAAATATATCAAGAAATTTATTTGCTAATTAACTAAGACAATACTCTAAAGAAATTCAATATCTATAATAAATATAATAATATAAAATATACACAAAATATCTATTTTGGTTGAGGGGGTTTAAAATATGTATATGTATGAGTGTTTATATATGTATATGTATATGTATGAGTGTTTATATATATATATATATATGTTTGTGTGTGTGTGTGTGTGTGTGTGTGTGTATGATTGTATATATATATATATATATATATATATATATATATATATATATATATATAGATGAGGAAGTGTAAATAGATATATAGAGATTGATTATGCATAGATTGGTTTTTATCTAAGTGTATATGTCTATAAGGGAGAATGTATATATATATATATTATATATATATATATATATATATATATATATATATATATATATATATATATATTGATACACTTATAGATGTATACAGATATAAGTGTAGATAAATATATATAGCAAATATATATATGTATTTGTGTGTGTAGTGGTTGTGGTGGCAAGTTGTGTGTATTGGTTGTGTGTATTTGTGTGAGAGTGTATAAGCTAGTGAATGAGATACTCAGACCAGTATCAGGTATCAGTATCATAGGAATGCATCGCAGTAGGTATAGTCGGGCATTGGCAGCAAAGGGGGAAGAGCAAGAAGGAATGAACTGAGCAAAAGTGTGCAGTGCAACCTCAGTTAAGTAGCAGCAAGTGCACAACAATAAGACATTGTGCAGCAACCTGCACACTTCAGTAACCTCCAGCAAAGAGCAAGCAATGCATTCATCAGTGCATATCAACTCGAGCCTTGCATTGAGAGGCAGGGCAGTGGCAGCAGCCTCGAGCTACTACAGTAGCATGCTCAGGCATGGACTGCAGAAGCCTTGGACAAGTAGCAGTTACATCAGGACAACAAGTAACAGAGCAGTGTGCAGTCAGTTTTAAGCACTTCAGCATCGAGCACAGTGCATCAGAAGCATGGCTGAAAGTATGCATATAAGTACAGCAAGTGCAATGGATGCTAGCACTGAAAACCCATGGAGCAACTGCTGAGCACTGAGCACCATGCTGCAGGTAGCATTCAGCAAGGTATCTGAAGGGAGCAGTAGCAGCCTGCTGCACTATAATCTAGATGAAGAAAACTGCATCAATTCAGCAACACAGTTGCAGTAAAACAAGGGTATCAATACTGCAAGCAAAGTTTAACAGCTCGTGCACAACAACTAAGCAGCAAACAGAGAAAGGGTAGTAGCAGTTCAGTAGAGCTCAACATTGCTTCAGAAGCAACCGAAGAGCAACTGTACTACAGTACAGTAAGCACTGATGCACTGCAGTAGCAGTTTGTAATAGCATCGAGCAAGAGGCAGTAGCAGCAGTAGCAGTTGCAGCAAGAGGGAGGAACAAGGCAGCAACTGTATTCAGCAGGGTGTGCAAGGGGTTCAATGCACAAACATAAAAGGTAGTAGTATCAGCATAATATCATGCAGTATCAGTGAATTCAGCATTCAGTTTTAACATAGTTTCAGTGTATTAGCAATTTGGGTAATTGGGTTTAGATTGGATTAGATGTTTCAGCTATTTAGTTTCAGTCAGTGAGATGGTTTAGTTATTAAGTATGGGTAGCTATTGAGTGTAGTGGTTAGTAGTTAGTGAGGTTAGATGGCTGCTGTGCTTCGTCCGGCTTGACCACCATCCTCCCTCGTCCACCTAGACCACCACCTTCCCCGGTGATCACCGTAAAATCTTTCCCCGACTGCCTGCACAGCCATCCCTCCGGCCTTCCCTCACCGCCGGAGCACACGACCCCACAGAACAACATCATCATCATCATCACCCTGCCATCGACCACCAGCACCGCCAGCACCGTAACCACCGTCTCCTTCCCTCGAGCCACTGCCTCCACCTCCTCCGCCCTGCTTAGCCTCCCCATGGCCGAAGCAGCACCCTCCATTACAACCACCACTGCACCAGCACCACCACCCTGGCCTCCTTCCTGCTCCCTGTCGTCCTCCTCCTCCTCCTTGGCCAAACTTCCCTAGCCAGAGCAGGCTCACATCATCATTCTCTCATTATCAACACCACCACCATCAACATACACCTACATTACCATCATCATCATCATTATCATCATCATCACCAACGCCATCGTCATCGTCGTCATCAACATCATACTCATCATCATCTTCACAATGAATATTATGATCATCATACTCATTATCTTTACCACGAACTCGTTATCACTATCACCTACATAATCATCCTCGTCATCGACGTCATCACCCTCATCGTCGTCAACCACACCGTTGTCTCCGTACACGTACCCCGAGGTACGAACTTGTTTCCCACCTTTTATATTGTTATGTATGTGCTTGTGTATATGTCAGTAGGACATTAGTAGTGCTGTATGACTGTTAGCTGATATCGGACCCTGAGTCGGTGAACACAACTCGTGTCTTGGTATTTTAGGATTAGGGCGTGACATAGTTTTTGTGGAGACCTATGCAGGTCTTATGTCTATATTGCTTTGGTTTCAACTAAGGAACTGAGCAAGCCTGCGATTATGATAGGATAAGTTATAGGATCTCATCCACATATTGACACGTTCTTGACCTCCACATCGGATTCAAATTAAATTCTTGATTGACATCATGTCTTGATTCCTCTGTGCATTTCTCACAGTTTACTTTCAATGCAGAGTAATGGACCCACAAGTCGGCGATAAGACTCCCGTAGGTACACCATAAGGTGCTGTGGTCACCTATGACGAGGGGGTGACACCAGTAGCTGGAGGTCAATCAGCTCAACAAAGCAGTCAAGCAGGCCAGCATACCTCAAGATTCTGGCGAGACGATATTCCACCACCGCCGCAGTTTACTCCACCAATGCCCATTTTTCTGCCAGGACAGGCTATGGACAGACAGCAGATATTTCAAATATTTTATGCAATGATGCAAGTCCAACAGCAGGTTCAACAAGAGGCTCAGCATCACGAGGCAGAGAACTTAAGGAACATCCTAGTAACCGTACTGGAGCAGCGAACCCACCAGCTAAATGATCATCGACGGGATCTATCACTGATTTTCGTCAGCTGAAGCCTAGTACCTTTTCTGGCAAGGAGGAACCCATTGAAGTTCATGAGTGGCTCACAAACACTTAACACCAGTTGGAAGCAATTGAGTTTTCGAGGGAGCGATGGATGACTGCCGTCAGGATGCAGCTGACGGGCAATGCACATCATTGGTGGCTATCTGAGGAGAGATAGCTCGGACCGGACCGAGTCACTTGAGAGGAGTTCTCTAGACTCTTCCAAGAGATATATATTCCAGCTAATGCCAGAGCGAAGCTTAGAGATAAGTTCAACCGCCTCATTCAATGCAATATGACGGTAGAAGAGTACAATGCAGAGTTTATCTATTTGGGTCACTTTTCCCTTACTCTGATTCCAATAGAAGAGGAGAAGGCAGAGAAGTTCTTCAACGGACTTGCTTTGAGCTACAGAGATTGATCGAGTCTGTTGTACCTACTTCATACACGGACGTCTTGCTGCAGCACGACGTATGGAGCGCGTCACCAGGAGAGAGTCCAACCTGAAGCGGTCATTCATATCAGCATCAACCAGAGCACCACAAGGAGATTCTGCAAAGCGACACCAAAGAATTCCATAGAGTGCAGCACCAAGGGCCATATCCCTTCCTACTTGTCACTACTGTGGCAAGGTAGGCCATATTGAGAAGGAGTACAGATGCAAGTTGGGACTATGCTTGATTTATGGATCCAACCAACACCCAGCTAAGGATTGCCCTGAGCGTCGAGGAGGAGCACCAATGGTAGATCGACCAGCTTTACCATCACCAAGGCCAGCTTATCCAGCATTGGAAGCACCACAGACGGGAGTTGGAGGAGTCAGACCACCAGCTCCAGGAGGGAATCAGTAGAGACCACCTTTGGCACCACAGACAGCACTATTCCAGTAGGCTCGTCAGCAGAGAGGTCCAGCTCAGGGACAAGGGAAGTCATTTGCATTGGCTATTGAGAAGGAAGCTACTGTAGGAGAGGTTATAGCAGGTACTATATTAGTAGCTTCATTACCTGCTGTAGCTTTATTCGATTATGGAGCATCGCATTCATTCATAGTTGATAACTTCATAGCCACAGATAGAGTAGCTATTGCACCCCTTTCAAAGACTAAAAGAATTCTTACGGGAGGTAGAATTATCCCGGTTAGCGACATTTGTAGAACTTGTTCGGTAGTAGTCTGTGGGAGAGAGATGCGAGCTCAATTTCTGATCTTTTCCATGCCAAATTATGATTTGGTACTTGGTATGGACTGGTTGACTTAGTACCATGCGACCCTAGATTGTCGGCTTGGACGGGTGATATTTAGACCGCCTGGACATCCAGAGTTTGAGTTTCTTCGGGGAGCCATAGATCAAGGTGTTCAGCCTACACTTAGGTTACTCTCTGTTGAAGGGGAGTCCGAGTACCCAAAGGTTATATCAGAATTTGTGGATATATCTTCCAATGATCTTCTAGGCTTACCACCTGATCGGGAAATAGAATTCACAATAGACTTGACTCCAGGAGCAGAGCCTATCACTTCATCAGTATACCGGCTAGCACCTAAAGAGTTAGTGGAATTGAAGGAGCAAGTTGATGATCTTCTGGAGAAGGGTTTCATTCGGCCCAGTGTTTCACCATTGGGAGCACCCATACTATTTGTGCCAAAGAAGGATAGGACAGTACGCCTGTGTATTGACTACAGAGCACTGAACGCCATAACTATCAAGAAACGGTATCCCTTACCACGCATTGACGATCTATTCGATTAGTTGAGTGGTGCGAGTGTATCCTCAAAGATCGATCTTAGATCCGGTTATCACCAGATTAGAGTGAGGAAGGAGGATATACCGAAAATAGCCTTCAGAACCAAGTATGGGCACTATGAGTTTTTAGTTATGCCGTTTGGTTTAATCAATGTGCCAGCTGTATTAATGAGTTTGATAAACGGAGTTTTTTATCATTACTTGGACAAGTTCGTGGTTGTGTTTATTGATGACATCTTGATATAATCCAAGAACTACAAAGAGCACGAGGAGCATCTCTGAATCGTGCTAGAGACGTTGAGACATGAGAATTTGTATGCCAAACTCAGTAAATATGAGTTTTGTATGGATAGGGTGCCTTTCCTGGGATATATCATCTTGGGAGAAGGACTTTCAGTTGATCTGGAGAAGGTTGCTATAATAGAAACTTGGCCTACCCCTACATCAGTTGCGGAAGTGAGCAGTTTTTTCAGACTTGCTGGATACTATCGAAGGTTTATGGAGAATTTCTCAAGGATTACGGAGCCTATGACGTGGTTGATGAGTAAGGACCAGGAGTTTGCATGGAAGAAAGATTGTTAGAAGGCCTTTGAGGAGTTGAAGAGGTGATTGACGACAGCACTGGTCTTGACTCTTCCTTCAGGATCGGGAGGCTTCGTTGTTTATAGTGATGCGTCAGGCAGTGGACTAGGGTGTGTTTTGATGCAATATGGCAAAGTTATCACTTATGCATCAAGACAACTGAAGGTTCATGAGAAGAACTATCCGACACACGATCTTGAGCTAGCTGTAGTAATATTTGCATTAAAGATATGGAGGCACTATCTTTATGAAGAGAGGATGGAAATCTTTACTGATCACAAGAGTCTGAAGTATGTCTATACTTAGAAAGAGCTCAATATGAGACAGAGACGTTGGTTGGAGTTGATGGTCGATTTTGATATAAATTTAAAGTACCATCCGGGCAAGGCGAATGTTGTAGCAGATGCACTCAGCAGGAAGCCCACAGCTTATTTCTTGACGATGCAGCCCCAGCTATTAGAGGATCTATAGGAAATCATGATAGATGTTATTTTGCAGAGGCAGAGTGGATTATTGGCGAATATTAAAGTTAAGCCATCACTAGTGTAGAGGATTAAGGCGGCATTGCCCACATATGCTAGGTTCAGGAGACATAAAGAGAAGACAGAAGCCGACATACAGACGGGACTTCGAATCCATGAGGACGGGACGTTAAGGTGCGGAAATCGCCTATATATTCTGAATGGGGAGTTGAGACATGAGTTAATGTCTGAAGCACATAGCTCCATGTATTATATTCATCCTGGAGGTACGAAGATGTATCGAGATTTGTGGCAGTACTATTGTTGGCATGGAATGAAGAAAGAGATTGCACAATTTATGACAAAATATTTGGTCTGTCAGCAAGTTAAGGCCGAGCATCAGAGAACTGCTGGTATGTTACAGCCGCTTCTCATACCCGAATGGAAGTGGAAACATATCACTATGGATTTCATTAAAGGATTTCCATGGGGCCCCAGTAGGAAGGATGCAGTCTGGGTTATTGTGGATCGAGTCACTAAGTCGGCACATTTTTTGCCATTCAGAGTTGGACAGTCCACGGAGTTGCTAGCTGACATATATATACGACAGATCGTAAGATTACATGGAGTGTCGGTTAGTATTTTGTTAGATCGTAACTCAAGATTCACATCCTATTTTTGGCGAAGCATGCAGGAGAGTCTTGGCACCCGACTCAAGTTTAGCACTCTTACCATCCACAAACAGACGGTCAATCAGAGCGCACGATTCAGATCCTAGAGGATATTCTGAGGTCGTGTATATTAGACTTCGGAGGGTCTTGGGAAGACCATTTGTACTTGGTGGAGTTCTCTTATAATAACAGCTACCAGAAGAGCATCCAGATGGCACCATTCGAGGCATTGTACGGCAGAAAGTGCAGATCACCGATATGTTGGAGTAACGTTGGTAAGCGTCAGATACTTGGTCTGGAGTTAGTGATGTAGACAGTTGAGAAGGTGAAGCAAATTTAGAGTCATCTTCGTGCAGCTCAGGACGGACAAAGGCATTGGGCTGACGCACACCGCTGACCTTTGGAGTTCAAGGAAAGAGAACATGTATTCTTGAGGATCTTACCTATAAGAGGTACTATTCGATTTGGTGTTTGGATAAACAAAGTCTATACGAAAATTTTGCTTACAAACGAGAAAAGAGAAAAGTATAAATAATCCTATACGAGGATATTAAGTACAATAAAAATGATTCTGGAGAAGTATTGCTATGGAAGTCTGATATGCAGTCGATCACTTTGTTCCTTGGACTACATGACGATAATGAATTGCTGTAGAAGAAGCTTCAAACTTTCTCTGAACTGAAGGCAAAAGCTGGCCAAAGGAAAGTTGCAAGTAGGATCGAATTCTTGTTGCCAAAGTTGTCAGCCAAAACCAATTCTCCCCCTTTCACCCTGTGACCAGGGGTCTCTATTTATAGAGATCAATCAAATAACTGCCTGGTTGGCGTAAAATCCAAATGACTGTCTTGTTGGCGTAAAAGGCCAAACTGTGAAGAAGATTGCCTCTTTTACACCGTGGTTATGACAACTGCTACCCACGTTCAAATAATCTTCTGAATCTGCGTATGACACGTATCCTTTTATAAGGTAACTCGTATAACTGCTTCTCGAAGATCATGGCATGCAAGCCACGTAGGTAACTGCCCCTGTGTAAAACTTTGTGATTTATAAAACCCCTAATTCTGAAAACCGTATTAATCTTTTTATTAATTATTTATTTAGTATTTATGAGCTAAATAGAGGGAATAGATTTTTATTTAATTTTATTTGAGGTATTTGTGCATCTAGGGAATTTATGGAACCATTATAAATTTTCCTAATTTATTCCATGTAGGAGACCCTTTGGACAATTGCTAGCTTAATGGTATGCACCAATATAATTTTTAGAATTTTCTATGTATATATATATAATTAAATAAAAATAAATTTCTATTGGATCTCAACCCGAAACCCAAACCCTCTATCCTAAACCCACTACCCGTTTAACCCCTACCCGGACCCGTTAGGAGAAGAAAATATCAACAGCAGCAGTAGCAAAAATCAAATTTTCTTTCCTTTCTCCGTACGTGTGAGCCCTCTTATTCCACCGCCTCTTTATCTCTATATATATATTATAAACTCTCCAAAACCCTAATCCCACCTCTAACACCAAACTTAACACCGTTCTGGACGCTTGCACTATATAGAATTCTTGCCCGACAAGTATACCTTGCCATCGTACTATTATTTATATTCTACATGATGCCTACATAATTTATTTCTGCTTATTTAGTTTATTTATTGCTATATAAATTATGCGTCCAAGGAAAATTGGGTGCAGCGACGGTGTCGTCATAATTTATTTTATTATGTATATACATTGACCTTGTTTATGAGACCATCCCATTATCATAAAGCATCATTAGGTTCATTTGCCGTGACACAGATGTTACACGAGTGTGAGTCTCATATAGATCACGGACTGTGTGACAGGTCTAGCCTCATGTACGTATGGGTTGTGCGTTACAGATAACTGCTGATAGAAACTTTGTATGCTAGAAGACTTAGCAGTTATTAGTAGTCATGGACATAGCCTATTGTAGTACGGTAGTCCAATCCTTGTCCTTGTTTGGTTGTAGGGTTGGGCTATTGTACTAAAGATAGGCTATGAGCCAAATTATGTCATGGATGTGACATTCTTAGAGCATGGGTGGGGAGAACAACAAGTAAGGTATTTGGGCTCCTTTACACTTTTCTTTGTTCGCCCGGATTCTCCGTCGGAGAAACGGGTGGTGATGACCCCTATATATTACATGGCGGCCTCTGTCGTTCAAAAGACGACATGCTTTGTAGGCCCCTGATTCTCCGAGAGAATTATACCAATCCTATTTTATGGCCTGATAGCCCACGTATTGGAAAGTTGTTCTCAAACTGCATTCACTTAGACGGGTAGGCAACCCATTGTATGTTTATATTTCAGTACTTATTGGCATGTTATTATGTATCTTGTTACGTCCCTCTCAGGATCTGGTCCCTTTTCAGATATGGACGAGCAGGAGTATCCGCAGGAGTACGGACCTGGACCTTACGCTACTTTTCAGACTGAGGAGGTCTTACCTTTGGAGTATCTGTGATTTTATTACCGCCGTTTAGAGATCCTTGTTGCTACTTCAGTATAGTCATTTTGTAGTGGATTTGTTTCCACCCGACTATCAGACTTGATATTCATCTTGGATATTTAGATTATTATTCAGCTCTTTATTCCTACTTATTATTTGTGCTGTGGATGAGATATAGATTGTGTGTAACTTGTTGTGACAGTATATTACCACTGGTGGATTGGATATTTATGTACAACATACGTGTGTATATGGTTTCCATATATTTGAGTTTGTATACATACGGCTGGGCGTGTTACATATTCTTAGTCCTACTTATTTTGGGACTGGGGTGTGATATATTTTTGGTGGTGGCCCATGCAGGTCAAGAATATATTATCTCGGTTACATAACTGTACTGAACAAGCCTGCATATAGGAATAGAGTATAAGGATCTCATCCACGCTTGACTAAAATCTCATTCTTTCTTTCTTTCAACTATCCTATGTTTGGATAAACAAAGTTTTACGCCAAAAACCCTTTACCCTGTGACCAGACCCTTTACCCTTGTTGGCGTAAAAGCCAAAAGACTGTTGTTAGCGTAAAAGCCAGATGACTATTTTTGGCGTAAAAGCCAAATGACTGTGGTTGGCATAAAAGGCCAAACTATGAAGAAGATTGCCTACTTTTTGCTGCAGTTATGACAACTGCTACCCACGTTCAATTTGCGTATGGCACGTATCCCTTTATAAGGTAAACACGTATAACTGTTTCTCGAAGATCATGGCATGCAAGCCACGTAGGTAACTGCCTCTGCATAAAACTTGATTCATAAATAATAGATAACCAGCATAGAGTAGCCTGATTGGCGTAAAATGCAAGGACGGTGAGATGAGCGTATTACTCACAGTCTTAGATTTCCCAGTCACGACCAATTAGAACTAAATCTCGTGCATTAAATGCAGAGATATGCCTCGAGCTCTGTGCAAGAAATAGCTTTTGACATGGCGTCTGATTTTGTCCTGTCTTCAGCGTAAAAACTCATTTCTGTCGATTTTGTCTTATCTTGAGCATAAAAACTCATTTCTGTTAATATAGAATATGCAGCGTATTCAGAAGACTCTATTTTTTGTCCTTTTGAATGCGTAAAAATGACTTGTATCCAATATGTCACTAAATGATAACCTGGGTCTCTGTGCAAAATCATCATCATAGCCGTCCTTTCGATCATCGTGCAGTACGTTTGTCAGTTGTCAGGATCACTGATCTGACTGACAAATTCATCCGAGGAATGCGAAGAGTTCCTCGTACAACTTTATGCTATATTAAAACGTATTCCAAACTTTACGCAAGCAGACTTTACGCAGCAACCCTTTACGCAAACCTTACACATGCAGACTTTACGCAGCAACCCTTTACGCAGACCTTACACAGGCGGACTTTACGCAGCAAACCTTTACGCAGACTTTACGTAAGAAACTTTTTACGCAGGCAACTCTGAAACCATATTTTACGTCGACAGTTTTGAATCTCTGTTTTACGCCAAACTACCTTGATTCTCTGTTTTACGCGGACAACTCTGAAGCCCTACTTTATGCTTCTCTGCTTTACGCGGACAGTTCTGAAGCTCTACTTTACGCCAAAAACTTCCTTGAATCTCTGTTTTACGCGGACAGCTTATCAACCTATTTTACGCAAACAACCTTGAAGCCCTATTTTACGCAAGGAGGGACTTCATATATATTTGGGATTTTGACTATAAAATATGCGAACAATTCCCCAACATATTTTATGCTTCTACATCCTATTCAATACTTGCATCCTGCTTGATTCATGAACTTTCCTAATAGTTTCTTGAGTATAGCCCCCTCCTAGAATATAGAAGTCCTTTTTAGATGATACATAGGGTAACCTTCCTATTAAGAGTACAACGAAAGTGTTGACACATCACTGAGTTAGAATACTTAATGAACCATAGCACCCTTACCTCTAGATGGATTGACTAATATCCCTTGATAATTAGGGATGACTTGAGAATAGTATAGACACTACTAGAGTTAGTTAGAAGTTTGGCCATATTGTTTGACCCTAGTATTGAGGAACCAATAGAGATTCATGGTCGAATATTAGAATCCAACTTAACCTTCATAGTGAGAAAGTGTTAGAAAACTTTAAATTTAGCTTCTTGTCTTATTATTAGTAGACAACGCCTTAGGAAGCCTAGAGGAATGTAATCAATACTTTTTCCTTGATCATACCTCAAATATAGCAACTAGCATACCACTTCCCCTTAGAAAACCATGATGCTATCTAGAGCCCTCTATTTTAATTTTATATATTTTTTCTTTGCGACCTTAACGTTCGCTAATTGCGCGACGACTAAATTATGTTCTTCTTTTCTTCATCTTTCAACTCGTGCCACCTGACACTTCTGATTGTAGACTGAGTGATTTTATTCTATGTTAGGATATATAGTTTGCTAAGATTATAGTTGTAATCTTAAATTTTAAATTTTATCCTTAGTAGTTAGAACCTGATAGTTGAGTTATTCATTTAAACTGTAATTATTATCCTTTAGTCGTAGATCCCATAATTTGTATCCATAACTCGATACAAGTTATATTCTATTTCACTGGAGAGCCAGTAACCCTTCCATTCTTAATGTTGACACATTTTTCTATGAGCACTATGATTAAGACTTAAGATGACCATTACCTATATAATACAATAAGATACCCTAATAGGTACCAAGATTTTTTTTCATATACCCCAATTAGAGTTTATACTTTATTTACAAGGACCGGGTTATTCTGAAGAATTCCCTCAAGACAATTACAGTATTAGTTTATTGTTATAAGTTGGGTAGTATACCTCACAACCTAGTATCACATAGTCCTTGTGATCCATTGATAAAGTGTAACCGAATGACACCTACTATATACTGGCATAAGACAATAGTGTTTATCTAGACTATAGAACTTGGAGGCCCAAACCCTATTTGGTCGACTAGCGACTTTGACAAGGAGTCAATATGATAATTGTAGAGATTGTATAGTCTTATCTTATTTGTGAAATTGAATTATTTTGTAACTTCTCTCATCATAATCCAGCATTATATTTTCTGTGCTACCTCGAATTATGCTGCTATTATAACCTAGTTTTACAAGCTCATTCTTTATCAAGCTTGTTCATAACATATGTATTATTGGAGCGCTACACTAATACATTTCAGAATCAGTGTATTAAGGTCTAGCTAGCCTTAGTGCGCTTGGTTTGCCCTTCGCAATACTACTTTACGTGGATTGAGATATATAGTTGACCAGTAGACAAATATACTTGCCCTCTGGATATGTCAGAGCATATCATATCAAGTACATAACTGTACTGATATGAGCATGCGAATAAGAATTTACCAAATAAAATTTTAATCCACAACTGCCTTGACAATTCCTATTAAATTATTTAAATTGCCTTGATCTCCATACTTCTATTCTAAGTACCTTTTTCCTTGAACTCTTTATCATTGTTTTTTGTCTTCCCCTATTTCGGAAAGAAGAAACCTCGTGCTTGGTATAAGTTGATACATTGACAGTACTAGATATATGCCATAGGCAAACCGCATTATTTGATGACTATATTTTATAATTGAGTAAGGACATATCATATATGATATAATTGGTGATAAAGTTTTGAGGATTGAATAACATGAGTAAATAAAATTGAGGAATAGTTTTCTTAGATCTATAGCCTTAAGTGATAGATGGGTAAATTCTAAATTGGATAGAAATTACATTATTAAACTTGAGGTGAATTCTTTTAGATTGTGATCAAGTAAGATTAGATAAAGAATCCTACCCTATTTTAATTTTGAGGACAAAATTTTTATAAGTTGGGTAGAATATAAAACCCCTAATTCTGAAAATCGTATTAATCTTTTTATTAATTATTTATTTAGTAGTTATGAGCTAAATAGAGGGAATATATTTTTATTTAATTTTATTTAAGGTGATTGTGCATCTAAGAGATTTATGGAGCCATTATAAATTTTTTCTAATTTATTCCATGTAGGAGACCCTTAGGACAGTTGCTAGCTTAATGATATGCACCAGTATAATTTTTAGAATTTTCTATGTATATATATATAATTAATTCGAAAGAAATTTTTATTGGATCTCAACCCGAAACCCAAACCCTCTATCCTAAATCCACTACCCATTTAACCCCTACCCGGACCCGTTAGGAGAAGAAAATATCAACAGCAGCAGTAGCAAAAACCAACTTTTCTTTCCCTTCTCCACGCGTGTGATCCCTCTCATTCTACCGCCTCTTATATCTATTATTACTAAACTCTCCTCAACCGAAACCAAACAAAGAAAGAAGAAACAGCAACAGCAGTAGTTTTTGAAACCACTAAATTACCCCACCGCCTCTTTATCTCTATATATATATTACAAACTCTCCAAAACCCTAATCCCATTTCTTACACCAAACTTAACACCATTCTGGACGCTTGCACTATATAGAATTCTTGCCCGACAAGTATACCTTGTCATCGTACTATTATTTACATTCCACATGATGCCTGTATAATTTATTTTTGCTTATTTAGTTTATTTATTGCTATATAAATTGTGCGTCCAAGGAAACTCGGGTGCAACGACGGTGTCGTCGTAATTTATTTTATTATGTATATGTATTGACCTTGTTTATGAGCCCACCCCATTATCATAAAGCATCATTAGGTTCATTTGCCGTGACACTGCTGTTACACGAGTGTGAGTCTCATATAGATCACGGACTACGTGACAGGTCTGGCCTCCTGTACGTGTGGGCCGTGCTTTAGGAATAACTGCTGATAGAAACTTTGTATGCTAGAAGACTTAGCAGTTATTAGTAGTCATGGACATAGCCTATTGTAGTACGGTAGTCCAATCCTTATCCTTGTTTGGTTGTAGGATTGGGATATTGTACTAAAGATAGGCTATGAGCCAAATCGTGTCATGGATGTGACATGCTTAGAGCATGGGGTATGAAGAACAACAAGAAGGCGTTTGGGCTCCTATACACTTTCCCTTGTTCGCCCGAATTCTTTGCCGGAGAAACGGGTGTGATGACCCCTATATATTACATGGCGGCCTCTGTCGTTCAATAGACGACATGCTTTGTAGGCCCCTGATTCTCCGAGAGAATCATGCCAATCCTATTTTATGGCCAGATAGCCCATGTGTTAGAAAGTTGTTCTCAAACTGCATTCACTTAGACGGGTAGGCGACCCATTGGATGCTTATATTTCAGTACTTATTGGCATATTATTATGTATCTTGTTACGTATCTCTGAGGACCTGGTCCCTTTCCAGATATGGACAAGCAGGAGTATCCGCAGGAGTACAGACCTGGTCCTGACGCTACTTACCAGACTGAGGAGGTCTTACCTTCGGAGTATCTGTGATTTTATTACCGTCGTTTAGAGATCCTCGTTGCTACTTCAGTATAGTTATTTTGTAGTAGATTTGTTTCCATCCGACTATCAGAATTGATACTCATCTTGGATATTCTGATTACTATTCAGCTTTTTTTTCCTACTTATTATTTGTGCTGTGGATGAGATATAGATTGTGTGTGACTTGTTGTGACAGTATATTACCAGTGGTAGATTGGATATTCATGTACAGCATATGTGTGTATATGATTTCCATATATTGGAGTTCGTATACATACGGCTGGGCGTGTTACGTATTCCTAGTCCTACGTTGTCATGCCCCAGTCCCAAAATACCGAGGGACTAGACGCGCGATAATGGCCAGCAGCACACACCGATGGACAAACCCAATTTAATGGATCCATCGGGGCATGCTTAAGCTGTAATATAACAATAAGTAGGTCCAACGATACAAGTCACAGTCTATACTAATCTCATCCATAACAGATAATCACAGATCAAATGTCAGAATAAATACAAATAGAAATAAACTAGCATATCTCAATAAAGGTGTGTCGGAGAACAATCCGAGAATAAGTCTGATACATCAATGAAATAGACTGGAAAGAGAATAACTATAAACAGAAATAAATGAATATCTCACGCCAATACTCAGGAGAAGTCCTCTGGTATGACCTCGTCCTCAGATGTCGGTACAGCTCCTGTATCTGCTCCTGTTCCTGCTTCTGCTCCTGATAATGCTCCTCTACTGTATAACTCTAGGTGGATCTCCTCTGCTAGTCCTGGGGACAATGTCCGGATCCAGGTCCTCAGGGGACAGCAAGGTACAGAAAATACAAGCCAAAATAAATGCAGTGCAGCAGAGAATAAAATAAATAGGGTAAGCTATATAACCATCTAAGTAAAAATGCAAGTGAAAGCATCACTAGTACTCAGGCTGAGCCACTACAAGCTCTGTGTCGGGGAGCCGGTAGCGGTAATAACACGTAATGGGCCAAGCTCTGCTCGAGAGTCTTGTGCCTCATAATAATAGGGGTTTATATATATATGATCAGCCTGTAGCATGTGTGTCTCTCCCCATCCGATGTAATCACACGTCTCATATCCACGATGCACCATGTCCATGTCACGCACAATCATATCTAATGCAACAAGTCATATAGTATCTAGGAATATAATGTCAATATCAAATCCTACATCCTATACAGAATCACCATGAATATCTCTAAAAGATCCTGTCTCATGTATAGTGTCAAGTGTCCTGGGTATAATGTACTTGATAAGGTAAGTACGAGAATGCAAAGGGGTCACGAATGTCCATCTCTAGATGACATACACAACATCGCGTACGGTATTGACACCCGACTAATAATCGGACGCTAAGTACGTCACACGGTCCTAGGTCCAGCATGCACAATAATATAAACAAAGCAAGGAAATATGTAACAAGAACTGTAATTTGGCAAGGTATACTTGTCCACTGATATATAACTAAGTCAAGGAAATAAGTAGCAAAGCTGCAGGATTTGGCGAGGTACACTTGCCTGGGGTCCTGGCTCCAACTGTAGCTCTGGTCTCAGTGTGATCTGCAGGTACTACTCCGGGTGCTGAAATAAACATCACCATTAGATTTAGAAAATATCAAATAGCTAAAAATGCCTGTCCTTAAGTCCAATTTGGACACAAGGTCAAAAATAACATTTTTGGGCCAAATCGGGGTCCACATATGGGCCACTTTGTACCGAAAAATGTATCAGGGCCAAAGGTCTCCAAATTCCTTAAACTCAGTGTCAACAAGTCAGGAACAATGATACGAACCCAATGGAACTTCCAGAATTGGATTCCGATGAGCTGATCACAAAATCGCCCGTCAAGTGGAGCCTGTGGGGCCCACGATCCGCGATTTTGTCAACTTTCTCAGATTCGAACCAAACTTGGGTCACAGGACCAGCGTATCTCTACGAGTCTGATGGTGCAAGTTTCGTCTCGATCCGACGTGTGTACACAAAGTTACGACGTATTCCAGAATGGTCGGATACGGAGCAGTATCGGCGGATACGCGTTGATTTCGGTGTGCACGCACATCCGAATCGACTTCTGCGAAATCCCACATGTCCGTATCAACATCGCGCACGTTTCGGTAAAGACCGCGTGCGACCAAGTCGTCCCATTTGGCGAGGCGTACTTAGTTCTGGGATAAAATAGGGCATTATTTTTCCTGTTTTTGGATCGCGGTTCGCAATCACCACAGGACGCGATGCACCGAGCAGGTTGCACGGACATCGAGAGGGTCATACAGTCTACGCGACGTAACTGACGGAATCAAAAATAGAATTACGAGGAGAGAGAAAAGAATACCTGAACAGGGCTCGAGAAGCTGCGAATTCTCTAGTTCGACACGACACGAAGTGTCCGTGTCCGAATCGCCTAGGGTTAGGGTTAGGGTTGCTACGACCGGAGCTGAGGCGGAGGGGGCGACGCTGTGGCCGGAGGCGGGTCGGAGGGACTGGGGGCGGTCAAGGGCGGTACGACGGAGAGCTGGGAGGCGGCGCAGGCGGGGTGGAGGCTAGGGCGGAGTCGGCTAGGGTTCCTGTGGGAGCAGCGGGGAGTAGGAGGAAGGAGGTCGGGCTGCGGGGTCTCTACGGTGGTGACTAGGCGGGTCGGCCGGTGGGCGGAGCGGAGCGGGGAAGAAGGAGGAGGAGGAGGAGGTCGTCGGGCGGAGATGGGGCTGACCGGAGAGGAGGATGATGGAGGGTGGAGCAGCCGACGGAGGTCTAGGGTTCAGGGGAGGAGGCTATGCTGGCAAGGGATTCCGACGGGCGAAGCGAGGGTCTAGGGTTAGGGTTACGGTGGCGGAGGGGGATGAGAGAGAGAGGGTGTGCCGCGACGGTGGCGCGGATGTCGAGACGCTTAAATAGGTGCCTCGCCGCGGATCGTAGTCGGTTTAGGTTTAGGGTTAACGGGTCCGGGTTCGGGTCGGGTTCGATAGGAATCCGGCCCGACCCGCTATTATTTAAGTATGGGTTTGGGTTGTCGGGTTTCGGGTCGGGTTTAGATCCGACCCGACCCAATAAGGCTGGGTTCGGTTCAACTGAACTGGGTCTGGGTTGGTTTATTTCAAATAAACCCAGTTTATTTCAGGGTTTAATTAGGTTTATTTATTTAATAGTTTTTTAGGGCTTTATAAATGCTTCCGCAGTCCAATAAATTCCTAGAAAATTATCCTATGTCCGGTTTTCTATTTTACACCATAAAATATTATTTTCATAATATTTTAATATTAATTAATAGTAATTAAAAATCATTTAATTCCCAACGGCCTAGGTTTTAATTACAAAAAAATTCCAAAAAATTACGGAAAATTATAAAAATCTAAATTAATAATTACTGAAAATCAGGGGGTTTACAATCTACCCAAATTATAAAAATTTTGCCCTCAAAATTAAAATATGGTAGGGTTCTCTCTATCCAATCTCACTTGATTACAGTCTAAAGGATTCCTCTCAAGTGAACACTGCGGTCTCTACCCAACTTAGAATTTATCCATCTATTATCTAAGGTTATACATCTCATAAAGCTATGCCCTAACTTATTTAATCATGGTATTGAATCCTCAAGTCTTTAACACCAAACATATCACCTATGATATTCCCTTAATCATATATAAAGGGTCATCAACAATGTGACCGGCCTGTGGGGTATATCTAGTACTGTCTATATATCAAACTTATACCAAGCACGAAGTTTCATCCTTCCAAAATAAGGGAAGACGGAGATCAATAATAAAGAGTTCAAGGGTGAGGTAATAGAATAGAAGTACCGAGATCAAGGCATTTTAAGAATTTAAATGGGAATTGTTAAGCAGTTGTGGATTAAAATCCTATTCTGGTAATTCTTCACTCGCATGCTCGTATTAGTACAGTTATGTAACCGATACGATACGTCAGACATGTCCAGGAAAAGTATACTAGTCAACTATATATCTCAATCCACGTGAAGTAGTCGTGCGAAGAGCGAACCAAAATACACTAAGGTTGATCAGACCGTAATACATTGATTCTGAATAGACAATTGTATTAGTGTGTCGAACCAATAATACATATGTTATGAACAAGCTTGATAAAAATAAGCTTGCAAAACTAGGCTATATTAGCAGCATAAGTCAAGGTAGTACAACAAATACAAGTACGCTAGATGATGATGAAAAGGAGGTACAACTTAATTCAAGTTCGTAAAATAACACAAAATAAGCACAATAACAAAAGACTCTATAATCTCTACAGTTATCAAATATAAAAACATACTAGGTTATTAGCAAGTTCAAAATTACATAGGTTAAGGCTGAGGTCACGAACCAATAGGCACGAGATAAAACAATTCTATAAACAGATAACTACAAAAAATTATGCGCATTAGCTACTCCATGGGTCTGTGCGTCTTCCAAAGTCATCGATGGAGCTTGTTCATGTTCTTGCAGTTGATTCCTCTGCTGCTGTTGAGCCTGCTGGAAGAGTATTGTTTGTGGCGCCAAGGGTGGCCTCGGCTGATTCCCTCCTGGGGCTGGTGGTCTGACTCCTTCAACTCTCGTTTGCGGTGCTTCAAATACTGGAGAGGCTGGCCTTGGTGCTGGTAACGCTAGCGCTCTTTCTCGACGTTTGGGATATTCCTTTATTAAATGCTGACTGGATCCGCAAGCTAAGCATAATTTCCTTTTGCGTCTGCACTCGTTCTTTATATGGCCTCGCCTGCGACAATATGGATAGACATGTATTTCTTGAGGAGGTGCTTCTGGTGGCTGATGCATGTGAGACTTTCTTGCAATTTCTTCCTATGGTGCTCCGGCTGGTGCTGATGTGGCTGGTTGATGAATCGTCAATGCTTTCTCTCGACGTTCAGGGCAATCCCTTACCGAATACTTTTTGGATCCGTAGGATAAGCATAGTCCCAATCTGAGTTGGCATTCTTTAGTGAAATGGCCTACCTTGCCACAGTAGTGACAAGTAGGAAGGACTATTGCAAGTGGTGTAGATGCTCTCTGTGGTGGGTTCATCTGTGGTCGCTTTGCAACTCTTTTTTGTTGTGCTTGGTCTGGTGCTGATGTATACGGCTGCTTCTGGCTGGACCCTATCCTTGTGTCGCGCTCCATGGGTCTTGCTGTAGTAAGAACATACTCGTCTAAGGTAGTTGCAGCGGGGCTGATTAACTTCTGTAACTCTGAGCTGAATCTATCGATGAACTTCTCCGCTTGGATCTGCTGAGCTTCTTCCTGAACCTTCTGATGGGCTTGCATCATCGCGTAGAACATTCGAAACATTTGTTGTTCGTCCATAGCCTACCCTTGTGGATCAGTAGGCATCGGTGGAGCAAACTGCGTCGATGGTGGAATGCCATCTTCCTGGATTCTCGAGGCATGCTGACTTGTTTGCTGTGATGATGGACCTTCACTAACTGGTGTCACTTCATCTTCGTTGGTTACCACAGCATCTCGTGGTGATCTTGCAGGAGTCTCGTTGCTTGATCGAGATTCCATAACTCTGCATCCAAAATAAACAATAAGAGGCGTACAGGAATCAAGGCAGGATGCAAGTCAAGAATTTAATTTGAATCCAATATAGATGTCAATAACGTTTCAAGCAAGTGGATAAGATCCTAGAAACTTATCCTATTCTTATTGCAGGCTTGCTCGATCCCTAAGTTAAAACCGAATAATTTAGTCGTTGACCTGCATGGGCCACCATAAAAACCATGTCACACTCCAGTCCCAAAATACCGAGGGACTGGACACACGATAATGGCCAGCAGCACACACCGATGGACAAACCCAATTTAATGGATCCATCGGGGCATGCTTAAGCTGTAATATAACAATAAGTAGGTCCAACGATACAAGTCACAGTCTATACTAATCTCATCCATAACAGATAATCACAGATCAAATGCCAAAATAAATACAAATAAAAATAAACTAGCATATCTCAATAAAGGTGTCTCGGAGAACAATCCGAGAATAAGTCTGATACATCAATGAAATAGACTGGAAAGAGAATAACTACAAACAGAAATAAATGAATATCTCACACCAATACTCAGGAGAAGTCCTCTGGTATGACATCGTCCTCAGATGTTGGTACAGCTCATGTATCTGCTCATGTTCCTGCTTCTGCTCCTGATAATGCTCCTGTACTGTACAACTCTAGGTGGATCTCCTCTGCTAGTCCTGGGGACAATGTCCGGATCCAGGTCCTCAGGGGACAGCAAGGTACAGAAAATACAAGCCAAAATAAATGCAGTGCAGCAGAGAATGAAATAAATAGGGTAAGCTATATAACCATCTATGTGAAAATGCAAGTGAGAGCATCACTAGTACTTAGGCTGAGCCACTACAAGCTCTGTGTCGGGGAGCCGGTAGCGGTAATAACACGTAATGGGCCAAGCTCTGCTCGAGAGTCTTGTGTCTCACAATAATAGGGGTTTATATATATATGATCAGCCTGTAGCATGTGTGTCTCTCCCCACCCAATGTAATCACACGTCTCTTGTCCATGATGCACCATGTCCATGTCACTCACAATCATATCTAATGCAACAAGTCATATAGTATCTAGGAATATAATGTCAATGTCAAATCCTACATCCTATACAGAATCACCAAGAATATCTCAGAAAGATCCTGTCTCATGTATAGTGTCAAGTGTCCTGGGTATAATGTACTTGATAAGGCAAGTACGAGAATGCAAAGGGGTCACGAATGTCCATCTCTAGATGACATACACAACATCGCGTACGGTGTTGGCACCCGACTAATAATCGGACGCTAAGTACGTCACACGGTCCTAGGTCCAGCATGCACAACAATATAAACAAAGCAAGAAAATATGCAACAGGAACTGTAAGTTGGCAAGGTATACTTGTCCACTGATGTATAACTAAGTCAAGAAAATAAGTAGCAAAGCTGCAGGATTTGGCGAGGTACACTTGCCTGGGGTCCTGGCTCCAACTGTAGCTCTGGTCTGAGTATGATCTGCAGGTACTACTCCGGGTGCTGAAATAAACATCACCATTAGATTCAAAAAATATCAAATAGCTAAAACGCCTGTCCTTAAGTCCAATTTGGACACAAGGTCAAAAATAACATTTTCGGGCCAAAGCGGGGTCCACATATGGGCCACTTTGTACCGAAAAGCGTGTCAGGGCCAAAGGTCTCCAAATTCCTCAAACTCTGTGTCAACAAGTCAGGAACGATGATACGAACCCAACGGAACTTCCAAAATTGGATTTCGATGAGCCGATCACAAAATTGCCCGTCAAGTAGAGCCTGTGGGGCCCACGATCCGTGATTTTGTCAACGTTCTCAGAATCGAACCAAACTTGGGTCACAGGACCAGCGTATCGCTACGAGTCTGATGGCGCAAGTTTCGTCTCGATCTGACGTGTGTACACAAAGTTACGATGCGTTCTAGAATGGTCGAATACGGAGCAGTGTCGGCGGATACGCGTTGATTCCGGTGTGCACGCACATCTGAATCGACTTCTGCGAAATCTCACATGTCCGTATCAACGTCACGCATGTTTTGGTAAAGATCGCGTGCGACCAAGTCGTCCTGTTTGGCGGGGCGTACTCAGTTTCAGGGTAAAATGGGACATTATTTTTCCTATTTTTGGATCGCGGTTCGCGATCACCACAGGACGCGATGCACCGAGCGGGTTGCATGGGCATCGAGAGGGTCATACAGTCTACGTGATGCAACTGACAGAATCAAAAATAGAATTACGAGAAGAGAGAAAAGAATACCTGAACAGGGCTCGAGAAGCTGCGAATTCTCGTGTTCGACACGACACGAAGTGTCCGTGTCTGAGTCGCCTAGGGTTAGGGTTAGGGTTGCTGCGACCGGAGCTGAGGCGGAGGGGGCGGCGCTGTGGCCGAAGGTGGGCCAGAGGGACTGGGGGCGGTCGAGGGCGGTGCGGCGGCGAGCTGGGATGCGGCGCAGGCGGGGCGGAGGCTAGGGCGGAGTCGGCTAGGGTTCCGGTGGGAGCAGCGGGGAGTAGGAGGAAGGAGGTCGGGCTGCGGGGTCTCTGCGGGGGTGACTAGGCGGGTCGGTCGGTGGGCGGAGCGGAGCGGGGAAGAAGGAGGAGGAGGAGGAGGTCGTCGGGCGGAGATGGGGCTGACCGGAGAGGAGGATGATGGAGGGTGGAGCAGCCGGCGAAGGTCAAGGGTTCAGGGGAGGAGGCTGTGCTGGCGAGGGATTCCGACGGGCGGAGCGAGGGTCTCGGGTTAGGGTTACGGCGGCGGAGGGGGATGAGAGAAAGAGGCTGTGCCGCGACGGTGGCGCAAATGTCGAGGCGCTTAAGTAGGCGCACCGCCGCGGATCGTAGTCGGTTTAGGTTTAGGGTTAACGGGTACGGGTTCGGGTCGGGTTCGATAGGAATCTGGCCCGACCCGCTATTATTTAAGTATGGGTTTGGGTTATCGGGTTTCGGGTTGGGTTTAGATCCGACCCGACCCAATAAGGCTGGGTTCGGTTCAACTGAACCGGGTCTGGGTTGGTTTGGTTTATTTCAAATAAACCCAGTTTATTTCAGGGTTTAATTAGGTTTATTTATTTAATAGTTTTTTAGGGCTTTATAAATGCTTCCGGAGTCCAATAAATTCCCAGAAAATTACCCTATGTCCGGTTTTCTATTTTACACCATAAAATATTATTTCCATAATAATTTAATATTAATTAACAGCAATTAAAATTCATTTAATTCCCAACGGCCTAGGTTTTAATTACAGAAAAATCCCAAAAAATTATAGAAAATTATAAAAATCCAAATTAATAATTACTGAAAATTAGGGGGTTTACATACGTACTTTAGGACTAGGGCGTGACATGATTCATGAATAATAGATAACCAGCATAAAATAGCCAATTATCCTTCACGACTGAGGTCTTGAGCGTATTCTGGGATAAGTAGCCTTATCAACGTACCTTTGCAAATATAGCCGAGTTAGCATATTTCGAGGAGATAGCATACAGCGTACTCCTATAGTTGAAAATAGCCTGATTGGCGTAAAATGCAAGGATGATGATGTGAGCGTATTAGTCACAGTCTTAGCTTTCCCAGTCATGACAAATTTTAAAAAATAGAACAAAATCTCGTGCATTAAATATAGAGATATGCCTCAATCTCGTGCATAAAATGCAGAGATATGCCTCGAGCTCTGTACAAGAAATAACTTTTGACGTGACATCTGATTTTGTCTTGTCTTGAGCGTAAAAACTCATTTATGTCAATGTAGAATAGGCAGCGTATTCAGAAGACTCCATTTTTCTTCCTTTGAATGCATAAAAATGACTTGTATCAAAAATATGTCACAAAATGACGACCTGGGTCTCTGTGCAAAATCATCATCACAGCCGTTCTCTCGATCATCATGCAGTACTTTTGTCAAATGTCAGGTTCACTGATTTGACTGACAAATTCATCCGAGGAATACGAAGAGTTCCTCGTACAACTTTACGCTGCATTAAAAACAACGTATTTTAAACTTTACGCAGGAAGGTATAGCAACCTTTTACGCAGAACAGCCTTGAAGCTCTGCTTTACGCGGACAGTTCTGAAGCCCTATTTTACGCCAAACAACCTTGAAGTTCTGTTTTACACAGGCATCTCTGAAGCCCTATTTTATGCCAAACCGCCTTGAAGCTCTGTTTTATGCGGACAGCTTTGAAGCCCTATTTTATGCCAAACAGCCTTGTAGCCCTGTTTTACGCGGACAACTCTGAAGCCCTATTTTATGCCAAACAACCTTGAAGCTCTGTTTTACGCCGGGAGGTACTTTATATATATTGGGGGTTTTGACTGTAAAATACGTGGATAATTCTCCAGCATATTTCATGCTTCTACAAGACCCCCTTCAAAGTTTTTAAATTTCTCATAATTTAAAATACTTTGAATGAAGCATGAAATGGTCAAATTTGACTCGTTCTTCAAGGCTAATTTTAAGAAGTCATTGGAATTTGTATGTTCTCTTCTGCCTATATAAGGATAAGCAAATGAACTTGATTTTCCATACTTCCTTCACCACAAAGATGACTGCTGAGATTCATTGGGCTGAACTGAGAAAGAAGAAGATTATGCTCTTCTAGCATGTGAGGAGCCGTAAAAAGAGACGCCTTCGAGCAAATATTCTCTGCAATGATGGACCATAGAGGGATATCATAGCTTACTTTGCTCCTTTTTTACCATATAATTTGTTATTCTCAGAGATAATGAAGACACATTTTCTGACTCTGTGGACCCATCATTTATTATTAGAACATAAATGATAGGCTAAGATGAAAGTGATATCTGAGGTAATATGGACATGATATACTTTCAGTAACTGGTTTTACTGAATATATCTATTCAGAGGTAATATGAACATGATAGAATATGATCCAACTAAATTTGTATACAAAACACTATCAGAGGTAATATGCACATGATAGGTTTTGAAGTTTCAAATTAGTTAAACATATCTATTCAGAGGTAATATGAACATGATAGAATATAATTCAGCTAATCTTTGTACATAGTATCATCAGAATGAAATCTTTATCATACTCCATTAAGCAAGGGAGATCAAGCATAATACTTCTTCAGGAATTTGCCATTGAAAGGAGCCATTATCAAATCTTCATTAGGCTTGGCTAATCTGTAAGCGCCATTTGAAAATGTTGTTTCAATCACATAAGGGCCCTCCCATTTGGGCTGAAATTTTCTCTTACTTTTATGTGTAATGATCATTGGTCTCTTTACAACTAAAACTAACTTACCAACTTTGAACATTCTTTCCTTCACTTTTTGATTAAAAGCTCTGGAGATGCGTGCTTGGCAGAACTCAATGCGTTGTTGAGCTTGAAGGCGTCTTTTGTCTAACCCTTCTAGCTCTTGAAGTCTTAAACGATCATTATTTTTCTTAGTCAGCTCATTAGCTACTACTATTCTGTGTGATAGAATTTGAATCTCAATAGGGAGAACTGCTTCACACCCGTAAACTAATAAAAATAGAGTACAACCCGTTGGTGTTTGTACCGTTGTGCGGTATGCCCACAGACATTCCCCCAATTTTTTGTTCCAATCTTTTTTTTGTTCGAAGAGAAATTTCTTCAAGATTTTGATAATGGTTTTGTTGAAGGCTTCTGCCAAACCATTGGCAGCAGGATTATATGCCGTTGAGGCCATATTTTGTATCTGATTATTATTGCCTCCGCCTATTTAGAGAAATAATCAGTGATAGATAATATAAACCGATGTCCTCTAGAAGATGAAGGATGAATAGGACCAATGATATCCATACCCCATGCTTCAAAGGGCCATGATGAAATAGTAGGATGTAAATATTCAGATGGTTGATGTATGAAATCTACATGAACCTAACAGGATTTGCATTTTCTTGCATATTCCAGGTATCTGCAATCATAGTAGGCTAGTAGTAGCCCATCCTCTTGATACGATCCTGTAACTTAGGACCGGGATGATGTGCTCCATATACTCCATCATGAGCTTCTCGGATAACCCGCCTTGCATCATCACCAGAGAGACATCGTAACAATAGTCCATCATATGTTTGGCGATACAAACTTTGTGAAGAAGCACCAAAATAGAAACGTAGCGATCGTCTTTTGATAGATGCTGCTTCTTTAGGATCCTCTGGTAAGATTTCTTTTGACACAAAGTCTATAAAGGGACTTCTCCAATCTCTCTTAGGAGAAACCATGTTTATAACATAGCTGCGTTCTATGTAAAAATTATTTTTCATACAAAACAAATCTCTGTTAAGAAGGATCACCGAATTCTGCCTTCTTACAGGAATAGCTAGATCTACAACTAGACTGGCTAGAGCATCAGCTTCCAAATTTTGAGATTGAGGAACATATTCTAAGAAGAATCCTTTAAAAGACATTGCTATCTCGATTGTTGTTCGTTGATAAGAAATAAGATCTGGATTACGGACTTCATATATTCCTCTGACCTGATTGACGATCAGCTGAGAATTACCAAAAGCTTCCAAGTATTCAATATCCAATTCTTTAGCAACTTGAAGTCCAATTAATAGAGCATTATACTCTGCCACATTATTAGAGCATGGTTCACTAAGAGAATATGCTCGATAAATAACGAGTTTATCATGAGTCACCATAACAATCCCTACCCCTGAAACTACGTTTCCCTTGGGACCAGTTCTGGAAGCACCATCAAAGAATAGCTGCCATGTATCACCTTCCATTGTCAAATTATATTCTGTAACTTCATCGGGAATATCATCATATAATTTGGAGGTTTCTGGAATTGGATGGGCCGCTAAGAAATCAGCCAAGGCTTAACCTTTCACGGATTTCTGATGGACGTACACCATATCATACGGTGTCAATAGCATTGCCTAAGTCGCGAGTCTGGAATTAAGAATACTTGGCTTATTCATCAATACCCGAAGTGGGTTGATTCTGGATATGATATGAATAGTTTGGCCTGTCACGTAATGTCGCATCTTCTGAATGGCAAACATTAGGGCTAAGCATTCTTTTTCCACTGGGTTATACTTTTGTTCTGCTCCAACCATCATCCTGCTTAGATAATATATAGCCTGTTCATGACCCTAATTGTTCTTCTGTGCGAGGAGAGCCCCTAAAGAATGATCCATTGCTCGAACATACAGCAAAAATGGTCTTCCTATAACAGGAGGCACCAGAACTGGAGGATTAGTAAGATAGCGTTTGATGTCATTAAACTCTTGTTGATAGGCTTCGTCCCATATAAATGACACAACTTTGTTCATTAGAAGAGAAAAAGGTTGACATCTTCCAGAGAGATTGGATATGAATCTCCTGATATAAGCTAGACGACCCTGAAATCCCCTAAGTTCTCTGAGATATGGGGCGGTCGTATTTCTAGGATAGCTTTTACTTTATCAGGGTCAACTTGAATGCCTTTAGAAGTAATGACAAATCCCAAAAATTTGCCACTGGATACACCAAGAAAGGACTTTGTAGGGTTCATTTTGAGTTGATATTGGCGCATCAAATCAAATATTGTTTTCAAGTCTTGTATGTGATTATCCTTGAAGCACTTTTTGACAGCAATATCATCTACGTAACATTCCACCATTTTGCGTAAATGCTCATAGAATATGTTACTCATAGATCGTTGATATGTGGCCCCAGCATTTTTTAATCCAAAAGGCATGACTGTTTTTGTGGACTTAATATCGCTGGTGTACCTTGGTGAGTACGGGTGATAAGTGAGAATGAAAACCAATATCAGAGGTAATATGGACGTGATGATCGATAGCCAAAATTCGAAAGGTTTGCTCAGCGGTAATATGGACTTGGCAAACTCGGTCAGGGAAAAATGTTAGGACAGCAGTTCAGAGGTAATATGGACGTGAACTAATATCCGAAAAATTCACTGAGGAGTGATTTATTGAGTATGGTCTATCCGAACATGAAGATAGACCTAAGGATTGCTCCGCTGAAGAAATTAGTGGGACGATAGCTCAGAGGTAATAGGTACATGGCTAGCGTCTAACGAGATTGGTTTTTGAGTGGCCACTGCGGCAGTGTGCGAGTGGACCTGAGAAATGCTCTGCTGGAGAAATTGGTGGGACGACAGCTCAAAGGTAATAGGTATATGGCTAGCGTCTAACGAGATTGGTTTTTGAGTGGCCACTACGGCAGTGTGCGAGTGGACCTGAGGAATGCTCGCTGGGTAAATTGGTGGGACGATATATCAGAGGTAATAGGTACATGGCTGGCGTCTAACGAGATTGGTTTTTGAGTGGCCACTGCGGCAGTGTACGAGTGGACCTGAGGAATGCTCCGTTGGGAAAATTGGTGGAACGACAGCTCAGAGGTAATAGGTACATGGCTAGCGTCTAACGAGATTAATTTTTGAGTGGCCATTGCGGCAGTGTGCGAGTGGACCTGAGGAATGCTCCGCTGGGGAAATTGGTGGGATGACAGCTCATAGGTAATAGGTACATGGCTAGCGTCTAACGAGATTGGTTTTTGAGTGGCCACTGCGGCTGTGTGCGAGTGGACCTGAGGAATGCTCTACTAGGGAGACTTTGGGGATCCATCATCCGTTGTGCACCAGGACTCCTGGATATAGATGATGGTTTTTACAAAAATTTGTAACGAATGGGAAAATATTGCGCATAGGCACTTGTTGGGGCTGAAGACCCCAGAGTGTAGAGATGTACGTCTAGATTTCCCACTGGGGAAGAGGGGAGTACAAGTCTAGTTTAGATGTAGTACTTTTTCAAGAACTTGCTGTTGATAGGCATCATGAGCAAGTCGCCGTTGGGTTTCACTAGCCGTTATACGCCGTTGGAAAATACGATTTTTACAATGAACGGGCCCTCCCATATAGGTTAGAATTTGTAGGCCATCTTGTGAGTCATAACCATCGGTCTTCTTACTGTTAAGACAGGGTCACCCACTTAAAACATTTTCTGTTTTACCCATTTGTTGAAGGCTCCAGAGAAGCGTGCTTGATACAGCTCTATGCATTGTTGAGCTAAGAGTTATTTCTCGTCGAGTGATTCCAACTCCTGAAACTATCGGCGGTAGTTTTCGTCCGTGGTTAGCCGGTTGGAGAGAGCTACTCGTAGTAAAGGGATCTGGATCTCGCGGGGGAGGACCGCTTCGCTTCTGTACACCAGAGAGAAAGGCGTATTGCCAGTAGCTGTCCGAACTATTGTACGGTAGGTCCAAAGATATTCCCCCAGCTGCTCATTCCAGTCGCGTTTGTTGGAAGACACGAAATTTTTGAGGAGCTTTATGATGGTTTTTTTGAACGCTTCCGCCAGACCGTTTGTTGCTGGGTTGTAGGCAGTCAATGCCATATTCTGAATCTGATTTTTATTACAGAACCAGTAGAACGCATGGCTTACAAACTGTGGACCATTATCATGGACGATCCTTCGTGGCAGGCCGATACAGTATATGATGTAATGCTTGACGAGGTTAATTATGTTTAATGTTTTAACTTCAATGAATGGGACAGCTTTTGTCCACTTGAAGAAGTAGTCGGTGATCGCCAAGATGAACCAATGTCCTTTCGATAAAGGCGGACTGATTGGCCCAATGATATCCATTCCCCCCCCTCAAACGGCCAATATGCTACCGTTGGGTGTAGGAACTCAGATGGCTGATGGATGAAGTCTGCGTGGACTTGGCATGATTGGCACTTTCTCGCATAATCGACAGTATCTGCTACCATCTTAGGCCAATAGTAGCCCATTCTTCGAAGACGGTCATGTAGCTTCGGATCTGGTTGATGCACCCCGCAGATGCCATCTTAAGCTTCGGAGAGGGCTTGTTTAGTCTTTTCGTTCGATAAGCATCGTACCAGAAGGCCATCATAGGACCGACGATATAACATTTTGGTCTCCGTATCATAATAGAAATGGAGGGAACCTCTCCTGATTGAAGTGGCCTCCTTCAGCTTCTCGCAGAGAATTCCATCGATTGCACAGTCAATAAATGGAAAACTCCAATCCTGAGTATTGGTGTCGACCTTTGCTGCATAAATGAGGCACAGGCATAGGTTGTTCTTGGGCAGACAAGCTCTTGGCCGATCACATCGATTAGCTGATGAGTGTTGTTTGGTACCGCCCAAGAATCAGCAAGCCCGGCTAAGACGTCAGCCTCAATATTTTGCAACCGAAGGACATGCTAAATAAAGAACATCTCGAATGTTGCGATAATACCAATTGCATCTTGGTGGTAGGGGATTAAGTCTTCGTTTCAGACTTCATATACTCCCTGGACCTGATTGATAATTAGCTGAGAATCGTCGTATGCCTCCAAGTACTCTACTCTGACTTGCTTAGCGAGCTAGAATTCGATGATTAGGGTGTTATACTTTGCCACATTATTGGAGCATGGCTCCGTGAGGGAGTACGCACGATTGATGACGAGGCCGTATGGGGAGATCACCACTATCCCGACCCCTGGTAGGAGGGAGATTAACAATATCCATCATACCCGTAGAATAGGTACCACACCATCCGGTACTTCTTGAGGGAGAAAATTACCAAATTGGAGTGAGATCATATTTGCAGCAACCGTCTTCTCGTTATTATACAAAGTGATAGCTTTTGCGTCGATCAACTCCTGGATTTTCCTTTTCAGTACATAGCATGCCTTTGTGGGGTGATGTATGTATCTGTGAAAAATACAGTACTTAGGATTATCTGTACTGCCGACTTCATTTGGACATTTTATCTCTGGTAGAGTAAGCTTGCCACTTTTGACTAGACAATCATATATGCTTGGAATATCATTGTCGTCAAAAGAATATTCTTCTTTAGGTTTGGAAGTTCCATAATTCGTCTGCGTAGTTACCAAAGTATTTTGTCTGGACGTACTGATTGCCAGGGCTTCCTTTCCTTTTGAACTACGAGTATTGTCATTATTGGAGGATGAAAGCTTCCCTTTATCAAAGGTAGAGATCATGATTCCGTTGTCACGAGCCTTCCGACTATTATCTTCAGCAGCTATTGCCGATATGATAAATGAGGGCCAATCATGGAACTGATATGGTCCCGTGAATACTGATATCAGTGGGAGTAGGTTCTTTCTGCAAATGTCCACCAAGGTTGAATCTGGAACTCTAGGAGGCATCTGTAAAGTAGCCTGACGAAAGTGTTCAATAAAAGTACGAACGTTTTCTTTTTTCTTCTGCTTTACTTCAATGAGTGATGACATAGACATGTCCATTCCTCCCTCGTAGAATCGAGCAAAGAATAGAGTTTTAAAATCTTCAAAAAAAGTAATGCAGTTGTCAGATAGACTACGATACCATTGGTAAGCTACTCCAGACAGACAGCCTTTAAACACTCGAGTGAGAAGGGCATCATTTTCTTGCAATAATACCATCATCATGCTGAAGTAGTTCATATACTAGCTTGGCGACGTCTTTCCCTCAAACAAAACCATAGCCTGTGGTTTATATTTTTGTGGGAAAGGGATCTCATCCCAGACAGCTGGATATGGCTGGTTAATTCCTAAATTCTTGAGCTGATCTTTATGTTTAAAAACATCAAATTAGGCTTTCAATTCCTGAACTGCTTGTATTGGATCTTCAGATGGGAGAGGGACAGCAGAAAGGTGAGAGATTGGATGTATTATAACTCCAACAGGAGGTAATACATTCTTCGGGTTAAGAGGTTGAGGAGCAGCTGATTCTTGATTTTGAACAGGCTCTTGGCTTGTATTGGCTGGTTATATGTCTACCCCCACACGTAGTTGAGTCGGAGGAACAGGTGTTTGAGCTATTACAGTTGTATATTGAGTCACTATCATTTGGTGCATACTCTCTATCATGGTATGTATTTCTTTAAGTGATATTTCTAATGCAGTGATGCGTTGTTCAGTACTTCCTGATGGGAAAGCTTCTTCATGTTCGTCTCCAACAGCATAAACTTCTATGTCTCTAGATGCCACTGAGGGATTAGTATAGATTTCTGTAGAGATTGAATTTATACTTTCAACATCTGGTTTAGAAAACTGGCAACTCCCAGTGTCAAAATCTGAAGAATATGAAGCCGATTGTCGTGACCTCGAGCGAGTGTTTCGAAAAACACCTTCTTCAAAAGTCTCGATGAGTCTGTCAAATCTTCTTTAGTTTAGAGTTCTGGAGGGATAACGTCTTGAACTCGACCTTCCTCTAGGAATATGCGAAGCCATGTTTACTAAAGCAAATGTTGGTTCTTCTTCCTGTAATGACAAAGAATAGTTCAATCGGTCGAACACTAACCATTTTGCTTTAGAACAGCAACAGTTAATTACAACCTTATGACTATTACAATAATGTTCTCTAGGGGGTGTGATAGACATATTAGGAGATCCCCTATCTTTGTATTTCTGGATCAAAAAATTATGTAAATTAGGGAGAATACCAGAAGAAGAAGAAGAAGGCTTATTCTGCCTTTTTACATCAGTAGGAATGTGTAGATTAGGAACCATAACCATTTCTCTGCCATAGGAATACAACAGTCCACCCATATGAGTAGCATATGATCCATCAACTGTCTAGGGAGTGTATCTTTCCGTGAAACGAGTCTTCTTTATGCGGACAGACCTATCCTGGCATAATTTAGATTTTTGCATAGGTTCGCGTAAAACAGGGAAAATCCTCAAACGGCTTTCAGCGTCACGCGTAATCTGTAAAGTGGGAACTTTTTTCTCTTATGGTCGTAAAAGCTTAGAGGTTGAAGGATTCTTCACTTGTTTTTCTTTGATGTTATCAAAGGGTATATCTGCCTCATCATAGACAGGAGATGTAATTTTACGCGCAGGGCGTATTTGAAATTTCTGGATTGGCACTAAGGCCTTGCCAAAAGTTTCGTCTACCACGTCATAGACGGGAGATGAAGGTTTATGCGCAGGGCGTGTTTGAGACTTCTGGATTGGCACTGAGGCATTGCCAGAAGTTTTGTCTACCACATCACAGACGGAAGACAAAGTTTTACGCATAGGGCGTGTTGGCTATATTGTCACAACTTTGTTGATCAGTAAATAAAAACTTACAGGAAGGGTAGATGACGTCTTAGGCATCTACACTTTACACAACCTCCTGTTGTTATGGATAGAGGAGGAATGAGAACTACCCCATGCATGAAGCATGTCTTCATAGGCAGATTAGTCGAACTAGACGACCAAAGTCTTCTTCGTCGATCCGATGGATACAGCATGTTGAGCAATTACTTTCTCATTAGAGGAGAAAGTCGTACCCAGTAGAGTCGCCAATTTGTTTGGATAAACAAAGTTTATACGAAACTTTTGCTTACAAACGAGAAAAGAGAAAAGTACAAATAATCCTATACGAGGATATTAAGTACAATAAAAATGATTATGGGGAAGTATTGCTATGGAAGTCTGATCTGCAGTCGATCAATTTGTTCCATGGACTACACGATGATGAAGAAGTGCTGTAGAAGAAACTTTAAACTTTCTCTGAACTGAAGGCAAAAGCCGGCCAAAGGAAAGTTGCAAGTAGGATCGAATTCTTGTTGCCAAAGTTGTCAGCGAAAACCAATTCCCCCCTTTTATCCTGTGACCAGGGGTCTCTATTTATAGAGATCAATCAAATAACTGTCTAGTTGGCATAAAAGCCAAATGACTGTCTTGTTGGCGTAAAAGGCCAAACTGTGAAGAAGATTGCCTCCTTTATGCTGCGGTTATGACAACTGCTACCCACGTTCAAATAATCTTCTGAATCTGCGTATGACACGTATCCCTTTATAAGGTAACGTGTATAACTGTTTCTCGAAGATCATGGCATGCAAGCCACGTATGTAACTACCCGTACATAAAACTTGATGATTCATGAATAATAGATAACCAGCGTAAAATAGCCAATTATCCTTCACGACTGAGGTCTTGAGTGTATTCTGGGCTAAGTAGCCTTATCAACGTACCTTTGCAAATATAGCCAAGTTGGCATATTTTGAGGAGATAGCATACGGCGTACTCCTATAGTTGAAAATAGCCTGGTTGGCATAAAATGCAAGGATGGTGATGTGAGCGTATTAGTCACAGTCTTAGCTTTTCCAGTAATGACAAATTTTAAAAAATAGAACAAAATCTCGTGTATTAAATACAGAGATATGCCTCAATCTCGTGTATAAAATGTAGAGATATACCTCGAGCTCTGTACAAGAAACAGTTTTTGATGTGGCGTCTGATTTTGTCTTGTCATGTGCGTAAAAACTTATTTTTGTCAATGTAGAATAGGCAGCATATTCAGAAGACTCCATTTTTCTTCCTTTGAATGCGTAAAAATGACTTGTATCAAAAATATATCATAAAATGATAACCTGGGTCTCCGTGCAAAATCATCATCACAGCCGTTCTCTCGATCATCGTGCAGTACTTTTGTCAAATGTCAGGTTCACTGATTTGACTGACAAATTTATCCGAGGAATACGAAGAGTTTCTCGTACAACTTTACGCTTCATTAAAACAACGTATTTTAAACTTTACGCAGCAAGGTATAGCAACCATTTATGCAGAACAGCCTTAAAGCTCTGTTTTACGCGGACAGCTCTGAAGCCCTATTTTATGCCAAACAACCTTGAAGTTCTGTTTTACGCAGGAAGCTCTGAAGCCCTATTTTATGCCAAACATCCTTGAAGCTCTGTTTTACGTGGATAGCTCTGAAGCCCTATTTTATGCCAAACAGCCATGAAGCTCTATTTTACGCGGACAGCTCTGAAGCCCTATTTTATGCCAAACAACCTTGAACCTCTGTTTTATGCGGACAGCTCTAAAGCCCTATTTTACGCCAAACAATCTTGAAGTTCTGTTTTACATAGGCAGCTTTGAAGCCCTATTTTACGCCAAACAGCCTTGAAGCTCTATTTTATGCGGACAGCTCTGAAGCCCTATTTTATGCCAAACAGCCTTGAAGCTCTATTTTATGCGGACAGCTCTGAAGCACTATTTTATGCCAAACAACCTTGAAGCTCTATTTTACGCAGGGAGGTACTTCATGTATGTTAGGGGTTTTGACTGTAAAATACGCGGATAATTCTCCAGCATATTTTATGCTTCTATATTTGGGAGCAGAGGCAAGCTGAGCCCGAGGTACATTGGGCCATTCGATATTCTTGAGCATATTGGTGTGGTGGAATATCGTCTTGCATTACCCCCATCTTTAGAGGGAGTGCATGATGTATTCCATATCTTACAGCTGAGAAGGTACGTGACTGACCCAAGTCACGTAGTCGATTATTTTGAGATTTCAATAAGACCTAGCTTAAGGTATAAAGAACAACCAGTTGGGATACTTGTCATTAGTAAGAAGATATTATGGGGTCAGACGATTAGATTGGTCTGGGTAGCTTGGAAACATCACTCCCCCGGCGAGTCTACTTGGGAACTAGAGGATGTCATACGCCAGAGTTATCCTTACCTATTCAAAGATTCAGGTTTGGCCTAAGAACTACATACAGGTACAATGATTATTTATCCTTAATAGTTAATTCTTGATTGCGAGGACACAATCCTTTTAAGATGGGTAGATTGTAAACACCCAGATTTTTCTAAAATTTTAAAAATAAATTTCTGGATTTTTATGTAATTTTTAATTAATTATTATAAATATTCTACAGGAATTAATATTTTTATGTCATAAATTAAGTATTAAAATATTGCAAAAATTATATTTTTGGGTGCATAATTAATTATTGGATTTTGTTTAATTTTTATGGAATTTATTGGGCTCAAAAACTATTTTTAAATAGTTAAAACTATTATTTTATTTAAACCGGACTGAACCGAACCAGACTGAACTGAACCGGACCTAAACTGACCCAAACCGGACCCAACCGCCCTAGCGAGTCAGATCCGGACCCGACTCGTCGACCCGCAAGCCTGCAAGCCCGCTAATCCGCTCCCCCACTCACAGAACACCTCGACCGCATGACCCGCGCGAACCGTGGCCTCCCCCTCCCTCTTCTCCTTTACATAACCTCCCCTCCCTCACACTTTCACAATAGACGACCACTCCCCCTCACTCTCCAATCCCCCATGTCCATCCCTGGCCGCCGCACGCTACCGCACGCCACCGAAAAATGACCGCCAACCTCGCCGCAAAATTGTCCAGTCTAGAACAGCATCAAGGTACCCTTCTTCTAGCTCTCGTATCTCCTTGTGTATTGATCCGAATTTAGTTCTGTTGAATCTTATGCGAAGAACACTTGACCCTCTCAAAATCTCGTATAACTAGTTTGGGGTATCGCAACCTGTATCGGTCGCAAATCATGACGCAAAACCGAAAAAAAAACATAATTTTGTACTTCAGAAACTGTCCCTGAGCCTCATGTTCACGGCCATTTTTCTCCCAACCTGTTTAATAATTTTAGATTCTATTTGAACATTAAATTAGACAACATAACCGAGATTTAGACTCTGTAATTAGTTTATTTTAATTTGTTGTGTGCTGTATTTTATTCGCGAGTAAAATGGACCAAAAACTTGGCTTTTAAAATCCAAAATTTCTCGAAACGGGGTGCGTCCCGCTACACGAGGCAACTTCGTTATATGCGACTTGCACCAAAAGGTGCGTAGGTTGATACGGACGTGTGAGATTTAGCAAAAGTTGATTTGGATATGCGTGCACACCGAAATCAACGCTTATTTATCGAAAATATCCCAAATCGGGCCTATTCTGAAACTCGTTATAACTTCGTGTGTGCTCATCTTTTCGAAATAAAACTTACACCATCGGACTCATAGCAATACGCTGGTCCTGTGACCCAAGTTTGGTTCGATTCTGAGAACGTTAATAAAATTTTGTATCGTGGGCCCCACGTCTCCACTTGACAGACGATTTTGTGACCGGCTCATCGGAATCCAGTTTTGGATATTTTGTTGGTTTTGTATCATCGTTCTGGACATGTAGATACTAAGTTTGATGAATTTGGAGAACTTTGTCTTTGGCACGTTTCTCGGTGCAAAGTGGACCACATGTGGACCCTGCTTTGACCAAAAACTGTCAATTTTGTCCCTGTGTTCAAATTGGACTTATGGATAGTCAATCTTAGCTATTTTATATCTTCTGAGAGTGATGGTATTATTATTTCAGCATTCGGAGGAGTACCTAAAGATCTTGCTGTTATCGGAGCAATTGTTGGAGTTCAAACCCCAAGCAAGTGTACCTTGTCAATCTTGCAGTACTTGCTTTATATTATTCCCTTGATTTACTTATATGATGTATCTGTTCAACCTAGGACCATGTGATATTTCTTAGCGTTCAAATAAGATTCGGGTGTCAACGCCGTACGCGGAGTCGTGTAATGTCACCTAGAGATTGATATCGCGACCCTATACATTTTCGTGCTTGCATTATCAAGTACGTCATACCATAGGACACCTGACACTATTTATGAGACAGAATCTTCCTAAGTTATTCATGGTGATTCTATATAGGTTACAGGATTCGTGACATAGACTTTATACATATGTATAACTATCATTATGACTTGCTGCATTAGTTATGATCTTGCGTGTTATGGACATGAGACATCGTGGACATGAGACGTGTGATTACATTGGGTGGGGAGAGACACGCAGGCTACAGGCTGATTTTATATATATATTTTTTATTATGAGGCCGTAGACTCTACATCAGAGCTAGGCACATTATGTGATATTACTGCTACCGGCTCTCCGACACAGAGCTTGTAGTGGTCTCAGCCTGAGTACTAGTGATGCTCTCACTTGCATATCACATAGCTGGTTATATAGTTTGCCCTATTGATACATTTTTATATACTGCATTTATTTGGCTTGAGTTATTCTTGTACCTTGTTATGTCCCCTGAGGACCTGGATCCGGATTATGTCTCCAGATATAGCAGAGGAGATCTATCCCGAGGTATACGGGACAGGAGTAGAAGCAGAAGCAGGAGCAATACCGATACCCGAGGAAGAGGTAATGGCCGAGGATTTCTTCTGAGTATCTGCTTTATCTATACTCAGTCTTTGTTGTTGTTAGACTCTTTTATTTTTTGTCTCTTGAACTGCTGTATCAAACTCATTATCGGATTATTTCTCGATATATTTTATTTGAGACTTGATGTTGGTTTATATGTTGTTATTTTGATATTGATTTATCTGTTGTGGATGAGATTAGTTTTATTCATTTGACATATATCGTAGACCACTGTATTATTGTTTTACAGCTTACGTATACTCTAATGGGTCCATTAAATTGGGTTTGCCCATTGCGTGTGCTGCTGGCCATTGCCAAGTGTCTAGTCCCTCGATATTTTAGGATTGGGGCATGACAAACATGCCCAAGAAAAGCCATACTCCTCAACCAGAACTCGTACTTGCTTAACTTCATATTTAACTGATGTTCATGAAGTGTCTGTAGTACGGTCCTTAAATATTCAACGTGAGTTTCTCTGTCTCTCGAGTAGATTAAGATATCATCGATGAACACGATGACGAACTTGTCTAAGAATGGTCGGAATACTCGATTCATCATATCCATGAAAGCTGCAGGAGCATTAGTCAAACCAAAAGTATCATGCCCCAGTCCCAAAATACGTAGGACCAGGTATACATACACATGCTAGCTGTACGAACAAGTATAGGAACCCAATTTAATGGACCTAACAATTCGTAGTACGCTGTAAAATATAATTAAGACTCAATATCACAGGCAGGTATAATCTAGTCTCAGCCATAAAATATCACAGAATAGGAAACTGAATGAATAAAATAAGTCTCAGAATCTACTATAAAAGAATATCTAGTGGAGAACAATCCACAAAAATGAGTACAAAAGAATACTGAAAGAATACAACTAAACAATAAAGATATAGTTCGGATGTCAGCTAACTAGATAAAGATACCCAAGACACTAAGCAACTGTCGTCCATGAATGAATGCTCAAAGAAAATATTGTGGCTCTACCTCGAAGTCCTCATCTACAAAATCTCCAACTTCATAATCCGTCGGGTATAATTGCTTGTCGAGATCTGGAAAAGTTGCCAGGTCCTCAGAAGGATATAACAAAGTACGCAAGAAATTGACATGTATGAAAGTAAAGCAGTAAACAATAAATAGGATAACTAAACCATCTATGTGATGTGCACTTGAGACATCTTTAATGGCGCATGAGGGGGGAAAATAGAAGAACAGTCGTCACACCAGGCGTTCCATAGAACTCGGGGGTTACACAGTTACACCATTTTTACAGTATAGTAGGAAACAGAAATCCTATACTGTAAACACCCTGATTTTTCTAAAAAATTTAAAATAATTTTTCCTAATTTTTCTGTAATTTTCTGGAATTAAAACTAAGGTATTTTGTGATTAAAAGATTTTTAAATGATGTTAATTAATATTAAAATATTATAGAAATAATATTTTATGGTGTAAAATAGAAAACTGGATATATGGTAATTTTTTGTGAATTTATTGGACTTCGAAAATATTTTTAAAGCCCTAAAAACCAATGTATTACTAAACCTAATTAAACCCTGACTGAACCCGGTTTAATTGGAATTAAACCAAACCAAACTGACCTAAACTGAAGCGAACCAAACCCAGCCTTAATGGGTCGTGTCGGATCTGAATCGAACCCGACCCGAACCCGAAACCCGGCCTGAACCCTATTCCCAAACATTAACGAAAACACTGTTCAAGCTATATAAACCCCTTGACGTTCGCGCCTAGCCGCCGCCGCACCCTCTCTCTCTCATCTCCTCCACCGCCCGCAGCTCAGCCCCGACGAACTCCCCTAGCCGGAACCCTAACTCCCCCTGTCGTCTTCTTCCTCCAGACCCCAAAGCCGACCGACCTCCGCTCCGCCTTAGCCCAGCACCACGACCCCGCCGACTCGCAGCCCCCTCACCCCTGCCCTAGCCGTCGATGGGCTCCGTCGATCAGAACGGCCACTCCCAGCCGACCAGCGTAGCCCTAGCTCCGACACAGCGGACACGGACACAGCAACTCTCAGACCTGGACACGGCAGATTCAAACCAGGACACGAACAGCATCCCGGACACGAGAAATTCTCGTCCCACGAAGCCCTGTTCAGGTAACCCGTTCTCTCTTTTCGTCATTTTATTTTCCATTTCGTCAGTTGTGTCGCGTAGACTGTGTAACCCTCTCTATGCCCGTGCAACCCGCTCGGTGCGTCGCGTCCTGTGGTGATCGCAAACCGCGATCCAAAAATAGAAAAATCAACGCCCTGTTTCACCCCGGAACTGAGTGCGCCCCGCCAAACGGGACGACTTGGTCGTACGCGGTCTTTACCAAAATGTGCACGCCATTGATACGGACGTGCAGGATTTCGTAGAAGTTGATTTGGATGTGTGTGCACACCGGAATCAACGCGTATCCGCCGACAACGCCCCGTATCCGCCTATTCTGGAACACGTCGTAACTTTGTGTACGTACGTCGGTTCGAAACAAAACTTGCGCCATCAGACTCATAGCAATACGCTGGTCCTGTGACCCATGTTTGGTTCGATTCTGAGAACATTGACAAAATCGCGTATCGTGGGCCCCACAAGCTCTACTTGACGGGCGATTTTGTGATCGGCTCATCGAAATCCAATTTTGGAAGTTCCGTTGGGTTCGTATCATCGTTCCTAACTTGTTGACACTAAGTTTGACGAATTTGGAGACCTTTGACCCTGACATATTTTTTGGTGCAAAGCGGCCCACATATGGACCCCGCTTTGACCAGAAACTGTCATTTTTGCCCCTGTGTCCAAATTGGACTTAAGAACAGGCATTTTTAGCTATTTGATATTTTTTGAGACTGTTGGTGATATTTATTACAGCTTTTGGCGGAGTACCTGCAGGATCCACTGATACAGGGACAACTGTTGGTATTCAAACCCCAGGCAAGTGTACCTTGCCAATTTTGCAGTCTTGTTACATATTTTTCTTGATTTATTTATATTGTTGTGCATGCTTGGCCTAGGACCGTGTGACTTACTTAGCGTCCAATTATTAGTCGGGTGCCAACACTGTACGCAGAGTTGTGTAATGTCACCTAGAGATGGACATTCGTGACCCTTTACATTCTCGTACTTGTCTTATCAAGTACACTATAACCCAGGACACTTGACACTATTTATGAGACAAAATCTTTCTGAGATATTCATGGTGATTCTGTATAGGATACAGGTTTATGACATAGATATTATATTGCTAGATATTATATGACTTGTTGTATTAGCTATGATATTACGTGACATGTACATGAGACGTTGTGGACATGAGACGTGTGGTTACATTGGGTGGGAAGAGACACACAGGCTACAGGCTGTTTTATATATATCTACTTCTATTGTGAGGTCGTAGACTCTACAGCAGAGCTAGACATATTACTCGTTATTACTGCTACCGGCTCCCCGATACAGAGCTTGTAGTGGCTCAGCCTGAGTACTAGTGATGCTCTCACTTGCATTTCACATAGATGGTTACATACTTACCCTATTTATTTTATTATTTGCTGTACTACATTTATTTTGGCTTGTATTATCTTGTACCTTGCTATGTCCCCTGAGGACCTGGATCCGTATTATGTTCCCAGGATTTGCAGATGAGATCTATCCCGAGTTATACGGGACAGCAGCATGAGCTGATACATGAGCTATACCGACACCCGAGGATGAGGTGTTAGCTGAAGACTTTTCCTGAGCATCTTTGTTTCATGCTCAGTATTTAATTTATTCAGTCATTTATATTTTGGTCTGTTGAACCAGTGTATCAGATTTTTATCGGGTTGTTCCCCGAAGCACTTTGTTGAGACTGTTTGATAATTTATATTTCTTATTTCTGTGGATCATATTTTATCTTGTATGGATGAGATTAGTTGTGACTTGTTGTCGTAGACTTTATTTTACAGCTTAAGTATGCTCTGATGGATCTATTAAATTGGGTTTGTCCATCAGTGAGTGCTGCTGGCCATTGCCACGTGTCTAGTCCCTCGGTATTTTGGGACTGGGGCGTGACATAGTTTTTATGGTGGCCCATGCAGGTCTACGATTAAATCGTTTGGTTTCAACTTAGGGACCGAGCAAGCCTGCAATAAGGATATGATAAGTTATAGGATCTCATCCATTATTTGAACCATTTTTGAACTCTATATCGAACTCGAACTAATTACTTGATTTGTATCCTGTGTTGATTCCTCTGAGCGTTCTTATAGTTTATCTTTTGGTTGCAGAGTAATGGATCCCAGGAACGGAGATGAGAATCCCTTGGATACACCACACGATGCTGTGGTTACCTATGTAGACGGAGTGACACCAGGAAATGGAGGACAATCATCTCAAGGAAATCAAGCCGGCCAGCCTAATCCAAGGTTCCGGCGTGATGACATCCCACCTCCGCCACAGTTCACTCCACAGATGCCTGTCTTTCCACCAGGGCAAGCCATGGACGGGCAGCAGATGTTTCAGATAATTTATGCCATGATGCAAGCCCAACATCAGGTTCAACAAGAGGCTCAGCGTCATGAGACAGAATATTTGAGAACCAGCCTGGTATCCGCATTGGAGCAGGCAAACCCACCAGTTAGGCGACCAGCGACGGGATCTATCACTGATTTTTGTCAGCTCAAGTCTCTTACCTTTTCTGGCAAGGAGAGGCCAACTGAAGTTCACGAGTGGCTCACAAACATACAGCACTAGTTGGAAGCAGCTGAACTTCCAAGGGAGAAATGGATGGGTGCGGTCAGGATGCAGTTGACTGAAAATGCACATCATTGGTGGTTATCAGAAGAGAGGAGGCTCGGACAGGACCGAGTCACTTGGGAAGAGTTCTCCAGACTCTTCCAAGAGATGTATATTCCAGCAGTTGCACGGTCGGAACTCAGAGACAAGTTCAACCGCCTTATCCAAGGCAATATGTCAGTTGAATAATACAACGCAGAATTTATTCGTCTGAGTCGCTTTGCCCCAACCTTGATTTCGACGGAAGAAGAGAAAGCTGAGAAGTTCTTTGACGGACTAAAGTTTGAACTCCAGAGGTTGATCGGATCTGTTGTACCTACTTTGTACACCGACGTCCTTGCAGCAGCACGACGCATGGAGCGTGTTACTAGAAGGAAGTCAAATCTGAAGAGGTCAATCATATCAGCACCAACCAGGACATCACATGAGAATTCTGCAAAATGATCCCAGAGGAGTATACCAGAGAGAGCAGCACACAGGGCCATATCTCTCCCTACTTGTCACCACTGCGGCAAGGTAGGTCACATTGAGAGAGAGTGCAGACACAAGTTAGGACTATGCCTGGCTTGCGGATCCAACCAGCATCTAACCAGAGACTGCACTGAGCGCAGAGAGGGAGCACCGAGACTAGCTTTACCTGCACCAAGGCCAGCTTATCCAGCAGTGGGAGCACCGCAGACAGGAGTTGGAGGAGTCAGACCACCAGCTCCAGGAGGATACTAGCAGAGACCACCATTGGCACCACAGGCAGCTCTATTTTAGCAGGCTCAGCAGCAGAGAGGTCCAGCTCAGGGACGAGGACAGGCATTTGCATTGGCTGTTGAGGAGAAAGCTACTGCAGGAGAGGTTATCGCAGGTACTATTTTAGTAGCTTTATTACCAACTGTAGCTTTATTTGATTCTGGAGCATCGCATTTATTTATAGCAGCTAGTTTTGTAGCCACCCATAGAGTAGCTACCGCACCCCTTCCGAAGATAAAGAGAATTTTTACGGGAGGTGGAATTATCCCAGTTAGTGACGTCTATAGATTATTTTCTGTAGTAGTCTGTGGAAGAGAGATGCAAGCTCAATTTCTAATATTTTCCATGCCGGATTATGATATTGTACTTGGTATGGACTGGTTAAGTCAGTACCATGCGACTCTTGATTGTCGACTTGGACGGGTTATATTTAGACCGCCTGGACATCCAAAATTTGAGTTTCTTCGGGGAGCTGTAGAGCAAGGAGTTCAGCCTACTCTTAGGGTACTATTTGTAGAAGGGGAGTCAGGTTACCCAAGAGTCATATCAGAGTTTGTTGATGTATTTTCTGATGATCTTCCAGGTTTACTGCCTGATCGAGAAATAGAATTCATAATAGACTTAACTCCAGGAGCAGAGCCTATCACTTCATCAGTATATCGGTTAGCACCTAAGGAGTTATTGGAGTTGAAGGAACAAGTTGATGATCTTCTGGATAAGGGTTTTATTCGGCCCAGTGTTTCACCTTGGGGAGCACCCATATTATTTGTACCGAAGAAGGATGGAACAGTACGGTTGTGTATTGACTACAGGGCACTTAACGCTGTGACCATCAAGAACAGGTATCCCTTACCATGCATTGATGATCTATTCGATCAATTGAGTGGTGCTAGGGTATTCTTGAAGATCGACCTTAGATCCGGCTATCACCAGATTAAAGTAAGGAAGGAGGATATACCGAAGACAGCCTTCAGGACCAAGTATGGACATTATGAGTTCTTGGTAATGCCGTTTGGTTTAACCAACGTGCCAGCCATGTTTATGAGTTTGATGAACAAAGTTTTTTATCAGTACTTGGATAAATTTATGGTTGTGTTTATTAATGATATTCTAGTATATTCCAAGAGCCACGAAGAGCACGAGGAGCATCTCAGAATTGCGTTAGAGACATTGAGACAGGAGAAGTTGTATGCCAAACTCAGTAAGTGTGAGTTTTGTATGAATAAAGTGCCTTTCTTGAGACATATTATCTCAGGAGAAGGACTTTCAGTTAATCCAGAGAAGGTTACTGCAATAGAGACTTGGCCTACACCTACATCAGTTGCAGAAGTGAGAAGTTTTCTCGGACTTGCTGGATATTATCAGAGGTTTGTAGAAAATTTCTCAAGGATTGCGGAGCCTATGACGAAGTTGACACGTAAGGACCAGGATTTTACATGGACAGAGGACTGTTAGAAGGCCTTTAAAGAATTGAAGAGAAGATTAACAACAGCACCTGTCTTGACTCTTCCTTCAGGGTCAGGAGATTTTGTTGTTTACAGTGATGCGTCAGGTAGTGGACTAGGATGTGTTTTGATGCAACATGGCAAAGTTATTACTTATGCATCGAGACAGTTGAAGGTCCATGAGAAGAACTACCCAACGCATGATCTGGAGCTAGCAGCAGTTATGTTTACACTGAAGATTTGGAGGCACTATATTTATGGAGAGAAGGTGGACATCTTTACTGATCACAAGAGACTGAAGTATGTATATACTCAGAAGAAGCTCAACATGAGACAGAGACGTTGGCTTGAATTGATGGTAGACTTTGATATAGATCTGCAGTATCACCCGGGAAAGGCGAATGTCGTAGCAGATGCACTCAGCAGGAAGCCTACGGCTTATTTCTTCACAATACAGCCTGAGTTATTGAGAGATCTACAGGAGCTTCAGATAGATATTATTTTACCAGGACAGAGTGGCTTGCTGGCTAATCTCGAAGTTAAGTCGTCACTTGTGGAGAGGATTAAAGAGGCATTGCCTACTGATGCTAGATTTCGAAGACTTAAAGAGAGGATAGAAGCAGGCATGCAGACGGGACTTCGCATATATGAAAATGGGACAATAAGGTGTGGAAATTGCCTGTATGTTCCAAATAGAGAATTGAGACAGGAGTTAATGACTGAAGCACACAACTCCATTTACTCTGTTTACCCAGGAGGAAACAAGATATACCGAGACTTGAGGCAGTATTATTGGTGGCATGGAATAAAGAGGAAGATTGCACGATTTATGGCAAAATATTTAGTCTGCCAGCAAGTAAAGGCCGAGCACCAAAGGGCTGCAGGAATATTACAGCAACTTCCTATACCAGAATGGAAGTGGGAACATATCACTATAGATTTTATCACAGGATTTCCAAGATGCCCCAGCGGAAGGGATGCGGTATGGGTTATCGTGGATCGACTCACTAAATTGGCATATTTTTTGCCATTTAGAGTTGGACAGTCCACAGAAATACTAGCCGACATGTATATACGACAAATCGTAAGATTACATGGAGTGCTTGTTAGCATTGTGTCAGATCGAGATTCTAGATTTATATCTCATTTTTGGCGAAGCATGCAAGAGAGTCTTGGTACCAGACTCAAATTTAGCACAGCTTACCATCCACAGACAGATGGTCAATCGGAGCGCACGATTCAGATCTTGGAGGATATGTAGCGATCGTGTATGCTAGACTTTGAAGGATCATGAGAAGATTATTTACACTTGGTAGAGTTCTCCTACAATAACAGTTATCGGGCCAGCATCCAGATGGCACCATTCGAGGTATTGTACGGTAGAAAGTACAGATCGTCGATATATTGGAGTGACGTTGGTGAACGTCAAATACTGGGTCCAGAATTGGTAATGCAGACAGTGGAGAAGGTAAAACAAATTCAGAATCATCTTCGAGCAGCTCAGGACAGACAGAAGCATTGGGCTGATACACACAGACGTCCCCTAGAGTTCAAAGAAGGAGAGCATGTATTCTTGAGGATTTTGCCCACTCGAGGTACTATTAGATTCGGAAGCGGAGGCAAGTTGAGCCTAAGGTATATCGGGCCATTTGATATTCTGGAGCGCATTGGTGAGGTGGATTATCGTCTTACATTACCTCCATCCTTAGAGGGAGTGCATGACGTATTCCATGTCTCACAGCTGAGAAGGTACGTGACTGACCCAAGTCATGTAGTCAATCATTCTGAGATCATAGTGGGCCCTAGCTTGAGATATGAAGAACAACCAGCGGGCATACTTGACATCAGCGAGAAGATATTGCGAGGACAGACAATTAAACTGGTTCGTGTAGCTTGGAAACATCACTCTCCTGGCGAATCGACTTGGGAACGAGAGGATATTATGCGCCAGCGTTATCCTCACTTATTCGCAGACGTATGTATACCCTAAGCATTCTTATCATTCCCATAATTCTTTCTTTTAGTAGTTTATTCTTTGATTACGAGGACGCAATCCTCTTAAGGGGGGTAGATTATAAACACCCTGATTTTTCTAAAAATTTTAAAATAATTTTTTCTAATTTTTCTGTAATTTTCTAGAATTAAAACTAAGGTATTTTGTGATTAAAAGATTTTTAAATAATGTTAATTAATATTAAAATATTATGGAAATAATATTTTATGGTATAAAATGGAAAACCGGACATAGGGTAATTTTCTGTAAATTTATTGGACTCCGAAAATATTTTTAAAGCCCTAAAAACCAATGTATTACTAAACCTAATTAAACCCTGACTGAACTCGGTTTAATTGGAATTAAACCAAACCAAACCGACCGAAACCGAACTGAACCAAACCCAGCCTTAACGGGTCGGGTCGAATCCGAATCAAACCCGACCCGAACCCGAAACCCGGCCTGAAACCTATTCCCAAACCCTAACGGAAACACTGTTCAGGCTATATTAAACCCCTCGACGTTCGCGCCTAGCCGCCGCCGCACCCTCTCTCTCTCATCTCCTCCGCCGCCCGAAGCTCAGCCCCGACGAACTCCCCTAATCGGAACCCTAACTCCCCCCGCCGTCTTCTTCCTCCAGACCCCAAAGCCGACCGACCTCCGCTCCGCCCTAGCCCAGCACCACGACCCCGCCGACTCGCAGCCCCCTCACCCCCGCCCTAGCCGTCGACGGGCTCCACCGACCAGAACGGCCACTCCCAGCTGACCAGCGTAGCCCTAGCTCCGACACAGAGGACACGGACACAGCAGCTCTCAGACCCGGATACGACAAATTTAAACCAGGACACGAACAGCATCCCGAACACGAGAAATTCTTGTCCCACGAAGCCCTGTTTAGGTAACCCGTTCTCTCTCCTTGTTATTCCATTTTCCGTTCCGTTAGTTGTGTCACGTAGACTGTGTAACCCTCTCTATAACCGTGCAACCCGCTTGGTGCATCGCGTCCTGTGGTGATCGCAAACCGCGATCCAAAAACAAGAAAACCAACACCATGTTTTACCCCAGAACTGAGTGTGTCCCGCCAAACAGGATGACTTGGTCACGTGCGGTTTTCACCGAAACATGCGCGCCGTTGATACGGACGTGCGAGATTTCACAGAAGTTGATTTGGATGTGTGTGTGCACCGAAATCAACGTGTATCCGCCGACAACGTCCCGTATCCACCTATTCTGGAATACGTCATAACTTTGTTTACGCACGTCGCATCAAAACGAAACTTGTACCATCGAATTCATAGCAATACGTTGGTCCTGTGACCCAAGTTTGGTTCAATTCTGAGAACATTGACAAAATCGCGTATCGTGGGCCCCACAGGCTCTACTTGACGGACGATTTTGTGATCGGCTCATCGGAATCCAATTCTGCAAGTTCCGTTGGGTTCGTATCATCGTTCCTGACTTATTGACACTAATTTTGATGAATTTAGAGACCTTTGACCCTGACACATTTTTTGGTGCAAAGCGCCCCACATATGGACCCTACTTTGACCAGAAACTGTCATTTTTGCCCATGTGTCCAAATTGGACTTAAGGACAGGCGTTTCTAGCTATTTGATATTTTTTGAGACTGTTGGTGATGTTTATTACAGCTTTTGGAGGAGTACCTGCAGGATCCACTGATATAGGGACAACTGTTGTTATTCAAACCCCATATAAGTGTACCTTGCCAATTTTGCAGTCTTGTTACATATTTTCCTTGATTCATTTATATTGTTGTGCATGATTCACCTAGGACCGTGTGACTTACTTAGCGTCCGATTATTAGTCGGGTGCCAACACTGTACGCAGAGTTGTGTAACGTCACCAAGAGATGGACATTCGTGACCCTTTACATTCTCGTACTTGTCTTATCAAGTACACTATAACCCAGGACACTTGGCACTATTCATGAGACAGAATCTTCCTGAGATATTCATGATGATTCTGTATAGGATACAGGTTTATGACATAGACATTATATTCCTAGATATTATATGACTTGTTGCATTAGCTATGATCTTGCGTGACATATACATGAGACGTTGTGGACATGAGACGTGTGGTTACATTGGGTGGGGAGAGACACACAGGCTACAGGCTATTTTATATATATCTACTACTATTGTGAGGTCGTAGACTCTCTAGCAGAGCTAGACATATTACTCGTTATTACTGCTACCGGCTTCGCGACACAGAGCTTGTAGTGGCTCAGCCTGAGTACTAGTGATGCTCTCACTTGCATTTCACATAGATGGTTACATACTTACCCTATTTATTTCATTATTTGCTGCACTGCATTTATTTTGGCTTGTATTATCTTGTACCTTGCTATGTCCCCTGAGGACCTGGATCCGGATTATGTCCCCAGGATTTGCAGACGAGATCTATCCCGAGGTATACGGGACAGCAGCAGGAGCTGATACAGGAGCTGTACTGATACCCAAGGACGAGGTGTTAGATGAAGACTTTTTCTGAGCATCTATGTTTCATGCTCAGTATTTACTTTATTCAGTCATTTATATTTTGGTCTGTTGAACCAGTGTATTATATTTTTATCGGGTTGTTCCCCGAAGCACTTTGTTGAGACTGGTTGATGATTTATATTTCTTATTTCTGTGGATCATATTTTATCTTGTATGGATGAGATTAGTTGTGACTTGTTATCGTAGACTTTATTTTACAGCTTAAGTACGCTCTGATGGATCCATTAAATTGGGTTTGTCCATCAGTGAGTGCTGCTGGCCATTGTCACGTGTCTAGTCCCTCGGTATTTTGGGACTGAGGCATGACACATACGCTCACTAGCAGATTCTTTCCTCCAAATGAACTATTTGAACCGTATATACAATGAAGATAAAATGTAACAACGTCAATAAAAATCTAGAACTCAAACTAATACCAACTACTAACACAAGACGCGAACTCACGTGCCGTTGGCTAGTCAACACGTCAGTCCATGCACTCACTCACTCAGTGAACGTGTTTAAAATAGTGTCAGGTCTGAAGATACCACGTATCTTCATAACATAACGGGTACGTCTACGACTCTAAGATACGTGCACACAACTAACAAAATAAAAAGAGCTAGGCATATGTAAACTGTACAATACAAATAAGCAAGGTGTACTTGCCTTTCAAGCCAAGATACGAGCAGAACAATTCTGGTCTGGAGCTCTCCACGGGAACGTCTCGAACACCTAATAATTAATTATTGCACTAATTAGACTCTTACTATCAAGTTAAAATTAGGTTATTAACAAGTTCTTAATTCTACGTTGATTGCATATGCAACTAACTAGCCCTCAAAATAATTCTAGTCGTTAAACATTACCAAAAATCCTTTTTTTTGAGACATTAATTATCAAAAAAATTAATTCTAGAATTTTTATTATAAAATAAGTTTTTTAGTGATAGGGTCATCTCCTATAATTTCTATGAGTCAAAAACCAAGTAAAAACCATAACTATGTCATAACAGGTTACTGACAAGTCAAGAAAACTAATTTTTGAGAAATGGATAATTCTGAAATAAATAATTAAAAATCAAAATTAAAATAACATAATACAATTTTAGATGTAAAAAATATAGATTTTTGGTCGGGGTTTAAGACTGAAATTGTCGGGGTCAAGTTTTATCAAAACTAGGTCAACTTGTTACATAAACACCTAGAATTCTAATTTTTAAAAATAAAAAATAAATCTGAATAAATATGATAAAATTAGTATTAAATACAATAAATACTATTTCTTTCATCTTTACAAAAATAATTAGGACTTTACCATCTATAAGTTGATCCTATTAGGGTTGGTAATCAAACTTGCTAGTATGCATGCAAAAGGAGTGGTACATGCGTGTTGCAAAAATATAATCATGAAATAGATTTTTTTTTGATATAATTTTAGAACATATAATTTCTGGAAAAATAATAATTTATCAAAAAAAATCAGGATTTTCTATCTATGATCAAGTCCTAACAAGGTCCAAGGGTCTCCAACATGCATATATCAAAACTAAGTCAACTAGGTAACTTTTTATGCATAAAAATTATTTAAATCAAAAATAATATTTCCAAAAAATATATTAAAAAATTAATCTAATATAGGTTAATAACATCATATATTAATTATTTACAAAGTTTTAGAAGGATTCGATGTAGAATTTTGGAGAAAACATAAAACTAGGTCACCCTTCCCATTGTACATACAATTTATTCCAAAAATAATAACAATTTAATATTCTAAAATAATCACTAAAAATATGGATAAAAATAATTTAAATATCATATTTTTTATTATTATCATGATTTAAGCAAGGTTTCTACTTATGGGTGCATACATGCATTCATGGGTTCAAATCTTTAGATGCAAACTCTAAAATAAAATCCTACAATAAAGAACATGGCAATAGATTAAAAACACATATAAAATTATTTATTTATATATATACAAATATTTATTCATGCATTCATACACATTAGAGAGGTTAGAGGAAAAAGGAGACTTACTAGAGAGAGAGAAGGATGAAAAACTAGGGTTCTAGGATGGGGAGATGACGTGTGTCCACGTGAGGAGGAGGGGATCTCCGGCTTGGAGATGGCGGCTAGGGTGATGAAGGAAAGGAGAGAAAGTTAGGGTTTTATAAAGGATATTTTAGGTTAGGATTTAAGATGATATATATATATATGGGTAGAGAGAGGGAGAGAGGGGTCAGCGGAAGAAGGGGCTTCACGGTTTGAATGGGGGCCGGTCATGGGTAGGTATAGGATTAGTTTAAATAGTTTTGTAATTAGGTTGTTAGTTATTAGAAGTCAACAACTAATCAATTAATTAATTTGACAAAGATTTAACTTGATTCTATGGGATTAAAATAGTAATAAATAAGTAAATAAATCCTACAAAAGATGAAAGTGGCCTAATTTGGTATGAAAGAATTATGGGTTGCTATTTGAAAAAAAAGTTGGATTGAAAAATAATCACAAATAAATTATTTATATAAAAAAATCTAAATATTACCCACAAGAAACTACGGTTGTCACACAAGTGTCATTCTAATGCTAAATGGTCGAATTTTGTGTCACATAAAAATTATACGGGTAGTGTCTCCAAATTAGGCTACTTCCTATGAAGGACGATGTAGAATTTGGGGTCGTCCTATGTCATTAATGTTCAAACTATGGTAAAGTTTTTTAATAAAATAATTAGATTTAAATTAATTTTAAAATTTTCTAAATAAACACAATAAATATAGAATACACACAAAAATACCTATTTTTGGGTGAGAGATTTTACAACCTATCCACCTTAGAAAATTTTGTCCTCGAAATTAAGAATATAGCACGATATAGAAAAACAATAATACAGTATATAAAGTCCATAAATGAAGACTCGCGTAAGTAAGGAAAATGCTCTAAGATCGAATCCTTCCGCTCCCAAGTCGATTCGCCCGGTGAATGATGCTTCCAAGCAATATGAACTAGTCGAATGGTCTTCCCCTTTAGCACCTTCTCTCTGCGGTCGAGAATCTCAACCGGATGCTCCTCATAAGACAAACTCAGTCCCACAGTGATCTCTGAATAATCCAATACATGGCTAGGATCCGCCACATACCTTCTCAATTATGAGATATGGAACACATCATGGACACCCTCCAAGGTCTAAGGTAATGCTAGTCTGTAAGAAACCTTTCCAATACGTGCCAATACGATAAACGGTATGATGTACCTCAGACTAAGGTTTCCTCTACCTCCAAATCTTATGGTTCCTCTAGTAGGGGAGATCCTTAAGAACACATGATCTCCTGACTTGAACTATAGGGGTCGACGGTGAGTATCTGTCGACTGCTTTTGTCTATCTTGTTCTGCTAAAAGGTGACCTTGAATCTGCTTGACCTTCTCTACTGTGCGAATCACCAACTCATCTCCAAGTATCTGTCTCTCACCAGCATCACTCCAATATACTAGCAAAATGCCACTTTCTTCTGTATAATAATTCAAAAAGAGCCATTTGAATGCTTGCTTGGTAGATATTATTTTAAGAGAACTCTACTAAATACAAGTGATCCTCCCAAGATCCTACAAAGTCAAGCATGAACGCCCTTAACATGTCCTCCAACATCTGAATAATGCACTCTCACTGTCTGTCTGTCTACAGGTGATAAGAAATGCTAAACTTAAATCTAGTTCCTAGGCTCTCCTGTATACTCCTCTAAAATTGTGATATGAACCTCGAATCTCTGTCGGAAACTATGCTGACTGATACTCCATGTAGGCGTACAATCTTCTTCATGTACATCTCTGCCAGAACTTCTGTAGATTGCCCAACTCTAAAGGGTAAGAAGTGTGTTGCCTTAGTCAATCTGTCCACAATTATCCAAACTGTATCTCGACCAGCTGGATTCCTCAAAAAATCCGTAACAAAGTCCATGGTGATGTACTCCCATTTTTACTCTAGAATTGGAAGTGGTTGGAGTAGTCATGCTAATATATGATGTTCAGCCTTAACTTGCTGACACACCAAGCACTTCCCCATGAACTGTGCTATCTCTCACTTCATCTCGTGCCAACAGTAATGTTGTCTCAAGTCTCTGTATATTTTTGTACCGCCCGGATGAATAGAGTATGCTAAATTGTGAGCCTCCGACATTAGCTCATGCCTAAGATCTCTATTAGGAACATAGAGTTGATCCCCACACCTCAAAGTCCCATCTTGATGTATCATCAGCCCAGTCTGCAACCCAGCCTCAGTCCTCTGTCTAAGCCTCTGAAATCTTGCATCGATCGACATAGCTGCCTTGATACGCTCCACCAATGATGTTGTACTTGAAGGTTCATCAACTGTGTGACTTCTTATGGCATAAATAGCTCTATTCCCAGCTGCTCCAAATCATATAATAATTCTTTCTGTTTTGTCAAGAAGTACGCCATTGGTCTCCTACTCAACGCATCTGCTACTGCATTAGCCTTGCCCGGATGGTACTGCAGCTCAATATTAAAATATGCCATCAACTCGAGCCATAGTCTCTGTCTCTGTATCTGATTCAGATCCTTCTGAGTATAGACATACTTTAAGCTCTTATGATCTGTATAGATCTCCACAGTCTCTCCGTATAAATAGTGCCTCTAAAGCTTCAAAGTAAAGATTACTGCTGCAAGCTCCAACTCATGAGTGGGGTAGTTCTTCTCATAGATCCTTAATTGTCGAGAACCATATGCTACCACCTTTCCATGTTGCATCATGACACAACATAATTTCTTTTCGGAAGCATCGCTATAAATAACAAATCCTCCCGATCCAGTAGGTATGGTCAAGATCGGAGTTGTAGTTAGGCGCTTCTTCAATTCATCAAATGCCATCTTACTCTTCTCTGTCTAAATAAACTCTTTGTCCTTGTGGATCAACCTTGTCATAGGCTCTGTAATAATCCCACAATTCTCCATGAACCTCTTGTAATATCCGGCAAGTCCTAAAAAACTCTGCACCTCTGAGACATCGGTTGGGGTCGGCCACGTCTCTACTGCTGATATATTAGCTGGATTCACTGATATGCCTTCTTCAGATATAACATGCACAAGAAAAGAGACATGATCTAGGAGAAACTCGTACTTGCTCAGCTTAGCATATAACTTCTAATGTCTCAATCTTTCTAGCACCTTCCTCAGATGTTTCTCATGCTGCTCATGGCTCTTCGAGTACACCAATATATCATTGATGAATATGACCATAAACTGGTCCAAGTACTGATGGAATACTCAGTTCATTAAGTTTATAGACACAGCTGGCGCATTTTTCAATCCAAAGGGCATTACCAAGTACTCGCAGTGACCATAAGGAGTCCTGAAAGCCATCTTCTGAATATCCTCGTGACTCACCTTCACTTGATGATATCTTGATCTCAGATCACTCTTAGAAAATACACGTGCTCCTGTTATTTGGTCGAACAAGTCATCAATCCACGATAGAGGGTACTTATTCTTTATGGTTACTGCATTAAGGGCTCTGTAGTCGATGCACATGTTGACTGTTCCATCTTTCTTTGGCACTAACAACACTAGGTCTCCCCAAGATGATGCACTTGGCCTGATGAATCCCTTGTCATGAAACTCTTGCAACTGCACCTTTAACTCTTTTAGCACCTTTTTTGCTAGCCGATACACATTAGAAAATATCGACGCTGCTCCCGGCACTAACTATATAGTGAACTTGACTTCTCTTTCTGGTGCCAGACCCATCAACTCGTTTGAAAAGACATTTGTAAACTCCTCAATAATCGATGGTGGCACAACTTCCATTGCCATGCAAGCTCCACCAAATTGGCCTACTTCCTTCTCTATAGTTCCTCTCATGAACTTAAACTCTAGCTGACCTGGAGGCTTAAAGATAGCACAAACTTTATGGCAATCTAATACTACATGATATTGGCTAAGCCAATCCATCCCCAATACTATGTCAAAGTTTGGCATTAGAAATACCAAATGTCAAGCTCTCATCTCCCGACCACAAACAATAACTGAACAAGTCCTACAGGTACTAGTTACAGGCACTATTCTTCCCCCGATAAGAATCCACCAACTCTTAGGAAGGGTAAAGTATATATTCTATGCATTGCTACAAATCTAAATGATATGAATGAAAGAGTGGCCCCAGGATCAAATAAAACAGTGGCAGGTACTGATCCGACTAGAATAATACCTGTAATAGCCTTTCCTTCAGTCTCTTCTCCTCCCTGAGCCAGTGAAAACACATGTCCTTGCCTCTGAGCTCATGTCTGTTGTCTGGCTCGTTTGAACTACACTGCCTACGATGCCAATGGAGGTCTTCTCTGCTCACCTCCAGGTGTTGGTAAACGAGGTAATCCTCCTGCTTGGTTGGTTGCTCCTGGTGCCGGTACTGCTGGCTTCTACCCTCCCAATGGAACTATGGCTCTACGCTGTGGACAATCTTGAGCCTGATGCTATCCCACTCCGCAGATCAAGCAAGTCCTCAGTTTTTTCCTGGACTCCCGTTGTAGGTGTCCCTTCTTGCCGCATAAATGAAAAGTCATAGACTCTCTAAGCTTGTAGGGTCCCATCCTCTGTTGTTGTTGATGTCCCATTGGTCGTCTGATAGTCCCTCCTTGTTACATATTTGCTGGTCCTTACTGAATTCTCTGTTGATTCCCTTTTCGCCTGCTGATGACCTCCTGAATCCTGGCCTTCGTTAATAGTTTAGCATAAGAGATCCGGGACTGTGAGCTGGTATAGTATTGAAGCTCCTTAGCTGGCCCGTGATAAAATCTCTTAGCTATCTCTAAGTTATTGGGTATTAGAACAATACCATATCTACTAAGGCGGTTAAACTTTGAGTGATACTCATCTACCATCTTGTTCCCCTGCTCTAGATGGAGAAACTGGTTGTATAATACATCCTTCACAATAGCTAAAAATTATTTCTTCTCAAAGTACTCCAAGAAATGCTCCCAAGTCTGGTGTGTACCCCATTGGTGCTCCATCAATTCCCACCAGTGATGAGCGTTCCCTTCTAACTGAGTCCTCACGCTTGTCATCCATAAATCTGTAGGCAGATGTGACTCCGCCAAAAGCTTCCTGGTGATGGTTTTCCAAGTTGTTGTCTCCTCTAGAATCCCATTGCCTTTATATGGCTTGGGGTTCATTTGCACAAAATCCTTAACTGAATCAACATGCGCTTATGGCACTGGAGCTAGTGCCTGGGATGGTGCGGGTACTAGTGCAGCCATCCTCTCAAGTGCTGCCACAAATCTCTGCCTCATCTCGACGAATTTTTGCCTCTGCTCTGCCGCTTGATGCCTCTGCTCGACAGCCAGTATGATAGTCTGCTGTCTCTGTTCCTGCATCATCATCTAGAAGAATTAAATAATCTGCGTCTAGCCGTCCTGTGGTACTGTTGGAGCTGGGGGAGCTTTATTAGGCACTATAGGAGGAGCTGGTGGAACCGGATTATCAGTTTGTCCGTCCGGTCCTGGAAGTCGATGAGTCATCGAGGCCTTTCCTGGTGAATGGCTATTGAGCATGGGAGACGTGTTGCCCCCGGTAGCGACACGTCTACTATGCAAATTCATCTCTCTGCAAGAGATGAATGAAAGATTAGAAAGAGTACATGAATCAAGCATGATGCAAGAATTTATTCAAATAGAACAAAATGGAAGGAAGGTGAGTTATAGTCAAATGTGGATGAAACCTAAAACTCTAATTCTAAGTGCAGGCCCTCTCGGTACAGTTACATAACCAAAATGGCTAACTCGACTAGCATGGGCCAGCACAAAAAATATGTCACGCCCAAGTCCCAAAATACGTAGGACCATGTATACGTACACATGGCAGCTGTACGAACAAGTATAGGAACCCAATTTAATAGACCTAACTAGTCGTAGTACGCTGTAAAATATAACTAAGACTCAATATCATAGGCATGTATAATCTAGTCTCATCCACAAAATATCACAGAATAAAAAACTGAATAAATAGAATAAGTCTCAGAATCCACTACAAAAGAATATCTAGTGGAGAATAATCCATAAAAATGAGTACAAAACTGAAATAATACAACTAAGCAATAAAGAAATAGTCCGGGTGTTAGCTAACTAGATAAAGACACCCAAGGACCTAAGCAACTGTTGTCTATGAATGAATGCTCAAAGAAACTCATGTGGCTCCACCTCTAAGTTCTCGTCTGCAAAATCTTCAACTCCTTAATCCTTCAGGTATAAGTGCTCGTCGGGATCTGGAAAAGGTGTCAGGTCCTCAGAGGGCATAACAAGTACACAAGAAATTAATATGCATGAAAGTAAAGCAGTAAATAATAAATAGGGTAACTAAATCATCTATATGATGTGCACTCGAGACATCTCTAATGGCACATGAGGGGGAGAAATAGAAGACCAATCGTCCCACCAGGCATTCCGTAGTACTCGGAGGGTTAGACAGTTACACCATTTTCAGAGTATCGTAAGAAACAAAAATCTCATACGCTAACTAGCAGATTCTCCTCTCCCAATGAACTATCTGAACTATATACGCGGTGCAGAAAGAATGCAACACCGTTAATAAAAATCTAAAACTCAAACTAACACCAACTACTAACACAAGACGCGAATCACGTACCGATGGCTTGTCAACATGTCAGTCCATGCACTCACTCACTTAGTGAACGTGTTTGAAACAGTGTCAGGTCAGAAGATACCATGTATCTTCACAACATAAAGGGTATGTCTTTTACTCTAAGATGCGTGCACACAGCTAACAAAATAAAAAGAGCTAGGCATATATAAACTACACAATACAAACAAGCAAGGTGTACTTGCCTTCCAAGCCAGATGCGAGCACAACAATTCTGGTCCGGAGCTCTCCACAGGATTTTCTCGAACACCTACCAATTAATTATTACACTAATTAGACTCCTACTATAAAGTTAAAATTAGGTTATTAACTAGTTCTTAATTCTACGTTGATTGCACATGCAAGTAACTAGCCCTCAAAATATTACTAGTCGTTAAACATTACCAAAAATCCTTTTTTTAGAAAAAAATTATCAAAAAAAATTCTAGAATTTTATTTATAAAATAAGATTTTTAATGATAGGGTCATCTCCTATAATTTCTATGAAAAACCAAGTAAAAACCAAAACTAGGTCATAACAGGTTACCGACAAGTCAATAAAACTAATTTTTGATAAATAGATAATTTCAGAATAAATACTTAAAAAAAGAATTAAAAAACATAATATAATTTTAGATGCAGAAAATATAGATTTTTGGTCGGAGTTTAAGTCTGAAATTGTCGAAGTCAAGTTTTGTCAAAACTAGGTCAACTTGTTACATAACATCCCTAGAATTCTAATTTTTCTAAATAGAAAATAAATATCAATAAATATGATAAAAAAGTAATAAATACAATAAATACTATTTCTTTTATCTATACAAAAATAATTAGGGTTTTATCATCTACAAGTTGATCATATTTGGGTTGGCAATCCAACTTGCTAGTATGCATGCAAAAGGGGTGGTACATGGGTGTTGTGACAATATAATCATCAATAATATATTTTTTTGATATAATTTTAGAACCTATAATTTCTGAAAAAATAATACTTCAACAAGAAAATTTAGGGTTTTCTATCTATGATCAAGTCCTAATAAGGTCCAAGGGTCTCCAACATACATACATCAAAACAAGGTCAACCTTGTGACTTTTTATGAATAAAAACAATTTAAATCAAAAATAATATTTCCAAAAAATATATTAAAAACTAAAATTAATATAGGTTAATAACATCAAATATTAATTATTTACAAAGTTTTAGACGGGTTCGATGCGGGATTTGGAGAAAACATAAAACTAGATCACTCTTCCTATTGTACATGCAATTTATTCCAAAAATAATAAAAATTTAATATTTTAAAATAATTAGTAAAAATATGGATAAAAATAATTTAAACATCATATTTCTTTATTATTAAAATAATTTAATCAAGGTTTCTACCTATGGGTGCATACATGCATTCATTCGTTCAAATCTTTACATGCAAACTATAAAATAAAATTCTACAATAAAAAATATGGTAATAGGTTAAAAACACATATAAAATTATTTATTTATATATATACAAACAAGTATTCATATATTCATACACATTAGAGAGGTTGGAGGAAGAAGGAGACGTACTAGAGAGAGAGAAGGATGAAGAACTAGGGTTCTTCGATGGGGAAATGGCGTGTGTCCACGTGAGGAGGAGGGGGGTCGGCGGCTGGGAGGTGGCGGCTAGAGAGATGAAGGAAGGAGAGAAAGTTAGGGTTTTGTAGAGAAGATTTTAGGTTAGTGTTTAAGATGAGAGAGATTTATATATATATATATATATATATATATATATATATATATATATATATATATATATATATGGGTTGAGAGAGGGAGAGATACTTGTTCGATTTTTGAAAATACTATTGCCCCCTGAAGTTGGTCAAACATATCATCAATTCTTGGCAACAGATACTTGTTCTGGCCTGTCGTTTTGTTTAATTCTCAATAATCTATGCAAAGATGCATTGTGCCATATTTCTTCTTCACAAACAACACTGGAGCTCCCTAAGGTGAAATACTGGGACGAATATAGCCACGATCTATTAACTCTTGTAGTTATGACTTCAATTCCTTTAATTCAGCAGGAACCATCCCATATGGAGCTTTTGATATCGGTTGAGTATCTGGAAATGTGTCAATAATGAACTCAATTTTTTGGTCTGGAGGCATTCCAGGTATCTCCTCTAGAAACATGTTGGGGAATTCTACTATACGCCCTTTATTCGAGTGTCTCGTACAGAAGAAAGGTACCCTTCACACCCAAAATATAGCATACGTCTTGTCGTCATTTTCGATACTACCATCACTATTTTAGCCGCCAGACTATACGAATAAGAGAACTCTGCCTCGCCAGAAATGTGAAACACAACTCTCTTCTCTGCACAGTCAATTATCGCATTGCATACTCTGAGCCAATCCATGCCTAAGATGATGTCATAATCGACGATGTCCAGGACTATTGAATCCAAGGACACGTACTTTCCCATAATGCAATGATAACCATACCTGCAAATTGAACGTACATGCAAATCCATTTCGGACGGAGTGTTGACACTAAGATTCATATCTAATAATGTCTTACAAAATTTGTGTTCATTAGCAAATACAGATGATATGAAGCTATGTGTAGTACCAAAGTCAAATAGTACACGAGCAGGTATTTTATTATAAAGTAATATACTTGTTATGACAGTGTTTGAGGCAAAAACTTCTTCATGAGTCAGTGCAAATACTCTACCCTGTCCTCCAGGTCGTGGGTTCTGAGCATTCATAATTGTCGTCTGTGGAGCTCATGGCACTTGTCTACGATTCTGATTGTATTGTTGATCACGATTCTGATTGTGATATTAATCGTGATTTTAATTTCTTCTCCCACTATTGCACCACGCAGCCTTGTGATCCAAATTGCCACACTTAAAATATCCAGTCCGACACTCATCTTGACAGTGTCCAATCTGCTTACACCAGTTATAGTACGGTCGCTGATAGGGTCCCCAATTGTTATTTGTGTTTTGACGCTTTGAAGCATCAAACCCGCTTGCTGCCATGGATCGTTTGTAGCTGTTCCCATGGTTGTGCTGTGTCGCCCCTCGAGGATATAATTTCTCCATCTCAAGAGCTGCTTCATAGGCATCCTGGTACGTCGCACACTTTCGGTTAAGAATATCACATTGTAAGCCTTCATTCAGATCTTCAATGAATCACAGTCATTTTTTCTCATCATTCGGTATCATGTAGCTGCCGAACTTGGATCTCTTTAAGAACTCTGCTTCATAGTCGCTGACGGACATATTGCCCTGCTCGAGCGTTACGAACTCTTTTTACTTCCTATGACAGAAAGTTGGTAGAATGATCTGTGCGATAAACGCCTGCTAAAATGTTTCCCTAGAAACTTTGTCTTCTTGGTTTGCACCATAGAGTGCTTGTCTCTTTGACTCCCACCAGTCTTCTGCTTTGAGATGTAGCTGCACAGTCGCACAATCTACCCTTTTGGTGCCTTGCACATCCAACATACGGAAGATGTCCTCTAAAGTCTTTAGGAAGCCCATTACTTCCTCTGGTTCTGTCTTGCCATTGAACTCAGACAGATTACAGCTTTTAAATTTAGAAAAGTAGAATATCGGTCGCCTTCTTGGAGGCTGTTCTGTCTCCTCGACTTCTACTACCACTGTCTCTTTTACGGCAGCCACTTCGATCTCGTTGTTATTCTCAGTTAATGTAGCAATCAGTTGAGACAAGTTATCAACTTGCTGCCTGGGGGGGATGATGAACAGGAGAGGTGAGGAGGGGTTCCGCTAGGAATAGTTTAGGTATTGGGGTGATGGAAAGTAAGAAAAAGTTATATATATATATGTGTGTGTGTGTGTGTGTGTGTGTGTGTGTGTGTGTGTGTAGAAATAGGGTTGGGTGTTGACCTAGGTAGTTGGACCGGTCAACACTCCTTGGAAAGGGGCCTTGGCTTTTGCATGTAGATATTTGGAGGGCTAGGATTGCATTATTTCAAAATGGAGGGCTAAGGTTTAATGAGGGTTCATGTTGAGTGTTACACACTCTAAAAATTATGGAGAAAAATTACATGAAGGAAAATGAGGTTTCTTCATGTGTTGGTCCAATGGGGTATAGACACCTCAATGCACCTTTGCATAAAAGTGTCCAACAATTAGAAAATACACAAAGTGAGGTTTTTGGATTAATTTAATTATAATTAATATAATTCATGTTCTAAAATTAATTAGAAGTACATGGGATTAAAATTAGGTAGGACACAGTGTCATGAACGAAGAAGACTCAGGCTAGAATACTATCATAATTTGGGTTGCACAAACAGGGTCGAGGTTGTGTTTTCAATTTTGATTGGAACGCACAAAGATGTAAAGTTGGATTTATATAGAATTAAATATAATCGTTTACGATGAATGTTGTGCTACTAAAATAAAGCACAATAAGGCATAATTATGAGCTACACAAATATCAAAATAGAAGGCTGGCATGTCTAGGACAAGGGTATAAAACTTGTAGGAAGGCAAAAGCTAGAGTATTGCTCCAATTATCGAAGCAACGGTAAGGTACAACAATCAATTAAAAATCACAGCAATTAAATATAAATAAATATTATGCAATATTAACACATTACATTAAATAGATGAAAAGACTAAAATACCCCTATTCTGGAATGTGGTAGTGACATCTATACTAAGTTATCATACCAAGCATTTCAAGATATCATGATTGAACATAGATACTTAAGCATAATGCGATGGCATAGTCTACCTGCTCATGCGATCACATTGCAAATTATGTATATTTTATAATTATAGATGAATAAGTTCTAACTATGACTGAATTGATAAGATAGATATATGCATAGCTGACAAGAATACAAAAATAAGATAGTATGGTACAATAGTATGACATGCATAAGTATTCCAAGTTTACTTCTTATTAACTTGACTCAGTTATTATTATGGTATCATTGATCAAAATGCACAAATAAGTAAGATTATTAGGATTGAAGACTTGAAAGAAGGGAGCTACTCGAAAGTAAGGCCACTCACAAGTTGGTGAATCGGAGGAGAGAAAAGGGAGATCTTCAAGACTCCGCTCGCGCATCGCCTGCACGATCATCTGCACGCATCAACAGATGATCAATATCTCCTGCCTCAGTCACCCAGAGTTCAATAAAAAATACAAATTTCAAAGAACGAAGACAATAAAATCCATCGAAATTGTTGAAGAAAATGTAAGTCACAAAACCAACAAGAAAGCAACTAAGAGGCATCAAAAACGGAAAAAATACCCAGCATAACGGAAAGGTCCCTCTCGAATCTTCCGTCGAGTCCTACCTTGAGGCATGATCCGCTGAATGTGTGACTTGATTCCAAAGAACCCAATCCATAAGGAGGTAAGGATCTTGATTCAATCTGTCTCGATCAAACGATACCAAGTATTTTTAGCCGTGCTCCCTGAAAAGAGGGAACGGGGCCCTGCATCTTAACCAACTAAAAAAAAGTTTCATCCTCAAAAATTAGAAATGGAACCTGCCCCTAAAAAATAATGAGGGAAACTTTTTCTTCATGTCTTATTCGAATTCCCAAGTCGACTCCTCGACCACGTGGTTCCGCCAGAGTACGCGTACAAGCGGGACTGAATGATTTTGTAGCTGCTTATCCTTTCGATTGATGATCTGCACAGGTTCTTCTACATAGGACAAGTCTTCTTGTAAACCCAAAAGACAAAAATTTAGTACGTGACTTGGATCATGCACGTACATTCGCAGTTTTGATACGTGAAAGACATCATGCACGTATGATAGGCTCAGTAGTAGGGCAATTAGATATACAATTGGGGTGACTCGCCTTAGAATCTCGAATGGACCAACCAATTACGGACTTAGCTTCCCTTTTACTATGAATCTCATAACTTCTCGCATTGGCATGACCTTGAGAAACACGTGATCACTAGTTATAAATTCAAGGGGTCATTTATGGATATCCGTATAACTCTTTTGTCTACTTTATGCCACCTTTAATCGCTCTCGGATCAGCCAAACCTTCTGAACGGCCTACTCTACTAGCACTGGGTCGAGGATCTGTCGCTAGTCAACTTCAACCCAACAGATAAGCGATCTACACTTCCGTCCATACAAAGCCTCATAAGGAGCCATTTGGATGTTGGATTGGTAACAATTGTTGTATACAAATTCTGCCAACGGCAAATGGACGTCCCAACTAGACTTCGAGTCTATTGCACAAAGGCATAACATTTCTTCATGGATCTGGTTTACTAGCTCCGTTTGGCCGTCGGTCTGAGGATGGTACATTGAACTTAACTTCAACTTGGTCCACATAGCTAAATTAGGGCTTTTCTAGAAACGTGATAAGAATCGTCCGTCCCGATCTGAAACGATAGATACTGGAATACCGTGTAGTCGAACTATCTCATCAAGGTATATCGATGCTCTAAGTAACTTTGATGGCAATGAAGTAACTAAGATAATAATCTTCCAATGGGTCTGCCTTGATATCAAATTTATAGCTCAATGTCCATACTCTCCAATTCTTTTTGTAGCCCATGATTGACGTATAGAGATCCCGTAAATACTCGACTCAGTGTATCCGCTACAACATTCTCTTTGACTGGAGTATAGTTGATTGACAAGTCGTAGTCTTTAATCAGTTCTAGCCAACGCCTTTGTAAAAGGTTTAGGTCTGTTTGGGTGAGTAGATACTTGAGGCTCTAGTCGTCAGTAAAAATTTAGCAAGCCACACCATAAAGGTAGTGTCGCCATAACTTTAGTGAGAACACAACTGCCGCAAGTTCAAGATTATGTGTCGGATAGTTGCGATCATGCGGCTTTAATTGTCTCGAAGAAAAAGCTATCACCTTATTTTATTGCATGAGAACAACTCCTAAGCCGAGGCATCGCTAAAGATTTGGAATCCTATATTCTCGTCCGGTAGTACAAGTATCGGAGCAGAGACGAGACGATGCTTAAACTCCTGAAATAAAGCTTTGCAATCGGCATACCACTCAAATGCTACACATTTCTGAGTGAGACTGGTCAAGGGTGAAGCAATTTTTGATAGGTCTATAACGAACTATATGTAGTAGCCCACTAACCTGAAAAAGATTCAAATTTCACTGACTATTGTTGGTTTCTTCCACTCGACGATAGCTTCAACTTTCTGCGGATCGACTGAAATACATCCCGCAGAAATGATATATCCGAGAAAAGATACACGACTCAGCCAAAACTCACACTTGCTCAGTTTTGCATATAACTTGTTGTCTTGAACAATCTGAAGCACGGTCCATAATTTCTCTTCATGTTCCTCAATGTTCTTCGAATACACCAAGATATCATCAATGAATACTACCACAAACTTGTCAAGGTATGACTAAAATACTCGATTTATCAAATCCATGAAGGCAGCAGGGGCATTGGTCAATTCAAATGACATGACTAAGAATTTGAAGTGTCCATAGCAAGTGCAGAAGGCTGACTTTGGCACGTCGCCTGGTTTGATCTTCAGTTTATGGTAGCCCAAATGAAGATCAAATTTTTAGAATACTGATGCGCCTTATAGTTGATCGAAGAGGTCATCAATTCTGGGAAGGAGATACTTATTTCAGATGGTAGATTTATTTAACTCTCAGTAGTCAATGCAGAGCCACATCGAACAAACCTTTTTATTCACAAACAGTACTGGTGCACCCCACGATGATACACTCAGATGGATGTACCCACGATTGAGCAGTTCTTGGAGTTTGACCTTCAGATCCTTCAGTTCGGTAGGGGCCATTCGATATGGAACTTTGGAAATTAGTCGAGTATCTAGAAATATTTCTATAGTGAACTCTATCTCTCGGTCAGGCAGCATGTCGGGCAAATCTTTTGGAAAAATATTATAAAAAAATTCATAATGGAAGTAGACTCTACGTTTGCATAATCTTGCTGAGTGTCTCAAATGGATGCCAATTACCCTTCACAGTCGAAATGTATCATCCGTTGATCTAACATTGAAGAAATTACTATGCATATATTTGACGCTATCAACTTTGGACTACACACGTAACAAAATTTGGTCTCACTAGGTAGACAAAATATGACTTTCTTTTCTGCGCAATCAATAGTGGCCGAGCAAGCACCGAGCCAATCCATCCCTAGAATAATATCGTATTCTATGATGTTCAGGACTATCGCATCAAGCGACAATTTCCTTCCTCCGATGCAAATGCATCTGTCGCGATAAACTGTGTTAGCAGGCAAGTTCATGCTCGACGGGGTACTGACGCTAAGCTTTAGGCTTAACAGTGTCTGAGGGAATTCGTATTTCTTGGCAAAGTTTACCGATAAAGAATAATGTGTGACACCAGAATCAAATAGTACTCATGCAAGAACATTATTGAAAAGAAATATACCTGTCACTACGATGTCCGAGGTGAATGCCTCGTCCCGCGTTAATGCAAAGACCCGGGCCAAGGGCATTCGGACAATGTTATTGTTGTTCTGCAAGCCAATTTTTTTGGGGTGCTTGAGCTAGATTCTGCTGCTATGGATGACTCACGTTGGGGTATTCAGGACAAACTTTAATTTGATGGCTTTGTTGACCACATATCAAGCATGTCCCGATCCTTCGACGACAGTCATTGTAAGTGTGTCCTGGGTTATTGCAGTAGGTACAGTATAGCCCTTAACTATACCCTAGATTGTGGCCCTGAGAACCATAGTTATTTGGATGCTTTTGAGTGTTGTGTCCTTCCATATTACTAGGACGCTTGTGATGAGAATTCTACACAACGTCGGCAGTAGTTGAAGGATATTACGGTTCTAGGACGAGGGCATGGTTAAGGGCTTTCCTCATCGTCTCGTACTGCGGAGCGACTACGTTCGTGTGATTGGAAGGTCACAGGCTGCCTTGGAATCATCTTACTCAACTCGTTGCATCGGGTAGGTAAGTGTTTGTGAAGAAAAGTTTATATGAAATTTTCGTATTACAAACTTTTAAAAAAGAAAAAAAATTACAAGTGATCCTAAATATGAATCTAAATACAGTTAATTCTGGGAAAGTATAGCTATATAGATCTGATCTACTGACGATCACTTTACTTCTTGGACCACTCGACGATAAAGAAATGTAGAGAACTTGAAGAAATGCAGAGAATGTTGTGAACAACTTGAAGGGTTGGGCAATAAGAAAGCTTTGGCACAACGGCACGAGAAGCTTCTATCTCTCTCCTTATGTTCTTGAACTTCAAAGACTTGAGAATTCCAGCACATTTCCATGTTTATCCTTCTATTTGTATGTATATGTCCCCTCTAATGGTTGTATAGAACCTGTATTTATAGAGTTTAGGAGCGGTTAGGAGAGTGTATGGTCACTTTGAACAGTCAACACTTTTTTATCATTGTGCGCGCACTTTTGGTGGACTAATACCTACGTTCTGAATGAGTGGGTTCACAACTTACTGCATGCTTGACACGTAGCTTCCTATACGAGAAAAGTATAGTTCGTGGGGATAGTTATTTGTACACTTATCATGAGAAGAATTCTATGTACGATATGTACTCATAACTTCTTACTGTCAATTAGGATAGTATGCAAACGTTAGAAGTGGTCTGGAGACTCGCGCACTTTTGAAGTTGGCTCAACGACGCACTTTTGAAGAAATTGGCACAGTGGAGCAATTTTGAAGAGATTGGCACAGTGTGCACTTTTAAAAAAGTTGGCACAACGACTCACTTTTGAAGAAATTGGCACAGAGGCGCACTTTTGAAGAGATTGATTCGTACTGGCCGCTAAACAACAACCTGGGTCTGCATACCGTAGCTCAACTGTAATAATAACTTCAAAATTTTTATTTTCTGCATCTATCAGCTGTCAGTCTGCTACATTAAATACTGAGAGAGGGAATATCATTTGTGCGCCAACTTTCGTAACACTAAGAAAGTGCTCCACCTTCCAAAAGTGTGCCAAAGTATTGAGCACTAAGAAAGTGCGTGACTTTCTTCTAAAACAAGTAGAAAGTGCGCCAAATAGATAGAAAGTGTGCCATTCTTCAACTGTTGGATTTATTTGTAGGAAATTGTGTCGTCTTAATCAGGTGCACTTTTTATGCTTCTACATGACCCCCTTCAAAGTTTTTGAATTTTTTCAGATGAATTTAAAATACTTTGAATTAGAACCATAAAAGTTGTTAAGATTTTGTACGCGTATTCTGGTAGAATTCCAACGGTTTTATTGACGTGGCTATAAGCATGATGTTTGGCTTACTTTTTGGTTTTAATGCGGTCTTTGAGGAGACACAGGCAGTTTTTTAGGAGAAATTTTTAAGAACTATGCTGACTTTGGCACGTCCCCTCCTATAAATAGGAGCTAAACTTTACTAACATTTCCAGACATATATATTTCTTGCTGTGAGACTTGAGTATGACTACTGTTAAGTGTGAGCCAATGAAGATGACCATAGCAGTGTAGCTCCATTAGCTTTATTGTCCCACTCATTACGGCTATTCTTCCACTCATTATGGCTAACTCTGGTTGCGCTTCTACTGCTCCCGTACCGCCTATGGATGGGCTTTCCCCACTCCATAATGAGATCTTTAAGTCCCACCATCCTTCTGTTGATTCTGGAAAACAAAAAGAACCAACCAAACATATATCCTACGTCGACTACTTGCATCGCCAGACGTCTATATTCTGCATGCTCTTGCGATGTTTATGAACAACTCGAAAGATCTGACCCATCCTCTTCTTAAGCATTTGTATTATCCTTTTCTCATTTTCTATCAATAATTTTTTTTATTTTACCTTAATGATACTTTAAAATTGAGACCCATTGAATATATATCTACTCAGAGGTATCATAGACATGGCAGAATTACTTTATGGGAGAATTTGGTAAATATATCACCCAAGGCATACTCATGTTGAGTAAAAATGATAAATTTTACATGATACAATATTATTAGAGAAAATATGGATATGATGTCTCACTAGTTTACTCCATTGGGGAAGAGAAGAAAGAGCAGTTCAGGGGTGAACTATTATCTTCTCTTCAGGGGATAATGAATAGAATATGATTCAGAGGTAATATGGAGATGAATCACATTACACTTATTGACTAGTGAATAAACATGTGAGATTATTCCCAATCCAACTAGGTATCAGGAATATGATGTCCTTAAAACAACTAGGCTTTAAGAATAGAATTTTTTATTAGAGAGAATTGTTTGGATGATCTCAACGAGAGTATTCCATTAGATCTGAGTATTGTCCAACTGGAGAACTTTGAGGACCCATTACATATGTCTTATTCAAGAATGAATATAGGTAATAGTTTGAGAAGCCATGTTGGCTACCAGTTATTAGGGATTAATAAAATATATTCGATGTATATCTTATTTTAATCTGTTGGAAATGGAGATAAATATGTTGTTCTTAGAAAAAATACTTCTTGAGGAATTTGTCGTTGATAATCATCATTATCAAATCTCTATTAGGCTTAGCAAGCATGTAGGCTCCGTTAGAGAATACTGTCTCCACCATATAAGGACCTTCCCATTTAGCTTAGAATTTGTCTTTGCTCTTATGGGTTGTGATCATATGTCTTCTTACTGAAAGGACCAATTCATCGACCTGGAATATTCTTTCATTGACTTTTTGATTAAAAGCTCTGGGCATGCGTGCTTGGTATAGTACAATACATTATTGAACGTGGAGACGCTTTTCATCCAATGCTTCTAATTCTTGTAGGAGTAATAGATCATTATTCTCTATTGTTAGGTCATTAGCAATAGCTATTCTGGGAGAAGGTATCTGAATTTCGAGCAGAAAAACTATTTCACATCCGTAGACCAAAGAGAATGGTGTATAACCAGTTGGAGTTTGAACTGTTGTATGATAAGTCCATAAATACTTCCTGAGTTTTTTATTCCAATCGTGTTTGTTGGGTGAGACAAACTTTTTAAAAAGTTTGATTATGGTCTTGTTGAAGGCTTTCACTAAGCCATTAGCTACTGGATTGTAGGTTGTAGATGCTATATTCTGGATTATATTCTTGTCAAAGAACTAATAAAATGCTAGACTGGCAAATTATGACTCATTGTCATGTATTATCCTCCGGAGAACACAAAAAGGATAGATAACATGGTATTTGACAAAGTTAATTATATTGAACATCTTAACTTCGATAAGCGGGACTACTTCTGCCCATTTAGAGAAGTAATTAATTATTGTAAGTATAAACCGACGTCCTCTAGAAGAAGATGGGCTAATCGGACCAATAATATCCATTCTTCAAGCTTCAAAAGGCTAGAAAATAGTTGTAGGATGTAAACTCTGTAAGGTTGGTAGATAAAATCAGTATGGATTTGGCATGCCCTGTATTTACGAGCATAATCTATGGCATCTGGCACCATGGTGTGCTAATAATAACCCATTCTTCTGAAGTTGTCTTGTAATTTAGGACCTGGATGATGTGCTCCACAGATGCCATCATAAGCTTCCTGCAACGATTATTTTGCTACAGGATTGGAAAGACAACGTAGCAAAAATTGCCCATAGGAACGATAATATAATATTTTGGATGAGGCGTCATAGTAGAATTGGAGTGAACATCTTTTAATATAAGTGCCTTATTTTGAATTTTTTGGAAGAATCCCATAAGCAGCGTAGTCTATTAAAGGATATCTCCAATCTTTATCCATGGAAATTAAAATTATAACGTAACTATGTTCAACGTGCAAGTTGTTTTTTTATACAAAATAACTCTTGTTCTGTTAGCAAAATTGAGTGTCATCTCTTTAGGGGAACGACCAATGATGCTGCTAGGCTGGCCAAAGCATCTTCTTCCATATTCTATAACCGAGGCACATGCTCGATAAAAAATCCTTTAAAATTAAAAGCCATATTGTCGCTCGATGATAAGGGATGAGGTATTCATGTTGAACCTTGTACTCTCCCCTGATCTGGTTGACTATCAGCTTAAAATCTCTGTAAGCTTCAAGATATTCTATGTCCAATTCTTTAGCTAATTGGAGACCAATGAGTAGAGCATTATATTATGCCACATTATTGGAATATGGTTCAATGAGAGAATATACCCGATGAATGAGTAGTTTGTCAGGAGATACTAGGACTATGCCAACTCCAGCTATTATGTTGCCTTTGGGTTCAATTCTTGATGCGCCGTCAAAGAATAGTTGCCAGGTGTCATCTCTCATTGCCATATTAGATTCTAAGACTTCATATGGGATGTCATCGTACAGTTTGAAAGTTTTTGGTACAGGATGAGATGCCAAAAAATTAGCTAATGCTTGACCCTTTATTGCTTTTTGTAGGATATATATACCATGTCATAAGGCGATAGCAGCATTGCGTATGTAGCTTAACAGAATTGAGTGTGCTTGGCTTGGTTATCAATATCCGGACAGAATTTACTCTGGATATGACATGAATGGTTTGACCTGACACGTAATGTCGTGTCTTTTGAATAGCAAACATCAAGACGAGGTATTCTTTTGCTACCAAATTATATCAATGTTCAGCTTTGACCATCATACGACTGAGATAATAGATCGCCTGTTCATGGCCTTCGTTACTCTTTTGTACAAGAAGAGCTCCTAAGGAGTGATCCATTGCTCGAACATACAAAAAAATAATTTCTCTATAATCGGAGACACCAGAACTGGCAGTTTGGGAGATATCGTTTGATGTCATCGAATGCTTGTTGACATACTTTATTCCAGACAAAGGATAGCCTTTCTTTATTAACTAAGTGAAGGGTTAGCATCATCCCGAGATATTGGAGATGAACCTCCTAATGAATGCCAGATGGCCTTGCAGACCATGAAGTTCTTTGAGATTGCGTGGAGGGCGCATTTCAAGGATAGTCTTGATTTTATCGGGATCAATATGAATACCTTTGGAAGTTACAACAAATTTAAAGAATTTGCCACTGGAGACTCCTAGAAAGGATTTAGTTAGATTCATCTTCAATTAGTGGTGACACATCAATTTGAACACACTCTTCAAATCTTGAAGATGATCATCTTTGGAGCAACTCTTGACAACGATATCATCCACATAGCATTCTACTATTTTTTGTAAATACTTCTGAATTTTTTTACTCATGGGTCATTGATACGTTGCACCTGCATTCTTCAAGCTGAAGAGCATGACTGTATAACAGTAAACTCCCAATGGTGTATGAAAAGAGGTTTATTTTTTGTCATCAAATAACATCTTAATTTGATTGTACCTTGACAATCCATCCATGAAGGACATACGTTCAAATCCACATGTATTGTCGATCATGACATCTGTGATGGGAAGATAAAATTCCTCTTTTGGACAGGCCAAATTTAGTTCTTGATAATCTACGTAGACCTATACCTTTCCACTTTTTTATAACTGGAACGACTTTGGCTACCAGTCGGGATATTGTTCTTCTCGAATGAAGCCACATGCAATAAGTTTTTTGACTTCTGCTTCAATTGCATCCATCATATCTAGACAGAATTATTATTGTTTATGTTTTACCGATTTAGCATTCGGAAGAATATTGAGCTTGTGTGTGGCTATTTGAGGATCTAGGCCAAGCATATCCTCATAACTCCAGGCGAAGACATCGATATACTCCTTTATTAGTTGGAGTAAAGTGTGTTGATCTTATTCAAGAAAACTCTTGCAAATCAAGATTCTTTTGGGGAAGATTCTTCTCCTACATTAATTTAGACTATTTCGTCCTCTGTAGGTGGTTCACGTTGCTCAAACCGAAGCTCCCATTGAGTATCCATTTTTTTGTGCCCATGGATCATTCTCGAATGGTTCCAATAGTTCAACGTATTTATCGTCTGAGGCTGTTGACATATATTTATAAAGAAAGTATATTTGAATACGTCACCCATGCTTTCTTCAAAATCTCATAATGATCATTCAGTGGAATGAGAATGCGTCTCTTCTTCGGAATCTGAACCTTCAGGACTTGTTAGTGGTATAACATATCTCAAACCATGACCAATCCGCTGGTAGTAGATTTTTGGCTTACCTTTTGGATAGAATTGACGTATAGGAGTCCGTTTGCCTTTTCCATAATTTATTCCTAAACCAGATTTTAGGTTGTAGCCCATCCCTTTATAATATTCTTAGTGAGTTGGTTGTAACAATACGGTTGTATCTTTCCTATATCCTTATCAGAATCATTAGTCTACGCGACTCTTTTGCTTCTAGCTTTGCCAAAGATTATCTGACGTTGCTTTTCCTGTCTTGCTGGGACTATGAAGTATGAATCCTCATAATTTTCATATAATGAACTGTATTAAAATATAGATGCCACGGGTATGGACAGACATTCATAGAGATGAAGAGCCTCTAAGAAATTTTTAGTAAAGGGTAAAACATCAACATAGTGTGAAGTAGTGCCTTCTTTATCAATGAAATATAATATTTCTTCATCTTCTACATAGTCAAAAGAATCTTCAGCCATAACAGAAGGCTTGGCAAGATTGATGATTAGGTGTTGATTCAATGATTTTGGTTGCTTGTTATGACGAAAGTCGATAACAAGGGGCTCATTCTCTAGTGTCGGCTATTCATTGCATCAAAGCATGATGACCAATGGACATGACTTGGGCAGGTTGATGTCGAGAGGCTTCGAAGGAGTTGGATGAGTAGTACGTCCTTTAACTCAGATTATCAAAGGTTCTTCTTTTGGGGTATTTTTAGCTTCATCACTTGTCACTACCACATTCTAAAAATAGGGATATTTTTGACTTTTTATATATTATTAATATTGTGTGTAGTTATTTTAAATAATTGCATGATATGTGTATTTATATTATATTATATACAGTGTTCTAATGTTTGAGTTAGTAGACTAGACCGAGAAGCCCACTAGATGGACCCCTGACCGAAATATAGGATTATGATTTTAATTTGTATTATTTAGGATTAAATTATTTGAGGTTGTAATTAATTACCATAATTTTATTTAATTGTTACACCCTACCGTTGTTGCAATATTCGGAGCCCAGTCTTAGCCCATAATTTCAAACAAGTTATTGCATTCTAGACTTGACACGCCAACTTATGCGCTGGACTTTTCCGTCACTCAAAATTATAATCCATTATGCTCTAATTTAATTTGCACAACTTTTCGTGTCCGAAATCTATTATTTAATCCTGTGTCGTGCACATGTGTCGTTGTCATCAATTTTGAGACATTAACTCAATCCGTTTAGCCTGACCAATTAAAGGGTCCAAGACTGACACCAAGCCTACACCTTTCATGACCTTTGTGTAACTAATAATTATGCTCTCTTGTGCTTTATTTTAGCCGCACAATATTCATCGCAGACGTTTATTTTAATTCTAAATAAAATCCAACTTTGTATCGTTGTACGTTCCAATCGAAATTGGAGACACAATCTCGATCCATTTTGAGCAACCCAAATTAGGATAATATTATGTTCTGAATCTTCATTCATGACACTTGTGTCCCAACTAATTTTAGCTCCATGTACTTTCAATTAATTTTAGAACACCACTTACATTTATTCTGTAATTAAATTGGGGATACCAACTTTGACTAATCCTATTTTAACCCAAATATTCTATTAATTAAGCCCATGCAAAACACACAACAACCCCTCACCCTACAAAACACCAAACACCAAATCCCCCACCAATTTTTTATTATTTCATGTGTTTGTGCAAATACCCAAATTTAAGGGACTTATTTGCAAATGTTGTATTAGGTGTCATCACCCTATTGGTTCAAACCAAATGGAGAAACCCTAACCCATTGACTAGTCAACCTTACTCCTCTCCCTCCTTTGTATGAATAATTCTCTCATGTTAAATCTGAGCCACCCATTCAAAATGGGACTCATCATCACCACACACTCTTCATCACACATCCATATTTAATGTCTCCTCACACCCTTCCCAAGAGCAGGCCCTAATCCCAACACCTAGAAAATCCCCCACCTTCTCTCTCCTTCCTCCTCACAAACGCACAACCGTAGCCTCTCCATTTTCTTCCTTCTTCTTCTTCCTTTCTTCTTTCTTCTTCTTCCTCTTCACCTCTTTTTCATTATTGGTTCAAACCAACTGAACCGGCTCGCAACTCTAACCAGCCGACCCTGTAGCTCCGGCGAGCTACTGTAGCTTCCATACGCACCTGACTCCGTCGCTGCACCCAACTCCGGCAACCATCACAGCCGAGTTCCCCCGACCGACTGCCATCACCACCATCCCGTACCTCCGTTCGACCCGACCCCGGTGGCCAACCCTCTCCACTGCCATCACAACCTCCCATGGCAGCTACTGACCTCATCATCATCTTCGACGACCCCACCGCCTGAACCACGATGACCTCCCTCCTCCTCCATCCATCCGGCCACTCCTTCCCCACGAGCCGCAGCTTCTCCCCCGGACGTCCTCTAGAAGAAGATGGGCTAATCGAACCAATAATATCCATTCTCCAAGTTTCAAAAGGCTAGGAGATAGTTGTAGGACATAAACTCTGTAAGGTTGGTGGATAAAATCAGTATGGATTTGGCATGCCCTGTATTTACAAGCATAATCTATGGCATCTGGCACCATGGTGTGCTAATAATAACCCATTCTTCTGAAGTTGTCTTGTAATTTAGGACCTGGATGATGTGCTCCACATATGCCATCATAAGCTTTCTGGAACGATTATTTTGCTACAGGATTGGAAAGACAACGTAGCAAAAATTGCTCGAACGATGATATAATATTTTGGATAAGGCGTCATAGTAGAATTGGAGTGAACATCTTTAAATATTAGTGCCTTATTTTGAATTTTTTAGAAGAATCTCATAAGCAGCGTAGTCTATTAAAGGATATCTCCAATCTTTATCCATGGAAATTGAATTTATAACGTAACTATGTTCAACGTGCAAGTTGTTTTTTATACAAAATAACTCTTGTCCTGTTAGCAAAATTGAGTGTCATCTCTTTAGGGGAACGACCAATGATGCTGCTAGGCTGGCCAAAGCATCTGCTTCCATATTCTATAACTGAGGCACATGTTCGATAAAGAATCCTTTAAAATTAAAAGCCATATTGTCGCTTGATGATAAGGGATGAGGTATTCATGTCGAACCTTGTACTCTCCCCTGATCTGGTTGACTATCAGCTTGAAATCTCTGTAAGCTTCAAGATATTCTATGTCCAATTCTTTAGCTAATTGGAGACCAATGAGTAGAGCATTATATTATGCCACATTATTGGAACATGGTTCAATGAGAGAATATAACCGATGAATGAGTAGTTTGTCAGGAGTTACTAGGACTATGCCAACTCCAGCTATTATGTTGCCTTTGGGTCCAATTCTTGATGCGCCGTCAAAGAATAGTTGCCAGGTGTCATCTCTCATTGCCAAATTAGATTCTAAGACTTCATATGGGATATCATCGTACAGTTTGAAAGTTTTTGGTACAGGATGAGCTGCCTGTTGACATGCTTTATTCCAGACAAAGGATAGCCTTTCTTCATTAACTAAGTGAAGGGTCAGCATCATCCCAAGATATTGGAGATGAACCTCCTAATGAATGCCAGATGGCCTTGCAGACCATGAAGTTCTTTGAGATTGCGTGGAGGGCGCATTTTAAGGATAGTCTTAATTTTATCGGGGTCAATATGAATACCTTTAGAAGTTACAACAAATTTAAAGAATTTGCCACTGGAGACTCCTAGAAAGGATTTAGTTAGATTCATCTTCAATTAGTGGTGACGCATCAATTTGAACACACTCTTCAAATCTTGAAGATGATCATCTTTGGAGCAACTCTTGACAGCGATATCATCCACATAGCATTCTATTATTTTTTGTAAATACTTCTGAATTTTTTTACTCATGGGTCATTGATACGTTGCACCTGCATTCTTCAAGCTGAAGAGCATGACTGTATAACAGTAAACTCCCAATGGTGTACAAAAAGAGGTTTATTTTTTGTCATCAAATAACATCTTAATTTGATTGTACCTTAACAATCCATCCATGAAGGACATACGTTCAAATCCACATGTATTGTCGATCATGACATCTGTGATGGGAAGAGAAAATTTCTCTTTTGGATAGGCCAAATTTAGATCTTGATAATCTACGTAGACCTAGACCTTTCCAATTTTTCATAACTGGAACGACTTTGGCTACCAGTCGGGATATTGTTCTTCTCGAATGAAGCCACATGCAATAAGTTTTTTGACTTCTGTTTCAATTGCATCCATCATATCTAGACAGAATTATTGTTGTTTCTGTTTCACCGATTTAGCATTCGAAAGAATATTGATCTTGTGTGTGGCTATTTGAGGATCTAGGCCAAGCATATCCTCATAACTCCAGGCGAAGACATCGATATACTCCTTTATTAGTTGGAGAAAAGTGTGTTGATCTTATTCAAGAAAACTATTGCAAATCAAGATTCTTTGGGGAAGATTCTTCTCCTATATTAATTTAGACTATTTCGTCCTCTATAGGTGGTTCACGTTGCTCAAACCAAAGCTCCCATTGAGTATCCATTTTTTTGTGCCCATGGATTGTAATCCCCCTGATTTTTTAAAATTTTTAAAATATATTTTCTCACAGTTTTTCTATAATTTTTGGAATTTAAAACTAAGGTATTTTGTGATTAAAGAATTTTTAGATAATGCTAATTAATATTAAAATAATATAAAAATAATATTTTATGGTGTAAAATGGAAAACCGGACATAAGGTAATTTTCTGTAAATTTATTGGACTCCGAAAATATTTTTAAGGCCCTAGAAACTAATTTACATTTAAACCGAATTAAACCCTTGCCAAACACCCAACATCCCCATGAGAACCGAAGCCAAGCCCAAGGAGCATTGTCCCAGCCCAAATCCTAGGTCTAACCCAAGTCCAAATCCTAGGTCTAACCCAAGCCCAAATCCTATATGTATAAATATACAATTATATTCTTTTCCTTTTTCTAGGTGAAACCAAAAATACGAAAACCTAAAAATAGAGTTCAGCCGACTCCTATTCTTCTTCCCAGGCCGCCCCCCTCTCTCTCTCCTCCCTTCTTCTCCCTTATTACGTAACCTCCTTCCCATTTTCTCTTCTTCTTCCCTTCTTCTTCTCCTTCTTCCTTCCTTCATCTTCTTCTTAGGAGAGCTTCACCTCCGGCTGAGATCCCATCAGCCGAACCCGGCCAACTCCTTGCCCTCGTCTCCGGCGGCCGAGCCTCTCCAGCCATGAGGTAGCCTGCAGTGCTTCCAACCCTCCCCAGACCGAGCTCCGGCGGCTGCCAGCACCGTCGTATTTTGATGCTCCCCTGACCGCGGCAGTTCGATAGCAGCCCCCGCATCCGTCCGGCGTCTGACTGCACAGCGCGGCTGTACAGTTCTTCCCGTCCCCACGGCGGCTCCGGCTCAGGCTTCGGCGGAGCGCCCACCCCTGCTACAGCCCCGCCTCCGGCCTGTGCTGTGTTTCCCCCGTCCAGCCCCGACTACACAGCAGCTCCCCGACCTGCTCCGCCGACTGTACAGCCCGCCCGACAGTGCGGCTCCAATCCTGACTCCACGGGACAGCCACCCCCGTCTGGCCTGGCTCCCCTCCGACCCAGCTGTGCAGACTCCTGCCACAGACTCCGGCCAACTGTGCAGACTTCGACCTATTCGTTCCGGCCGACTCCCACGCCGGCCTACTCCACCATCATCCTGTTATCATCATCACCACCACCCGACCGCCCACTGCCCTAGCCCCAGACACGGCCAACCCGGACACAGCAGCGTTCCCGTGACACGGATACGGCAGATTCGAACCAGGACACGAACCAGCATCCCGGATACGAGAATTTTCGGTTCAAGGAGCCCTGTTCAGGTAACCCGTTCCCTCTCCTAGTTATTCTATTTTCCGTTCAGTCAGTTGTGTCGCGTAGATTGTGTTACCATCTCGATGTCCGTACAACCCGCTCGGTGCGTCACGTCCTGTGGTGATCGCAAACCGCGATCCAAAAACAGGAAAATAAATGCCCTATTTTACTCCGGAACTGAGTGTGCCCCGCCAAACGGGACAACTTGGTCGCACGCGGTCTTTACCGAAACATGCGCGGCGTTGATACGGACGTGTAAGATTTTACAGAAGTTGATTTAGATATGTGTGCACACCGGAATCAACGCATATCCGCCGACAACGCCCCATATCCGCCTATTCTGGAATACGCTGTAACTTTGTGTACACATGTCGGATGGAGACGAAACTTATGCCATCGGACTCGTACCAATACGCTGGTCCTGTGACCCAAGTTTGGTTCGATTCTGAGAACGTTGACAAAATCTCGTATCGTGGGCCCTACAAGCTCTACTTGACGGGCAATTTTGTGATCGGCTCATCGAAATCCAATTCTAAAAGTTCCGTTGGGTTCGTATCATCGTTCCTGACTTGTTGACACTGAGTTTAGCAAATTTGAAGACCTTTGACCCTGACACGCTTCTCGGTGCAAAATGGCCCATATATGGACCCCGCTTTGGCCCAAAAATATCATTTTTGCCCCTGCGTCCAAATTGGACTTAAGGACAGGCGTTTCTAGCTATTTGATATTTTTTGAGACTGTTGGTGATATTTATTACAGCTTTTGGAGGAGTACCTGCAGGATCCACTGATACAGGGACGACTGTTGGTATTCAAACCCCAAGCAAGTGTACCTTGCCAACTTTGCAGTCTTGTTACATATTTTTCTTGATTCATTTATGTTGTTGTGCATGTTTGACCTAGGACCGTATGACTTACTTAGCGTCCGATTAATAGTCGGATGCCAACGTCGTACGCGGAGTTGTGTACGTCATCTAGACATGGACATTGTGACCCTTTACATTCTCGTACTTGTCTTATCAAGTACATAGACCCAGGACACTTGACACTATTTATGAGATAGAATCTTCCTGAGATATTCATGGTGATTCTGTGTAGGATACAGGTTTTATGACATAAACATTTTATTCATAGACATTATATGACTTGCTGCATTAGTTTGGATCCTGCGTGTCATGGACATGAGACGTGAGATTACATTGGGTGGGGAGAGATTTACCATACATAAGGCTGATTATATATATATTATTTTAATGGATGTGACTTAGACTCTGGCAACAGAGCTATGGTATCATACTGGCCCTTCGAGAGAATACTGCTATGGATTTCTCCGACACTGATCCTGTAGTAGTCTCAGCCCGAGTATGACTAAAACTCTCACTTGCATATCACTTAGCTGGTTATATAGTTGCCCTATTGTTTTATTTATTTTTGCACTGTATTTATTTTGGCTTATATTATCTGTACCTTGCTATGTCCCCTGAGGACCTGGATCCGGATTATGTCCCCAGGATTAGCAGATGAGATCTATCCCGAGGTATACGGAGCAGAGCATTATCAGGAGCAAGCACTGGAGCAGTACCAGATTCAGTAGACGAGTGATCACCGAGGGTATCTTCTGAGTATATACTGTTTCCATACTCAGTATTTGCTGTGATTATCTTCATTCTTGTATCTTGACAGATGTATCAGACTCATTATCGGGCTATTTTCCCGAGTTTATATTTTATTGAGATTGATCTTGCTTTATGATTCTGATATTGTGGTATTCATAGCTGTGGATGAGATTAGTATATTTAGACCTTTATTGTTGTAATACAACTTAAGTACACCCCGATGGATCCATTAAATTGGGTTTGTCCATCGATGTGTGCTGCTGGCCATTGCCACGTGTCTAGTCACTCTTTATTTTGGTACTGGGGCGTGACATAGTTTTTGTGGTGGCCCATGCACGTCTATTTTTGGAGAATTGCCATCTAGGGTTCCTTCATCTTCCACAAGCCATTGCGCATAGCTCCGGACTCCAAACGAGGCCTAGTTTCTTGCGTTAGAAAGATATTGAGGTTAGCTTTCTGATTATATAATTTATTTTATAAAATTATGAGTAATAAATTCTGGAAAGTTCGTAGAGCACTGCATGTCCAAAAATAGACGTATTTCAATATTTTCATGATTCTGGGAAAATCAGGAATCAGAATCATGAACCGTTTAAAGTTTTGGAAAGCTAATATCGAGATAATTGATATATGTTTTTTCTAGAATTTAATTAGAAGTATTTTTATACTGTTAGTTCTGTACAACTTCTAGGTTAGAATTTAACCATCGGTGCACAATACAAAATTTGTATGTGCCATAATTCTCAAACGAATTTGAATTCGGACGAGCCATAAATTCTAACATATTTTTGAAGCTGAAATCTACAGGAAATCATGCATAAAAGTTGAGTTTGTGTTGGTTAACTTTTCGGTCAACAGATCGCCTCGATTTGCGTGCCATGAGTCTCGAGTTGATAAAATTTAGTTTCTTTGGACAAAATTTATGAATTAACATAAAAATCAGAATAATAAGATTAAAATAGGATTTTAGAGTAATTATTCCAGAATTAAATAAATTAAAATAAATTATCTTTTGACGTGATAAATTTGTAATATATAGGCTATTTGTACTGTGACTTGGACTCTGATTCATACCAGCAGCAGGACCCCAGGCAAGATACCTTGCCAAATTACTTACAGTATTTTGCATCCTTAGTATATTTCTGTATATTTATTGCATTTCTGTTTATTCTTGCATGTGTAGTTTTCTTTCAGTCATTACTAGGTATTAGATATGTTGACATACACATGGCACATAGTATCATAGAGGACAATCATTAGGCGTATAGGCTTTTAACCACTCTGGTAATACCGTAGTCACTAGCACGCACTATGGTGGGTCGTGTCCGATGGTCGCTACCCCCGCGGTATGTCGATTGATGGAGTCCGAGGGTCGCTACCCCCGCGATATGTCGGCTGATGATGTCCACTAACGAGCGTGAGGTTGTGAGAATTAGATCAAGTAGCCTACCCTTGCCCATACGTCTAAAAGTTATCCTCATTTGCATTCATATAGATTGTCCTGTACAGCATACTTATCTATTTTCAAATAATATGCATGTTTACTGTATTCAAATTGGCTCGTATTTTCTGTATCTTGTTACGTCCCTCTGAGGACCAGGTCCTCTGCCAGGTGTATCTGTTCTTGAGTAATTGTAGGAGCACAGATTTGGATGATTACTTGTATTGCGAGGATTTCTTCTCTTCGAGTCCATGGTCGTTAGCTGGTATTCCTATATTGTATTTGTTGTGTTGTACTTTTCCATTCGAGTTGGTAGTGGATTTGTTTCCATCCAACTATAATCCTTAGATATTTATGTTGAGATCTAGTTATATAGATGCTGGTTATTATTTATATCTAATTTTTGCGGATGAGATTTAGATTATACCCTGTGACTTGTGATACATTTTATACCACTTGTGGACTTAATATTCATATTACAGCGTACGTATGGATTTGGTTTCCATATATTGGAGTTGCCATTTCCATGCGGCTGGCATGCTAACGTATCCTAGTCCTACGTATTTTTGGGACTGGGACGTGACATCCTTGCCCCCATTTGGTCGACTAGCAACATAGACAAGGAGTTGTATGATAACTGTAGAGATTGTAGAGTCTTTTATTATTGTTGCTTATTTTGTTTCTGTTTTTGTGAACTTGAATTTATTTGTACCTCCTTTCATCATCATCTAGCGTACTTATAATTTTTGTACTACCTTGACTTATGCTGCTATATTATAGCCTAGTTTTTGTAAGCCTATTCTTTATCGAGCTTGTTCATGACATATGTATTATTGGGGCCTGATCAACCACACTAATACAATTGTCTATTCAGAATCAATGTATTATGGTCTGATCAACCTTAGTGCATCTTGGTTCGCTCTTCGCACGACTACCTTACGTGGATTGAGATATATAGTTGACTAGTATACTTGTCCTCTAGATATGTCTGAGCATATCGTATCGGTTACATAACTGTGCTAATACGAGCAGGCGAACAAAGGATTACCAAAATAGGATTTTAATCCATAACTGCTTTGATAATTCCCATTTGAATTCTTTAAACGCCTTGATCCTGATACTTCTATTCTAGTACGCTGCCCTTGAATTCTTTATTATTGGTCTTCGTCTTCCCTTATTTCGGAAAGACGAAATCTCGTGCTTGGTATGAATTGATACACAGAAAATACTAGATATATCCCGTAGGCCGATCACATACTTGAGGATTATCCTTTCGTAATTAAGGATATATCATATGTGATATAATCGGCATTGAAGTTTTGAGGACGATATTGTTTTAAGTTGGCTTGATTATGAAACCTCATCACCTAAGAATTAGACCTACTTGGCTTAGATAGTGAGACTGAGGCTAGCTCGAATCCACTTAGAATTAGAACACGATATTTTATTTAGTTTTACAATATGGCATCCCTTGGCGCACCTTACCATTGCTCCGATAATTGAAGCACTTCACTAGTCACTGTCCTCCTACAAATTCCACATCCTTGTCCTAGACGTGACCATCACCCAATTTCCATCTTTGTGCAATTTTCTAATTGTTGGGCGCTTTTAAGCAAAAGAGCATTTAGGTGTCCACACTATTGGATATGACACATGAAGAAACCTATTTTTTGCTCATGTGGATTTCTTCCATGATTTTCGGAATGTGCAACGTGCAACTTCGCCCACTCCGTTAAACCTAGCCTTGCATTTTAACCAATGCAAATATTATATCATCCTTGTCTTCTACCGTGGCTTAATTTTAATTTTGAGGATGAAATTTTTACAAGTTGGGTAGATTGTAAGCCCCCTGATTTTTTAAAATTTTTAAAATACATTTTCTGAAAGTTTTTTATAATTTTTAGAATTTAAAATTAAGGTATTTTATGATTAAAGGATTTTTAGATGATGCTAATTAATATTAAAATAATATAAAAATAATATTTTATGGTATAAAATGGAAAACCAGACATAGGATAATTTTCTATGAATTTATTGGACTCCGGAAACATTTTTAAGGCCCTAGAAACTAATGTACATTTAAACCGAATTAAACCCGTGCCAAACACCCAACATCCCCATGAGAGCCGAAGCCAAGCCCAAGGAGCATTGACCCAGCCCAAATCCTAGGTCTAACCCAAGCCCAAATCCTAGGTCGAACCCAAGCCTAAATCCTACATGTATAAATATACAATTATATTCTTTTTCTTTTTCTAGGTGAAACCAAAAATCCGAAAACCTAAAAATAGAGTTCAGCCGACTCCTATTCTTCTTCCCAGGCCGCCCCCCTCTCTCTCTCCTCCCTTATTCTCTATTCTTACGTAACCTCCTTCCTATTTTCTCTTCTTCCCCTTCTTCTTCTTCTTCTTCCTTCCTTCATCTTATTCTTAGTAGAGCTTCACCTCCGGCTGAGATCCCATCAGCCGAACCCGGCCAACTCCTTGCCCTCGTCTCCGGTGGCCGAGCCTCTCCAGCTACAAGGCGGCCTGCAGCGCTTCCAGCCCTCCCCAGAACGAGCTCGGCGGCTGCTGGCACCGCCGTATTTCGCTGCTCCCCTGACCGCGACAGTTCGACAGCAGCCCCCGCATCCGTCCGGCATCTGACTGCACAGCGCGGCTGTACAGTTCTTTCCATCCCCACGGCGGCTCTGGCTTCGGTGGAGCGCCCGCCCCGGCTACAGCCCCGCCGCTGGCCTGTGCTGTGTTTCCTCCGTCCAGCCCCGACTACACAGCAGCTCCCCGACCCGCTCCGCCGACTGTGCAGCCCGCCCGACAGTACGGCTTCGGTCCTGACTCTACGGGACAGCCACCCCCGTCCAGCCCGACTCTCCCTCATCCGGCTTCAGACTCCCCTCTGACCCAGCTGTGCAGACTCCGGCCACAGACTCCGGCCAACTGTGCAGACTCCGACCTATTCGCTCCGGCCGACTCCCACGCCGGCCTACTCCACCACCATCCTGTCATCGTCATCACCACCACCCGAGCGCCGCCCGCTGCCCTAGCCCTGGACAAGGCCAACCCGGACACAGCAGCGTCTCCGTGACCCGGACATGACAGATTCGAACCAGGACACCAACCAGCATCCCAGACACGAGAATTCTCGGTTCACGGAGCCCTGTTCAGGTAACCCATTCTCTCTCCTCGTTATTTCATTTTCTGTTCCGTCAGTTGTGTCGCATAGACTGTGTAACCATCTCGATGCCCGTACAATCCGCTCGGTGGGTCACGTCCTGTGGTGATCATAAACCGAGATCCAAAAACAAGAAAACCAACGCCCTGTTTTACCCCGGAACTGAGTGCGCCCCGCCAAACAGGATGACTTGGTCACACGCGGTCTTTATCGAAATGTGCACATCGTTGATACGGGCGTATGGAATTTTGCAGAAGTTGATTTGGATGTGCGTGCACACCAGAATCAACGCGTATTCGCCGACAACGCCCCTTATCCGCCTATTCTGGAATACGCTGTAACTTTGTGTACACACGTCAGATCGAGACGAAACTTATGCCATCGGACACGTAGCAATACGCTGGTCCTGTGACCCAAGTTTGGTTCGATTCTGAGAACGTTGACAAAATCGCGTATCGTGGGCCCCACAGGCTCCACTTGACGGGCAATTTTGTGATCGGCTCATCGAAATCCAATTCTGGAAGTTCCGTTGGGTTCGTATCAACGTTCCTGACTTGTTGACACTAAGTTTAGCAAATTTGAGACCTTTGACCCTGATACGCTTTTCGGTGCAAAGTGGCCCACATGTGGATCCCTCTTTGGCCCAAAAATGTTATTTTTGCTCCTATGTCCAAATTAGACTTAAGGACAGGCATTTCTAGCTATTTAATATTTTCTGAGACTGTTGGTGATATTTATTACAGCTTTTGGACGAGTACCTGCAGGATCCACTAATACAGGGATGACTGTTGGTATTCAAACTCCAGGCAAGTGTACCTTGCCAACTTTGCAGTCTTGTTACATATTTTTCTTGATTCATTTATGTTGTTGTGCATGCTTGACCTAGGACCGTGTGACTTACTTAACATTCGATTAATAGTCGGATGCCAACGCGGTACGCGGAGTTGTGTACGTCATCTAGACATGGACATTGTGACCCTTTACATTCTCGTACTTGTCTTATCAAGTACATAGACCCAGGACACTTGATACTATTCATGAGATAGAATCTTCCTGAGATATTTATGGTAATTCTGTGTAGGATATAGGTTTTATGACATAGATATTTTATTCATAGACATTATATGACTTGCTGCATTAGTTTTGATCCTGCGTGTCATGAACATGAGACATGAGATTACATTGGGTGGGGAAAGATTTACCATACGTAAGGTTGATTATATATATATATTATTTTAATGGATATGCCTTAGACTCTGGCAACAGAGCTATGGTACCGTACTGGCCCTTCGAGAGAATACTGCTATGGGTTTCTCCGACACTGATCCTGTAGTAGTCTCAGCCCGAGTATGACTAAAACTCTCACTTGCATATCACTTAGCTGGTTATATAGTTACCCTATAATTTTATTTATTTCTGTACTGCATTTATTTTGGCTTTTATTATCTGTACCTTGCTATGTCCCCTGAGGACCTGGATCCAGATTATGTCTCCAGGATTAGCAGATGAGATCTATCCCGAGGTATACGGAGCAGGAGCATTATCAGGAGCAGGCACTGGAGCAGTACCAGATTCAGTAGACGAGTGATCTCCGAGGGTATCTTCTGAGTATATACTGTTTCCATACTCAGTATTTGTTGTGATTATCTTCATTCTTGTATCTTGACAGATGTATCAGACTCATTATCGGGCTATTTTCCCGAGTTTATATTTTATTGAGATTGATCTTGCTTTATGATTCTGATATTGTGGTATTCATAGCTGTGGATGAGATTAGTATATTTAGACCCTTATTGTTGTAATACAGCTTAAGTATGCCCCGATGGATCCATTAAATTATGTTTGTCCATCGGTGTGTGCTGCTGGCCATTGCCACGTGTCTAGTCCCTCGATATTTTGGGACTGGGGCGTGACATGGATCATTCTCGAATGGTTCTAATAGTTCAACATATTTATCATCTTAGGCTGTTGACACTATATTTATAAAGAAAGTATATTTGAATACGTCACCCATACTTTCTTCAAAATCTCATAATGATCATTCAGTGGAATGAGAATGCGTCTCTTCTTCGAAATCTGAACCTTCGGGACTTGTTGGTGGTATAACATATCTCAAACCATGACCAGTCCGCTGGTAGTAGATTTTTGGCTTGCCTTTTGGATAGAATTGACGTATAGGAGTCCGTTTGCCTTTTCCATAATTTAGTCCTAAACCAGATTTTATGTTGTAGCCCATCCCTTGCATAATGTTCTTAGCGAGTTGGTTGTAACAATACGGTTGTATCTTTCCTATATCCTTATCAGAATCCTTAGTCTACGCGACTCTTTTGCTTCTAGCTTTGCCAAAGATTATCTGACGTTACTTGTCCTGTCTTGATGGGACTATGAAGTATGAATCCTCATAATGTTCATATAATGAACTGTATTAAAATGTAGATGCCACGGGTATGGACAGACATTCATAGAGATGAAGAGCCTCTACGAAATTTTTAGTAAAGGGTAAAACATCAACGTAGTGTGTAGTGCCTTCTTTATTCATGAAATATAATATTTCTTCATCTTCTACATAGTCAAAAGAATCTTCAGCCATAACAGAAGGCTTGGCAAGATTGATGATTAGGTGTTGATTCAATGATTTTGGTTGCTTGTTATGACGAAAGTCGATAACAAGGGGCTCATTCTCTAGTGTCGGCTATTCATTGCATCAAAGCATGATGACCAATGGACATGACTTGGGCAGGTTGATGTCGAGAGGCTTCGAAGGAGTTGGATGAGTAGTACGTCCTTTAACTCAGATTATCAAAGGTTCTTCTTTGGGGGTATTTTTAGCTTCATCACTTGTCACTACCACATTCTAAAAATAGGGATATTTTTGACTTTTTATATATTATTAATATTCGTGTAGTTATTTTAAATAATTGCATAATATGTGTATTTATATTATATTATATACAGTGTTCTAATGTTTGAGTTAGTAGACTAGACCTAGAAGCCCACCAGATGGACCCCTGACCGAAATATAGGATTATGATTTTAATTTGTATTATTTAGGATTAAATTATTTGAGGTTGTAATAAATTATCATTATTTTATTTAATTGTTACACCCTACCGTTGTTGCAATATTCGGAGCCCAGCCTTAGCCCATAATTTCAAACAAGTTGTTGCATTCTAGACTTGACACGCCAACTTAGGCGCTGGACTTTTTTGTCACTCAAAATCATAATCCATTATGCTCTAATTTAAATTGCACAACTTTCCGTGTCTGAAATCCATTATTTAATCCGTGTCGCGCACATGTGTCATTGTTATCAATTTTGAGACATTAACTCAATCCGTTTAGCCTGAACAATTAAAGGGTCCAAGACTGACACCAAGCCTACACCTTTCATGACCTTTGTGTAACTCATAATTATGCTCTCTTGTGCTTTATTTTAGCCGTACAATATTTATCGCAGACGTTTATTTTAATTCTAAATAAAATCCAACTTGGTATCATTGTGCGTTCCTATCGAAATTGGAGACACAATCTCGATCCATTTTGAGCAACCCAAATTAGGGTAATATTATGTTCAGAATCTTCATTCATGACACTTGTGTCCCAACTAATTTTAGCCCCATGTACTTTCAATTAATTTTAGAACACCACTTACATTTATTCTGTAATTAAATTGGGGATACCAACTTTGACTAATCCCATTTTAACCCAAATTTAATCCAAATATTCCATTAATTAAGCCCATGCAAAACACACAACACCCCCTCACCATACAAAACACCAAACACCAAATCCCCCACCAATTTTTTATTATTTTATGTGTTTATGTAAATACCCAAATTTAAGGGGCTTATTTGTAAATATTGCATTAGGTGTCACCACCCTATTGGTTCAAACCAAATGGAGAAACCCTAACCCATTGACTAGTCAACCTCACTCCTCTCCCTCCTTTGTATGAATAATTCCCTCATGTTAAATCTGAGCCACCCATTCAAAATAGGACTCATCATCACCACACACTCTACATCATACATCCCTATTTAATGTCTCCTCACACCCTTCCCAAGAGCAGGCCCTAATCCCAATACCTAGAAAATCCCCCACCTTCTCTCTCCTCCCTCCTCACAAACGGACAACCGTAGCCTCTCCATTTTCTTCCTTCTTCTTCTTCCTTTCTTCTTCCATCTTTTTCCTCTTCACCTCTTTTTCATTATTGGTTCAAACCAACTGAACTGGCCCGCAACTCTAACCAGCCGACCCTGAAGCTCCGGTGAGCTACTACAGCTTCTATACGCACCTGACTCCGCCGCTGCACCCAACTCCGGCAACCATCACAGCCGAGTTCCCCTGACCGACTTCCATCACCACCATCGACCCGACCCCGACGGCCAACCCTCTCCACCGCCATCACAACCTCCCACGGCTGCTACTGACCTCATCATCATCTTCGACGACCCCACCGCCTGAACCACGACGACCTCCCTCCTCTTCCATCCATCCGGCCACTCCTTTCCCATGAGCCGCAGCTTCTCCCCCGGCAAGCCCGCACCTCCAGTGAGCTCCTCCGCCCCACTGCCACCCCACGACTTCGACTGAGAACCACCACCATTTCATGACTGAACTCCTCCCACCACCAACCTCCAGCCAAGTTCACCCCCGCCTGAACTCCTCACACCACCACCACCATCGTCGACATCAACCTCCATTACACCACTCGACCTCTCCTTCTTCAACCTCTAACCCCGGCCACCCTACACCACCAGTACCACTACCCTACACCACCAGTACCACCTTCCCCATACCACCAGTACCACCACCCTACACCACCAGTACCACCTCCCCCACACCACCAGCACCACCACCCCGTACCACCAGCACCACCACTCTTCACCATCATCATCGTCTTCATCGTCGTCATCGTCATCGTCGCCATCGGCGTCATCTTCGTCATCATCATCGTCACTTTCATCGTCGTCAGCAACATCGTGGACACCATCGTCATCGCCGATCTCGTGCACGCGCACATGTTCGAGTTCTTTCCCTTGCGTACACGTACGCGTATACGTATTTTTAGTATATACTTATTATATATATATATATATATATAAATAATTGGTATGTATATAGTATATGTTTAGTATATACTTATTTTATATATATATATATATGTAGCATATGTATATGTTAGTATGTATGTATGTATGTATGTATGTATGTATGTATTGGTATATATGTATACATATATACATGTATATAGTATATGTATTCAATTGGTACATATATATATGTATACATATATACATGTATATAGTATGTGTATTCAATTGGTACATATATATACATATATAGTATATGTATATTATTCACTTGGTGTATGTATATATATATTCAGTATATGTATTCTTTGGTATACATATAATTATTGGTTATTATATACATATATTAATATATGGTATGTATATACATATTATAAGTAATTAAATAATAATGTTAATTATGACTGCAATGTGTACATGCTGTATGACCCCTAGGTATAGCTGCGGATATCCTATAGTTGCACATGACCTTGTAACCCTGAGTATTAGTGATCAGACTGCCATATGTACACCGACCTACTGGCAAGACCGTATCATTGACTGTCTGTAATGCACAGCAACTACAGACGTGACAACCCCAGTGTAGTCTACGAGTTCATCATGTTTTGTGTTTGTTAGTGTAATAGCTGATGCAATATTGTATTATATTATATGTGTATAGGACTATTGGATCGTCCTGCGAGACTTCAGGAGCAGGACATTGGTATTGACAACTAAGGACCCCAGGAGAGTATATTCTCTGATAGTTTCTTATTTATGATATCCTATATGTTCATTGTATCTAGTGTAAATATCCATATTTTTTGACACGATGGTTACACGGATTGGTATATCCGAATCTCGTCATGAGATGTTATTCCTTTCATATGGTGTATCGTGTACAAGTCTTGTTTTATTGTTTATCTTGTGCATATACAGACACTGATTCTCGGGGAGACTTGCTACCTTTCTAGAGAACCCCGTGCCTTAGAGTACCATGGTTGGATCTACTATACCAGTCGGGGGTGGAGAGTATTTTAGTATAGATATGTGATCATAACCTTCATGTACAAGTCTTGTTCACATGTTAGTGTTGGTCATACACCGCACGTATGACTAGCCAGGCCATTATTCCTGTACAAGTTCCAAAGCTGATCATATGTTAAAGCTAGTACTCACACACTTAGTTATGGTATTCTTGTTCATTGACATATTATTCCTTCCCATATTTATTTACAGTATTTACAGTATTTCCTTTATTGTATATCTCTCGTACATGTATATGCATCTTGTATATTTCCATCTATTTACTGCTACATAGTTTATATCATTAATATAGAACTGCTGTTAGAGATATACTTTGCTCCATCCTGACTGGAAATATTTTTCCAGACTGTGCCTTAGGGGACTGGTGTCCGACATTTTATGGACCACAGGGAGAGTGGCTGCAGACTTGGACCTTGTAGCCAGGTGTGATTCTGGGAGGTCTAGCCGGGATCACTAGTTATTTAGTTAGTTTCTATTAGCAGTTTATGGTACCGGATTTGTCTCCGACATACTTTGTTGAGACTTGGATATTATTGTTGAGTTAGATTATTTCTATTTAGACTTGTGTTGCATTTTGGTTTATTTATTTTTTTCGATATCTTATCGTGCTTTAGCTATGTGATTGAGTATTGTTCAAATTATATTGTGATATCTGTGACTCCTTATGGAGTTGGATGCTCGTGTGAGAATGATTAGATAGCATTGTGACCTAGACAGCGTTCTACCGTCGATGCTGCGGCTTAGGCTGGACGTACCCACGCACTCATGCCCCAAGGTCCGGGTGCGGGTCGTGACACATTTTTAGTGGTGATCCATGTAGGTCAGACTTCACAAGTTATGCGATATCGTGGTTGTACGACAAATTAGTTGTACTACTGCGTGCCTGCGATAGGATCTAGGATATAGCATACTTGGATGAGAGCGAATACTCAATCACAATTAGAAATATTTATAATCTATTATCTTGTTGTCCTTATTCCTTCTGAATGTTGCTTCTTTAGAAATTTACTGTCCTTCCTTGATGATATCGTATTTATTGCCTTAATTGATTCTTTGGGTCTGTCTTCAGAAAGTCGCTGAAGATAAGATCTATGAGAGTGGAAGCATCAGCTTTAGAGGGGTCTGCTACCTCTCTACCTGATCGACAGACATCTGGATTTTCTCCTCTCCCACCTGTTCAGAGGATTACCCCAACGATGACAGACAACCTTCCACCTCTACCGACTTCGATTTTCGGAGGTGTGCCCATTGATGGGACACAGGTGTTTACTTTGATCCAGGGCATGGTAGATGCCCAGAGAGTGATGGCAGACACTCAGTGAGTTCAAGCTGAGGCTCAGAGGGTGCAATCCGAGGCACACCAGGCACAGACAGAGCTGATGAGAGAGCATGGAGAACGCTCATCAGGTGGCTCTACAGGCAGTTGAGAGAGTTACCCAGCATTATCCAGGTCAGCAGCAACAGCAGAGACCAGGCACCATAGTTGATTTTAAAAGGATTATGCCTCGAGAGTTCAAAGGCACCAAAGGGATACTCTACGCAGACGACTGGCTAGAGGATATAGAGAGGAACTTGCGTTTGGAGCAAATTTTGGAGATTCTTCAGATCGAGACCGCTGGAAGTCAGATGCTTAATATCGCGCTGACGCGGTATCGTACGGAACCAAGACTCACTGACGAAGGACTTACTTGGGAGACCTTCAAGGAGCTTTTTAAGGAGAAGTTCTTTCCCGACGTGGCCTTGGGAGCTTTGGAGAGTTAGTTTCATGACTTGGTCCAAGGAACTATGTCGGTCGACGATTACGTCGCAGATTTCTATCGATTGAGCCATTTTGCATCGTCTATGATTCAGGACCTAGGAGACAGAGGCCAAAAATTTAGAAAGGGGCTGACGAGAGAGATTAGGTCGCGCACTTCTGGTCGTTGTACCGCTACCTTTGGGGATATCATGATGGATGCCCAGATTGCAGAAGAAGATCTGGATCTCATGCCTAAGAGGAGTAGCAATACTTCTGGAGATACGAGTGGTAGCGCAGTAACGACCAAGCGTCCCCATATTCAACAGTAGCCGAGGATGTTTCAGTATAACCACCAGCAGTACCATGCACCAGTTCGTGTTCAGCAGGATCAAAAGACTTATTATTTCTGTAAGAAGCCAGGTCACCTTTGGGAGAGCTGTAGATTGAGGCTAGGACTTTGTTTGCACTGTGGCGATGCAGGACACCGAATGAGGGATTGTCCTCTAGTTCAGTGTGCAGCTCCAAATTATAGAGATCCAGTTAGGCCACCTGTGGAACTGCAGATTGCTCAGCACCCGCGGAGGGAGCCACCCCAGCAGGGTTGAGCATTTGTAATGACGGTCGAGGAGACCGATACTGCAGGTGACATGTTAGCAGGTTCGGTTCTTTTCTTTCCTTATGTTCCTTTCTATTTGATTGATTGATTGATTCCTTAGTACCATAGCTTGTATTCATGATTTTTTTGTTAGAATATAGTTAGTAGTACACCCTGACAGAGACTGCAATACCATGACAAAAGTGATCATTACTATATATGTTTTCTCTTGATTGCATGTTGTATGACTGTAGGTAGAATTTTCTTAAACCATGATTATTGGTATTGACCGTAGTGAAGATTATGAAGAGGTTATGACTTGACAAAGAGAGACAATGTGCCTTAAATTTTGAGGATAAGCATTAATTTAAATAAAGAGTTGAGAATTCAATATGGTAGAATTGACGATTTTGTTAAATCATTGATTTTTATGAAGATTGTGGTATGATTGAATGTCATTAACATTTGAGGAATTTAAGAGGGTTATCATTATATTTATTGGACTGCAAGTTATGAACTTATATTCGAATATGTATTGAAGATTTTATCAGTATTACATAGTTAAGTATTATGTAGAAAAAAAATGAGGAATAAGATCACTAATGGATTAGTGTCGAATTCAAAATTTTGGGATGAGGATTTAAATTTATGAATACGCATCGATTGGACTCAAATTAGAGGAGTAAGATGATTAATGGATTAGTGTTTTTAGATGAGATTTCTTAATTTTATAAATGTGCATTGAGTGAATTTAAATTAGAGGATTGGATATTAAATTTCGAGTATTTAGATATGAACTTAAAATTTTGGAGGAGATTGTGATAAGAATAGAAATTAATTTTTAATTTTGAAGATTTGCAGGAATATGATACTTATAGAATTTTGAAAGTTTTATGAAATAACAATATGGATTTACTTTATGATTATATGGCTTGATGAATTTAAATTTTGATGGAAAATAATATAACGAATAAATACAACTGTTGAGGATCTTAAATTTTGAGAACAAAATTCTTTTAAGGAGGGTAGACTTGTCACTACAACATTCTAAAAATAGGGATATCTTTGACTTTTTATATATTATTAATATTGTGTGTAGTGATTTTAAATAATTGCATGATATGTTTATTTATATTATATTATATATAGTGTTCTAATGTTTGAGTTAGTAGACTAGACCTAGAAGCCCACTAGATGGACCCCTGACCGAAATATAGGATTATGATTTTAATTTGTATTATTTAGGATTAAATTATTTGAGGTTGTAATTAATTACAGTAATTTTATTTAATTGTTATACCCTACCGTTGTTGCAATATTCGGAGCCCAGCCTTAGCCCATAATTTCCAACAAGTTGTTGCATTCTAGACTTGACATGCCAACTTAGGCGCTGGACTTTTTCGTCACTCAAAATCATAATCCTTTGTGCTCAAATTTAAATTGCACAACTTTCCGTGTCCGAAATCCATTATTTAATTCCGTATCGCACACATGTGTCATTGTCATCAATTTTGAGACATCAACTCAATCCGTTTAGCTGGACCAATTAAAGGGTCCAAGACTGACACCAAGCCTACACCTTTTATGACCTTTGTGTAACTCATAATTATGCTCTCTTGTGCTTCATTTTAGCCGTACAATATTCATCGTGGACGTTTATTTTAATTCTAAATAAAATCCAACTTTGTATCGTTGTGCGTTCCAATCAAAATTGGAGACACAATCTCGATCCATTTTGAGCAACCCAAAATAGGGTAATATTATATTCTGAGTCTTCTTCATTCATGACACTTGTGTCCCAACTAATTTTAGCCCCATGTACTTTCAATTAATTTTAGAACACCACTTACATTTATTCTTTAATTAAATTAGGGATACCAACTTTGACTAATCCCATTTTTATCCCAATTTAATCCAAATACCCCATTGATTAAGCCCATACAAAATACACAATACCCCCTCACCCTACAAAACACCAAATCCTCTACCAATTTTTTATCATTTTATGTGTTTGTACAAATACCCAAATTTAAGGGGCTTATTTGTAAATGTTGCATTAGGTGTCATCCCCCTATTGGTTCAAACCAAATGGAGAAACCCTGACCCATTGACTAGTCAACCTCACTCCTCTCCCTCCTTTGTATGAATAATTCCTTCATGTTAAATCTGAGTCACCCATTCAAAATGGGACTCATCATCACCACACACTCTACATCACACATCCCTATTTAATGTCTCCTCATACCCTTCCCAAAAGCAGGCCCTAATCCCAATACCTAGAAAATCCTGCACCTTCTCTCTCCTCCCTTCTCACAAACCCACAACCGTAGCCTCTCCATTTTCTTCCTTCTTCTTCTTCCTTTCTTCTTCCTACTTCTTCTTCCTCTTCACCTCTTTTTCATTATTGGTTCAAACCAACTAAACCGGCCCCCAATTCCGGCCAGCCGACCCTATAGCTCCGGCGAGCTACTACAGCGTCGACCCTGGCCGAGCTCCCTCTCCTCGGCTGCTACTACTGCTTCCATACGCGACTGACTCTGCCGCTACAACCAACTCCGGCAACCATCACAGCCTAGTTCCCCCAACCGACTGCCATCACCACCATCCCGCACCTCCGTTCGACCCGACCCCGACGTCCAACCCTCTTCACCGCCATCACAACCTCCACAGGCTGCTACTGACCTCATCATCATCTTCGACGACCCCACCTCCTGAACCACGACGACCGCCCTGCTCCTCCATCCATCCGACCACTCTTTCTTCCCCACGAGCCGCAGCTTCTCCCTCGGTGAGCCCGTACCTCCAACGAGCTCCTCTGCCCCACTGCCACCGCACGACTTCGACTGAGAACCACCACCAGTTCACCACTGAACTCCTCCCACCACCAACCTCCAACCGAGATCACCCCCGCCTGAACTCCTCACACCACTACAACCATCGTCGACATCAACCTCCATTACACCACTAGACCTCTCCTTCTTCAACCTCCAACCCCGACCACCCTACACCACCAGTACCACCACCCTACACCACCTCCCCCACACCACCAGTACCACTATCCTACACCACCAGTACCACCTCCCCCATACCACCAGCACCACCACCCCGTACCACCAGCACCACCACTATTCACCATCATCATTGTCTTCGTCATCGTCGTCGTCATCGTCGCCATCGTCGCCATCATCGTCATCTTTGTCATCATTATCTTCACCTTCGTCGTCGTCGTCGTCGTCGTCAACATCGTGGACACCATCGTCATCACCGATCTCGTTAACGCGCACAGGTTCGAGTTTTTCCCCTTGCGTACACATACGTGTATACATATTTTGATGGGTGTATAAATAATTGGTATGTATATAGTATATATTTAGTATATACATATTTGATATATATATATATATATATAATATATATGTAGCATATGTATATGTTAGTATGTATGTATTAGTATATATGTATACATATATACATATATATAGTATATGTATTCAATTGGTACATATATATACATATATAGTATATGTATATTATTCACTTGGTGTATGTATATATATATATTCAGTATATGTATTCTTTGTTATACATATAATTATTGGTTGTTATATACATATATAAATAAATGGTATGTATATACATATTATAAGTAATTAAATAATAATGTTAATTATGACTGTAATATGTATATGCTGTATGACCCCTAGGTATAGCTGCGGATATCTCGTTGTTGCACATGACCTTATAACCTTGAGTATCAGTGATCAGACTGCCATATGTACATCGACGTACTGGCAAGACCATATCATTGAATGTCTGTATTGTACAACAACTACAGACGTGACAACCCCAGCGTAGTCTCTGAGGTCATCGTGTTTTGTGTTTGTTAGTGTAATGACTGATGCAATATTGTATTATATTATATGTGTATTGGACTATTAAATTATCCTGCGAGACTTCAGGAGCAGGACATTGGTATTGACAGCTATGGACCCCAGAAAAGTACATTCTCTGATAGTTTCTTATTTATTATATCCTCTATGTTCATTGTATCTAGTATAAATATCCATATTTCTTGACATGATGGTTAAACGGATTAGTATATCCGGATCTCGTCATGAGATATTATTCCTTGTATATGGTGTATCGTGTATAAGTCTTGTTTCATTGTTTATCTTGTGCATGTACATACACTGATTCTTGGGGAGACTTGCTACCTTCCTAGAGAATCCCGTACCATAGCGTACCATGGATGGATCTACTATACCAGTCGGGGGTGGAGAGTATTTTAGTGTAGATATGTGATCATACCCTTCATGTATAAGTCTTGTTCACATGTTAGTGTTGGTCATACACCGCACGTATGACTAGCCAGGCCATTATTCCTGTACAAGTTCCCAAACCGATCACATGTTAAAGCTAGTACTCATACATTTAGTCAGGGTATTCTTGTTCATTGACATATTGTTCCTTCCCACATTTATTTATAGTATTTCCAGTATTTCCTTTATTGTATATCTCTCGTACATGTATATGCATCTTGTATATTTCTATCTATTTACTGCTACATAGTTTATATCATTGATGTAGAACTGCTGTTAGAGATGTACTTTGCTCCATCCTGACTAAAAATATTTTTCTAGACTGCGCCTTAGAGGACTGGTGTCCGACATTTTATGGACCACAGGGAGAGTAGCTGCAGACTTGGACCTTGTAGCCATGTGTGATTCCGGGAGGTCTAGCCGGGATCACTAGTTATTTAGTTAGTTTTTATTAGCAGTTTATGGTACCGAATTTGTGTCCGGCATACTTTGTTGAGACTTGAATATTATTGTTGAGTTAGATTATTTCTATTTAGACTTGTGTTGTATTTTGGTTTATTTATTTTCTTCGATATCTTATCGTGCTTTAACTATGTGATTGAGTATTATTCATATTATATTATGATATCTGTGACTCCTTATGGAGTTGGATGCTCGTGTGAGAATGATTAGATAGCATTGTGACCTAGACAGCGTTTTACTGTTGATGCTGCGGCATAGGCTGGACGTTCCCACGCACTCGTGCCCTAAGGTCCGGGTGCGGGTCATAACATCACTAGCTTGATTAGCTTCTTCTTTCATATACTACAGTGTGTAGAGCGCTGAGTCAGCAAAATAGGCTTTAAAACCTTTAAATGGGTTGAGGTCAGCTACCTCTATTTTGACTTCTCCCCTAATGTTCACAAATTTGAAGCATTGATATAGGATGCAGGATAAAATTTTATGCTCGTGTATCCATGGTCGTTCCATAAAAATATTGTCGGATACGTCAGAGTTAATCACATAACATGTGACTTCAGTACCTATATCACCTATCTGAATTTTTAGGCTTATCTTTTTCAGCTGTTTACTCCTTCTAATATTGAAGCCTAGAATGGTAGTGCTAGTAGCAGACAAGTTATGCATTGGTATTTTCAATCCTCTCAGTATGCTTTTAGAAATGATGCTGAGTAAAGAACCAGGGTCGATGTGAATCTGGTTCACCTTAATAGATCCGATGTAACCGGTATAATACAGAGGCATGTCATGTTAATTATCTTTGAGTAGCATGTCATCTTGCATGAAGGTGATATTAGAAATCTTCTCGATCACGCTGTGGCATTGAGGACACGCTAATGGCTCTTCATTAGGAGTCTTGAGTTGAGCTAATCATAAATCTTCATGTATCAAAGCGTCTCTCAAAGCTTTATGAGTCTCCTTCGACAAACGAAGTAACTAGAATATGGAAATTTGGGCTGGGGTATTGGTCAATTGTGCCAATATGTCAAAATTGTAAGGCTTTTCAAGTCCTTGAGGTACATTCTTCAAAGATTTGTCGAAGTGTACTTCCTTCTGCTTTCCTTTCTCTGTCATATTAGGCTTCGAAGGACCAGGTTCGGTTGTGATCAGAGCAAAAGGAGTTGACGAAGTAGGAAGAGTGTCAGAAATATCTTCCAGGACATATTTATAAGTTTTATAATAATCTTTGCCAGACCTGGTACCAGTACTGGCTTCTTCTTTAGGCATTGGAGAAAGAAGCACCATGTTACCTGACTTGAGTTTTTTATATCCTACCTCTTCTTGGAGCGAGTTTATGGGCTAGTTTCATCATACCCCAATCCACTATAGGATTTGTTGGACTATCCACGGAGTTGAAAAGGAATATGTTGTCCCTTGCCAAAATTTAAACCTTTAGCTTTTTGGAAACCATACCCCATATTTTGTATCAAGCGTTCAGATTGCTGGCTGTATCGATAAAATTGGGAACGATCCGCCTCAAGCACCTGAGTTGAGGTCGATGCTCTAATGGTTGCAGAAGGAGAAGAAAGAATTTATGTAGGAGAAACTTCGTGAGCAACAAAGACTTGTTACACCCAATAAAGTGAAACACTGCCAATCATGGACCATTATCGATGTGTCAAGCGAAACTTGTGAGTAGAGCTTGGTGGGGACATATTCAGAATTTGAAATCTGATATCGAGAGATATGTCTTCTTGATATTGGTCTTGATCTCTATTTGAATGATGATCCGAAGAAATTATATTGCATGATTATACTTCTTATCCTTCTTGGATTTTGAATTAGAAGATGTTGCTCCCTGGTCCCAATCTGGAAGCAGGTCGGATGAATCCACATAATCTCGCAAGGATCTATGGTAATAGGCGTCAACCCTTCTGTTTGACTTTGAGGAGTCGAAAGATTTATCACTTCCATCGGAGCTCGAGGTATTGGGATGATGCCGTTTAGGACTTCTTGTGCTGAAAAGTCATCGAATTGAAGAGACATCATATTGGCAATGACTGTCTTCTTTTTGTTATGAAGGGTGATAGATTTAGCATCTATCAACTATTCTATCTTCCTTTTCAAGACATAACAATCCTTAGTAGGGTGATTGGACAAAACTTTGGAACGACAAAAATATTTTCTCGTAAGAGTGTAGTAGCCAAAGATCTTTTGTGACTAAAATGCTTAATTAGTCATCCGTGACTTTGGGTCAGGAGCCTGAGGCGACGATGCATGCGACCAATAAATTTTATGGCGATAAACCTTAGGTAACTAATTTTGTATTTAAGCGACAAAAAATTACTAGTCGCCTAATATCCTTATCCTAGTAGTGTGTAAGCTCTGTCAATAGATCCCAAATGACATGCGATAAGAATTCCTGAAATACAATCGGAATTAACCTCTCCATGAATACGTGATATTCGTGGCTCTTCATACCTGTAGGTTTATTCTTCTTCGGGTTGACACATCTTCTCAGATTTGACACCTACCCGTCTGGAAATTTTAGGCCCTGAATCCACCTACAAAGCCGCAATTTACCCTCCTGTTCTAGTGAGAAAATTGACTTAGGAAACTTATACTTCTCATTCTCTTCCTCAACCAAATACAACGTATGGGGTCTGCATATACCTTCCAAGTTCAACCTAGCCTTGGGATTGTCTTTTGTCCTTTTATTTATGTCCATCACAATATTAATTATGTTGTCAAATACATTTGTCTCGATATGCATGACATCAAGATTATGTCTGATCAGATTGGTACTCCAATATAGAAGGTCCAAGAATATACTTTTCTTCGTCCTGTTATGAGTGCGACCAACTCCATCACACTTGTACCCTTTATAGGCTCTTCAATAACACTTGGTAAATCTTTGACTTCTTTCCATATCGTGTCTCTGAGCCACCTTGGTGGTTGATTGGCCTTGTCCACAACATCGACACGAAAAGCGGTGGTTTGGCATTCTCCATAACGTATGAGATCCACTGATAGTAATTGTCACGACCCGCACCCAGAATTTGGGCATGAGTCGTGGGTACATCCAGCCTACGCCGCAGCATCGGCGGTAGAACGCTGTCTAGGTCTAAACATAATATATCCTGTCAATAATCTCAACTCCGTACGGAGGACAATGATAATAATCCACAGTTCTATGATATACTCAATCACAAGCTAATAGAAATCATAGCACGATGGGAATAGAAAGAGTTCTAATAAAAACCAACCACAATAATCCAACTTAAATCTTGGGTCTAAATGACCTCACAAAGTCACAAAATAATAAATACATCTAAGTCTCAGTCTAAAATAATAATGCAGAAAAAGTAGTCTAAGAGCAGCCAGGTACGTTCTCCTCTAGGCTAGGCAACTCCTCTGGGATTTCTGGAGTGAAATCACCCTCTAATCCTGGGCCGTAATGAGTGGGGCAAAGATCCTCCAAGTCCTCTGAAAAATGTTATCCAGTCAGGATTGGAGCGAAGCACAAGCACTAACAGCAGTTTCATTAAATTGACAAAATCTATAAACAGTGTAAGAGATACAAGATGGAAATAAATGCTGAAAATGAGAAGTACAGGAGAAATGAAATAGACAATAGAGCATCTAGCAATGAACAATAAACAGTGAATGCTAGAACAAGTAAATCTGAATAAAGATAAAACATCTAGCTAAGTGTTTGAAATATTAGTTTATTATGTGATCGGCTTGGGACTAGATCAGGCTGGTTATATATGATTAGCTATGATTCTTGAAGGTCAGGCTAACCATATGGTTAGCTATGATGCATGATAATGGTCAGGCTAATCATATATAACAGCTATGAAGCATGATGATGGTCAGGCCGCACCCGACGTGAGAAGTGGGGTGAGCTATGATGCATGGTAAGTTTGGATATGATCACATAATCTACTAATAGTTCCCCCTCCCCAGCTAGCATGGTGAATTCTAATTACGACTCCTCATGATGGGGATCTAGGGTGCTAACCCGTGTATCCATAGTGTCGGAATCAAGTATGTAATACACTACAATTTATAGAAGTAATCAACAATGAAAACTGTCAGAGAATGTACTCGCCTGTGATCCTGAGCAAGGTGTGAGGATCGATGTCCAAAGTGGGATCACAAGGACCTATTTATGGAATATTATGTCAGATACTAAAATTAAGGAATAACATGTTTAGTTAAATAAAAAGATGAGGCTTCTAGGTCATGGCTCAGCTATGCTAGGTTATTACCAAGGGTACAAGTATGCTAGGGTTTAATAAAAATAGGTTTCATGTATCAAAACAATATATATAATTATCTATCTTGACTGATACACCATCTAACTCACTGTTATCTCACACAGGTTTATAATTCATCTGAGACACAGGAACTCACAGCATTCTCAGTGCTCACCCTTCTCACAGAATTACACACACACACTAGTTAACTACACAGGAACACAATCTAGAATTCACTGAGATAAAAATACTGCTACCTATAACACTCGCTGAGTTCTCACTGTTTAGGTACCTACAGCACACAGTACTCACTGAGATGTTACTGAACCTGGAAGTAAATCACTTACTGAATTCAGCATTCACTCACACACTCACACAGTAATCTGCACACTGCACAGTTCCTGCTCACTCACACAGTTCTAACTCACTGACACTTAGCCAGGCTCACACAGGTTCACTCCCCCCCCCAGGTACTGATACCTACAGACACTTAAGTATTGGACTGAAACTCCTCACTGAGAATGAGAACTCCACACACCTAATCTCTAGACACACTAAGACACAGGGTCACAGTCTGAATTGTTCAGACTACACAGGTTCCTACACTCACACACTCACACAAGTCTCAGACATATATGCATACATACTGGCACACACTGGGTAGGAACTCATACACACTGTGCAGTATTCCCTTACACACTGATACTCCAAGACACACAGGAAACTAGGTTCTAAGGAACTCTCACACACACAAGTGCACACAGACACTCTACTCACAGTTTATGAAAACTGGCACACAGGTATTACCTATCTAATACACACAAATATTAACTTCCCAGGTTGACACACACACACATAAAATTCTACACATGCATATGAGTGAACTGGAGCTCACTGGCACTCTAGAAACTGATACTGCACAAGATACACATTCAACACACACAGAATTCCCTGCATACTATATTCTAGTTGATACACTCTATACTATACACTGGTTTCACCTACCCTGATCACACAATTTTATACATAGACACACACATTCTCAGTTCACTCACACACATACCTATTTTATCTCAGGTCTGATACTCTAGGGAACCCAATACAACATAACCCATCACTTCTAAAATTCAACACTGAACTATCCTAATTACCTAACACAGTCACCTCACAGCTATCTAACATACTGAACTTACTGATACATAAACACCCAGTTTTGGGATACTCACACACACTGGCTCTAGGCTCCTACTGATACACTAGGTTCTCTTATACACCTACACACTTAGATCTCAAGCCACACATCACTCACTGGCACCCTAATACACACTGATACCATAAATTCTACACTACCGCACACATAGTATTTACACAGGCATAGCAACTGGATTGCCAACTGAAATCTATCACCTACTCACAGATACATGGACACAAGTAGACACAGGGATGCACAGGGTTTCCTACACTAAACTGAACTACACTGAGTCTGAATAATACTGGGACACACCAAACTCCCCACCGTGTCCGTTACACTGAGACACGAGCACCAAACTCACATTGGTCAAGAACACCAACACACAATACCCGACTGCACACAGCACCTTCCCCATCGATGCACACAGCACAGGAAGGACTCGACTCCACAGGAAATCAGAACAACAACACCTCACACATATGCATATATATATACATCAGCCATCATACTTCCAATTAGATAATAATAAAGTAGTTTAGATAGGTAATTCCTCCTGTGAAGCATTTCCCCAAACACATGATGTGCAAAAACGAAAACCACACTAAGATCTCCTAAAAACCCAAACAAAACCCTAAATCAATATCTAACCTACACATAGGAGGGTGAAATCAGTCTATAATCAACCACCTAGGGTTAGGGTTCACGAAAATTGGGGAAAACCCCATGTTGGTCACCAAAACCCAAAATAAAACCCTAAAAATCGAACTACACAGCAAGGGTGGGTTCCTAATGGCCATGAACAACAGAAAACAGAATTTAAAGGAATAGAAATAGGGTTTTTACCTGCAGGGATGGTTTCTTCAATGAGGTTCTTCTTCTTCAAGGCTTCCTGACCCACGTTCCTTGCTTTCCTTGCTTGGAGGAGGAAGGTGGAAACCCTAGGGTTAGGATTTCGAAATCTGGAAGTGGGGAGATGGTTTCTCTTGATGGAGGCTAGGGTTTCTCTACTATATGAAGAATGGTGGCTCCCTTTTATATAAAGAACTAGGTTAGGGTTTCCAAGCTTAGTTTTAGGTTAAACCTTTATGGTTAGGTCATGTAGAACCCAATTAACTAGGGTTTAGGCCTGCTAGAGTTTGAGGGTTCACCCTAAAATTTGTATTATAGGGTTTCACTAGAACTGGTTTACAATTAGGGTCGACTCACTAGGGTCTGTCCTAATGAGTTCTAGGGTTTGACCTAAAACTAAACATTACTAATAATAATATAATTAGTTACAAAACTCAGCAATTAATTAAATTCATAATTATTTTAAAATAGTTAAATTACACAAATGCCCTTATATGGAAATGTGGTAGTGACAGTAATTCAGCGTGAAAGCCCCCGAGTACAAATTAAATGTCACATATACTTCTGGATGATATTTTAAATTATGACATCTCACACACGGACACTTAATTTTGGTGTCATCCATGTACCGAAGGAACGCCTTGGCAAACTGTAGGAACTTCTCTATCCCCTGTATGAATTTATCCCGCATACCATACATGTTATCAGGATGACGCTTGTACAACCACGAACAATATCGTTTTTAGTAATTTATATCCATTTTTAGATACTTCTGCAAAGATGGATACACATTGTTCAAGAATATTGTTCAAATGAATGCAAAAATGAATACACTTTCCAAACCTAGTAGACATGTGGAAAACTTTAATTTTAAACCCCATTAAATGGATGACTCAGAATAATAAACAAACCTCTACAAGCATAATTTTAGAAAAAAGATACCTATTTAACAAGTTGTTGGCCAAAATCCTCTCTTCGAAGAAGGAGACGTAGATCGTCGAGACAAAAAAAAATAGTAATATTGTTATATGAGTTAATATTATAGAAAGACGACTACATAGTATTTGTGGTGGTAAAAATAGTTTTTCTTCTTAATTTTGTTGAACTTCAGTGGCATATCAATAACTTAAGGTTTTGTGGATCCTTCCATACACGATGTATTAGAGGATTTACATATCCTTAAATTACTAATACAAAATAAAAGTTATACAAAATTAAGAAAAAAAACTACATTTATTAACACAAATAATATTGAATTAATTTTGTCCACCAACTTGTACAATAATATTACCATTTTCTCTAGCACGATGAACCTACTTGTCTCATTCTAGCAAAATCAAATTTTCGTCAACAACTTACTAAATAGGTAACCGTTTAGTAAAATTGAGTAGGTAGAAGTGCACACTAGAAAAGAGTATTGGTTCCATACATCATCATTGCCAATTATGGCAAAACCAAAATAAGTCAAATCAGCGACGCACTTAGTGACTCTAGAAGACAACATCACTAAGATTATTGAAATTAGCAAAATATTTAAAATAAGTCACAATACGTTGTTGTCTGCGACATTCAGCGACTTTTGTCGACTACCCTTAGTATTATAAAAACTGACATCGCCGAGAGGTCAGTGAACGTCGCTTATATTTAATATCAACAAAGTTTAGCGATGTCAAACTTATATGTCATAGTATATTAAAATATAGCGATGCCAAATTATTTACGTCGCTAAATTTCTTCATATAGGGTTTGACTAGTTCGTCTTTTCATTTTCCCCTTCTACCAAATTTTTTGAACGATTCTCCTCCACTCCCCCCTCAATTCCGGCGACCCCCACTCCAACCTCACCCCCGCCTCAGCGACCCCCTCGCCTCGCTTCTGCTTCTCCCTCGCCCCCACCCCAGTGACCCTGGCCTCGCTCCCGGCCTCCACCACCGCTTGCCCCCGCCGTCACAGACCGCGCCCCCAGCCCCCCTCGACCCCTGCCCCAACGCCTCCCTCTCCGACCCAGGTAAACCATAAACCCATCTCTCTTTCGTTACAACTGACATGGTATGCATCGACACAGACACGGACACACAGACACATACACACTAACATGACACACATACGCAAATGAACACGACACATATACACACATAGACACACACACACACATATTAAATTGGACATAATTTTAGGACACAATGTTAGGACACAATGTGAATAATTTTAGAAATTTAAAATCTTAGCCAACAATGTTTATAATTTTAAAAAATTTAGGACACAATGTGAATAATTTTAAAATTTTAACATTCGGTTGGACACAATATTAGGAGACACATACATATAGATACAAACATACATGGACACATTTTATAGTTTGTGAAAATTTAAAAATCATAATCTAATGTGAATAATGATATCAAACTTGGGCATAGACGCTTGGACACAAAGTTAAAACACAACTGAATACATTCGGTTTGACAAAATTTATGATAATCATTTATGCTTGATTTGGATTTAAGGATGTTATTAGTGATGTACATGGTTACGCTCGTACCTATCTAATAAGTTTAGAAAAGTTCTGACTATGATCGTATTTATGATCGTGGTAGGTGCATGGGTTTACATAAATTAATAGATACGTATGTTGGTCGAAGTCTGATTTATATATCGTACCTACGAAGAAATAGTAGTCACCTTGCCGATTGGTTTACATAAAATAGATATGTTTGTTGGTCGAAGACTGGTTTCCCGTTATACCAATGACTAATATGTTCTGAAAATTCATTATGAATGTGATAATATATCACATTTTTGAAATACGTATAGTTTTCTTTGGGAGAGAATACAAACTCACCAGTCAACAATTTCTGTATTTAATATTATGTTAAATGCAGCAATGGATGATTGATGTATTTGTGTTCTCTTCCAAGGAACATTGTACAAATTCAAAAAATGTGATATGTTGTCCTTTTCATCATGAGATTTCAGAAGATATTTCATCTTTGGATCTAACATTAGCTCATTGGTATAACATAAAACTTTTGTCTCTTCTGTAACATTTGTATCTTAAAATGTGTATCGATCCATCTTTGCAAAATATACAAAAATAGAAAATTATTTGAATTTGAAAGGGAATAATGAAAATATAGGCTAGCACTTGTCATTATAGTTAATAGAAATAGTAGTTGGACAATTATTTGAATTTTAGTGAACAGACTTGTCAATTTATCTGAGTTGAGATCATTTAATTTAATGAAATGACTATATTAACAATTAGTTCTGGTGATATATTGGACACTCCAAAGGCAAGTATTTCTTAAGGGATTTTTATCTAAAAAGAAAATTTAGTTCTGCAAGCCATTTGAGGCTATTAGAGTTCTAGCAGTTTGCAAATTAAAGACTTGAGTATTTGGTTGTTGTCTTTTAATTTATAATACTTAGCCTTTTGTACCATTTTTTTAAAAATCTAGTATAACTCTAATAGCCTCAAAAGGCTTGTAAACTGGTAGAACTCTAATAGCCTCAAAAGGCTTGCAGAAGTAAATTTTTTTTCGGAGAAAGGGTCACAAGGAACACTTGACAATGATGATGTATAGATCTAGCACTTTTTTCTAGTGTGCACTTCTACCTTCATAATTTAATAGGGTTTAAAATTGGAGTTGTCCACATGTCTACTAGTCACAATTACCTATTAGTAATACATAATAATTTATATCTAATTATATCCCTAATGTTATTGATAATATATAGTACAAAAAGGATACTAACGCATCACAACTCATGAATCACGATAAGGATACTCACTCATCATAACTCAGATACTCACGCATCAATAAGACTTTTTATTTTGCAATATGTGTATCTATTTTTTTATCCATTTGGACAATATACTTGAACAATGTGTATCCATCTTTGCAGAAGTATCTAAAAATGGATATGAATTACTACCTGCAGTATCGTTCGTGGATGTACAACCGTCATCCTGATGAAATATGCGGTGTACGGAATAAATTCATACAGGGGGTAGAGCAGTTTCTACAGTTTGCCAAGGTGTTCCCTCAGTACATGGACGATACCAAAATTATGTGTCCGTGTGTGAGATGTCACAACTTGAAATATCATCCAGAAGTAGATGTGATATTTAATTTATACTCGAGGGCTTTCACGTCGAATTATTATCAGTGGAAAACTTCTGCCCTTAGCATCAGAATCGGAGCCTTTATAAATTTGAATTATGAATTATGTGTCCGTGTGTGAGATGTCACAACTTGAATTATGTGTCCGTGTGTGAGATGTCACAACTTGAAATATCTCATACGGAAAACTTCTGCCCTTAGCATCAGAATCGGAGCCTTATATGGACCCGTATATGGATGTTCACGACCATGCTGATTACGACTGTAAAACCCCAAATTCTGAAAATCGTATCAATTATTTTTATTAATTATTTTAACCTATAGTTACAAGCTAAATAGAGAGAATAGATTTTATTAGATTTTATTTTGAGGTGTTTGAGCATTTAGAGGATTTATGGAGCCTTTATAAATTTTTCCTAATTTATTTCTTGTAGGAGACCCTTTGGACAGTTGTTGGCTTTACCGTATGCACTAAAATTATTTACAGAATTTTTTGTGAATAGATATGTGTATATATATATATATAGGTATAATTAATTAAAATAGAAATTCCTATTGGATCTCTACCCAAAACCCAAACCCCAACTCCTAAACCCACTACCCGCTTGTCCTTTCTCCGCGTAAAGATAGAAATAAACAGCAGCAGTAGCAAAACCAACCTTTCTCCCCTCCGTGCGTAAACCAATTCCACCGTATAATTTCTTTCACCACGCATAAAAAAAACCCCTCTTATGACTCATCCCCCACCGCCTCTTTACCTGTGATTACTAAAAACTCCTCAACCGAAACCTAAACCAATGGAAGAACAACCAAAACTAGAGCCAATGAAAGCAGCAACAGCAGCAGTAATTCTTAATCCCTAAGTTTTCCCACCGCCTCCTTATCCCTATATATATTATAAATCTTCCAAACCCTAACCCACTTCCTCTTACACAAAACATAAACACACTTATGGATGTGCAGTATACAGATTCTTGCCCGACAAGTATACCTTGCCTTGTTGTACTGTTTAAACTCTGAATTAATTATTGCATGTTTATTTTATATAACTGTGCGCATCCGAGAGAGACTCGGGTGCTGTCAACGAATGCATTGACGTTAAGACCTGGTGTTTGACCTAGTGTCTAGTGGACCCACCTAAAGTTGTGGAGTTATCGGTATGGCTCCCCAGGCCTTGACACGTATTATTTCACGTCACAGAGTGAGTTCATGTAGGGATGCGTGCCTCATAATCGACTGGCCATCGGTGTGAGCAACACGTGTAACGGTATTTAGCTTAGTTGTTATTTCTATAGAGACTTGCATTCTAGTACGCGATGTCCATGTCGTGTTTATGACTCGTATATCAACATTGGGCGAAGAGGACTACTAGCAGGCGTATGGTACACCCACTTCCTATAACAGATACCGCACTCGACGGAGTGATACGGGCGTATATATATTGCGGATACCACATTCTTTAGAGTGTTGGGCTTCACTTGTTATTTTTGCAGATACCACATTCTATAGAACGTAGACGTTATTATACAGATACCATGCTCCTCGGAGATGGACGATTACAAAGTTCCCATGTATGGGGACATATGTGGTATATACTAGTCAGTCACGACGATTGGCGAATTACGTCAGCATATGTCTAGCCTACACTTTTTCAACGCACTAAGTTGTCCTCAAGTTGCATTTCACTTAGATGGTTAGGCGACCCACTCGATATTTATTTTTCAGTACTTATTGGCATGTTATTATGTATCTTGTTATGTCCCTCTGAGGACCTGGTCCATTTTCAGATATGGACGATCAGGAGTACCCGCAGGAGTACGGACCTGGACCGGATACTACTTACCAGACTTATGAGGTCTTACCTTAAGAGTATCTGTGATTTTATTACCGCTGTTTTAGAGATTTTGTTGCTACTTCAGTATAGTCATTTTGTAGTGGATTTGTTTCCACCCGACTATCAGACTAATTACTCATCATTGATATTCAGTGATTATTCAGCTCTTTATTCCTACTTATTATTTGTGTTGTGGATGAGATATAGATTGTGTGTGACTTGTTGTGATAGTATATTACCATTGGTGAATTGTATATTCATGAACAGCGTAGGTGTGTATACGGTTTCTATATATTGGAGTTCGTATATATACAGCTGGGCGTGTTACGTATTCCTAGTCCTATGTATTTTGGGACTGGGGTGTGACATATTTTTAGTGGTGGCCCATGCAGGTCAAGAATATATTATCTCGGTTACGTAACTGTACCGAACAAGCTTGTGTATAGGAATAGAGTATAAGGATCTCATCCATGCTGGACTGAAACCTCATTCTTCCTTTCAACCATCCTATGTTTGGAGAAACAAGTTTTATGCCAAAAAAATCCTTTTACCCTTGTTGGCGCAAAAAGCCAAAGGACTACCTGAATGGCGTAAAAGGCCAAACTATGAAAAAAAATTCCTCCTTTCTGCCACGACTATGACAACTGCGTATGACATGAATCCCTTTTTTAAGATCATATCATGCAAGCCACGTAGGTAACTACCCCAGCGTAAACTAGATAATTCATGAATAATAGATAACCAGCGTAGAATAGACCGATTAGGCATAAAATGTAAGGATGGTGATGTGAGCATATTTGTTACAGCTTTAGCTTTCCCCAGCCATGACCAAATCTTATGCATTAAATATAGAGATATGCCTAGACCCCTGTGCAAGAAACATCTTTTGACGTGGCATCTAATTTTGTCTTATCATGAGCGTAAAAACTCATTTCGGACTTAAGCGTAAAAGCTTATTTCCGTCAAATGAAGAATAAGCAGCGTATTCAAAAAACTTAATTTTCCTTTGAGCGGTGTATCAAATGTGTCACTAAACGATAACCTGGGTCTCTGGGCAAATTCATCATCACAGCCGTCCTCTCGATTATCGTACGGTACTTTTGTCAGATGTAAGTTTCACTGATTTGTTTGACAAATTTATCTGAGGAAAATACAAAGAGTTCCTCGTACAACTTTATGCTACAAAATATAAAGCAGACTTTACGTAGGAGACTTCTTACGCAGACCTTACACAGGAGACCTTTATGTAGATGTTTCAAAGACAGATTTTACGCTGCTAGATTTTACGCCGGCAGATTTTACGCGCGAAACTTTTTACAAACTTTATGCAGACAGACTTTTACTTAGACTTTACGCAGCACCATTTTACACAAACTTTACGCAAGAAGTATAGTGATCTTTTACGCACATATTCTTTACATGCAGAATTTTTACGCACAGACTCTTCATGCAGACTTTACGCATGGAAACTCTTACGCAGACTTTTACCCAGGCAGCTTTGAAACCTTACTTTACGCCACACTACCTTGATACCCTGTTTTACGCCAACAGCTTGGAAGCTCTACTTTACGCTTCTCTACTTTACGCGGACCATTCTGAAGCTAAAACTTTACGCCAAACTTCCTTGAATCCTTAAATTACGCTGACTACTTTGAATCTCTGTTTTACGCCAACAACCTTGAGGCCTATTTACGCTGGAAAGGACTTCAAGTATGTTGGGAGTTCTTGACTGTAAATACGAAGAAAAATTCCCCAGCGTATTTTCATGCTTCTACATCCTATTTAATAGTTGCATCCAGCTTACTTCTTTAATATAGCCCCCACCTAGAATATAGAAGTCCTTGTTGTTAAATGATAAGTAGGGTAACCTTCCTATTAAGAATACCACTAGAATATTGACATATCATTGAATTAGAGTATTTAATGAACCACAGCACCCTTACCTCTAGATGGATTGACCATTATCCCTTGATAATTAGGGATGACTTGAGAGTAGTATAGACACTACTAGAGTTAGTTAGAAGTTTAACCATAATGATTGATCCTAGTTCAACCAATAGAAATCCAAGGTTGAATATTAGGACTAACCTAGCTTTTCAGGATGAGATAGTACTAGAGTATTACAAACTGTAGCTTCTTGACTTGATATTAACAGAACAGTATCTTAAGAAGCCAAGGGGAATAACTAGAATATTTTTCTTGATCATACCTCTAACACAGAGAATAGCAACCACATTCCCTCAAGAAACCATGACATTATCTAGAGTCTTTATATCTTTATGACTTGTTCCTCTGAACCTTTAGCACTCGCTATTGTGCGACGACTAAATTATGTTCTTCTTTTAACTCGTGCCACGTGACACTCCTAACTATAGACCAAGTGATTTTATTCTATGCTAAGATCATAGTTGTAATCTTGAATTTTAATTTTGTGGTTAGTAATTAGAACCTGACAACTGAGTTGTTCATTTAGACTGTGATCATTATCCTTTAGTCGTAGATCTCGTAATTTGTATCCACAACTCGATACAAGTTATATTCTATTTTACTTAAGAGCAAGTAATCCTTCCATTTTTAATATGGATACTTGTTCTATAAGCACTATGACTAAGACTTAAGATGACCGTTACCTATATAATGCAATAGGATACCTTAAAGAGTACCAAGATCTTTTCCTTATGAACCATAATAAGAGTTCCTACTTTATTTGCAAGTGCAAGGTTATTTTGTGGAATCCTCTCAAGGCAATTATAGTATTGGTTTATTGTTATAAGTTGGGTAGTATACCTCACAACCTAGTATCACATAGTCCTTGTAATCCATTGATGAAGTATAACCGAATAACACCTACTATATGCTGGCGTAAGACAATAGTGTTTATCTAAACTGTAGAACTTGGAGGCCAAACCCTATTTGGTCAACTAGCAACTTAGACAAGGAGTTAGTATGACAAATGTAGAGACTGAATGAGTCTTATCTTCTTTGTGAACTTGAATTAACTTGTAAACATCTCTCATCATAATCTAGCGTATTTATATTTTCTGAACTACCTTGACTTATGCTGTTGTTACAGCCTAGTTTTGCAAGCTTATTCTTTTATCAAGCTTGTTCATGATATATGTATTAGTGGATGCATACATTAATACATTTCAGAATCAGTATATTACGGTCTAATCAACCATAGTGCGCTTGGTTCGCCCTTCGCAATACTACTTTACATGGATAGAGATATATAGTGATTAATAGACAAATAAACTTACCCTCTAAATATGTCTAAACGTATCGTATCAGTTACATAACTATACTGATACAAGCATGTGAATAGAAATTACCAAAATAAGATTTCAATCCATAACTGTCTTAACAAATTCCCATTGAATTCTTTAAATGCCTTGATCCCCACACTTCTAATCTATTACCTCCCCTTTTAACTCTTGATTATTGTCTTCCGTCTTCCTTTATTTCGGAAAGGCAAAACTCGTGCTTAGTGTAAGCACGAAAAATATATTATTTCTGTAGCCATTTTCTGTTTGTTTCTTGTGAAATTACCAAACTCTAATATTAGAGTTGATTTCAGTTTAAAACTGTGCTACCTTTAGAAAGACTTCACTACCTACCTATATTTTATTTTATTACCTTCCTGATACATGCATCACTATGGCAGCATAAAAATGTTTGCCTCATAACTTTGGTCAAGTTTAGAACTCAAATGTTTCGATGAAGAATGTATCATTTTGCTATCAGGGGTCTAAATGGATTTCACCTGGATGGGCAATTGACTGCCTCCTGAATAGATAGCAGCACCTATGACTAGGTTGACATATAAGGATCAAGAATTCGTATGAACCGGCGAGTGTCAAGCCACTTTCGAGGAATTGAAGAAGCGACTGACCACAATACCAGTATTAACTATTCCATCAAGATCAGGAAAAGGCTTGGGATGTGTATTGATGTAGCATGGCAAGGTGATTACATATGCATCTAGACAGTTACGAGTGCATGAGAAAAATTATCCAACTCATGACTTGGAACGTGCAGCCGTTATATTTGCTCTAAAAGTTATGGAGACATTACTTATATGGGAAATGAGTGGAGATCTATACAAACCACAAAAGCCTCAAGTACGTTTTCACGCAGAAGGAGTTAAATAGGAGGCAACGCCGACATCTTGAATTGATGAAAGATTTTGAGATAGAGCTACATTATCACCCAGGCAAGGCTAACGTTATAGTAGACGCGTTAAGCCCGAGGCCAGCAATTTATTTATTAACAGCACAGAGAATTATTGGAGGACTTGCAAGAACTTGGCATCGAAGTAATATTACCCGGAGCAGACGGGACACTAACCAACTTGTAAGTACAATTATTACTAGTAAAAAGAATCAAGATAGCATTGCCTACAGACGCCAGATTCAGAAGATTAAAGGAAAGGAAAGAGGCCGGAGAACAGACAGGACTGCTCACCCATGATGATGAGATATTACGATGTGATGATCGTCTTTAAGTTCCAAATGAAGAGATTCAACAGGAGCTAATGACAGAGGCTCCTAGTTCGATATATTCTATTCACCCACCAGAGGCACCATTTGATTCGGAGGACGCGACAAGTTAAGTCCAAGGTATATTGGACCATTTGACATGCTAGAGAAAAGTGGAAAAAGTGACATATCGACGTGCGCTACCACCATCACTTGAGAGAGTACATGATGAATTCCCTATGTCATAAATCAGGCAAAATGTGACAGACAACAGTCATGATCTCGACCATTCGAAAATTACCATTTGGCCGAGCTTGTCATATCAGGAGCAACCGTGGGAATCCTTAATCATCGTGAGAAAGTATTGAGAAACCAGTCTATTCCTTTGGTTCGCGTGGCATGGAAGCATGGCGCGCTAGGAGAATTTATTTACGAGCGAGAGGACGACATGCACAAGCATTTTTCGAACCTATTCGTAGACCAAGGTGTGAAATTACTTTGTTAATTTATACCTTATGCCATCCTTGACTCTCTACCATAGCTTAGTTTTAATTTCGAGGGCAAAATTTTTATAAGTTGGGTAGAATGTAAAATCTTAAATTTTAAAAACCGTATTAATTATTTTTATTAATTATTTTAACCTATAGTTATGAGCTAAATAGAGAGAATAGATTTTATTAGATTTTATTTTGAGGCGTTTGAGCATTTAGAGGATTTATGGAGCCTTTATAAATTTTTTTAATTTATTTCATGTAGGAGACCCTTTGGACAGTTGTCGCCTTTACCGTATGCACTAAAATAATTTACCGAATTTTCTGTGAATAGATATGTGTATATATATATAGGTATAATTAATTAAAATAGAAATTCCTATTGGATCTCTACCCAAAACCCAAACCCCAACTCCTAAACCCACTACCCGCTTGTCCTTTCTCCGCGTAAAGATAGAAATAAACAACAGCAGTAGCAAAGCCAACCTTTCTCCCCTCCGCACGTAAACCAATTCTACCGCATAATTCCTTTCACCACGCGTAAAATAATCCCCTCTTATGACTCATCCCCCACCGCCTATTTACCTGTGGTTACTAAAAACTCCTCAACCGAAACCTAAACCAATGGAAGAACAACCGAAACTAGAGCTAATGAAAGCAGCAACAGTAATTCTTAATCCCTAAGTTTCCCCACCGCCTCCTTATCCCTATATATATTACAACTCTTCCAAACCCTAACCTACTTTCTCTAACACAAAACATAAACACAGTTTTGGACGTGCAGTATACAGATTCTTGCCCGGCAAGTATACCTTGCCTTGTTGTACTGTTTAAACTCTGAATTAATTATTGCATGTTTATTTTATATAACTGTGACCATCCGAGAGAGACTCGGGTGCAGTCAACGAATACGTTGACGTTAAGATCTGGTGTTTGTCCTAGTGTCTAGTAGACCGACCTAAAGTTTTGGAGTTATCGGTATGGCTCCCCAGGCCTTGACACATATCATTTCACGTCACAGAGTGAGTTCATATAGGGACACATGACTCATACTCGACTGGCCATCGGTGTGAGCAACACGTGTAACGATATTTAGCTTAGTTGTTATTTCTATAGAGACTTACATTCTAGTACGCGATGTTCACGTCGTGTTTATGACTCGTATATCTACATTGGGCGGAGAGGACTACTAGCAGGCATATGGGACACCCACTTCCTCTATACAGATACCGCACTCGACGGAGTGATACGGACATATATATATTACAGATACCACGTTCTTTAGAGTATTGGACGTCACTTATTATTTTTGCAGATACCACACTCTATAGAACATGGACTTTATTATACAGATACCATGCTCCTCGGAGATGGACGATTACAAAGTGCCCATGTATGGGGACACATGTGGCATATACTAGTCAGTCACGACGATTGGCTAATTACGTCAGCATATGTCTAGCCTACACTTTTCCTACGCACTAAGTTGTCCTCAAGTTATATTTCACTTAGACGGTTAGGCGACCCACTGGATGTTTATTTTTTAGTACTTATTGGCATATTATTATGTATCTTGTTAAGTCCCTCTGAGGACCTGGTCCCTTTCTAAATATGGACGAGCAGGAGTTCCCGCAGTAGTACGGACCTGGACCGAACACTACTTACCAGACTGAGGAGGTCTTACCTTCAGAGTATCTATGATTTTATTATCGCTGTTTTAGAGATTTTGTTGCTACTTCAGTATATTCGTTTTGTAGTAGATTTGTTTCCACCCGACTATCAGACTAATTACTCATCATTGATATTCAGTGATTATTCAGCTCTTTATTCCTACTTATTATTTGTGCTGTGGATGAGATATAGATTGTGTGTGACTTGTTGTGACAGTATATTACCACTGATGAATTGTATATTCATGAACAGCGTACGTGTGTATACGGTTTTCATATATTGGAGTTCGTATATATACGGGTGGGCGTGTTACGTATTCCTAGTCCTACATATTTTGGGACTGGGGCGTGACAACGACGAAGGGTAGGTGAACATGATTTTCGATGCTGCAGGGCCTAGTTTTGATCCAGGCAATCATGATGCAGCTGAGGAGGCACTGAATATCGATATTACGAAGTTTATGGAGTTGCTAGAGAATGTAAGGACCCTATTATAGTCTGGTTGTGAAGATCATTCACCATTGGAGGTGGTTACAAAACTGTTGAGCATCAAGTCATATTTTAATATGTCGCAAGAATGCTACAACTGACTGATGGATTTGATTATATGGATCTTGTCGGATAGTGCCAAATACCTAAAGAAGGGCAGAAAGCTCGTCGATGAGAGAGCCATGCAACGGCATGTAAGTATTATTTTTATTGTGTTAAGTTTAATAAAACTTAGGAATCATGCAAATAGATATCCATGTAGTTAGTAATAAGTACCTTAGACATTAGCAGTTAGTACGATTGGATATTAAGAAGTAAGCTTATCGAGATATGCGTACTTTTCTAAGATAAATTTCTTAGGCTACGTGAGAGGGCGACTGCTAGTGCACCTACAGAGGGAGAGGTTTGTTCTTCCTATGGCCCATGGTAGCTACGTCGACGGACGAGTTGTGGATGATCGTCGTTGGTGGTCTTCAGAGGGGTATGTATTACGGTACGAGATCCTACGGTGCCCTTGTTGCAACACATTTCTCTAGGGCCCCCTTTACTGGTAATAGGTGTTCCCCATAGCCCTCGCAGGAGTTGGCCTGAGTTATATATAGTATTGACCATCAGATCGCGTCTCTGTATGACGAGTTGCTACAGAGGATTATGAAGCAGCCCAGCCTCAGCTGCAGACGGACGATGCCACGATCATCGCATAAATTGGTACGCTCGAGCGCAGCATCATGGAGCTGAGGACTCTGAGCGAGAGGACAGAGTGTGGCGTTATTGAGTTGCCCATGTCGACAGAGTGCAGCATGACAGCGCTACAGGGGTCGCATATGGCACTGGGCAAGTTACTAGCGAGGATACAAGATTTAGTGGATCAAAGATGTTCGAGGTTGTTATCTACTATGGCTTCATACAATGCTTGATTTGCAGCGTTAGAGAAGATATGTTCTCCTGGTGAGCCTGCATGGATACCGACTCCCCCGACTCGGTGACGATTTCACATAAGGAGTATGACAGGATCTTATCCTAAGTCCGCCTTGGTGCCCCTCCTCCAAATCAGCAGTAGTCCTAGGTAGGACTGTTTATTTGTTTGTTTGTGTATTGGGCATGATTATGGTTCCTTTATGTATTTATTACAAACTATATCTGAGATACTTCATGGATGTTTATTTTATTATTTATGTATGTGTTTCTTGAGACTCAGTTAGTAATGGAAATGGGTCATTTTCGTAAAATTTAAATTCATTGTTCCTATTAAATGCATGGAAATTTATCGGTGTTTAGTATTCCACCGAGGGAGTCGGTGAACCCAGGGAATTCAACGGAGTGTTACTCTGGGTATATTTATATAAACTATGACTTCATAACTGCAGTTAAATTTATTATGGAAAATATTTTCTACATGCAATTTTTTTTTGCTATTCAACGACGTTCTGTGACATCTGTTAACGTCACTAACACGTATCAGAACGTCGACTACTGCTGATATGGGTCCTTTATGTATTCATTTTAGACTATATTGGAGATACTTCATGTATGTTTATTTTATTATTTATGTGTGTTTCTTGAGACACAGTTAGTAAAGCAAATGTGCCATTTTCTGAAAATTTTACTTCATTGTTCCTATTAAATGCATAAAAATTTACCGATTTTGAGTGTTCCACCAAAGGGGTTGGCGAACTCAGGGAATTCAATGGAGGGTTGCTCCGTTTCTATTTATATAAACTATCACTTTATAACTGCTGGTAAATTTATTATGAAAATTATTTTCTACATGCATTTTTTTGTTTTTTGTTTTGCTATTCAACGACGTTTAAAGACGTTCTGCAACGTCTGTTAACATCTCTAACATGTATCAGAATGTATGTTAACATCGCTAACATGTAACAAAATGTCGCTGAACGGTACCATGAACGTCGCTAATATGTCTTTGAACATCACTAAATAGCTGACATGATAAATTTTGCCATGTCAGCATTAGCGAAATGTCACTAAATGTGTCACTAATTTGGCAATATTTAGCAACAGAATCGACGTCGCCTTTATAGCAACGTCACCTCGCTAAACGTTGTTATATTTAGCGACATGACTCATCGCTAAAACATGTCACTATAGTGACAAATAGCAACATTTTTATTGTCATCAACCATGAGTTTTGCGACAACAAGTAAATATCGTAAAATACGTCGCTATTTTTGTTCAGCGATGTATATTTCCATATTAGCGATGTTTTTAGGTGTCGCTAATATGACTTATTCTGGTAGTGTGGGGATGGACATAAATAAAGCAATATCTTACTCGATTTTGATCATTAAATGGATGGATACATAAAGCAATATCTTACTGGGCACTAGACAAGGACACAAGAGAGGACCGCCCCATCCAGGACCCAAGCTACCGTCAAGGGTCCAAGATAGGATTCACGATAGAGTTCAAGTATATGAGATATTTATTATAGTTCTAGGCCAATACTCTATCGTCCGGTAAAGATCTACAGTTTATGTTTTAACCTTACCCAACTAGTTGCTGATCATGACCTAACCCACTATTTCCATACAAACATATTTGAACCCCCAATCCTTTTTCTACTAAGAGCCAATCTTCTTTTACAACCCACTTTCTCTCTTTGGTGATTCCATACGATGTCACCCTCACACCACCACCCCCACATACAACATAGAATACCAACACAACTCCCTTTAGCTATCTCAGACAAGACCCCCTCCATAAAATTGTATGCACAACAATAGCTTCTTTCTAGAATATGCCTGTGTCAATGTGAGCCGATAGATCTGCATCGTGGTACTAAAAAGATTTTTAACAACTCAAAAATGTCCGTATTCGTGTCCAACTCTAACATATCCGTGTGTGTGTGTGTGTGTGTGTGTGTGTGTGTATGTGTGTGTGTCTGTGATAGTATGTGTGTCATGTTAGTGTGTGTGTGTGTCGTATCGTGTCCGTTTCTATGCTAAGAGAGAGAGAGAGAGAAGGGGTTTAGGGTTTACCAAGATAGGGGGTTGACCGAGGAGGGGGGTCGATCGGAGGGGAGGAGGATAGGTGGTTGTGGTGGCTAGAGTTGTGGAGAGGTAAAAAGGGTCTCAGAAGGGAGGATAACCGTCGGAGGGGAGAAGGAGCGCCGGTAAGGAGAAGGATCGCTAGAGGGTCGGAGGAGCACTAGTGGGGAGGGGAGGAGGATTGTCGGAGGGGAAGGGGAGCGGCATTTGGGGGGGATTTTGATTTGGGATAAAATTTTGAATGGGGAAAAAGTGAATTCGATCGCCTGTATATGAAAAGATTTAGCGACGTCCAATAAGGACGTCGCTATACGTCGCGAATTGGCGACTTATAGTGACGTCAAACCTACAGTACCTAACTATAGTTGCTACGTGTCAAAATTTATCGCAAACAGCGACGTATTATGACATCATTTTAGACGTCAATATTTTTTTAATATTAGCGACGTCTTACTCTGGAGTCGTTAAAGACGTCGCTAATTTGACTTATTTTGATAGTAATGCATATTATTAAGTTGTTTCAATTCCTATCGCGTGCTCTATAAAATTGAACAAAGGCAAAATAAAAAGATCACTTAATAATATTGCTTGCTTTCACATGAATACCGTGTTGATTTGGTGGGTTGCGTTAAATCGCCCTCACTAGTATATTTAAAATACGCTGACCCATGTATCAATAGGTTCCGCTAATCAAGGTGACGCAGCAAGGAATTAAAAACTCGTCCCGTGTAGCAGGAGCTTGTGAATTATTTTTAACCATGTACAAACGCACTTGAAGCCTCTCCAAGTCGTATTTTGAAGGCTTCATTTAAAAGTTTTATATCTTTTATTTCTACTAAAGAGATATGATGTATGGAATAATGTCACGCCCAGTCCCAAAATATCGAGGGACTAGACACGTGGCAATGGCCAGCAGCACAAACCGATGGACAAATCCAATTTAATGGACCCATCACGATGTACTTAAGCTGTAAAATAACAATAAGGGTCTAATATACTAATCTCATTCACAGAAAAATAAATACAGCAATATGAAGTATAAATCAACATCAAGTCTCAATAAATTAAATCTCGGGGAATAACCCGATAATATGTATGATACATCAATTCATTAGATAGGAAATAAGAGTCTAACAATAAAAATAACTGAGTATAATAACCAGACACTCAGAAGAAATTCTAGGCGATCACCTCGTCCTCGAGTTCTGGTACTGCTCATGTTCCTGCTTCTGCTCTTGCTAATGCTCCTGCTAATGCTCATGTCCCGTATACATCGGGATAGATCCCGTCTGCTATTCCTGGGGACATAATCCGAAATCCAGGTCCTCAGGGGACATAGCAAGGTACAAGAATAACTCATGCCAAAAATAATGCAGTGCAATAATAAATAAATCAATAGGATAAACTAGGTAACCAGCTATGTAAAATACAAGTGAAAGCATCACTAGACATAGGCTGAGACTACTACAAGCTCTGTGTCGGGGAGCCTATAGCAGATATACTATATAATTTACTATGTAGTGGGCATATGGCACCATAATAAATTTATATATAAAATCAGCATGTAGCCTGTGTGTCTATCCCCACCCAATGTAATCACACGTCTCATGTCCACAATGTCTCATGTCTATGTCACGCAAGATCATATCTAATGCTGCAAGTCATAATGATAGCTAAGCACATGCAATATCTATGTCACGAATCATGTAACCTATACAGAATCACCATGAATATCTCAGAAAGATTCTGTCTCATGAATAGTATCAGGTGTCCTAGGTTATGACGTACTTGATGATGCAAGCACGAGAAAGTATAGGGTCTCGATATCCATGTCTAGGTGACATTACACAATTCTGCATACAGTGTTGACACCCGAATATTATTCGAACTCTAAGTATTGTCACACGGTCCTAGGTTAATCAGAGAATACAGTAATAAATCAAGAGAATAGTATAAATAAATGCTGCAAGTATGGCAACGTACACTTGCCTTGGGTTCTGACTCCAACTGCTGCTCTGGTATCAGCGAAATTTGCAGGTACTCCTCCGAATGCTAAAATAAATGTTACCATCAGGTTTAGAAGATATCAAAAGCTAGAATTGCTTATCCATAAGTCCAATTTGGACACAGGGGCAAAAGTGACAGTTTTTGGTCAAAGCGGGGTCCACATGTAGCCCGCTTCTCGCCAAAAAAAATGTCAGAGACAATGTTCTCCAAATTCGTCAAACTTAGTATCTACAAGTCCAGAACGAAGATACGAACCCAACGGAATGTCCCGAACTGGATTCCGATGAGCCAATCACAAAATCGCCCGTCAAGTGGAGCCGTGGGGCCCACGATACGCGATTTTGTCAACGTTCTCAGAATCGAACCAAACTTGGGTCACCGGACCAGCGTATTGCTACGAGTCCGATGGCGCAAGTTGTATTTTGATACGACGTGCGTACACGAAGTTTCAATGAGTTCTAGACCAGGGTCGATACGAGGTGTTGTCGACAGATACGTATTAATTTTGGTGTGCACGCACATCCAAATCAACTTTCGTGAAATCTCACACGTCCGTATTAACGGTGCTCACCTTTCGGTGAAGTCCGCACACGACCAAGTCATCCCGTTTAGCGGGGCACACCCAGTTTCGGAGAAAAATAAGGTAATTATTTTCTTGATTTTGGGTCACAATTCACGATCGTCATAGGACGCGATACCCCGAACGAGTTGCACGGGTATCGAGAGAGTCACGCAGTCTACGCGTCACAGCAGACGAAACAAAAAATGGGGCAGCAAAAAGAGAGAAATAGTCACCTGAACAGGGCATCGAAAACGTTATTCTTCGCGAATGTGGGGTGACGCGACGACGCTCGGTCGGCGGCGACGACGGAGCTGCGGCTGCTGGGGCTGCTCAGGGAGGTATCGGAGGCATGGCTCGGCGGCGGGGGATCGAGGTCCGTCAGCGTGTCGCCGGAGGGGAGAAGTGACGGTGGCGGTGGCAGAGATCGCGACGGTGGAGAGGGGTGGCTGGAGATGGCGGTGGTGGAGTTGGCGGTGGCAGCGGGTTTAAATAGTAGGAGCGGGGAGGTGGTCGGTCAGCCGTTGACGGGGAGAGGCCGGCGGTAGAGGAGGCGAGCGGACGCGGCCGTTGGGCGGTTGCGAAAGGCGTCGGGTCGGTCGGGCGGCGGAACTGAAACGGCGGCGGCAGTTTACGGCTGAAATTGGGGATTACTGTAGCATGGCTCGGGTCGGTTTCGGGTCGGGTTTGGATGCAGGTCCGAATCCGACCCACTAAGATACAGGTCGGGTACGGATCGGGTTGATGAATCTGACCCGTTAGGGTTTTATATATATTAGGGTCTTAGTCAGGGTTCGATTCGGTTCATTAAACCGGGTTTAAAATTAAACCGGTTTAAATTTGTTTATTTTGGTTTAAATAAAAACTTAGTTTTTACGTCTTTAAAAATAGTTCTGGGGTCCAACAAATTCCAGAAAAATTATCCTATTTCTAATATTTTATTTTACGCCCAAAAATATTATTTTTATAGTATTTTAATATTTATTTTAAGACTTAAAAATATTTAATTCAGAAGAACAGTTATTTTATTTCCTGAAAAATTACAGAAAATTCCAAAAAATTTTGAAAATTGATTTTTAAAATCCTAAAAAATTTGGGAGTTTACAATCTACCCCCTTAAGAGGATTACATCATCGCAATCAAAGAAATAACCGGTCAGAAGAGATGACACGGTTGCAAGAATATGTACGAAGCACGACACAACCAAAAATTCATGATCAAGAAGAAAACGAATGATGAGTGTTAAGCAAAATACCTAGGGAAGGAATAAAGTATTTTCCTAGTTAGGTAAATCAAGAGTGAAGGGAAACTGATAAGAGGAAAGAAAACTTACAGTTAAGAAAATTAATTAATAAGTTCAAAATCACTAAGTTTTAGGCTAAGGTCAGGAACTAACAGGCACGAGCTAAAGCAATGCATCTATGAATAACTTACGCACATTTGATACTCCACGAGTCTGCGCATCCTCCAAGGTCATCACAAAAGCTTGTCCACGTCCTTGCGGTGGATTCCTCTACTGCTGCTGGGCCTGCTAGAAGAGTGCTGCTTGTGGTGCCAAGGGTGGCCTCAGCTGATACCCTCCTGGGGCTGGTGGACTGACTTCTCCAACTCCCGTCTGTGGTACTCCCAATGCTGGATAAACAGGCCTTGGTGCTGGTAAAGTTTGTCTGTTTAACATTAGTGCTCCCTCTCGATGCTCAGGACAATCCTTGGCTAAGTGTTGATTGGATCCGCAAATCAAGCATAATCCGAACTTGTGTCTGCACTTCCTCTCAATATGGCCTACCTTGCCACAGTATTGACATGTAGGTAGTATCTGCGGAGATGCTTTAGGTGGCTGGTGCAGGTAAGATCTCTTTGCATCTTATTCCTGTGGTGCTCTGGCTGGTGCTAATGTGAAAGGTCGCTTAAGGCTGGTCTCTCTTCTGGTGACGCGCTCCATGCGTCGTGCTGCAGCAAGGACGTCCGAGTAAGAAGTAGGTAAAACGGATCCGATCAGTCTCTGTAGCTCAAAGTTTAGTCCGTCGAAGAACTTCTCAGCCTTCTCTACTTCTGTCGAGATCAAAGTAGGGGCGAAGCGACTCAGACGAATAAACTCCGCATTGTACTCTTCCACTGTCATACTGTCTTGAGTGAGGCGATTGAACTTGTCCCACAGTTTTGATCGAGCGATGGCTGGAATGTACATCTCCTGAAAGAGTCTAGAGAACTCTTCCCAAGTGACTCGGTCTGGTCCGAGCCGTGTCTCCTCAGATAGCCACCAGTGATGTGCATTGCTCGTCAACTGCATCCGGACGACAATCATCCAGTGTTCCTTTGGAAGCTCAGCTACTTCTAATTGGTGTTGAGTATTTGTGAGACACTCATGAACTTCAGTGGGCTCCTCCTTACCAGAAAAGGTACGAGACTTCAGCTGGCGAAAATCGGTGATAGATCCCGTCGATAGTCGCCTAGTTGGTGGGTTCGCCTGCTCCTGTGCGGTTACTAGGCTGTTTCTCAAGTACTCCGCATCGTGACGCTAAGCCTCTTGTTGAACCCGTTGTTGGGCTTGCATCATTGCATAAAATATTTGAAACATCTGCTGCCCATACATGACTTGTCCTGGGGGAAAAACAGGCACTGGTGGAGCAAATTGCGACAGAGGTGGGATATCGTCACGCCAGAACCTTGAAGTATGCTGGTCCGCTTGATTGCTTTGAGCTGATTATCCTCTGTCTTCTGGTGTCACTCCCTCATCATAGGTGACCACAGCATCATGTGGTGTTCCTGTAGGAGTCTCATCGCTTGCTGGTGGTTCCATTACTCTGCATTCAAAATAAACTATAAGAGGCACAGAGGAATCAAGGCAGGATGCATGTCAAGAATTTAATTCGAATCCGATATAGATATCAAGAACTATTCAATCAAGTGGATGAGATCCTATAACTTATCCTATCCTTATTGCAGGCTTTTTCGGTCTCTCGGTTGAAATTGAAGCAATTTAGTCAGTGGACCTGCATGGGCCACCACAAAAACTATGTCATGCCCCAGTCCCAAAATACCGAGGGACTAGACACGTGGCAATGGCCAGCAGCACACACCGATGGACAAACCCAATTTAATGGACCCATCAGGATATACTTAAGCTGTAAAACAACAAGGGTCTAATATACTAATCTCATCCACAGAAAAATAAATACAGCAATATGAAGTATAAATCAACATCAAGTCTGAATAAATTATATCTCGGGGAACAACCCGATAATATGTCTGATACATCAATTCATTAGACAGGAAATAAGAGTCTAACAATAGAAATAATTGAGTATAATAACCAGATACTCAGAAAAAATCCTCGGCGATCACCTCGTCCTCGAGTTCTGGTACTGCTCATGTTCCTGCTTCTGCTATTGCTAATGCTCCTGTCCCGTATACCTCAAGATAGATCTCGTCTGCTATTCTTGGGAACATAATCCGAAATCCAGGTCCTCAGGGGACATAGCAAGGTACAAGAATAACTCATGCCAAAAATAATGTAGTATAATAATAAATGAATCAATAGGGTAAACTAGGTAACCAGTTATGTGAAATGCAAGTGAGAGCATCACTAGACTTAGGCTGAGACTACTATAAGCTCTGTGTCGGGGAGCCTATAGCAGATATACTATATAATTTACTATATAATTTACTATGTAGTGGGACTATGGCACCATAATAAATTTATATATAAAATTAGCATGTAGCCTGTGTGTCTCTCCCCACCCAATGTAATCACACGTCTCATGTCCATAATGTCTCATGTCCATGTCACCCAAGATCATATCTAATGCAACAAGTCATAATGATAGCTAAGCACATGCAATATCTATGTCATGAATCATGTAACCTATACAGAATCACCATAAATATCTCAGGAAAATTCTGTCTCAATAGTGTCAGGTGTCCTGGGTTATAACGTACTTGATGATGCAAGCACGAGAAAGTATAGGGTCTCGATATCCATGTCTAGGTGACATTACACAACTCTGCGTACAGTATTGACACCCGAATATTATTCGGACGCTAAGTATTGTCAAACGGTCCAAGGTTGATCAGAGATAATACAGTAATAAATCAAAAGAATAGTATAAACAATTGCTGCAAGTATGGCAAGGTACACTTTTCTGGGGTTCTGACTCCAACTGCTGCTCTGGTATCAGCGAGATTTGCAGGTACTCCTCCGAATGCTGAAATAAATGTTACCATCAGGTTCAGAAGATATCAAATAGCTAAAATTACCTGTCCATAAGTCCAATTTGGACACAGGGGCAAAAGTGACAATTTATGGTCAAAGCGGGGTCCACATGTGGCCCGCTTCGCACCAAAAAATATGTCAGAGACAATGTTCTCCAAATTCGTCAAACTTAGTGTCTACAAGCCCAGAACGACGATACGAACCCAACGGAATATCCAGAACTAGATTCCGATGAGCCGATCATAAAATCGTCCGTCAAGTGGAGCCGTGGGGCCCACGATACGCGATTTTGTCAATATTCTCAGAATCGAACCAAAGTTGGGTCACAGGACCAGCATATTGCTACGAGTCCGATGGCGTAAGTTACATTTCGATACGACATGCGTACATGAAGTTACAACAGGTTCCAGAACAGGGCCGATTTGGGGTGTTGTCGATGGATACGCGTTGATTCCGGTATGCACGCACATCCAAATCAACTTTTGCAAAATCCCACACGTCCGTATTAACGGCGTGCACCTTTCGGTGAAGTCCGCACACGACCAAGTCGTCCCGTTTAGCGGGACGCACCCAGTTCCAGAGAAAAACAAGGTAATTATTTTTCTGATTTTGGTTCGCAATTCGCGATCGCCACAGGACGCGATACCCCGAACGAGTTGCACGGGTATCGAGAGGGTCACGCAGTCTACGCGTCACAGCAGACGGAACAAAAAATGGGACAGCAAGGAGAGAAATAATCACTTGAATAGGGCGTCAAAAATGCTATTCTTCGCGAACGCGGGGTGACGCGGCGACCCTCGGCCGGCGGTGGCGGCGGAGCTGCGGCTGCTGGGGCTGCTCAGGGAGGTGTTGGAGGCGTGGCTCGGCGGCGGGTGCTCTAGGTCCGTCAGCGTGTCGTCGGAGGGGAGAAGTGACGGTGGCGATGGCGGAGATCGCGGCGGTGGAGAGGGGTGGCTGGAGATGGCGGTGGTGGAGTTGGTAGTGGCAGCGGGTTTAAATAGGAGGAGCGGGGAGGTGGTCGGTCAGCAATTGACGGGGAAAGGCCGGCAATCGAGGAGGCGAGCGGACGCGGCCGTTGCGCGGTTGCGGAAGGCGTCGGGTCGGGCGGGCGGCAGAACTGAAACGGCGGCGGCGGTTTACGGGAGAAATTGGGGATTACTGTAGCATGGGTCGGGTCGGGTCGGTTTCGGGTCGAGTTTGGATGCGGGTCCGAATCCGACCCACTAAGATACGGGTCAGGTACGGGTCGCAGGTACGGGTCAGGTTAATGAATTCGACCCGTTAGGATTTTATATATATTAGGGTCTGAGTCAGGGTTCGGTTCGGTTCATTAAACCGGGTTTAAAATTAAACCGGTTTAAAATGGTTTATTTTGGTTTAAATAAAAACTTAGTTTTTAGGTCTTTAAAAATAGTTCTAGGGTCCAATAAATTCCAGAAAAATTATCCTATGTCTAATATTTTATTTTACACCCAAAAATATTATTTTCATAATATTTTAATATTTATTTTAATACTTAAAAATATTTAATTCAGAAGAACAGTTATTTTAATTCCTGAACATAACACAGAAAATTCCAGAAAATTTTGAAAATTAATTTTTAAAATCTTGAAAAATCTGGTTGTTTAAAAATAATGTGTCTCATTTTACGTTGAAGTTGCAAGCCTGTGCAGCACCATTTACTTGTACTCAAGAACCATGTAATAGATGTATATTAATGAAAAAATATTTTTCTTCTGTGTTATGTGTTATTCAATTTCTCTACGTAACTCTGTCGTTGTTCTATTATTATTCGTGATACCTTAAACTTCACACGATCTATGTCTTGTACAAGTGCAACTTAGGCTCGTACGATATCACATCCGGTGGCGACTATCGATTCTGCGAAATTGACGCGTGACAATATTAAAATTAAAATTAAAATTAAAATTAAAATTAAAATTAAATAATTGGGTGATTAATTTTTTGGGTTAAAATTTGTCAAGTCAGCTGCCATATTAGATGACACATAATGCAATTTAATATGTCACGTTAACTGACACATAAGGGGGTGTTTGGATAGAGGTAGGTGGGCGGCAACTGTCACTTTTTGTGAAACTACATCTAGTTTGAGTGTTTGGTTGAAGCTGCATGTGTCCTGCAGGTGGAAAATCTCTGACATGGGGAGTTGTTGTCCCCTGTTATTTTTTGCCCATCAACTGCATAAAACAAACAGGCACAACTCCACCGCAAGTGAAGAGAGCGAGAGAAGACTCTCTCGCCCCTCCCCGGTCGGTACTGTCGACATCTCTTGACGACGGCCTTGGTCGAGTTGGCGACGGCACGGACAGAGAGGCCGATGGCGACGACGCATTGTTGGGGCTCCTTGAGGGTGTTGCGGGCGCCCCTGCGGTGCTTGAAGAGGATGAAGGCATAGCCGGTGAGCTTGTTGGTGATGGCATTCCAGTCCTAGACCTCCCCGTACTGGCGGAAGAAGGAGATGAGGGTCTCGGCGTTGGTGTCCCAGTCGAAGCCGTGGACGAAGACCTTTTGGGGGGCAGGGTCCACGTCGGCGACGCGGTGTACACCGACGAGGACGTCAGGGTGGGTGGATGCAGCGGAGCGAAGGAGGTCGACCAGCTGATCCTTAGGGAAGAGTTCAAGAATCTTCTGGATGGAAGAAGGCTCCTCCTCCTCTTCCTTTTCTTTTTCTTTTTCTTTTTTTTAGAGCTGTTTGTAATTAAGTTGATAATTAAATAATTAAATTGATAACTATATTATTCGGGGACTGTTTGGTAATTAAATTGGTGATTACATTACCTACATGGGATGTCATACAAATACTGAAACTTATCATTTTCAATTGCAGGGGACAAGAAGGACTTTACTCAAATACATTTTGGAAAGTCATACATGCTACAAGTACACTGCAAGTCAACATGCTACAAGTTTCACTTTTACACTTTCGAGAAGTTACTTATATCCAGACAGTCTCTAAGATGACATGGTTTGAAGGGACTTTGAAAAAGAGTGTCCCGCGTTCCCCGAATAGGGGGGAACGGGGCACTCTTTTTCAAATTATTGTTACCAAACCTTCTCGTGATTGTGGTTGTGGGGAACAGCCGTTAGAATTTATGTGCATATGCCAGTGGGTTGCTATAAAAGGGGGTGGCTTTGGCTCCACCAGTCACTCCTCTCCGCTGCTCTCAGACTTCACCTTCTCAATGGTCCGTAGAGTACATCAGTAGTCAGTTGAACAAATTTGTTTAATTATTTGCATGCATTGTTTTTTCATCCTTCAATCAATCAAGTTGGAGGACTAGGTAATTGAGCATATAAAAAATGGTGAACCAGAGAAGTCAGAGAAGCGAGAGAGGAGGGAAGGGGAAGGGGAAGGGGAAAGGGAAGGCAGTGAAGGTGAAGAGAGGGACTTGGACTGCTGAGGAAGACAGCAAGCTTGTGAGCTATGTCAAGGCTCATGGTGACAAGAAGTGGAGACAACTCCCTGCCAAAGCTGGTACAGATCCCTATATCTATCCTTCTCTTCTTTCTTCTTAGCTAAAAGATATCAAAGTTACTCATAATTTGCTTATATATAATTAGATTAGGGTGTGTTAAATGTTAATTTCATATATAATTATGATATTTTTTCCATCAGCTTAAGTTTTTTTTAAATATTGATCAATATGATATTTGATCAAGGGGTTCTCCAATCGTCTTCCACCAATCCACCAAGTAATTGGTTTATATTGCCTTACCAAATTTTTTCTGACCAAATAATTTGAAAGTTCACTCTAGAGTACAAACATATATATATATATATATATATATATATATATATATATATATATATATATAAATGGTGATAAATCAGAATAGTGAATTGCAGTTGGACAATTCATATATATAAGAAAGAAAGGACATTGTTATAGTAAGTGTTGATGATTGAAAATGGTGATTTTATCTACCAAAATGACCATGTACTATATGATCTTCACACTTAATAACACCGTAAAGTTTGTTGAATATATATATATATATATATATATATATATATATATATTCGGAGAAGGTACCAAAGCCCCCCGCCATTCCTCACCCTCCCGCCGACACACACCCACACACAACACACATATATATATATATATATATATATATTACTCAAAAAAAAAAATTTACTCCTAAGAAATTTAATGAATGTCCAGGCCTAAATAGATGTGGGAGGAGCTGCAGATTGAGATGGCTGAACTACCTAAGGCCAGGCATCAAGAGAGGAAACATATCCGAAGACGAAGAAGACCTCATCATTCGCCTTCATAACCTAATCGGCAATCGGTATGTACTTCTTATTCACTATAATCTTCATAATTATCAGCTTTCTCACAATTCATATTTCGCGTATATGAAACATTCAAAAGGTTTTTCCAAAATATGATACGAACATGAACATGAATATGAACTTTAAACTTGGATAAAAATTCAGTCTCTTCCGTTGCAGATGGTCCATTATTGCAGGAAGAATTCCGGGCCGAACAGACAACGAAATCAAGAATCACTGGAATACTCACTTGAGCAAGAGGTCATTAACAATAAACGATCTCAACAACAAGCAAAACCGTGCTTCTGAGAGTATCAGTGCAACTATACCCACCTCTGCAAGTCCTGCAAATGTGAATGACGATGAGATGATGCTAGGCTCATGGATGGAGCTTTGCGGTTCGGAGTTTGATACCGAACCGTACTTCCGAGCGTTGCTGCCAGCATCTGATTCTTATAGTACCGGAATCATTAGCGAGTTGGGAATATTGGAAGATTGTGGCATTCTGAACCTTGATAACAATCAGAATTCACATATGCACGAGATCTGCGACTTCGACAAACAAAACTTTTGGGATAATTCTCTGGACGATATCCGCATATTTGAATTTGAGGACTCGAACCAGCAGTTCCTGGATGTTAAACCTTCGTGATTTCTTACCATAGTTGTGTCGAATATGTCGAGATTTTTTATTTATATATATATTGGCGCCATGGATTTTGCTCCTTCATGGCAGTGCAATGATTTTTCTAAGGTCTATTGAGACTAGGAGAGATGCCAGCTCTTTGCATGTCATGTACAATTGGAATGATGACGACTCATCTGCAGTATGTCCAAATAATGTAGCATGAGCACTTAAATAATATATGTAAGTCTAAATTATACATCATTGAAGATTGGTTTAATATACATCATTGAAGATTGGTTTAAGGAAACCACGAAAGTAAAATAGTACATTCTCATCATATATGTAGAACTTAGAACAGTTTCTAACAACAACAAAGAGAAGTATGACCAAACAAAAGATAATTAGTAACGTTTGGGAGGTCAGGAATTACTATCGTGCCTACTTTGGACTGTCGGCCATGTACAGAAGGGATCTTTCGTCTGTTCTGAACGAAGTCAATGTTCTGAAAGGTAAAGAGACAGGAGCATATAGACGGATACATCTAAGTTTCGGGACCATGGTCTGACACGTGTGGAAGGAACGAAACAGACGTATATTTGAAGACCTTGCCACTAGTAGTTATATTGTACAAAGAAACAGAAAATTTGATATAGATATTCTTCTTTCCAGATTTTATTATTATTATTATTATTTTTTTTTTTTTTTGGTGCTCTGAGTGAGATTATAGATTTTGTATACTTCTGACTCTATCAATATTATTTACCTTCTTCAAAAAATTAATAATAATAATAATAATAATTAGTAACCAAGTATCTGTCTATATGTCTCTTAGTTTTTTGACTTGTCCCTGTGTTGATTTTTGTCGCTTCTGCTTCCTGAGACCTTTCTCCGGCGCTTTTCCTGTCCAAAACTAATTAATGTTCTCTAGACTTTAGAGACAATTATATAGTTGTGTAGGTGCCGTGTTCTCTATTGAACGTTTATTATTTCTTCAATCCAGACCCCACAACAAATAGTTGTCCCTAGTAAAAATGTTTAACAAACAGAAAGTATTTATAGGAGACCTAAAGGGTTTATTATTGTAAAATATCACTTTTATATGAATATAGAAATAAAGAGTAAATTGACTTGTGAGCTCATGGATCAAATACCTCTAACCTCGGACTTGGACTTTTTAATTATCTAACGAACTTATTTTAATCCATGTTCAAAAACTTAAAGTGTTTTTCGACGGTCCTGACTAGGAAAAATTAAGAGAGCCTAAGGGGATCAATCCTAACCCTAAATAGGTGATCTTTAGGATTAAAAAAATTTGCTTGTTGATTCTACGAAGAAGCCCCAAGAAAAATCGAAAGGAATTGAGAGAGAATGAAGATGGCTCGCAGAAAATTTCACAAGAAAAAGTTTTTGCGATACGATGATATTATTATACTAAACTCTTATAAGATTTTCTCTTATTCAATAAAGTCATTCTAACCTTGTCGCCTGGGCATAGACAATTTAAGGGCATTTTAGATTTGTTAGAATAAAAGTAGATAAATGAAGAAAAAAATCGAAGAGAAGTTCTTTTATTCGTGTAATTACATAGTTTGAGGCAAATGTCTTATTTATACAACCCATTGAAAGTGTAATACTAATCTCTAATCAATATGGGACTAGAATACAAAGTAAAAATCTAACCCTTTAGTAACCCACGTTATAATACTTCCCCTTTGGATGACCACCATATCTAAGCCTATCGTCTCACTAAATATTTGCTAGGAAAATCCATTAGGATAAAACCTATGCGAAAGAAAAGAATACAATCTTTAGGATGACTTAGATAGGTGTTTGACACGCTTAATGTTGCCTCATTAAAACCTTGTTAGAAAAAATCCAATAAAAAATATTCATGACTAAGGAAAAAGAGTACAATGCGTTATAGTCTATACAAAATGTATCTCCCCTGAAAATAATCGCTCCCCCTGATGATGTTGATCCTGAACAGTCAGCTGATGAAGACGTCGCATTCCAATTCCATGAACTAGTTTCTAAAAAGTTGACTTTGGCAATGATTTGGTGAACAAGTTTGCAAGATTATCACTTAAACGAACTTGTTGGACGTCAATATCAAAGTTCTTCTGAAGCTCATGAGTATAGAAAAACTTCGGTGAGATGTGCTTGATCATGTCTCCTTTAATGAATCCACCTTGAATTTGTGTAATACATGCTGCACTATCCTCACGAATAACAGTTTGGAGTATTATGTGGTAGAAAAAATGTGATAGGAGCTACGAATGTGTTGAATCAACGATCTCAGCCAAATACATTCTCTATTTTCTTCATGGAGAGCCAATATTTTTGAGTGATTTAAGGAGATAGTAACCATTGTCTGTTTTGTTGAACTCCAAGAAATAGCTGCATTGCTATTAAAAAACACATATCCAGTTTGTGAACGACCTTTATGGGGATCTGATAAATTACATGAATCTGCAAAGCCAACTAGATTTGCGATGTCAGATAAACCACAAGTATAAAATAATTACATGTCGGTAGCTCTACGAAGATATCATATCACATGTTTAATGTCATTCCAGTGTCTGCGAGTTGGCGCATGGAATGCCCCGCTCCGAATGGTTACTTATGGAACACTTGTTACTTTGACTCGATTGAAAATCGAGTCTCTCGGAAAAATCTTACCGTCCAATCAACACGGACGAAATACAATGAACCCTTCAAATTGATGGAACGACTTCTATTGAAATAAGTCCAAGAGTTTTTCTTGGTTTCTTTACTTCTTGGTTTTGGGTTGCTTTATGTTTTGTCTTGCTTTCGATGACTTGGTTTTCATAAAAAAAATTTCTCGCTTGCGCGTTCTTTACGAAACTTAAGGAAACGAGATCAAAGTATGATAACCAAGTATTGTTGCAATTTCAGGAGGCATAACCAAGGAGTGACCGTTGGATAAGGCTTCCCAATCCTCTCGTTCGATTCAATCGATGAGTGGCTTAGGCCCTTTGATGAATCCTTTAGTCTGCACGCCTTAATAAAGAATCTCTAGTTCACTTTTAAATGTTGCCTCACTAAGAAGATAAGCTAAAATAAACCTTATTGCCTGCTTCAAGTATAGAATTATTTCTTTACTAGTTACTTATTGAATGCTTATCTTTCCTTCGTATGCTGCACTTTGAGTAATACTGCTGAAAAACCACTGGACTTGATAAAGAAAAAAAAAGAGATAGACTTGCTTGTTCATTGTTCATCAGTAGCATGATAGCATATTTTCTGATGGGAGCTTCCATACATGCATTTGGTCAGGACAACTTGTGCACAAGGATTATCTCTCGAGCAGTTCCTGGAGAACTGGGGATCGTTCGGCCTGGGAGAGATTTAGATACCCTGAGGCTTGAAGTCCTTACTTACGGGAGGGTAGACGTCTATTAGTGAGATGGGCATGTACGTCCCACCTGCTAATCCCGTGGAGGGAACCAACATATATTTATGGCGCATGCTAGGTTTACCTTCTTGCATACCTAACACCTGATGCCCAGATTGATTCATAAGTTTATCCATATATACAAATTGTGGCTAACTTATGTGTATGCTAGAGTGATAATCGCTCGGTCATGGGTAAGAATCATAATATGAATAGTTTAATTATAGTCTATATTTTCTCGCATGAATTGTTAAAAAAAACTAGACAACTAGAAAGATCACCTAATAATGCTAGCTTTACTTGCTTACTTAGTGTGGATTTCTAGGTGAGTTTGGCCACGGTCGTTCACCAGTACATATGGTAGTACTAACCCACATTTGTGGACAAATCTCTAGGTAATGGACGCGAGATCTTGGCGAGCATTCTGAATCAGTATTAGCGCAGCCTTTCGAGGGACCGTGCTCGTACTGCTTCTTTAGCTTTCCTCTCCAATGGGCAACTCCTCTTTCGCTAGATGTTTTGATTTTGGTCCTAGTAAAAGGATGTAATGTGTGGGCGTTGTGGCTAATTTTGGGAATGTAAAAAGAGTTTTAAGCCTTCTAAGGCATATTTTGTAACTCAGTCAAGCAAGCACATTGTAATCCAAATCTTCAAGTATTCAATAAAAAAATTATTTTGTGTTCCTATCAATGTGTTCAACTTGGTTCTCTGTATTTTATCCAGTGCCTCTATATATGTAAATTTTTGTCTAACTTGTGTCTTGTGCAGGTACTTTGCCTGGTGCAAGTGCAACTTAGGCTTGTACGGCATCGCGCCCAAGCGAGGATAATTGGTTTCATAGGGACCAAGCGAGGACGATCTACCCTTACGGGATCGGGGCACGATAGGTGGTATCAGAGCACGACTTTTCGCCCTTGGCCTCTTCAAATATCGTTTTCGAAAATGATATAAGTTTTTAAGCGGTTTCAAAAGTTCCAAATTTTGAAAATGGTTGCGAATCTATATAAGTAAATGGAAGGTGTTAATGTCCCTAAGCGTATAAAAACCCAACATCCCATGCAATAATTCCATAATACGTTATGAGACTAATGCAAGCTACTCTCTTTTACAGCAAGATGACTATAACAAGTAACCCAGGGACTTCGCGCGCAACAAGCGTGAGCGATGACCAAATCGATAGGCTAATTTCTACGTTTGAGAATCAGAATGATCGCCATGCGTCCCAATAGGAATGGTTTAAAGCTCAGCAGCAACGGGCTGATGCTAGAGCCTTGGCACAACAGCAGCATGACTCTCTGACTCAAATAGTTACAATACTGGTAGCACACAGTGGTATATCAGGAACCGCCGTAATACCTACGACCGTCGCGAATGTGCCTTAGGGAGCAGGCTTACCAGAAACTAACGAGCCTTGATGTGCGGTCAAGAAGTCTACCTTTAAAAGTGTTGATTTTTTGAAATTGAACCCTCCGAAGTTTGAAGGCAGGATCGCGTCGGATAAGGTAATGGAATGGATCGCAAAGTTGGAGAGCTTGTTTGAGTTTGCTTTGATACCTGATAACAAGAGGGTGGTGTATGAAGACATGCAGCTGCAGTTACGTGCACATGACCGGTGGCAAATTAAGAAACTAGATCTCGCCACCAAGCATCAGGATGGTAAGATCACTTAAGAAATTCAAGGATGTATTCCTTACACAATATCTTCCACCAGCTGTCAGACAGAGAAAATAAGATGAGTTTATCGAACTTAAGCAATGGAGTGTGTCAATCGAAGACTATGAGTCAAAATTCTTTAAATATGCTAAGTTCGCTAGCTCAATAAATTCTAATGAGGGTGCTCGTACATATCGGTTCATAAGAGGCTTAAATGACAACCTGAGAAATGATGTTATGAACCGAGAGTATAAAACTTACATCCAAGCTTTTGAGGCAGTGGTACAGAATGAGCAGTTCACACCACGAAGTACTCTAGAAAAGGCACCGGCACCTCGAAATCCTTCTACACAAAGACACCATAATGAGGAGAGAAAGGTAGCGGGCAAGCAGCGCCCTGGTCCAAAGTACAGTTACTGTGGAAAATAGGGCCACAACGTAGATGTTTATCGTGCTGCAAATAACAAGTATTTTAACTGTGGACAAAAAAGGCTTCTGGCTATGAACTGTCGAAACAAGAGGGTTCCGTCGTCGTACCGCAACAACAGTACTGGTCAGAATGATTCTCAGAACCCAGCCTCAGCTAATGAACAAGCTGATCAACCACGAAGGGCTCGAGTGTATCAGCTAAATATAGAATACGATACTAGCGGGTACGATATTGGTGAGTTTGATTCCTTTGACCTCTTGATGCCTTGATCTTCGACTCCTTGATCTCTTAAGTTTCGAGGACGAAACTTCTTTTCAGTGGGGTATTATGTAACGTCTCGCTCTGAACGGTTACTTATGGAACACTTGTTACTTTGACTCGGTTGAGAATCGAGTCTCGAAAAAACCTTACCGCCCAATCAACACGGACGAAATGCAATGAACCCTTCAAATTTATGGAACGACTTCTATTGAAATAAGTCCAAGAGTTTTTGTTGGTTACTTTGCTTCTTGGTTTTGTGTTGCTTTTGTTTTGCCTTGCTTTCGATGACTTAGTTTTTATGATTTTGCTTTTCTCGCTTGCGCGTTCTTTTCAAAATGTATGAAAAAGATATCGAAGTATGCTAACCAAGTATTGTTGCAATTTCAAGACGCATAACCAAAGAGTGACCGTTGCATAAGGGTTTTACATCCTCTCATTCTATTCAATCAGTGAGTGGCTTAGGCCCTTCGATGAATCCTTTAGTCTGCACACCTTAATAAAGAATCTCTAGTTCACTTATAAATGTTGCCTCACTAAGAAGATAAGCTAAAAGAAACCTTATTTCCTGCTTCAAGTATAGGACTGCTTCTTTACTAGTTACTTATTGAATGCTTATCTGTCCCTCGTAAGCTGCACTTTGAGTAATACTGCTAGAAAATCTCTGGACTTGATAAGGAATAAAAATGAGAAGAGATAGACTTGCTTGTTCATTATTCATCAGTTACATGATAGCATATTTTCTGATAGGAGCTTCCATACATGCATTTGGTCAGGACAACTTGTTTACAAGGATTATCTCTCGAGCGGTTCCTGGGACACTGGGGATCGTTCGGCCTGGGAGAGATCTAGATATCCTGAGGCTTGAAGTCCTTACTTACGGGAGTGTAGACATCTATTAGTGAGATAGGCTTGTACGTCCCAACTGTTAATCCTGTGGAGGGGACCATCATATAGTTAGGGCGCATGCTAGGTTTACCTTCTTGCATACCTAACACCTGATGTCCAAATTGATTCATAAGTTTATCCATATATGCAAATTATGGCTAACTTGTGTATCTGCTGCAGGGATAATCGCTCGGTCGTGGGGAAGAATTATAATATGCATAGTTAAATTATTGTCTATGTTTTCTCGCATGAATTGTTAAAAAAAACTAGAGAACTAGAAAGATCACCTAATAATGCTAGCTTCACTTGCTTACCTAGTGTAAATTTCTAGGTGAGTTTGGCCACGGTCGCTCACCAGTACATGTGGTAGTACTGACCTATGTTTTTGGGCAAATCTCTAGGTACTGGACGCGAGAGCTTAGCGAGCATTCTGAATCAGTGTTAGCGCAACCTTCCGAGGGATCGTGCTCGTACTGCTTCTTTAGCTTTTCTCTCTAGTGGGCAACTCCTATTTTGCTAGATGTTTTAATTTTGGTCCTACTAAAAGGATGTATTGTGTGGGCATTGTGGCTAATTTTGAAAATGTAAAAAGAGTTGTAATCCTTCTAAGGCATATTTTGTAACTCAACCAAGCCAGCACTTTGTAATCCAAATATTCAAGTATTCAATAAAAAAAATATTTTGTGTTCCTATCAATGTGTTCAACTTGGCTCTCTGCATTTTATCCAATACCTCTATATATGTATATTTTTGTCTAACTTGTGTCTTGTGCAGGTACTTTGCCTGGTGCAAGCATAACTTAGCCTTGCACGGCATCGCGCCTTAGCGAGGACGATCGGTTCCGTAGGGACCAAGCGAGGACGATCGGCCCTTACCGGACTAGGACATGATAGTGCCAAACTATATCTAGCCAATAAATTGATAGAGAATGATATGTCTGGCCTTGTACATTATGATAGATACATTAATGCCCCAAGGGCACTAAGGTACGGTACTTCGGGTCCTAGCATCATTTTATTGTCGTCCTTAGGATGATATAGATCTTTATTGATATCTAAAGATCGAACAACCATTGGAGTGCTAAGGGGATGAGCTTTATCTATATTGAACTATTTTAATATATTATCTATGTATTTGGATTGATGCACTAAAATTCTATATATGCAATGCTCAATCTGTAATCCGAGACAATATTTAGTGTCTCCGAGATCTTTCATCTCGAAATCCTTTTTCAGATAGTTTGTAGTCTTATTGATTTTATGTGTTGTCCCAATCAAGTTTATGTCATTGACATATACTGCAACTATAGTGAAACCTTCCTTAGATTTCTTTATGAAGACACATGGGCATATAGAATTATTCTTATATCCCCCATTATTATATATTCACTAAGACGGTTGTACCGTATCCTTCTGGATTATTTTAAATCGTATAATGAACGTCTTAGCTTTATGGAATGCATGTTCTTAGCTTTTAAGCTGGGTAGGTTAAATTCATCAGGGATTTTCATATAGATATTGCTATCTAAATTACCACATAGATAGGCTGTTACAACGTCCATATGTCTCATGTCCAACTTTTTTTCAACTATCAAACTTATCAAATAATATAACATTTTTGCATCTATTATGGGAGAATATGTCACTTCATAATCAATTTTGGGTCTTTGAGAAAAATTATTGTGCTATAATCGTGCCTTAAGCGATTTTATTCTTTTCATTTCGCTTTTTTACAAACACCCACTTGTAATCTACCGGTTTGACTTATTTTGGTGTTTGTACTATAGGTTCGAACACTCCACGTTTATTAAGGGAATCCAATTCTGCTTAAATAGCATCATTCCATTTTGGCCAATCTTTTCTTTGTCGACATTCATCGATGCTACGTGGTTCAGTATCCTCAATGCCCTTAGATATTTCAGTAGCTACTGAGAATAAAAATATCTCATCTATTGTTATATCTTAGTGATCCCATACCTCTATTGTATATGTATAAAATATAAAGATCTCTTTGCTTTCAGGTACCTAAGCCTCCTCTTGGGCTTGTGTCTTTTCTACAACAATAACCTCTTCTAGATTTCAGAGAGTATGGATCTGTCTACGAGACTTTTGGCGTTCAGTAGATTCATTAGCCATTCTACTATTTTTTTCTAAGGGAATATCAATTTGAGCTGGCGCATTTGCAGCGGGCATATGTGATTTCATCACTTTAGCTGTATCAGTAAATGCATCTGGCATTTGATTTCTAATCTTCTGTAGATAGAATATCCTTCATACCTGAGTTTCATAATGATTAGTACGAGGATCTAGATGAGATAGGGTAGGATTATTCTACGATAATTTATGTTATTTATTTGGGGGAATGGTTATATAAGAATATTCTTTTCTTCCTTATCTTCCCCTAACGGCAAAAATTTAGTCTCATCAAAATGGCAGTCTGCGAATCTAGTTGTAAAAATATCACCAGTTAAAGGTTCCAAATATCTAATAATTGAGGGCGAATAAAAATTAATATAAATTCTGAAATAGCGCTAAGGTCCCATTTTAGAGCAATGAGGGGGGGGAAATAGGCACTTAAACAATACAACCAAATTTATGCAAATAAGAGATGTTAGGTTGATGGTTTGTCACAAGTTGTGATGGTAAAAATTTATGATATGCAGTTGGACTAACAATGATCAATTTAGCAGCATATAATTTGGCATATCCCCAAGCTGAAACAGGTAAATTTGATTACATAAGTAAAGGCCTTGCTATGTGTTAAAAATGCTTAATCAATGACTCTGCTAAACCATTTTGTCTATGAACATAAGGGACAAAATATTTAACTTCTATTCTTATGGAAACATAATAATCATCAAAAGTATGGAAAGTGAACTCAGCTGTATTATCAAGTCGAATCGTTATAACATGTTGGTCAGAAAAATAAGTCTTAAGCTTAATCAACTGACAAAGTAGCTTGGTGAAGGCAAATTTCTAGATGAGAGTAAGAAAATATTTGACCATCGACTAGAAGCATCTATTAGAACCATAAAATACCTGAAGGTCTGCTAGCAGGATCAATTGGTCCACAAATATTATCTTGTATTCTCTGAAGGAATAGTGGTGATTCAGAAGCTATTTTGAGAAGTGAAGGTCTTGTAATTAGTTTACCATGTGAACAAGCTACACCCAAATATTCAGTAGGAAAGGAAGACTTTGGTATGATAAATTATGCCCATTGGTATTGTTTATGATCTTTCTCAACATAGTCGATCCTAGATGACCCAATCTGTCATGCCAAAGGATTAGATTCCTTTCATCCTTTAGCCTTTTTCTAGTGATGGGGTGAGATTCTACTACCTTCAGAGTAGTTTGACATAGCCCTGAGGAAATTTACTTGCATTTTTCTAATGTTAGCTTATTGCTTCCAATATTAGAGGTGATACAAAGATATTCTTTGTTATCATCGTTCATGGTTTCAACATGAAACCCGTTAATTTGAATATCTATAAATCTGAGTAAATTTTTATTAGATCTACTAGATAATAATGTATTTTGAATGACTAAGTGTATTCCAATTGGCAACATAATATCGACCTTACCATAACCTTCTATAATCTGCACGGATCCAGCAATGGTTGTCACCTTGACAGTGTTTGAGGTATATGTTATGAAAACTTCCTAGTTTTCAATATAGTTTGAGTTTTTTTACTATCTATCAAGCACATGCCATCGTCATTGTCCATACATTTCAAAAAAAAATTAATAATATATTAATATGCTACTAAATGGTTAAACTTGGCATATTGTCAATTATTAAAACTTGATCTAAATCTAAATGGAACTGCTTCAAAGAAAGTAAACTACCCAGACTATTAATCATATAATGACCAATTTATTCAAAGTGGAAAGTAAACAAACTTAGATAAGAATACAATAACTATTCATTGACTTCGCCTATCATGGCATTAAACTGGTCTTCTGAAATTATGTTTCCATCCTTATCTTAGAAAAAATCATTAAAATCCATTTATGTTGTACCCTATATGAGATTAGTCTCCATACCTTTTAAGGCTTTACACTCGTCCACTTTCTTTTGTGAGGTTCGACAGTTTCGTATCCAATAACCAGCTCTTCCATAACGTTTGCAAATATTAGTTGGAGCAACTGGATTAGAAATTTGTACATTATTTCTTCGAAGATTAAATCCCTTATTTTTGAACTGTGCAACATTCCTTGGACCCAGATTGTATCCATTTCTTTGGCTACTACAGCATCCATGCCCTCTACCTTTGTAATTTTCTTGACCCCTAGTATTGGTCATATTTTTCTAGCACTAGTCGCATTCACTTTAGCTAGAATTGGTGCAGACCTAGTTGGTCTACTGGTGTAGTTGTTTATTAATAACTCATTATTTTTCTCGCCCATGAGTAAGACAGCAACGAGTTCAAAATACTTCTTAAAATTTCTCTCCCTATACATCTGTTGTAGAGTCATATTAGTCGCATAAAATATGGTAAATATTTTCTCTAGCATGGAATGCTCTGTCACTTCTTTACCGCATAACTTTAATTATGAAGTAATCCTGAATATATCTGAATTATAGGCTGCAACTTTTTTATAATCTTGGAAACTTAGATTGAGCCATTCATGAAGTGCATCTGGAAGTATGACAATTTTTTGGTGATCATATCTCTCAGCCAAAAAATTCTATAGCACCAAGGGGTCCTTGACTATTAAGTTCTCAGCCTTGAGATCATCATGAATATGATATAATAAAAAAATTAAAACCTTTTCTTTATCTAGTGTAGATATTGGCTTATCAGCCATAATTGCGTCACCTAAGCTTTTGGCTTGAAGGTACAATTTAGCATCCAATCTTTAGTTGAGAAAGTTCTGGCCTTCTATGTTTAGAGGCTTGAAATTATGCTTTGTAAGGCTCAACATATTGCTATATAAGATCAATAAAAATAAGTTAACATAAAAACTTGGTAAATCATCAATCAATTTATATTCATAGTGTATGCTTCAAACAATGATGTTTCAGAAGTCTATTTATACCACTACCAGAATAGGGCTAATTAGCAACGCAGGAAAGAGTCACCAAATGGCTAAATTACGTCACTAATACTAAGTAGCAACGTATTTAGCAACATTTTGATGTAGTCACCAAAAATTTAGTCGCTGATCAAAACGACATCGAAAAACATCATTGTCGCGACGTAATTTAGCGATGTTACAAAATCGCAAGAATGGCGACCCTTAGCGTCGTAAGTCAAAAAATTTGGGATATTTTATTTTAGTCGATAATTGCCGTTAAATTTAGCAACAACTTGCGACATAATCAATGACGAAAAGCTGACATGGCCAAAATTGCCATGTCAGCAATATTTAGCGACGTTTAGTGACGATCAGCGACATAAAATAAATTATTTGGCAGTTTAGCAACGTCATTAGCGACTCCTATGGACATTACTGAACGTCACTAAATATCACTGAACGTCACTAAGATTGAAAAATAAAAAATAAAAATAAAGGAATGTCTGTAATATCACAGTATAACATGTTTGTAGTATGATCATATTTCAAATAAATAGACATATTCAGAGCAACCCTCCGTTGAATTTTCTGGGTTTGCCGACCTCTCCGGTGGAACACTCAACATCGGTACAATCACACAACAATAATGATAAAATAAATCAATAAAAAGTCTAAGGCCCGAATATAGTCATACAATATCCAGTCAAATAATAAAAATATACAAATAAGTCACACAATAAAAGTGCACAAATAATAAGTACAAACTCTTATGAATGGTTCAATATACACATGTCATGAGTAACTTTCATTGATTCCACATCTAAAATATTTGAAACAATAGGTAGGTCATCCTCTTCATTTTCACTTTCATCTACTTTATCATCGTCTTCTAATACTTCTACCTCTTCTACTTGATAAAATATGTCATGAGTAACTTCCGTTGAGTCCATATTTACAATATTTGTAACAAGAGGTAGATCGTCTTCCTGATAAGCTATTTCATCAATGTCAAAGATATTTCTAGCTTTAATCTTACAGACTGCCCACCAATCTGACCTCATATTTTTCGTTTAGGATAAGTTGTAAAGTACACGAGCTGAGCCTGACTTGATAAAAAAAATAGTCCATATCCTTGATATCGATGCTGGTAGTTTATATCCCCAAGACCATGCTTGTCAATTTTGTAACCTTGATCTTGGATGGGATCAAACCACTCATACTTGAATAATACGATCTTAGCAGGCTCTTTGGCATAATTATATGTCAACTCCATAATCTCTCGTAAGAAGTCAAAAATATCAGTGCATGGAACAACGTCTTTGTAGTTCGAAGATTTGATACACAAACAACTATTTTTCGTAGAATCGAGATCCAGGAAGCTCTCTCTTATTAGGGCATTTGTTAACTTGAACCTAAACCTATTCACAGAGAAAGTTGACCAGATCTTGACGGCATAAATTGGTCTCTTTGCTAGAGTTCTAATAGATTCATTCTCAAGTATTGCCTCTGGACGATCGACCTAAATATCAAATAAGCGATATTAAGTTTAATATTAATTGTTGTACAAGTATACATACACAAAAAATAATTACCGAGATCCTTACATATGCTGTCAACCATGAAGGAAAATAAAGTCTCATTTTCTGTTCTACTTCTTCATCTGTTATGTATTGCCTACTCGACCTTACAACATCATTATATGTGCTGGAAAAAATGAAGCATAGGCGGATTAGTGTAATAGTTGTATTGAGATGACATAAACGTTGACGTATTAATTACTTACCCCTCTAGTTTCTCCACCTCATCCTCGTCGCAGTTGAGTAATATATATAACTGAGCGGCCCTAAGCTCGCCGTCATTCAGATATCTTTTCTTTATTTTACTCGAGGGCTTTTCGAAGAAATTGAATACTTCAGTATTGCCTCATTAGATTCCTAATATCCGTCGTCATTTCTGTGAGCTCTCGTTCTATTATTAGCAACATGAGGCTTGAAATACATCGAACAAAAGTTTGTAATCTTCTCGAGAACATAGGCTTCATAAATAGAACCCTCTATCCGTGCCTTATTTTTTACCTTCCTCTTGAGGTGGTTCAGATACCGCTTGAATGGGTACATCTACCGATAACCGACAGGTCCACAAATGTGTGCCTCATAGGAAATAAGAATCGAGAAATGCTCCATGGAGTCTAAAAATCCAGGAGAAAATACTCTCTTAAGCTTGCAAAGTGTTACCGTAATGTCCTTCTCCTGCTTTTCTATACGATCGATGAGCAACTTGGTAGAACAAAGATCTCTGAAGAATATGCTAAGCTCTATCAATGGATCCCAAACTACCTGCGGTAAATTTTTTTGAAATGTAACCAGAATTAACCTCTCCATAAATACGTGATAATCGTGGCTCTTCATACCCATCAATTTATTCTCCTACGGGTCGACGCATCTTCTCATATTCGACACGTACCCGTCTAAAAATTTTAGGCCATGGATCTACCTACAAAGTCTTTCTTTGTCCTCCTTGACTAATAAGAAAATTGACTTAGGCTGCATCACCTTCTCATTCCCTTCCTCTATCAAATGCAACGCAGGTCGTCTGCATATTTCTTCTAAGTCCAACCTGGCCTTAGGATTATCTTTTTTTTTCCTTTACGTCCATCACAGTATTAATTATATTGTTAAACTTATTCTTCTCGATATGCATGACATCAAGGTTATGTATGATCATGTAAAATCCTTATTCCTAGAAATCGTATATACCCTTTTAAATTATTGATTAATAATTTAATTGTAGTAATTAGTGGATAATTAGGAGAAATAGATTGTTATTAATTTTATTTTAGGAGTTGGTGAACTTAGGATATTTATGGGACCATCAGAAATTTTTCCGAATTTATTTCATGTAGGAGACCCCTTGAGCAGTTGCTAGCTTAATGATATGTATTAGTGTAATTCTAGAATTTTTTTTGAGTATATACGTGTATATATATATATATATATATATATATATATATATATATATATATATATATATATATATATATATATATATATATATATATATGTAAAAGGAAAATAAAATAAAAGAATAGAAAAAAAAGAAAAACCCCTTTACTAACTACCCATACCTAACAACCCGCACATATGAGAAAACACAATAGCAACTAAGACCCTACCCGCCCCTCGTGAGCCATTCACAGCTGCCCCCTTGCAAAAATATACAACCGTCCCTATTTCAAACTAGCAACAGACCCACCTAGCCTTAGCACAAGACCCCCCCCTCCTGCGGCTAATTAACCGACCTCCCCTTCTTCTCTTTCATATATATATATATATATATATATATATATATATATATATATATATATCATCATTATTTCATCTAAAACCCTAACCTTAGAATCATCCAAACTCTCCATCTTCCCATCTAGACTTAAGGAGCGCCGCCACCGCAGTCGGAGAACTCCGCCAGGCCATCCAAACCAATCCCGACGACCGCGACCCCGCGCACTGCAGAATTCTGCAGCGAGCTACCTGTGTTTCAGAGTTATTTTCCGTTGCCTCGCTCAACCAAACGCCACCCCGTCCTCACCGATATGCTCATCCCTTAACCCTCTTCCATATCTGTGTGATAGTAAACCTCGAATAATGCATAACCATAGGCAAAAATAGCACCAAAGTTGACAGAAATAGACCAAATTCTGGAATCGCAGAAAACTGCGATGATCACCCATATTTTCGTGTTCGTATCTCCTAACACAGAGATTCGAATTCGATAAATTTTATTGGTATGCGTAGACCACTTGACCTAGCTTAATTTCTGTTAAATAACCCTAGATTATTAACTGCTGTAGGTAGAATTAAATTCGTTGGAAAATCCCGCGAACACACTTTTTCCAGATTTTCAAAAGTTGTAAAATATAGCGCGTCCCGCCAAACGAGACCGCCCTGCCATGTACCAAGTATACCGAACGGTGCGCGTAGCGTAACCGGATACGTGACTGTTCGCAGAAACTGATTCGGATGATTGTGCGCGTCGAAATCAGCCCGTATCCGCAGACAAATCTCGTGTCACAACTTTTACAAAAGTCGTGCGCATTTTGTGCATGCTCATCAGATTGTGACGAAACTTATGCCACTTGACTCGTGGTAATGTGCTGGTCCTATGACCCAATTTTCATGCAATTCTGAGACAGTTGACCAAGTCGCCAATTGGCGGGCCCCACGATTGACTTTTTGGGCAAAATTGTGTTCGGCCTATCGGAATCCACATTTGGACATACCGTTAGGTCCTTATTAACATTTACAGTTTTTTGACCTATTATTTGTCCCATTTAGAGACATTTACCTTTGACACATTTTTTGGTGCAAAATGGGCCACACGTGGACCCCACTTTTATCCGAAATTACTGTTTTGCCCCTGTGTCCAAATTGGACAAAAGGAAAGTACTTTTTAGCTATTTTGCTCATTTCGGAAATATTGGTGATGTCTATTTTAGCATCCGGAGATGTTTGTTTGGAGCCATTAGTTTCTGATTCCGCGTCCTTGATATTTGGGCGCGTACACTTTACAGATTTCTTGCCAGGCAAGTATTGTCACGACCCGCACCCAAAAAATCGGGCATGAGTCATGGGTACGTCCAGCCTACGCCGCAGCATCGGCGGTAGAACGCTGTCTAGGTCAACTATCTAGATAATAATCTCACGCAATCAATATATAAACCTGTCAAGATCTCAACTCCAAACGGAGGAGCAATATCATAATGATAAACAAGTACTCAATCACGAATCTAAGCACGATAAGATAACAAGGAAGACTAACAACTCCCAAGTCTAACCAACAACAACTACTACAACAACCACAACATCAATAATAATAATACATCATCCAAAATAATATACAATACAAGGTCTCAATCCAAAACCGGAGATAAATCAGGTGCTAAAGCTAATAAAAACAACAACAAGGTCCTAGTGATCCCGGCTACCAACTTGGAAATCACTCCTAAACTAGAGGGTCCCTGTCTTCACCATCGACAGGCTCAGGTCCATAAAACGTCGGACACTAATCCTCCGGATACTCTAAAAAATATGTCCAGCCAGGACTGGAGCAAGTATATCTCTAACAGCAGTTCCATTTAAATGATAAAAACTATAAAACAGTTATAGCAAGTAGCAAGAAGAATAAAGCAAGTATGAAACAAAAAATATATAAATCACTGGTGCATAAAGGTAAAGATGCAGGAATATCAGAAACAAGATAGTAGTAAGCGTAAGATACAAAAAATCTAAGCTAAGATCAAGTTCGTGCACATGAACGTGTAGTGAGTCCAGCATAAAATACATGTAGTGAGTCAAGTCCATAAACATGTAAGTGAGACCAGCAAGAAATGTAAGTGAGTCCAGACTATAAAGAATGAACTCGGTGTCTTTGAAATACTTGTTTCGACATGTAAACGGCTAGGGGTAAGTACGGCTCACCGCGCACTGGGTGCACGACTGCTATCATTACAGATTAGACCAAAGGGAGTGATTCCTGATAATTCCAGATGGGATTGTTTACATGTCTACTTGAGTATTTTTCCGCCCCGACTAATACAAGTAAATCCAAGACCCGACACGTAAATCAAGATGAGTCCAGCCTGAACATGAGTGATGCCTGTAGTGATGCCTGTAGGTGATGCCAGTAGTGATTCCAGAATAGAGGCCAGAAACATGAAATATACGTGTCGCAAGTAAAGGAATCCAGAAATATCAGTCAGTATCCCGTGTTGTGCCAGAATAATCAGATAATACTATACTAGAAGCTGAATCATAATAATTATCAGATAATAAAAACTATCAGAGAATGTACTCGCCTGACGTCCTGAGCAACTAGCGATCCGAACCGGTGTCTTAAGAACCTATTGCGAAAAGCAAGATTAAACAGGGTTCTAATGAGTTAAACAGATATAAAATAACTAAAAATAAGCTTCTAGGGTCGTTCTAGGTCAAACGGGTCAAACCGGTGAAATCTGGGTCAAAAAGTCAACTCTGGGTTCAAAAAGTCAACTCTGGGTCAAAACTAGGTCAAAATTTGACTTTGGCGGTCAACCGAGTCAAATACGGTCAAGTCTAGGTCAAACTAGGGTGCTCCTAAAATTCTAGGTCAAACCGAGCTCATTAAGCTAGAAAATTCTCAAACTCGCCTCCTTGAGATACCGGGATACCCTCGGTATCCGATACCTCAACCTAGGGTACGCACCCCGCCTAAACCCGCTAAAACCTATGCTAGCACGCGTAAATATATACACATAAGCATATAAAAATTATTCCAATACTATTCCTAGGCTATTGCTCAAAAATCCCGCTCGAAACTCAATACCTTGGATATCTTAAGGTATTGAGATACCTTGGTATCTCAAGGTATTGAGATACCACTCTAAACTCAACCCGTCTACCCCTCTAGCTAACTAACTATGCATAAACATATATATATCTAGCTATAATCTAGGCTAAAATATTGATATCTAATACATATAGGCATATACCTATATATCTTCATATATACACATATACACATACCTTATGTATCTTACCTTACCTATACATATATACCTTACCTTACCTATACATATATATATATCTATATCTAGATATCTAACTATCTATCTAGCTATGTATATATATCTATGCATATAGATATAGATATCTAATTATCTATCTATCTATCTATCTATCTATCTATCTATCTATCTATCTATCTAGTTATATATATATATATATATATATATATATATATATATATATATATATATATATATATATATATATATATATCTACCTATTTATTTATCTATGTATCCGTCTATCTAACATCTATCCATCCATCTAGCTATCTATCTATGTGTCTATCTATTTACCTAGCTATCTATTTATCTAGCTATCTAACTATCTACTAATATATATCTATCTAGATATCTAATATCTAACTATCTAGATATCTACGTATCTATCTACCAATCTATCTAACTATCTATCTATTAACTAGCTATCAATCTAACTATCTAACTATGCATGTACCTATCTATCTATCTAAATAACTATCTAGCTATCTATCAATCTAATCTATCCATCTAAATATTTACCTATCTATGTATCTAACAATCTAACAATCTAATACCTATCCAACTATGTATCTATATATCTAACTATCTATCTAATTCTATCCATCTATCTATCTAGCTAGCTATCCATCTATCTATCATTCTATAGTTATATCTATCCATCCATCTACCTATCTACCTTCTATCTACTAACTGCTCTTGCTTGTATTACTGCTGCTACTGCCCCTTAACCTTGCTGCTGCTGCTACTGTGCTTCTGCTGCTGCTGATGCAGCAAAATGCTGCTGCTGCTGCTCCTTTTTGATGCCGTGGCTGCTGCTCTAGTAGTTGCTGCTGCTGTACATGCTGCTGCAGCGGCTGTTCTGGTTCCAGTCCCCCCTCCTCCTACTCACAAACACACACACACACACTCCTATATACCTATATATAAATTATTATATATATATACACATATATATATATATCTCTAGATATATATACAACTAGATATATATATATACACACACTTATATATAATCTAACACACACACACACACTCAAACACATATTAACACACACACACATATAATTATATACATATATCTATATATATATATATATATATATATAAACACACATCTATATATATATATACACACATATATATCTATATAATATATATATATATATATATATATATATACTATATATATATATATATATATATATATACATATACAAACTCACACTCAACATAAATATATATACCCTCACACACACACACTCTCACACACCCTCATACACACACACTCACACACACTAACACACACTCTCACACATACATATATATATACTCATACACACATATATATATATATATATATATATACATATACACACAAACACAAACTCATATATATATATATATATATATCTAAACACTCACTCACACTCACACACACACTCACCTACACACATACACTAGCACCAACACACTCACACAAGCACTCACTAACACCCTCACAAACACATAAAAACACACATATATAAATATATATATAAAACACACACACAAATATATATATAAAACATATATATATATATATATATAAACACAACACACACGCAACACACAACACAACGCACACAACGCTCATCAACGCACGCCCAACGAACCCGACACGCACAAACACCTATAAATATATAAAATATAGCCCAAGAATTCTAGCACACACTCCCCGATGCTAATCCAATGCGCGCACAAACCCAAAACTAAGAAACCATGTCGAAATGGCCGTTCGATCATTTCGACGAACACGCGGTGTGCGGTTCAGAAAACCTCCTGAAACGCACACCAAACCAACTCGGAATCGATCTAAAATTTACCCACGGGTCCTAAACGATGTCTAGGTCCAAGAAAAAAATACTATCCCGTCGATTCTAGGCCCGTGGCGAAAATACGCACGCACTTAGAATCGGCGACGATGAAAACCCAAAAAATGCCTGAAACGCCCATTTCTCTGCGACACGGCTTCCGTGTCCGAACGGAGACACGCACTCACCCTCAAAACACCCAACAATGTCTACCTAGGTCTGTTTAACCTAGGATATCACCCAAAATTGGGCCAAATTCGGATTCCATCCGAAATTGACATAAAACCTAGTGTTAAAGTCTCCCAACACTACCAAACTAGTTCCAACTTCCTCCCACGGGCAGCCTAAGGATCTAGGAAGGTTCTAAACTATTAATTACACTATATAAGAATAATTACAAGGGAAAAATTAGGATTTACCTCTTGGGAGTTGGAATCCAAAGCCAAATCTCCAAAAAGCTCCAAATGCCACCACACCAAGCTTCCAAGCTCCCAAATCTAGCTCCAACACCAAATCTAAGCTCTACCCACCTAGGTTGGGGAAAAATGTAAGCTTAGGGCTAGCATAAAGAAGAAGAATGGAAGAAAGAAGGAAGAAGAACTTACTTTGAAGAGGAAGGAAGAAGAAAGAAGAAGTGGAGAAGAAGAAGAAGTGAAGAAGAAGTAGAATATGAAGAGGGGAAGGGGGCTGCTGTTTGCTCTCGGGGTAGGGGCTGCTGTAAAGGGCCGGCCACACCTAAATAATGGTTCACTAATATTCCAATGCCAAAATGCCCTCCCCTAAATTGGTTTTGGGTTTCGGGGTTCCAAAAGCACTCAAACTAACTCCAAATCTCTCCCACTAACCCACTAAAATATAATAAATATTTCTAAGCCCCAAAATAATCCTCACAAGGGTGTTGGTCGGGTCGAACATGGGTCCACTAGGGTCTGACATGGGTCCAAGCTAGCCAAAACCCTAAAACAATCAATATAAAAATAATACAATTATTAATTAAATATAAATATAAATAAATATAAATAATACACAATTAACCCAAATTAAAATAAAAAAATACCCGGCTCTGAAAATGGGGTTGTGACAAGCCTATCCTCCTTAGAAAATTTCGTCCTCAAAATTTAAAGTCAATCACACTCCCTCTAGGTCAAACCCCCAATAATCACAGTCAAGAAATTCTACCTAAATAACATACAAGATCATGGTCCTACTGGTCGTATTATCACAGTCTCAATCAGGGTCACTACACTATCTACCACAGCACACACAAAAAATCTAACAGGTACTAATGAAGTACACCACAAGGAATGGAAAGGACAGGAAGAAGAACAAAGAGACAGACCTGCTAACCCGACACCCGTAGCATCGGCCTCTTCGACCGTCAACGCATAAGCCCTGCCCTACTGGGGTGTATCCCTCTGCTGGTGCGGGGCATGATGCTGTGCTACAGGTGGCTTAGCTCCAACTCTCTGATCCTGTGCTCCACCCAATGGAGGTGCAGTGGGGCAATCTCGCATCTGGTGAGCAGCGGATCCACAGAACAAACACACCTTCAGCCTCCTCCTACAAACATCCCAAGTGTGTCCTGTCTTCCTGTAGTAGGCACAAGTGGGCACCCTCTGATCCTGACCCTGCTGCGCTGCCTTCTGCACATAGGGACGCTTAGCTGGTCCCGCACTACCACTCGCACTGCCTGAATCATCCCTGCCTCTCTTAGACTTGAGCTCCAAGTCATCCTCTGCTCTCTGAGCATCTCTTACTATCTGCTCGAAAGTCGCCTCGTGGTCGCTCCTGGTCAAAGACTTGACCGCCATGACCATGCCCTTGCGAAACTTCCTCGCCTTTGCTGCCTCACTCAAGCCATCTATAAATCTGCCCAGACGGCAGAACTCCACTGCGTACTCGTCCACCGTCATGCTCCCTTGGACGAGTGCCTCAAACTGGCTCTCTAAAGCACTGAGCGCCACATCTGAGAAAAACTTCTCCTTGAAAAATCTCTTGAAAGCCTCCCAAGTAAGCCCTGGCGTCGCAATCCTCGTATCTGTGCGATACCATGTCAAAGCGAGGTCGAACATCTGACTGCCCGCTGCCTCTATCTGCATGTTGTCTGGAATCTGTGCCAGCCTGAAGATCCCCTCGATCTGCTCAATCCAGTCATCCGCATACAGGATCCCTTCTGTACTACAAAACTCCTTGGGCCGCATCCTCTGGAAGTCAATGATGCTGCCCAGTCTCGGATGCTGAATCTGATCTGCCTGTGGCTGAATCTGTGCCACCCTATCCACTACTGTCATGGCCACTTGGTGGGCATTCTCAATGCCCAGCCTCATCACATCCACCTGACGGTGCTGCGCGTCCATCATCTCCCTGAAGATCGCAAACAACTGCGCAGAATCTACTGGAGCAGGAAGTGGTGGAGGAACCACCGGAACGACTGGGGTAGTCCTCGGATCGACATATGGAGGAGGATCCCTGAGAGAAACAGATGCTCCCTCAACCGCAGGAGTGATGAGTGGAGCGGTAGCAGCTGCCTAAATATGAGCTGGACGAGAGGTAGCAGACCTCTCAGTGGCAACTGCTGGGGCGGTACTATGAGATCGTGTCTTCGGAGGCATCCTGAACACAGATCAAAAGAAGTCAATACGGCGCAAGATACGATATCATCAAAGAAGGATAGTGATATTTCAAAAGATAATAATTTCAGAATAATTAGATTGGAATTGTTCCTAGTCGTGATTGAGTACACTCTCATCCTAAATCCCAGATCCTATAGCAGGCTCGCAGCAGTACAACTAAATTGTTGTATCACCACGACATCGTACTAATTGCGAATCGAGACCTGCATGGGGCCGCCACCAAAAATGTGTCACGACCCGCACCCAAAAAATCGGGCATGAGTCGTGGGTACGTCCAGCCTACGCCGCAGCATCGGCGGTAGAACGCTGTCTAGGTCAACTATCTAGATAATAATCTCACGCAATCAATATATAAACCTGTCAATATCTCAACTCCAAATGGAGGAGCAATATCATAATGATAAACAAGTACTCAATCACGAATCTAAGCACGATAAGATAACAAGGAAGACTAACAACTCCAAAGTCTAACCAACAACAACTACTACAACAACCACAATATCAATAATAATAATACATCATCCAAAATAATATACAATACAAGGTCTCAATCCAAAACCGGAGACAAATTCGGTGCTAAAGCTAATAAAAATAACAACAAGGTCCTAGTGATCCCGGCTACCAACCCGGAAATTACTCCTAAACTAGAGGGTCCCTGTCTGCACCATCGACAGGCTCAGGTCCATGAAACGTCGGACACCAATCCTCCGAATACTCTGAAAAATATGTCCAGTCAGGATTGGAGCAAGTACATCTCTAACAGCAGTTCCATTTAAATGATAAAAACTATAAAACAGTTATAGCAAGTAGCAAGAAGAATAAAGCAAGTATAAAACAAGAAATATATAAATTACTGGTGCATAAAGGTAAAGATACAGGAATATCATAAACAAGATAGTAGTAACTGTAAGATACAAGAAATCTAAGCTAAGATCAAGTCCGTGCACATGAACGTGTTGTGAGTCCAGCATGAAATATATGTAGTGAGTCAAGTCCAGAAACATGTAAGTGAGACCAGAAAAAAATGCAAGTGAGTTCAGACTATAAAGAATGAACTCAGTTTCTTTGAAATACTTGTTTCGATATGTAAACGACTAGGGGTAAGTACGGCTCACCGTGCACTGGGTGCGCGGCTGCTATCATTCCAGATTAGACCAGAGGGAGTAATTCCTGATGATTCCAGATGGAAATATTTACATGTCTACTCGAGTATTTTTCTGTCCCGACTAATACAAGTGAATCCAAGACCCGACACATAAATCAAGATGAGTCCAGCCTGAACATGAGTGATGTCTGTAGTGATGCCTGTAGGTGATGCCAGTAGTGATTCCAGAATAGAGGCCAGAAATATGAAATGTATGTGTCGCAAGTTAATAAATCCAGAAATATCAGTTAGTGTCCCGTGTTATGCCAGAATAATCAGATGATACTATACTAGAAGCTGAATCATAATAATCATCAGATAATAAAAACTATCAGAGAATGTACTCGCCTGACGTCCTGAGCAACTGGCGATCCAAACCGGTATCGCAAGAACCTATTGCGAAAAAAAGGTTAAACAGGATTCTAATGAGATAAACAGATATAAAATAACTAAAAATAGGCTTCTAGGGTCGTTCTAGGTCAAACGGGTCAAACCGGTAAAATCTGGGTCAAAAAGTCAACTCTGGGTCCAAAAAGTCAACTCTGGGTCAAAACTAGGTCAAAAGTTGACTTTGGCGGTCAACCGAGTCAACTACGGTCAAGTCTAGGTCAAACTAGGGTGCTCCTAAAATTCTAGGTCAAACCGAGCTCATTAAGCTAGAAAACTCTCAAACTCGCCTCCTTGAGATACCGGGATACCCTCGGTATCCGATACCTCAACCTAGGCTACGCACCCCGCCTAAACCCGCTAAAACCTATGCTAACACGCGTAAATATATACACATAAGCATATAAAAATTACTCCAATACTATTCCTAGACTATTGCTCAAAAACCCCGCTCAAAACTCAATACCTTGGATATCTTAAGGTATTGAGATACCTTGGTATCTCAAGGTATTGAGATACCGCTCTAAACTCAACCCGACTACCCCTCTAGCTAACTAACTATGCATAAACATATATATATCTAGCTATAATCTAGGCTAAAATATAGATATCTAATACATATAGGCATATACCTATATATCTTCATATATACACATATACACATACCTTATGTATCTTACCTTACCTATACATATATACCTTACCTTACCTATACATATATATATATCTATATCTAGATATCTAACTATCTATCTAGCTATGTATATATATCTATGCATATAGATATAGATATCTAATTATCCCTCTACCTATCTATCTATCTATCTATCTAGTTTTATATATATATATATATATATATATATATATATATATATATATATATATATATATATATATATATATACCTATTTATTTATCTATGTATCCGTCTATCTAACATCTATCCATCCATCTAGCTATCTATCTATGTGTCTATCTATTTACCTAGCTATCTATTTATCTATCTATCTAACTATCTACTAATATATATCTAGCTAGATATCTAATATCTAACTATCTAGATATCTACGTATCTATCTACCAATCTATCTAACTATCTAGCTATCAACTAGCTATCAATTTAACTATCTAACTATGCATGTACCTATCTATCTATCTAAATAACTATCTAGCTATCTATCAACCTAATCTATCCATCTAAATATTTACCTATCTATGTATCTAACAATCTAACTATCTAATACCTATCTAACTATGTATTTATATATCTAACTATCTATCTAATTCTATCCATCTATCTATCTAGCTAGCTATCCATCTATCTATCATTCTATAGTTATATCTATCCATCCATCTACCTATCTACCTTCTATCTACTAACTGCTCTTGCTTGCATTACTGCTGCTGCTGCTGCCCCTTAACCTTGCTGCTGCTGCTACTGTGCGTCTGCTGCTGCTGATGCAGCAAAATGCTGCTGCTGCTGCTCCTTTTTGCTGCTGTGGCTGCTGCTCTAGCAGCTGCTGCTGTATATGCTGCTGCAGCGGCTATTCTGGTTCCAGTCCCCCCCCCCCTCTTACTCACAAACACACACACTCCTATATACCTATATATAAATCACTATATATATATACACATACATATATATATATATATATATATATATATATATATATATATATATATATATATATATATATATATATATATATATATATATATACAACTAGATATATATATATACACACACTTATATATAATCTAACACACACACACACTCAAACACATATCAACGCACACACACATATAATTATTTACATATATATATATATATATATATATATATATATATATATATATATATATATATATATATATATATAATATATAAACACACATCTATATATATACACACACATATATCTATCTATATATATATATATATATATATATATATATATATATATATATATATATATATATACATATACACACTCACACTCAACATAAATATATATACCCTCATACACACTCACTCTCACACACCCTCTCACACACACTCTCACACATATATATATATATATATATATATATATATATATATATATATATATATATATATATATATATATATATATATATATATATATATATATATATATGTGTGTGTATGAGTATATATATATATATATATATATATATATATATATACATATACACACAAACACAAACTCATATACATATATATATATATATATCTAAACACTCACACACACACTCACCTACACACATACACTAGCACCAACACACTCACACAAGCACTCACTAACACACTCACACAAGCACTCACTAACACACTCACAAATACATAAAAACACACATATATAAACATATATATAGAACACACACACACACAAATATATATATACACACATATATATATATATAAATACAACACACACGCAACACACAACACAACGCACACAACGCCCACAACGCTCATCAACGCACGCCCAACGACCCCGACACGCACAAACACCTATAAATATATAAAATATAGCCCAAGAATTCTAGCACACACTCTCCGATGCTAACCCAATGCGCGCACAAGCCCGAAACTAAGAAACCAAGCCGAAATGGTCGTTCGGTCATTTCGACGAACACGTGGTGTGCGGTTCGGAAAACCTCCTGAAATGCACACCAAACCAACTCGGAATCGGCCCAAAATTTACCCACGGGTCCTAAACGATATCTAGGTCCTAGAAAAAATGTTACCCCGTCGATTCTAGGCCCGTGGCAAAAACGCGCACGAACTTAGAATCGGCGACGACGAAAATCCCGAAAACGCCCGAAACGCCCATTTCTCCGCGACACGGCTTCCCGTGTCCGAACGGAGACACTCACTCACCCTCAAGACACCCGACAACGTCTACCTAGGTCCGTCTAACCTATGACATCATCCAAAATTGGGCCAAATTCGGATTCCACCCGAAATTGACACAAAACAAATTCGGATTCCACCCGAAATTGACACAAAACCTAGTGTTAAAGTCTCCAAACACTACCAAACTAGTTCCAACTTCCTTTCACGGGCAGCCTAAGGGTCTAGGAAGGTTCTAAACTATTAATTACACTATATAAGAACAATTACAAGGGAAAATTAGGGTTTACCTCTTGGGAGTTGGAATCCAAAGCCAAAATCTCCAAAAAGCTCCAAATCTACCACACCTAGCTTTCAAGCTCCCAAATCTAGCTCCAACACCAAATCTAAGCTCTACCCACCTAGGTTGGAGAAAAATATAATGTTAAGGCTAGCATAAAGAAGAAGGAATGGAAGAAAGAAGGAAGAAAAGGAAAAAGAACTTACTTTAAAGAGGAAGGAAGAAGAAAGAAGAAGTGGAGAAGAAGAAGAAGAAGAAGTAGAATATGAAGAGGGGAAGGGGGTTGCTGCTTGCTCTCGGGTAGGGGCTGCTGTAAAGGGCCGGCCACACCTAAATAATGGTTCACTAATACTCCAATGCCCAAAATGTCCTCCCCTAAATTGGTTTTGGATTTCGGGTTCCAAAAGCACTCAAACTAACTCCAAATCTCTCCCACTAACCCACTAAAAATATAATAAATATTTCTAAGCCCCAAAATAATCCTCACAAGGGTGTTGGTCGGGTCGGACATGGGTCCACTAGGGTCTGACATGGGTCCAGGCTAGCCAAAATCCTAAAACAATCAATATAAAAATAATACAATCATTAATTAAATATAAATATAATTAAATATAAATAATACACAATTAACCCAAATTAAAATAAAAAAAAATATTCGGCTCTGGAAATTGGGTGGTGACAAGTATACCTTGCCATTATAATATATTTATATTCCATATAAGGCATGCATATTTATTTTCTGCTTATTTTAGTTTATTATTTTAACTATTATAGAAATTGTGCATCCAAGCAAACTTGGGTGCAACGACGGTGTCGGTGTACTATATTTTTATTTATGTATATGCATTGGACCTACTTTATGAGACTACCCCATCTTTATGAGATATTTATGTTTCATTAGCCATGACACTATTCTTACACGAGTGTGAGTCACATATAGGACACGGACTTGCGCACTTGGCTGGCCACTGGTATGTATAGGTCGTACGACGGATAGGGATAACTGTCGATAGAAACTTTGCATGCTAGTAGACCTAGAAGTTATTAGAGGTATTATCGTGTCATGGACATGACATGCTTAGAGCATTGGGTGGGGAGAACAACAAGTAAGGTATTTGGGATCCTTTACACTTTTTTCTTCTGTAACTCGGAAGCTCCGCTGGAGATACGGGCGGTGATGACCCCTATACTACTTGGCGGCCTCTGTCGTTCAAAAGACGACATGCTTTGAGGCCCTTGATTCTCCGAGAGAGTCATGCCAATCCTATTTTTTAGCCAGATAGCCCACTTGGTGGAAAGTTATTCTCAAACTGCATTCACATAGATGGTTAAACGACCCCAATGGATGTTTATATTTCAGTACTTTATTGGCATATTTATATATATCTTGTTATGTCCCTCTGAGGACCTGGTACCTTTCCAGGCATAGATGAGAAGGAGTACCCGCAGGAGTATGGACCTGGACCTGATGCTACCAATCAGACTGAGGAGGTCTTACCCTCGGATTATATATGATTCATTACAGCTGTTTAGAGATTCTAGTTGCTATTCTTTTTGGAGACATTTATTCTTATATTAGAGTTTATTCTCTTCTCTCTTTAGTAGTTTATTATAGTCGATTTGCAGTGGATTTGTTTCCATCCGACTATCATACTTTGAGACTGCTTATTTGATATTCAGTTATTAATTTCCATTTATCTATTATTTGTGCTGTGGATGAGATATAGATTTGCGTATGATTTGTTGTGACAGTATATTACCACTGTGGATTGGATATTTATGTACAGCGTGCGTGTGTATATAATTTTCATATATTAGAGTTCGTATACATACGGCTGACGTGTTATGTATTCCTAATCCTACGTATTTTGGGACTGGAGTGTGACATATTTTTGTGGTGGCCCGTGCAGGTCGAGAATATATTGTCTCAGTTATGTCACTGTACCGAACAAGCCTGTGTATAGGAATAGAGTATAAGGATCTCATCCACGCTTGACTGAAACTTATTCTTCCTATTTAATACTTGCATCATGTTTGATTCCTGTACTTTTCTAATCATTTCGTACATCACCTGTAGAGAGATGGATTTACAAAATGGATGTACTATCGTCGATGACGACACAACTTCTGGAGTAAATGGTCAGACTCAAGAAGGGACCCCAACGATTCCTAGGCTTCCAGGGCCAGATGGACAGACTCACACTCCAGTTCCATCTGATCTTCTCGCTTCACCTATTGGAAACCTTCCAGCTTTCCCAGTACCGCAAGATGGCCAAGCGCAGATGTTCCAATTCTTTCAGATGATGATACAGGAACAGAGGCAGCAGGCAGCCGAGCAGAGGTAAGAATTTTTGGCAGCACTTGAGAGGATGGCTGCACAGGCTACTGTACCAGCCCAAGCACTAGCTCCTGTCCCTCAAGCTAGAGTAGGATTAGTAAAGGACTTTATTCAGATGGGTCTGAGGCCGTACAAGGGTACTGAGAGCCCGGAGAATACCAACTGGATCACTCACACGCAGAAGCTACTGGAGGCATCGCAGTTACCTACGGACCTATGGATGACGGGTGTACGGATGCTTCTAGATGGTAATGCTCATCATTGGTGGGAATCCATGGAGTGCCAGTTGGGTACATACCAGACTTGGGAGCAGTTCTTGGAGTGCTTCGAGAGGAAGTACTTTTCGGACACCGTCAGAGATGCACTGTACGATCAGTTTCTTCACTTGGAGCAAGGGAACCAAACAGTAGACGATTATGATGCCGAGTTTAGTTGACTCAGCAAATATGGCGCTGCCCTGATACCAGATGACTTGGCCAAGGCTAAGAGGTTTCATCGAGGACTGACCCAGGAGCTATAACATTATACAAGCTCATAGTCCCGAGTCTCTTATGCTGTACTACTGACAGAAGCCAGATTGCAAGAAACCATCAGCAGAGGAAAGGGAGGTCAGCTGAGGACACAATAAAGATCGACAAGGACACAGCAGGGACCGATAAGGACACAACCGGGAGGACCTATCAGACGTTCCTTGGCACAGCAACATCAGCAACACAGAGCCAGACCGTACCAGATTCCGGAGAAACTCTAATATAATTATTGTGGGAAAATCGGACGTATTTTAAGAGATTGTCGAGGCTGCTTGGGACAGTGTTTACGATATAGTTCCGGACAGCATTTGGCAAGAGACTGTCCAAAGCAGCATACATTGACACTATCACCGCCAGCACAGAGACTAGCGCTTCCCGTACCGAAGCCAACTCAGCAGATGACTGGATCGGGAGCACCTCGACGCCCAGCAGCAGGAGGATTTCAGAGAGGACCACCGCTACCTACCCAGGAGGAGCAGTATATGAGGGTCGGACATGGACAGCCGCAAAGGAACGGACGAGCTTTTGCATTGGAGGTAGATGACATGGATCATGAGTTAGATGTCATAGCAGGTATTACTCTTACTTTTACTTTTCCGGCTGTGACATTGTTTGATACGGGAGCCACCCACTCATTCATATCATCTAGTTTTATTACCAAACATAATATTGCCTCTACACCTTTGTCTAGTTGTATTAGAATTCTTACCGGAGGAGAAGTTGTACCAGTTAGCCGAATTTGTAGATCGGGCCCTATAGTGATACGTGGCAGAGAGATGAACGCCCAACTATTAGTCCTTCCTTTGCCATCTTTTGATATTGTGCTTGGAATAGACTGGCTAAGCAAGCACCATGCTTTCTTTGATTGCTTTGGAGGAAGCATTCTTTTTAAGGTACCAGGTCAGCTTGAACTTGAGTTTGCCCGCACCCGGAAATTCGGGCACGAGTGCGTGGGTACGTCCAGCCTACGCTGCAGTGTCGGCGGTAGTACGCTGTCTAGGGCATGATCACAGGTGATAAATTTAGCTCATTCACAATAATTAAATAGGCAAGAAAAGAGCAGGAAAAGAATACTAAGATTTTATAATCCAGAATATGATAATCAGATCCAGAGTTTATTACAAACCAGAAATTTGTTCGGGGACAAACCCGATTACTAAGATGAAAGGAAATAAACAACTAATGCTAACTACTCTGCAGGAGTAGTCTCCTGGGCGGGAACCGGCTCTGCAACTGTATCACCTGCTGTCTCATAGGGGCCATAATAGGTGGGGGCAAGGTTCTCATCATCGCCTAAACAACGGATCCAGTCAGGAAAGGAGCAAAGTACACAATGCACAACAAGATTTAAGCTAAATATTTGTGAAAGGTAGAAAAATAACTGACTAAGCATCATGTTGAGAATATGCGTAAGTAAATAGTGAAATTAACTGAGAAATAATACTATAAAATAAGACTAGAAGTAAAGTATGATTAATTGCTATAAACCAGAAATACGAGTAAAACAGGAAAAATGTGACAGGAAATGTAACTGTAACAAGACAACAAGAACTGCAACAAGACAGGAACTATGTGCGTGAACTTGTGTATTTAGAATACATAGTTGGCATGTAGGGGTTTATAAGGCTAATAAGACCGTCATAGACGACTAGCAGTCAGGAACAATCAGGAATAAGGCTGATGGTACAGTCGCGTACCAACAGCTAGCAGTCACGACAAGGGAAAGGTAAACTACATGCCTCCTAGTATTCTCCCACCCGACATGAAAAGCAAGACATGAAATATATTATTCAAGACATGAAATCCAGTGTTCTAATTCTACACATGATCATCAATGGTACTATTAAGCAGAGAATTTATTTATCACAATATAAAGGTTAAACTTGAAGTGCAGGTACTTGCCTGTTGTTTGGATCTGATTAATAGTTCTTCGGGGAAATATCCAGAGATGAGTCCAAATGCTGAAATAGACATTACCATCATGCTCAGAAGATATCAAATAGCTAGAAACGCCTGTCCTTGGGTCCAATTTGGAGACAAGGGCAAAAACGACAGTTTCGGGTCAAAACGGGGTCCGCCGGTGGGCCCGCTTTGCACCGAAAAACGTGTCCGGGTCAACGGTCTCCAAATTTATCAAACTTAGTGTCAACAGGTCAGGAACGCTGATACGAACCCAACGGAACTTCCAGATTTGGATTCCGATGAGCCGAACACAAAATTGCCCGTCGAGCGGGGCCTGTGGGGCCCACGACACGCGATTTCGTCAACGTTCTCAGAATCGAACCAAACTTGACCCACAGGACCAGCGTATCGCTACGAGTCCGATGGCACAAGTTTTGTCTCGATCTGACGAGTGTACACGAAGTTAGGGTAAATTGCAGAAAATGCGGATACGGGGCGATGTCCGCGGATACGCGTTGATTTCGGTGTGCACGCACACCCGAATCAGCTTCCGCGAAAACTCACACGTCCGTATCGACGATGCGTACGTATCTGTAAAGACCGCACGCGACCAAGTCGTCCCGTTTGGCGGGACGTACTCAGTTCCGGGGTGAAACAGGGTCTGATTTTTCCTGTTTTTGGATCGCGGTGTGCGATCACCACAGGACGCGATGCCCCGAACAGTTTGTCCGGACACCGAGAGGGTCATACAGGCTTCACAACGCAATTTGCGGAATCGAAAACAGAGCTACGAGGCGAAAGTTACACGCACCTGAAGGGGACCCGAAAAAAACTGAAGAAACCGTGTCCGTGTCGTGTCCGACACGCCGACACCAAATTGGAAAATTAGGGTTAGGGTTAGGGTTTGGAAGCTGCCGGCGGGGATCCGGCGGAGGGGGGGGCCGGCCGGAGGCTAGGCGGCGTCGGCGAGGGCGGAGACTGGTCGGCGGCGAGTGGCAGGCGCCAGAGAGCGGCGGGCCGAGGCTGGCCGCTGCTACTGGCTGCTGCTGTCGTCGAGGTGGCCGGGGGTCGGCGGCTGGCACGGCGAGGGGAGAGGGAGGAGGAGGAGACGGCGGCGCGAGGTCGTCCGGCGGCAAGGCGGTGGGTGGTCGACGGCACGGTGGGGGAGAGAGGCGGACAGGGTTAGGGTTTAAATAGGGGGGCGGCCAGTGGTGAGTCGGCCGAGCAAGGCGGCGGCCAGCGCGGGGGTCGGGGGCGCGTGGCCGCGGGCAGCGCGGAGGCGGGCGGCGGGTCCGGCGGGAGATGCGGGGCGGGGCGAGGGACGCGGGGGAGTGGGTCAGGCGGATCCGAGTCCGGGCGGGTCGGGTTCAAGCGGACCCGACCCGACCCGTTAGGGTTTGGGCCGGAGGGGACTGGGCCGGGCCGGCCCAATGGGCCGTGGGCTGGGTATAATAATGATAATAATAATAATAATAATAATAATAATAATAATAATAATAATGATAATAATAATAATACTAATTAAATAATTAATTAATTAATAATTAAATAAATAAATAGTTTTTAGGTGTCTTAAAATAGTTTCGGGGTCCAATAAATTCCAGAAAAATTACCCTAAGTCCAGTTTTTCATTTTACACCCAAAAATATTATTTTCATAATATTTTAATATTATTTATTTATCAATAAAAATTTTGTAATAATTCAAAAACCCTGATTTTAATTTCAGAAAATTCCCAGAAAATTCCAGAAAATTGTGAAAAATCCCAATTTTAATATTTTTGAAAAATCAGGGGCTTACAATGAGGTTCTACGGAAATCCTTGATGGTATGCAGCTCGCAATGGACGATGTTGTCTATCATCCTATTATTTCAGAATTTCTAGACGTCTTTCCAGAGGAATTGCCAAAACTACCCCCAGACAGAGACGTAGAGTTTTCAATTAAACTAGCACCCGGAGCAGCACCTATAGCATCACATGTTTACAGACTGGCGAAGAAGGAAATAGATGAGCTGAAGGCATGGTGGAAAGAACCAGAAGAGAAAGGTTTCATCCGACCAAGTGCATCACCCTAGGGAGCACCAGTATTGTTTGTACCAAAGAAGGACGGGTCAGTGCGTATGTGCATTGACTATAAGGCCTTGAATACAGTGACTGTAATGAATAAATATCCATTGCCACACATTGATGACTTATTTGATCAACTCAGTGGAGCCAAGGTATTCTCGAAGATAGATTTGAGATCGGGATATCACCAGGTGAAGGTACAGAAGCAGGATATTCCGAAGACCTTATTCAGAACAAGATATGGGCACTACGAGTTTTTGGTCATGCCATTTGGATTAACCAATGCTCCAGCGATCTTAATGGACTTGATAAATCGAGTCTTCCACCAGTACTTGGACTAGTTCATGGTCGTCTTCATAGATGATATACTTGTCTATTCGAAGAGCCATGAGGAGCACGAGAAGCATCTGCGGATTATTCTAGAGACTTTGAGGAGAGAGCAGTTATATGCAAAGCTCAGCAAATATGAGTTCTTCTTAGACAGAGTTATATTTCTTGGGCATGTTGTTACAAGAGATAGTATTTCTGTTGATCCAGAGAAGATCTCCGTAGTTAAGACATGGCTTGTTCCTAAATCAGCAGCGGAGGTAAGGAGTTTCCTTGGACTTGTGGGATATTACTAACGGTTCGTGGAGAACTTCTCAATGATAGAGGCACCTATGACTCGTTTGACTTATAAGGATCAAGAATTTATATGGACTGACGAGTGTCAAGCCGCCTTTGAAGAGTTGAAGAAGAGACTGACTACAGCACCAGTATTGACGATTCCATCAGGATCAGGAGGTTATGTGATCTACAGTGACGCATCAGGGAAAAGCTTGGGATGCGTATATATGCAGCATGGCAAGGTGATTGCATATGCATCTAGGCAGTTACGAGTACATGAGAAGAATTATCCGACTCATGACTTGGAACTTGCAGCCGTTGTATTTGCTCTGAAGCTATGGAGACATTACTTATATGGGGAACGAGTGGAGATCTATACAGACCACAAAAGCCTCAAGTACGTCTTTACGCAGAAGGAGTTAAATATGAGGCAACGTCGATGGCTCAAGTTGATGAAAGATTTCAAGATAGAGATACATTATCATCCAGGCAAGGCTAACGTGGTAGCAGATGCGTTAAGCCGGAAAGCAGCAGCTTACTTCTTGACAGCACAGAGGGAACTATTGGAGGACTTGCAAGAGCTTGGCATCGAAGTGATATTACCCAGAGCAGATGGGACGCTAGCCAACTTGCAAGTACAATCATCTTTAGTAGAGCGGATTAAGGCAGCTTTGCCTACAGACGCCAGATTTAGGAGACTGAAGGAAAGGACAGAGGTCGGAGAGCAGACCGGATTGCACATTCATGAGGATGAGATATTACGATGTGGTGATCGTCTTTATGTTCCAAATAGAGAGATTCAACAAGAGCTGATGACAAAAGCTTATAGTTCAATTTATTCTATTCATCCTGGAGGCACCAAGATGTATCGTGACTTACGACAGCACTTTTGGTGGCATGGAATAAAAAGAGAGATAGCTCGCTTTGTAGCTAAATGTCTGCTATGTCAACAAGTAAAGGTGGAGCACCAGAGGACAGCAAGCTTATTGTAACCACTTTCGATTCTAGATTGGAAGTGGGAGCACATAACTATGGACTTTGTTACGGGTTTTCCAAGAGTCCAAGTGGAAGAGATGCAATGTGGGTAATAGTGGACCGACTCACCAAGTCAGCCCATTTTCTACCTTTTAGAGTTAGCCAGTCTATAGAAGCTTTAGTTGACTTATATATGAGATAGATCGTGAGATTGTACGGCATACTAGTCAGCATTGTATCATACAGAGATTCTCACTTTACATCGCACTTTTGGAGGAGCATGCAAGAGAGTCATGGAACTCGTCTGAAGTTCAGTACATCTTACCACCCGCAGACAGATGGGCAGTCGGAGCATACTATTCAGACATTAGAGGATATATTGAGGGCTTGCATGTTAGACTTCAGAGGATCATGAGAGGAACACCTATATCTTATGGAGTTTTCTTACAATAATAACTATCAAGCGAGTATTCAGATGGCTCCGTTTGAAGCATTGTATCAAAGAAAATATAGATCTCCTGTGTGTTGGAGTGACGTGGAAGAACGTCAGATTCTGGGACCCGAGTTGGTGGTCAACACCGTAGAGACAATCAAGAAGATTCAGGGACACTTGCGAGAAGCGCAAGACAGACAGAAGCAGTGGACAGACCTTCATCGTCGTCCCTTGAAGTTCAAAGAGGGCGATCATGTCTTCTTGAGGATATCACCTACCAGAGGCACCATTCGATTCGGAGGGCGCTGCAAGTTGAGTCCAAAGTATATTGGACCTTTTAACGTGCTCGAGAGAGTGGGAGAAGTGGCATATCGACTTGCGCTACAACCTTCACTTGAGGGAGTACATGACGTATTCCATGTGTTGCAGCTCAGGCGATATATGGCAGACAGCAGTCATGTTCTCGACCATTCGAAGATCACCATTGGGACGAGCTTGTCATACCAAGAGCAACCCGTGGGAATCCTTGATCGTCGAGAGAAAGTGTTGAGGAACCAGTCTATTCCCTTGGTTCGCGTAGCATGGAGGCATGGCGCGCTAGGAGAATCAAGTTGGGAGCGCGAGGACGACATGCACAAGCATTTTCTGAACCTATTCGCAGACCAAGGTATGAATTTACATTGTTAATTTATATCCTATACCATCCTTGCTATTCTACCGTGGCTTAAATTTAATTTTAAGGACGAAATTTTTATAAGTTGGGTAGGATATAAAACCCCTATTCCTAGAAATCGTATATAGCCTTTTCAATTATTAATTAATAATTTAATTATAATAATTAGTGGAAAATTAAGAGAAATAGATTTTTATTAATTTTTATTTTAGGTGTTGGTGCACTTAAGAGATTTTTGAGACCATCAGGAATTTTTACGAATTTATTTCATGTAGGAGACCCCATGAGCAGTTGCTAGCTTAATGGTATGTATTAGTTTAATTCTAGAATTTTTCTATGAGTATATACGTATATATATATATATATATATATTTAAAAGGAAATATAAAAGGAAAAGAATAGAAAAAAAAACCTTTACTAACTACCTATACCTAACAACCCGCACATATGAGAAAACACAGCAGCAACTAAGACCCTACCCGTCCCTTGTGAGCCATTCACAGCCGCCCCCTTGCAAAAATATGTAGCCGCCCCTATTTCAAATTAGCAATAGACCCACCTAGCCTTAGCACAAGACCCCCCCCCCGCACGGCTAATTAACCGACCCCTCCCCCTTCTTCTCTTTCATATATATATATATATATATATATATATATATATATATATATATATATATATATATATATATATATATATCAACATTATTTTATCTAAAACCCTAACCCTAGAATCATCCAAACTCTCCCTCTTCCCATCGAGACTTAAGGAGCGCCGCCACCGCTGCCGGAGAACCCCGTCAGGCCGTCCAAACGAATCTCGACGACCGCGACCCCGCGCACTGCAGAATTCCGCAGCGAGGTACCTGTGTTCCAGAGTTGTTTTTCGTCGCCTCGCTCAATCAAACGCCACCCCGTCTTCACTGGTATGCTCACCCCTTAATCCTCTTCCATATCTGTGTGATAGTAAACCTCGAACAATACGTAACCATATGCAAAAACAACGCCAAAGTTGGCAGAAATAGACCAAATTCTGGGATCGTAGAAAACTACAGTGATCACCCATGTTTCCGAGTTCGTATCTTCCACCACAGAGATCCAAATTTGATGATTCTTTTTGGTATGCTTAGACCACTTGACCTAGTTTAATTTTTGTTAAATAACCCTAGATTATTAACTACAGTAGATAGAATTAAATTCGTTGGAAAACCTCGTGAACACACTTTTCACAGATTTCCAAAAGTTGTGAAACAGAGCGCGCTCCGCCAAACGGGATCGTTCCACCATGTACCAAGTGTACCAAACGGTGCGCATAGCATAACCGGACATGTGAGAGTTCACAAAAACTGATTCGAACGCGTGTGCGCGTCAAAATCAAGCCGTATCCGCGGACAAATCCCGTGTCGCAACTTTTGTGAAAGTCGTACACATTTTGTGCACGCTCGTCAGATTATGAAGAAACTTATGACACTGGACTCATGGTAACGTGCTGGTCCTGTGACTCAATTTTCACCCAATTCTGAGATAGTTGACCAAGTCGCCAATTGGCGGGCCCCACGGTTGACTTTTTGGGCAAAATTGTGTTCGGCCAATCGAATTCCATATTTGGATATACCGTTGGGTCCGTATTGACGTTTAGAGTTGTTTGACCTATAATCTGTCCTATTTAGAGACCTTTACCCTTGGCACAGTTTTCGGTGCAAAGTGGGCCACACGTAGACCCCACTTTTATCCGAAATTACCGTTTTGCCCCTGTGTCCAAATTGGACAAAAGAAAAGTATTTTTTTAGCTATTTTGCTTATTTTGAAAATATTGGTGACGTCTATTTCAGCATCCGGAGATGTTTATTCGGAGCCATTAGTTTCTGATTCTGCGTTCTTGATATTTTAGCGCGTACACTTTACAGATTTCTTGTCAGGAAAGTATACCTTGCCATTGTACTGTATTTACATTCCATATGAGACATGCATATTTATTTTCTACTTATTTTAGTTTATTATTTTAACTATTATATAAATTTTGCGTCCAAGGAAACTTGGGTGCAACGACGGTATCGTCGTACTATGTTTTTATATTTATATATGCATTGGACCTACTTTATGAGACTACCTCATCTTCATGAGGCATTTATGTTTCATTGGCCATGACACTATTCTTATACGAATGTGAGTCACATGTAGGACACGGACTTGCGTACTCGGCTGGCCACTGTTACGTATAGGTCGTACGACGGATAGGGATAACTGTCGATTAAAATTTTGCATGCAAGTAGACCTGGCAGTTATTAGAGGTATTATCATGTCATGGACATGACATGCTTAGAGCATTGGGTGGGAAGAACAACAAGTAAGGTATTAGGCTCCTTTACACTTTTTCCTTCTGTAACCCGGAAGCTCCGCTGGAGATACAGGTGGTGATGACCCCTATACTACTTAGCGGCCTCTGTCGTTCAAAAGACGACATGCTTTGAGGCCCCTGACTCTCTGAGAGAGTCATGCCAATCCCAGTTTTCAGCCAGATAGCCCACTTGGTGGAAAGTTGTTCTCAAACTGCATTCACATAGATGGTTAGGCGACCCTAATGGATATTTATATTTCAATACTTTATTGGCATGTTTATATGTATCTTGTTACGTCCCTCTCAGGATCTGGTACCTTTCCAGGCATAGATGAGCAGGAGTACCCGCAGGAGTATGGACCTAGACCTGACGCTACCTATCAGACAAAGGAGGTCTTACCCTCGGATTATATGTGATTCATCCGATTATCATAATTTGAGACTGCTTATTTGATATTCAGTTATTGATTTCCATTTATCTATTATTTGTGCTGTGGATGAGATATAGATTTGGTGTGACTTGTTGTGACAGTATATTACCACTGTGGATTGGATATTCATGTATAGCGTACGTGTGTATATGGTTTCCATATATTGGAGTTCGTATATATACGGCTGGCATGTTAAGTATTTCTAGTCCTACGTATTTTGAGACTGGGGCGTAACAGATCATATAGGTGCTCCAATATGGCAGGTCCCAGAATATGCCCATCTTCGTCCAATTATGAGTTCGACCAAATCTATCACACGTGTACCCCCTTATAGGATCTTTGATAGCAGTTAAAAAATTATTGACCTTCTCCCATATTGTGTCTCCGAACCACCTTGGCGGTGGATCGACCTTCTCCACAACACCTGTTCGGAACGGATTCCTATTCCTCCAAAATGGATGATCTTTCGGCAGAAACTATTGATGACAATCAAAGAAGCACGATTTTTCTCTATGTTTTAAACAGAAAGCCTTAGTATGGTCCATGCAATACATACATAAGAGACGACCATGAGTGCTCCATCTCGATAATATTTTATAGGCCAAAGTTGTTGATGGTCCACATAAGTGTTGCCCTCATCTGAAAATGTTGCTTTATGAAAATATCATACGTGTTGGCGCCTACTTTCCATATCTGATTCATCTAATTATCTATCAACGGTTGTACATACACATCAATGTTTCTCTTGGGATTATTGAGACCTGGAATGATAACGGTTAGAGATATATACGGAGTCTTCATGCACATCCACGGCGGTAAGTTGTACGGGATGATAATCACAGGCCAACACGAATACTAGGATCCTGAAAGTCCAAATAAGGTAAAATTGTTGGAGGACAGCCCCAATCTGACATTACGCGAATACAAAGAAAAATTGGGATACTCTCGATCAAAGTGCTTCCATGCTTCTCCATCGGATGGATGATCCAACACTCCTTCGATATATTCCCGCCTGTGCCAACTCATGTTTTCGGCAGTCTCCTTCACCATAAATAACCTCTACAACCGCGACATCAAAGGGAGGTAGTACATCAAATCGGTCGACTTCCTTGTACTGGGAGTCTTTCCAATACCAGTTGCCTTGTAGCTATCAGTACCACAGAATCTGTACACTGCTTCATCTTTGTCTTCTTTATAGTACAGCATGCACCCGTTGCGACACAAATCAATTTTCTTATATCTCATCCATAGCGATCTAACCATTCTCTTAGATAAGTAGAATTTTGTACGTAACTTGGCACCCTCCGACAAGATCTCTATAATCAACTCGATCAGTTAGTTGTAACATTCTTACGACAAGTTAAAATCAGAGTTTATGCTCAACAGCCTAGTGACTACCTATAACGGTGAATGATCCTTACAACCAGGATACAATAGAGTCCTTGCATTCTCCAACAACTCCATAAACTTTGCATTATCGACATTCGGTGCCTCCTCAGATGCTTCATGATTGCCCAGATCGAAAGTAGGCCCCGCAGCATCGAAAATCATATTCACGTACCCGTCGTCAAAATCAGCATGCTCGTGGATATTCATATAAGGCTCCTGCTCCGATGTTAAAGGCACAACCTCTCCATGTGAGGTCTACTGATAGTAATTCGGAGTAAAATTCCTTGAGTACAAATGATATGTCACATCCACTTCTGGATGATATTTCAAGTTACGATATTTCATATACGGATACTTAATTTTTATGCCGTCCATGTACTCAGGGAATGCTTTGATGAACTACAGAAACTGCTCTACTCCCTCAATGTATTCATCTCGTACACCACACATGTTATCAGGATGATAATTGTACATCCACGAATGATACATGTAGTAATCCAGATTTATTTCTAGATACTTCTGCAAAGATGAATAGACATCATTCAAGTATATTATCCAAATATTCATCAAAGTGAGTATTTAGGTCATATCGTTAGTATTCGAGTTATGATGCATGAGTATCCATATCGTGACTCATGAGTATCCGTAAAATAAGTAAGTAGATAAGTTTGATATTAATTTCCAAACTTGGTAGATATGTGGACAAGGAACACGTGGACACTCACATACTCAATATACTCACTTATATCTTGACCTAACTAGAAAACTAATAAGAAATAGGTAAATGAACAAAGAAGCCATAAGATCTTTGGCTCTACCTTACGCTCTGGTGCTGAAAGCTATGAGACTAAAATATGAAAGAGAAGAGAAGACTTATGTCTCATGGCTTTCGGTACTAGAGTGGAAAGTAGAGCCAAAAAATTTAAACTCCAGTAAATGGACGTCTCATGGCTTCCTATAATTTGGATTCCAGGTTGATAACTGGAGTGGCCTATATAGCTAAACTAGTCAATACTAGGTTTATCACGTCATTCTAGGTCAATACCTTGCTATACTAGGTTTCTAAGTTAACTAGTTAATAAAGACTATATTATGTATCATATACTTAATATACATTATATATATATAATATCTTATAAAAACTTAGGCTAATACCCATTACCTAGCTATATATTAACACATCACAATAATACTTTAACCAAATATCCATATCTTCCTAAAAATCCTAACAAACTACTATATAGAATAGTGATAATCAAATAGAGAATATATATATATATATATATATATATATATATATATATATATATATATATATATATATATGGACACACATGAACACAATTAGCTATGTACTACACAAATTCATAATTATGCAACCAAATTTCCGAATTATGCAACCAAATTTCTATATTAACTAGGGTTTGTGTCCAAGTGTGTCCGTATATGAGCCCATGTGTGTAAACCCCCCCCCCCCCAATTTTAAATATTATAATTATTTAATTAATTATTTAATTTATTTATAGTATTTTATAGTTAATTAGAAAATAAAATTTTAAGTGAATTAATTACCTAGGTAAATATTCATCTAGAATTTAAGGAACAAAAATATTATTATATTTTATTTTATTTAGAAAATCTTGTAGAAGGATGATAGATTTTTAGGATGTGCTATAAAATTTTCAGGAATTTTTATACCATATACACATATATAAATAAATAGGAATAATAGAAAAGAAAAAAAAGAAGAAGAAAGGAAACAGAAATCCTAATAAAATCCTTAATCCCTGATCATTAAACCTTAATTAAACCCTTAACCCTAATCTTATACTCTTAATTAGTTTCCTAAACTAACCCAACCAGTGAACAGACCCGCCAGTGGCAGGCAGCCCGCGAGTGTTGACCCCCGCTTCCACCCTACCTATATATATACATCTATTATATATCCTAACCCTAACCCTAACCTTCGAATCCCATACCCCAACTCTGTGCCGCCGACCTCCACTACCGGAACGCAGTGCCACCGCCAGAGAACCGCTGGAGAATGCCCGCGACCGCGTCACCCGCGTAAGTGTCCGCAACAGATTCGAGCGGCGACATGCCATACTTCACTTGCCGTTTTCTGCCTCGTCTCTTGATCGATTTCTGAACCTTCTTCGCCGGTATGATCACAACCTATCCCCCTCCCTACTCTATTAATTGGTTTCCATCGATCAATGTTTAACACTAGGTAAAAATCGAGGCCAAGTTGAAGAAAAATTACATCTTTTAAAACTGCAGCCTATGTTTAGAGGTTGTTATATTCCATCATATATCTCCATATTTGAACCTACTTTTTGCTATGTGAAGTCTATATAACCGAGATTATTTTGTGTTAATTAGATTATTTTATTTTGTGTTAAATACAGAGATAAATTGGGTTAAAAATTATGAAAACTTGTTTTTAAAACTTTAAAAATTACGATATGGAGCGCACCCCGCCAAACGGAACCGCCCCGTCGAGTACCAATTGCACTAAAAGATGCGTACGATATGTCCTGACGTGTGGACTTTTGCAAAAACAGATTTGGACGTGTGTGCGCGTCAAAATCAACCTGTATCCGTAAAAAGTTCCCGTATTGTGACTTTTGCAAAATATCGTGCCATGTTGTGTACGCTCGTCGGAATATAACAAAACTATGCCATTGGATTTGTGGTATCATGTTGGTCCTGTGACCCAAGTTTCATACGATTCTGAGACAGTTGACCAAGCCGCCTATTTGCGGGCACTACGGTTGACTTTAAGGGCAAATTTTTGTTCGACTCACTGGAATCCAAAATTGGATGTACCGTTGAGTTCGTATTGACCTTTAGAATTTATTTGACCTATAATTTATCCTATTTAGAGACCTTTATCCCTGGCATGTATTTCGGTGCAAAGTAGGCCACATGTGGACCTTGTATTGATCCAAAATTACCGTTTTGCCCATGTGTCCAAATTAAATAAAAGGATAGTATTTTCTAGCTATCTCGTTAAATCCAAAAATGTTGGTGATATTTATTTCAGCATCCGGAGATGTTTATTCGGAGGTCATAGTTTTTGATCCTATGTACTTAACATCTGGACGCTAACACTACACAGATTATTTGCCAGGCAAGTATACCTTGCCATTAAACTGTGATTTACATTCCATATGATGCATGTATTTTATTTTTGTCCATTTAGTTCATATATTTTAACTACTATATAAACTGCGCGTCCAAGAATAACTTGGGTGCAACAACGATGGCGTCATATTCTGTTTTATTTATATATATGCATGTTGACCTAGTTTATGAAACTACCACATTATCAAGAGGCATTCTTATATTTAATTGCCCATGAAACTGTTATTACACGAGTGTGAGTCTCATGTAGGACATGAACTTGCGTACTCAGCTAGCCACTGGTACGTATGGGACGTACGATGGACAGGGATAACTGCTGATAGAAACTGTATGCTAGAAGACTTGGCAGTTATTAAAGATATCATTGTGTCATAGATATGACATGCTTAGAGCATGGGGTGGAAAGGACAACAAATAAGGCGTTTGGGCTCCTTTGCACTTTTCTTGTGTAACCCGTACGCTCCGCCGGAGTTGCGCAGTCATGATGACCACTATATATATTATTATTATCAGGCGGCCTCTGAGGTTCAAAGGACGTCATACTTTTTAGGCCCCTGAATCTCCGAGAGAATCATGCCAATCCTATTTTAGCCAGATAGCCCACGTGTTGGAAAGTTATTCTCAAAATGCATTCACATAGATGGTTAGCGAACCATTTGATGTTTATTTTTAGTACTTTATTGGCATGCTTCTATATATCTTGTTATGTCCCTCTGAGGACCTGGTCCCTTTCCAGGTATAGATGGTCAGGATTATCCACAGTAGTACGGACCTGGACTTGACTCTTCATACCAGACTGAGGAGGTCTTATCTTCAAAGTACCTCTAATTCATCACAGCTGATGGATATTTTAGTTGCTATTTCCTTTATTGATATTTATTTTATATTAGAGTTCGATCTCTTTTCTCATTTAGTAGTTGTTAGTATAGTCGATTGGCAGTGGATTTGTTTTCATCCGATTAGCATTCTTGATACCTAATATTTGAGATTCCGTTATTTATTCATATTTTATTATTTATGCTATGGATGAGATATAGATTGCATGTGACTTGTGTTGATAGTATATTACCACTTGTGGATTGGATATTCATAATACAGCATACGTATGTGTTATAGTTTCCATATATTAGAGTTGCCAAATACATATGGGTGGCATAGTTACGTATTCCTAGTCCTACATATTTTTGGGACTGGGGCGTGACATATTTTTATGGTAGCCTATGCAGGTCTTCGAATATATTATCTCGGTTACGTTACTATAGCGAACAAGCCTGCGTATAGGAATAAAGTATAGGATCTCATCCACGCTTAACTAAAACACATCTTTTCTTTCAATTTTCCTATTTAACTGCTTGTATCATGTTTGAATCCTGTACTCCTTCTAATCGTTTCGTTCACCTCTTGCAGAGAGATAGATTTGCATAGTGCATGTACTACCACCGTAAGTGACACACCTTCAGGAGTCAACGGCCAAATCGAGGGAAGGCCTCAACGACTCCTAGACTTTTGGGGCCGGATGGACAGACTCACAATCGAGTTCCATCTGATCTTTTTATATTGCCTAATGGGACTTTTCCAGCTTTATCGATACCACAGGATGGCTAGACACAACTGTTCTAATTCTTCCAAATGATGATGCAGGAACAGAGACAGCAAGCGGCCGCACTAGCTATAGAGCAGAGGCAACAAGCGGCAGAGCAGAGGCAAGAATTTCTGGCAGCACTTGAGAGAATGCTGCACAGGCACTTGTATCAGCCCAGGCACTGGTTTCAGTACCGCAAGCTCGAGTTGGTTCAGTCAAGGACTTTGTACATATGGGTCCCAAGCCGTATAAAGGCACTGAGATTCCAGATGAGACCACAAACTGGATTACCCATACCCAAAAGTTAATAGAAGCATCACAGCTGCCTATAGATCTATGGATGACAGGCATAAGAATGCAGCTAGATGGTAATGCTCATCACTGGTGAAAATCAATGGAGCACCAGTTAGGCACACATCAGACTTGGGAATAATTCTTGGAGTGCTTTGAGAGGAAGTACTTCTCGGACACTGTAAGGGATGCATTGTATGATTAGTTCCTCCATCTGAAGCAGGATAACAAGATAGTTGATGAGTATGATGCAGAGTTTAGTCGCCTTTGTAAATATGATGCTACCCTGATACCGAATGACTTGGACAAGGCCAAGAGGTTTCACCGCAGACTGACTCAGGAGCTCCAACACTACACTAGCTCACAGTCTCGGATCTCTTATGCCGAATTATTGACAGAAGGTAGGTTACAAGAGACCATCGGCAAAAGAAAGGAAGGTCAACTAAAGATACAATAAGGAATAGCAAGGACACAATAAGGAGGACCCATCAGACGTCCTTTGGCACAATAATAGCAGCATCAGTACAAAGCAAGACCATACCAGATTTTGGAAAATCTCCACTGTAGTTATTGTGGAAAATACGGACACATTTTAAGAGACTGTCGGACTCGCTTAGGACAATGTATGAGGTGTGGTTCCGGACAGCATATGACGAGAGACTGTCCAATATAGCAGGCATTGACGCTTCTACCGCCAATATAGAGGCTAGCACTTCCAGTACCGAAGCTAGTTCAGCAAATGACTAGACTAGGAGCACCTCGACCCCCAGGAGCTGAAGGATTTCAGTGAGGACCACCGCTACCTACTCAGGAGGATCAGTTCACGAGGGCCAGATATGGACTATCATAAAGGAATGGATAAGCTTTTCCACTAGAAGTGGATGACATAGAACATGAGATTAATATTACAGCAGGTATTACTCTTGCTTTTACTTTTCCTACTGTAACATTATTTGATACATGAGCCACCCACTCGTTCATATCGTCTAATTTTATTGTCATGCACAATATTGCCACTACACCTTTACCTAGTTGTGTTAAAAAATTTACTGGAGGAGGAGTTGTACTTGTGAGTCAGATTTATAAATCGTGTCCTGCAGTGATTCATGGCAGAGAGATGAATGCACGACTCTTAGTCCTCCCTATAAAAAATTTTGATATTGTGCTTGGGATGGATTGGTTAAGCAAGTACCATGCTTTCTTTAACTATTTTGGAGGAAGCATTCTTTTTAAGGTACCAGGCCAGCCAGAACTTAAGTTTGTACGAGGATCCACAGAAGCCCTTGATGATGTTCAGCTTGCAATGGACGATGTTATTTATCACTCCATATTTTCAAAGTTCCAAGACGTCTTTCCAGAGGAATTGCTAGGACTACCTCCAAAAAGAGACGTAGAATTCTTAATTGAATTGACACCGGGAGCAGCACCCATAATGTCGCATGTTTACAAATTGACGAAGAAGGAGATGGATGAGGTGAAGGCACAATTGAAAGAATTAGAGGAGAAAGGTTTCATCCGGCCAAGTGCATCACCCTGGGGAGCACCAGTATTATTTGTACCAAAGAATGATGGGTCAATGCATATGTGCATCAACTATAGAGCCTTAAATGCAGTAACTCTGAAAAATAAATATCCATTGCTACGCATTGATGACTTATTTGATCATCTTAGTGGAGCCAAGATATTCTCGAAGATAGACTTGAGATCGAAATATCATCAGGTGAAGGTACGGAAGCAGAACATCCTGAAGACCACATTCAGGACAAGATATGGACACTACGAGTTTCTGGTTATGCCATTTGGTTTGACCAATGCTCCAGCTATCTTTATGGACTTAATGAATCGAGTATTCCATCAGTATTTGGACTATTCGTGGTCATCTTCATAGATGACATACTTGTCTATTCGAAGAGCCACGAGGAGCACGAGAAGTACTTGCAGATTGTCTTAGAGACCTTGAGGAGAGAGCATTTATATGCAAAGCTCAGTAAATATGAGTTTTTTATGGACAGAGTCTCGTTTCTTGGGCATATCGTTACGAAAAATAGTATTTCTGTTGATCCAAAGAAAATCTCGGCAGTCGAGACTTGGCCCGTTCCTAAATCAGCATTAAAAGTGAGGAGTTTTCTTGGACTTACGGGATATTACCGACGGTTCATGGAGAACTTCTCAAGGATATAAGCGCCTATGACTCAGTTGACGTGCAAGGATCAAGAGTTCGTATGGACCGACGAGTGTCAAGCCACTTTCAAGGAGTTGAAGCGACTAACCACAGTGCCAGTATTAACTTTTCCATCAGGATCAGAAGGTTATATGATTTACAGTGACGCATTGAGAAAAGGCTTGGGATGTGTATTGATGCAGCATGATAATATAATTGTATATGCATCTAGACAGTTATGAGTACATAAAAAAATTTATCCAACTAATGACTTAGAGCTTACAGCCGTTGTTTTTGCTCTGAAGCTATAGAGACATTACCTATATGGAAAACGAGTGGAGATCTATACAGAACACAAAAGCCTCAAGTATATCTTCACGCAGAATGAGTTAAATATGAGGCAATATCCGGCTTGAGTTGATGAAGGAATTTGAGATAGAGCTGCATTATCACCCAGGAAAGGCTAACGTAGTAGCAGACGCGTTAAGCCAAAAACCAGTAGCTTACTTCTTGATAACACGGAGGGAATTATTGGAGGACTTGCAAGAACTTGGCATAGAAGTGGTATTACCTGGAGAAGATAGGACATTAGCCAATTTGCAAGTACAGTCATCACTAGTAGAGAGGATCAAAGCAGATTTGCCTACGGACGTCAGATTCAGGAGATTGAAAGAAATGACAAAGGTCGGAGAGCAAACGGGATTGCACATTCATGGTGACGGGACATTACAATATGGTGATCGTCTATATGTTCCCAATGGAGAGATTCGACAGGAGCTGATATCAGAAGCCCATAGTTCGATATATTCTATTCATCCTAGAGGCACCAAGATGTACCGTGACTTGCGATAACACTTTTGGTGGCATGGGATGAAAAGAGAGATAGCTCACTTTGTGGTCAAATATCTAGTATGTCAGCAGGTGAAGGCGGAACATCAGAGAACAGCAGGGCTACTGCAACCACTTCCAATTCCTGAGTAGAAGTGGGAGCACATCACTATGGACTTCGTCACAGATTTTTTGAAGAGTCCAAGTGGAAGAGATGCTGTATGGGTAATAGTGGATTGAATCACCAAGTTCGCATATTTTTTGCCTTTTAGAGTTGGCCAATCTACAAAAGCTTTAGCTGACTTACACATGAGGCAGATCGTGAGGTTGCATAACATTTCGGTTAGCATTGTGTCAGATAGGGATTTGATTTTATATCTCATTTTTGGAGAAGAATGCAAGAGAGTCTTGGAACTCATCTGAAGTTTAGTACGTCTTATCACTCGCAGACAGATGGGCAGTCCGAACGTACTATTCAGATACTGGAGGATATATTGAGGGCTTGTATGTTGGACTTTGGAGGATCATGGGAGGACCACCTATATCTTGTGGAGTTTTCTTACAATAATAGCTATCAAGCGAGCATCCAGATGGCTCCGTTTAAAGAATTGTATGGAAGAAAGTGTAGGTCTCCCGTATGTTGGAGTGACATGGGAGAACGTCAGATTTTGGGACCAGAGTTGGTAGTCAACACTGTGGAGATAGTGAAGAAGATACAAGGGCACTTGCGAGTAGCGCAAGACTGGCAAAAGCAGTGGACAGACCTTCATTATCGTCCCTTAGAGTTTAAAGAGGGCGATCATGTCTTCTTGAGGATATCACCTACTAGAGGCACTATTCGATTCGGAGGGCGTGGCAAGTTGAGCCCAAGGTATATTTGACCATTTGACGTGCTAGAGAGCGTGGGATAAGTGGCGTATAGACTTGCACTACCACCTTCATTCGAGGGAGTACATGATGTATTTCACATGTCGTAACTTAGGCTATATGTGGCAGATAGCAGTCATATTATCAATCACTCTGAGATCACCATTGGGCCGAGCTTGTCATACCAAGAGCAACCCGTGGGGATCCTTGATCGTCGAGAGAAAGTGTTGAGGAACCGGTCTATTTCCTTGGTCTGCGTGGTATGGAGGCATTGTGCGCCAGAAAAATCTACTTTGGAGCGCGATGACGACATGCGCAAACGTTTTACATATCAGTTCGTAGATCGAGGTATGAATTACCTTGTTCATTTCTACCTTATACCATCTTTGATTTTCTATCGTGGCTTAGTTTTAATTTCGAGAACGAAATTTTTATAAGTTGGTTAGAATGTAAAATCTCCCCTAATTTTAAATATTATAATTATTTAATTAATTATTTAATTTATTTATAGTATTTCTTAGTTAATTAGAAAATAAAATTTTAAGTGAATTAATTACCTAGGTAAATATTCATCTAGAATTTATGGAACAAAACTATTATTATATTTTATTTCATTTAGAAAATTTTGTAGAAGGATGATAGATTTTTAGGATGTGCTATAAATTTTTCTGAAATTTTTATACCATATATACATATATAAATAAATAGGATTAATAGAAAAAATAAAAGAAAAAGAAAGGAAACAGAAATCCCAATAAAATCTTTAATCCCTAATCATTAAACTATAATTAAACCCTTAATCCTAATCTTATACTCTTAATTAGTTTCCTAAGCTAACCCAACCCGTGAACAGACCCGCCAGCGGCAGGCAGCCCGCGAGCGTCGACCCCCGCGCTTCCCCCTACCTATATATATACATTTATTCTATATCCTAACCCTAACCCTAGCCTTTGACTCCCATACCTCAACTCCGCGCCGCCGACCTCCACTACCAGAATGCAGTGCCATCGTCGAAGTGCCGTCGGAGAATTCCCGTGACCGCGTCACCCGCGTAATCGTCCGCGACAGATTCGAGCAGCGATGTGCCATACTTCACGTGTCATTTTCTGCCTCGTCTCTCGATTGATTTCGGAACCATCTTCTCCGGTATGATCATAACCTATCCCCATCTCAACTCTGTTAATTAGTTTCCAACGATCAATATTTAACACTAGGTAAAAATCGAGGCCAAGTTGAAAAAAACCACATCTTTTAAAACTGCAGTAAACTATTTCAACCACCTATGTTTAGAGGCTGTTATCTTCTACCATAGACCTCCATATTTAAATCTATATTTTGCTATGTGAAGTCTATATAACTGAGATTATTCCTTGTTAATTATATTATTTTATTTTGTGTCAAATGCAGAGATAAATTGGGTTAAAAATTATAAAAACTTAATTTTAAAACTTTTAAAATTACGATACGGAGCGTGTTCTGCCAAACAGAACTGCTCCTCGTATACCAATTGTACCAAAAGACGCGTATGGTATCTCCTGATGTGTGGGCTTTTACAGAAATAAATTTGGACGTGTGTGTGAGTCAGAATTAACCCGTATCCGTAAAAAGTCTCTGTCTCGCAACTTTTGCAAAATATTGCACCATGTTGTGTACGCTCGTCAGAATACAACGAAACTTATGCCATTGGATTCGTGATATCACGCTGGTCCTATGACCCAAGTTTTATGCGATATTGAGACAGTTAACCAAGTCGCCTATTTACGAGCCCCACGGTTGACTTTAAGGGCGAATTTGTGTTCGGCTAACCAGAATCCAAAATTGGACGTACCGTTGAGTTCTTTTTTATGTTTAGAATTTATTTGACCGATAATTTATTCTATTTAGAGACCTTTACTCCTGGCACATATTTTGGTGCAAAATGGGCCATATGTGGACCCCGCCTTGACCCAAAATTACCGTTTTGCTCCTGTATCCAAGTTGGACGAAGGGGTAGTATTTTCTAGCTATCTCGCTCATTCCGGGAATATTGGTAATATTTATTTCAGCATCCAAAGACGTTTATTCGAAGATCATAGTTTCTGATCCTGTGTACTTGACGTCTGAACGCTTACACTACAAAGATTATTTGCCAGACAAATATACCTTATCTGTCATGCCCCAGTCCTAAAATATACGGAACCAGGCCGCGTGGCATTGGCCAGCTGACAAGTCACTAAAGGATTACCTAATTTGATGGACCCAAAGAGACGTGCTACATTGTCCTAAAATACTAACAAGTTAAATATAGGTAAAGTCTAATCTCATCCACAAAATATCAAGGAATACTGAAAAAGTGCCAAAATATATATAAGTGCTAAGTCTGAAATGTCATAGTACAATTCAGATAAGCCTGGTGGAAACAAATCCACTACAAAAGGTAAAGTGCAGAAATAAGATAGACTAGAGTATCGTCTTTCTAGGTAAGTAGCTCCTGCTCCAGGTGAACAAACTACTAAAGATCAGGGAGAATGTGCTCCAGCTCCAGGTGCACTTACTACCAAAGATCAGGCTGACTCTGAAGGTAGCTCCTCTAACTCCTCTTCAGTGGCATACCTGGTCTCCTGTCCAGGTCCATACACTGTGGGGTTGTATGCCTCATCTAAATCTGGAAGGGAACCAGGTCCTCAGTGGGACATAACAAAATACATAAAAATATGTCATATATATAAATACTGAATAAATAAATACAGGGTGTGCTAACCATCTATGTGAATGCAATGTAAAGACAACTTTGGTACGTATGGGTAGGCGTAGGCATAACGGCCAGCATCCTCTAGAGTGTGGTATCTGCAACATCCGTCATTCCGAAGAATAAGGTATCTGAATATATACAACGTCCAACACTCTAAGGGATGTGGTATCTGCAAGTATATATAACGTTTGTATCACTCGGAAGAGTGCGGTATCTGCAATAAAGAAATTGGGTGTCCCATACGCCTACTAGTTGTCTTCCCCGCCCAATGCGGTATTACAAGTCGTATCAACAACGTATAAACCACGTAACTATATGCCAAGTCCTAACATTCCTGAATTTTTTTGATTTCGTGCTAAGCCATGATGCACGTCGCACGTACCGGTAGCTAATCGAGTACGCAGACTCGTATCCCAATATGAACTACAACCGTGTTGCGTGTATAAGTGTTAGGGTCTAGGAGGATATTAAGATACCCTCGCAGCTGTTAGGTAGGGCTGCTAAAGTCTAAGTCAACTATACTACTTGTCAACGTATTCGTTGACGGTATCCGAGGTAATCTCGGACACATACAGTTATATGTAAATTTACTGAAAGTAACATACAACAGTTTATAATTAAACAGTAAAACTTGGCAAGGTATACTTGCCTACGTCCTCAAGCTGGGTGTGCCAAAAACCTGTTCCTGCAGTCGTGTCTGAGGGGTCCTGTGACCTGGGGTCACT